>OZ022502.1:65975256-67175256 GCA_963989385.1 Ctena decussata | reverse complement strand
CTGGCGGTTCCTAGATCACGTACACATCCTTATGATATGTCCGCTCTTTCTCATCAACAGCACCAAGACTATGGAACTCATTTCCTATCCCACTAAGAAGCTTATCAGCTTTAAATGATTTTGGAAACAGTCTTACAACTGTACTTTGATTGTTTTTTTTTACCAGAACGATACTTTTATATACCTTTGAACACCCTATTAATTTTTTAGGTATAATGTATTTTAACTTTTAATCAGGGGTTTTAGCACGACCTCTGACTGTTCACCTGCAAGATTATCCTATCATATGATATAAGTTTAATTGTACGCCAGACTGATATGAACCATCTGCTCCTCTGCCGGGGATCTGCAGGGACAAGGGCCAGGGACATGCTGTCTGTACATTGGTTCCGCCACATGTCGCTGTGTCTCCGGTCCCCGTAATGTTTCACAGCGCCGTACAGACATGCAAAATGTGCATTTCTGTGTTTCAAATTACTTTTTGATCCAGTCGAACAATGTCATAGAACTGATCTGGTTAATCTCTTCACACCTACCTGTACATATTGTATACATGAGCCGCGACGCGAGAAAACCAACAATGTGGTTGTGCGCCCAGCGCAGACTCAGATCAGCCTGGGCATCTGCTCAGTTTGATAAGACTCTTCATTAAGAGCTCAAATGGTAGCTAAGGGTCTAAGCTACCTCCATGCGGACAGCGAAGACTCTGATCAGACTGGGCGGATGCCCAGGCTGATCTGAGTCTGCGCTGGGCGCACAACCACATTGTTGGTTTTGTCGTGTCGCGGCTCACATGTATATGCGTTTTTGTATGTTAAATGTTTTTACAGAGGAACACATGGTAGACTAGTCATATGGCTAAATGTGTTTTACTCTCTTTAAATATTGTAAGATGAATAAATAAATAAACAAATAAATTGGCTTCATCTGTACTTATTGTATATTTTACTGTGAAGTCTCCCTGATAAGTTAGAAAGCCCCTACTTAGACTAAACACCTCTTTGTTAAGGGAGTGCAAGGTTGAAAGCGTAAAATCGTGTTTAAGCACCTAGATAGCAGTCTCGATCATTGACCATTTTTATCACAACTGAATTTTCTTCTCTCTTACCTGTCGACAACTTCTCCTAATGTGTACTCGTTTTTATCTGGAACTGTGCGAAATTTACATCTCTTATCTAACAGTACCCCCACCTGTTTATAATTTTCAGTTTCATAGTTGAAAATAAGACGATCAGATTTTCTATTTTGTTGTGCTGGAATCTTTCTGTCTAGCTCAAGAACAGTATCTGCATTAATGGTAACCTTTTGCTTCTCGCCCATGTCCACCTTAAGCTCCTCCAGAACTCTAGCATATCTAGGCATGTCGCCAGCTAGCTCTCGAACACTTTCATATTTCTTTATCTCGTTTTTCACTTAAAGTTTACCTTTATAATTTAGAGGAATAAGTATTTCCTCTTTCAGAATTTCATAATCATTTCCCTCAGAAGTTTCAGTGACCCCTACAGCGAATCGAGCAACAACTTTCTGCAGCTCTATGCACTGGTCAAACATTATTATATCTCCCACAGAAAATGTTTCCACTTCATTTTCACTGTAATATCCTTCTGATACCTGGATTAAGACAGGACACTTGAATTTAGTTGGTATTTCATCTAGTCTATAAGTTTTCTTAGACCAGTCAGAACTACACTCCGCCATTTCTTTTTTATTTGCAATCTATTCAGTTAAACAAAATGCAGCTATATCCCACTGCGCACACAACGTTAAATCCACACAAAATCAGCGTTCAACGTTGAATCAAGGTTTTTCCATGCTAATTTAATGTTGTGTTCCTGCAGGGTATACTTCTTTTTCAATCTTTTAGTTTTATCCATTTATCTCTATTTATTTTTCTCTGAAAACGAATTTTGGGCAATTTGATAGGATAAAGGAGTGAAGGATGCATCTTATTTCTTTTTTACATAATTAAGCAGCGACAGATGAAATGGAACCATAATATATGGCAACTACGTACTTTCAATAGTATAATAATAATTGAACGTTTGCATTCATCAGACAGATGAGAAAAGTTTAGCCTTTTGAGCCTAAGATTCCTTACGATAAACAGTCCATTTATGCAAAGAGGAATACACTGAACTTACTGCGCATGCTGACATGGGTATTTCTTCTCGCTCATGCTGTAAGATACATTCTCATGCGACGCCGATTAAATAGGTTCCTGGTATGAAAACAAACTATTGCCAGGCAAGTTTTATGTATTGTTTGATTTGTCTGCTTTCTTTGAAAATGCACACGAAAATAAATACCCTTTTTACGTCCGTAGTTTCGTTTAGGTAGGAGGACGAACGTTGCTCGTAATTAGCAAAACAGACTTACCAGATATTGTTAGGGTCCCTGACGAGGCTTTATTAGCCGAAACTACGTAGTCTGACCCATGTTCCTACTTCTGTATGTATTCTCTGCTCTTAAAGGAACTTTTTAAGATTTTAATTTTACCTCACTGCAGCTGGTGTTGTGCCGTGTGGCGGCCGTAAAACGTCTGTCCGTACATCATCCATAGTGCAGATTATATTTATTTACATCCTTTGAGATCAGAGGATAGATTCTGAGAAATCTAAAATCTGAGATCGATTTAGACTATTATTCTAGATCATCGTCTCTTATATTATTTGGATCCGTTTGAAATTAATCAATCTTTGAATCGACTGCCCATTTAAAATTAAGAAATTACAGTATGTTTTTTTTCTGGTTTCGTCACCAGATATTGTCAGGGTCACTGACGAGGCTTTGTTACCCGAAACTACGTAGTCTGGCCCGTGTTCCTCTTCTGTATGTATTCTCTGCTCTAGAAGGAACTTTTTTAAGATTTTAATTATACATAACTTGAAAACTTAATTTTTGAAGCGCTAAAGAAGCAGACGGCGACAAAAATGATGTCTCCAATAATTTCAAGAATAATTCATCCAAACTATATCATATTGAGAATTCAAAGACCAGAGGACAAACGGTGTAGATCCTGATATGGCGGCTCATTATGAAAAAAAAGCAAGAAGTAGGAAACTGTCAAAGACAATCCAAACTTTTCAATTAATTTCATAACATACGAATCGACAGAAATCTGAAACTTCAACAGAAGGTATGCCTTAGAATAATAGCAGTAAGGCAGTCATGGTTTCATATTCATAATTGAGCCGCGACACGAGAAAACCAACAATGTGGTTGTGCGCCCGGCGCAGACTCAGATCAGCCTGGGCATCCGCTCAGTCCGATCAGACACTTCACTGAGCGCGTTAAGGGTGGCTAAGGGTCTTAACTACCTGCATGCGGACAGCGAAGACTCTGATCAGACTGGGCGGATGCCCAGGCTGATCTGAGTTTGCGCTAGGCGTACAACCACATTGTTGGTTTTGTCGTGTCGCGGCTAAAATCATGAATGGAAATCTAGATAATAAATGGATGGATGGATGACTTGCGCTTTTTTACGTCCTTTTCAACAGTATTTTAGTCATTTCATGACGACGGTAGGTCATAATGAAAGGCTGTGTGCAATAAACCCCGTTTATGATTGGAAAGATTTCCGCCTAGAGCCGGGTTTCGAACCGCTAGATCAGTAGCTCAACGCTTAACCTACTGAGCTACCGGGGCTATAAAGAAAGGCATCTAAAAATCTAAAAGAGATGTTCCACAGGGGTGCCTCTTTGTTATGAAAACCTGTCTGGAGATCAGGGAGCCAGAAATATTACATTCGTGAATGTTACATTTCATCTTTAATTATTTTTTAAATTTCATAATAATTGGGCCGCGTCACGAGAAAACCAACAATGTGGTTGTGCGCCCAGCGCAGACTCAGATCAGCCTGGGCATCCGCTTAGTCTGAAAAGACTCTTCGCTAAGTGCTTAAAGGGTAGCTAAGGGTTTAAGCTACCTCCATGCGGACAGTGAAGCTTCTGATCAGACTGGGCGGATGCCCAGGCTGTTCTGAGTCTGCACTGGGCGCACAAACAAGTTGTTGGTTTTGTCGTGTCGCGGCTCAGTTATGTATGCCATTACCGTATCATCTTATATGCTATTACTGTCTTTCAGTATAAGCCGGCATTTTAGTGCCGTGGTCGAGTGTTCGTCTTTAGATCAAGGGACCTCGATTTGATTCTCGGATGTCTAGGGTTATTCTAAGAGTCCGAAACAATTGGCGCCCAACATACATATAATACTTATAACCTGTGACGTTTGTTGTTTGATGTTTTGTATTGACGTAGATAGTTTCTCTCTATTGGACCAGTCAGGACTACAAGACCAGAAAAGTGTGAATATATTGCACAATTATCAGTCCTAAAATCCCAAACACTCAGCCAATTTTAATTTAACTTTAGAAAACTATTAGATGTCTAAAAAAGTTGTATATATTACCCCAAGTGAAATGCCTGTTTATAGCCCGAATGTGTCGTTTTCAAATATTTCTGTTATATTTAAACACATATGTACTTCGTTTAATTAAGTACTAGAAAATTTCCAGTAATCAGCAGATAGCAGTAACAGTTTCTTGTCCAGTGCATTTATTTCCACAGCGGGAACAAAATACTGAGAGCACTCCACAGTTAAAACTATATTATTTTCAGATCAAGCAAGAAAGCTAAAACTTTAGTTGAAACAAGTCACCAAGTTAATAAAACTTTTTTCATGCTTAGCTGAGCGTGAAATCATGCTGAGTTGAGCGTGAAATTTTCTTTGCTGATAAATATGAAAATGCCAACATTAGTTGGCATTTTCATATTTATCAGCAGAGAAAATTTCATGCTCAGCTGAGCTAGGGGCCCGGTCTTGTATAGCTATTGGTATTTATCGGAACAGAACGGAACGGAAGCTGTTCCGTTCCGCAAAACTTGTATGCTAGTCTGGAATTAGATTCGTTTTGTTGTTCGCGACCCTCCCTTCTTCTTTCGGTGTCTCGGCCTTTCTTATGTTTTGTGATCGTGGCCTTTCTTGGGTATCTTAATTAATGAGCTGTGTCATGTGACTTGGCTGATATGACAAGCAAAGGCTCTGATCCGATTGCAAATATAAACTGCACTTATGTGCAGTCTGATCTGAGCCTTTGCTTGTCACTAATGCCAATTGTTGGAAATTTTAGTAGTAAGTTGAGCCGAAGTTCAGAAAGATCCAGGCAGTCGGTGGTAAACATGGCCGAACTCTTGCTCATGGTAGAGAAAGGGATCGCTTCGACTGAAAGTGTACCCATACACATTAAGAGTGTTAGAGCAAAAATTGCTGCACCTTTTTGTCATTTGTTTTCCATTTCGTCTCCTAAGGTACAGGGGTACATCTCCATGTTTTACCGCCATTTTTGCAAAAAATGAGAAACTTTTGTGTCTTTCTGTTTGCTTCTCCTTGTCGAAGTTTTTCCAAAATGGGGTGCACTCTTAAAGGGAAGAATTTGCTCCTAGAGGAGCAAATTCTTTACATTAAGAGTATACCCCACGCGAATATGGAGGCAAGCAAGAAAATGGTAGACTTGCTTCTTCTGAAAGTGCATCTATTCAAGTGTCTCGGATGCATTGAGTCTTGTGATTTTGGCCTTTCGGGTACTTCCTTCGCCTAAACTTTCACAAGTTTAGCTTTAACAAAAAGCTTGGTCTACGCTTAGCAGCTATTAATAGTTGTTGCTTATCAAATAAGCTATTGTAACCTCAATAATCTAAAATAAAATTTTTGTTTATACCTCAAAAGCCGACACTAAAATCTCCATTGGTGGATTTCAAGCATGGGTTACAGTGGTGATTCCATTCCATGGTTAAAATACAGTTTAAAAGACCGTGAAATCACAAGTCATTCATTCATCTGTACCTTGTGACACATACTGCTATTTTGTGATACCATGTGCGAATCTGCAGTATTTCATATAACCGCTCACGCCATCTATGCGAACAGCGCTCACGATATATATGCGAATAACTTATGACCACTCTCGACATCTGTGCGAATAGCGCTCACGCTGTTACATAAAGGTCAAGCTGCATTGTGGGTAACACATGGCTGTACTTCCATTTCGAAAGCAATTATTAGATAGTCTACATGGCGTAGACAATAAGAGCTGCTTACTAGTAATCAAATGGACCTATGAGTCGAAGTTGCGAAAATAAACCCGATTGCTGGTACACTACAAATGTTGTTTGATTTTACTCAATATAGGAGATTTCAATATAATGTAAAAATGCACATGTAAAGATGTCTCTTTGTTTGCAGAACGGCCTAGTTCGAATCTGCTTATCTGCTTGCAAGAAAAATACCGTTGATTGCGCCCAAGTGCAAAAACCCCTCAATACATTCAACCTTGCAGCTGCTTCAAATCGGGGACCAGTTGTTCTGCTTAACTTTATAATCCATCGTCTAGTCATCTTCCGAGATTTTATCGAAATCAACGTCTTCTTTTATGTTTTTCATCACCATAGTTTCCATATATATTCTGATACATCATTCTTTGACAAATTAACTACCTTAAAAAATCTAAGTATTTCATGTAAAATAAGTTCTGTAATTATTCTTAAAATGGAACAGATTGTTCTAGTTTAAACGTATTTTATTTGTATAAACTCTGTTACATGAACTAAATTCAAAACATGTTAGAGACACTACAGACGAGGTTGCATTATACATGTATGAGCAGTTTCTGGTATGGATCTCTTATGATTACTCAGACAGGCTGTTCCCATATTTTGAGGAAATACGGTGTAGTGTTTCTAGATGCACGAATTTTCAGTTTGTTTCATACAATGAAACATTTTATAAATCCACTGACCATATAAATCCAATAAGACGCCCCGGGGCGTTGCATTTTGCAAAAGGAGGAGAGTAATTTAGAACTCAAAGTGTAGTAGATCAGCAGCTGCCAAAAACTACTAACAAGGAATTCAAAGATGATGGGTCACTTCAAAGAAAGTAATTCTGCTATTTTGCCCCCCTTTTCAGTAGGGTCAGCTCTAAAAGGCAAGAATTTGTTCCTCCAGGAGTAAATTTTATTCTTTAAGAGTAGACCCCATTTAAAAGAGCTACCCGTAACCAGATAAGCAAACAGGAATTAATGCAAGATAATTTAATATTGTCTTCGGAACAGAGGCACGGGGCGTTTATCAGAGGAGAGGTGTTTATTAGGATTAATACGGTACTTCGATGTTGTTTTCTTGCAACACTGAGTCCTGCTTCCTAATTACACGGTGCATAACCATATCGGACGCTATCTGTGAAAATCTGCGTTACTTGACTCTATCTGTGGGTGCTACGGACTCTATTTGTTACTGGCCATGGACGCTTCGGCGATTCAGTCGAAGAAAAAGGGACAAAACGTGTAAGTACTGGGTTTCATGGTTTCCACGGAACACATACCTTATCTTTCCTAATATTTCCGTCGATATTATTCACCTAGCGATGTTCAGTGCTTGTCATCAGTGAAATCAAATGCAGCGTGATAGTGCAGGAGCGTACATGGCCCATGAAAACAAGGAAAAACTCAGTGTTTTTATTTGTAGGTAATGAATTTTGTCCTTAATTTACATAGATAATTATGTTCTTGATAATTTACACATGTCGTTAGGTGCATAAATAGAATCTCAACGTTAATATTAATGTTTAAAGGACACCACCCATTATTTTCAATGTTCGGATTCTATTTGTGTCTCCGAAATAATGTAATGTCCTCAAGGCAACGGACTATACTTGTGAGCAGCGGACCTTACTTGTGATGTTTTTCTTTTTTTCAGCCAAAAACGTCGTAAAAGATCAGACTTGTGGTTGCATTAGCCAAAACGGCGAAGGCTAATTATATAAGTCCCAAATTTGAAAATATCCTGCGGCGCATGCTCAATTCGTGTCCACAGTAGATTGCCAAAATGAGGCCATGTCATCCACAACGGTTCACTCAAAAGATGTAAAGGAGCACTTGATGACCTAATATCATGCATATAGTTACACCAACCTATAGATGTTGTTAAAAATAAACCGCAACTCTAGGTGTCCACCACCGTTTGTACTTATAACTATTCTATTCATTCTATTCTATCCCATAACCTTACTAGGTCGTTGGTGCACCACAGATGACTTCGAAACAATCCCTTTCCACCTTGTCCCGTCTTCAGTTCCCCTAGCCGAGCTGACAAAATCCATTCCTGTCCACTTCTTGATATTGTCTTCCCACTTCCTCCTCCGTTCACCCCCTCCCTCCTCCCCTTTCACTGTGCCCTGAAGAATTATCTTTGCTAAACCAGAAGACCTTGAGACGTGGCCAAACCTCCCCAGCTCCCACCTCCCCACCAGCGTCAGGAGCCCATCATATTCTCCAATGGCTGCTTGGAACTTCCTGCGAACCTCCTCATTGGTTATATGGTCCTAGTACGAAATGTTCAGTAACCTTGGGTAGCATCTCATTTCAAAGGCCTGCGTTCTTTTCTCTAACTCTGCTGTCAAGGCCCACGATTCACAGGCATACAGAAATACGGAAATGACAAGGGAGCGCATAAGTCTCACCCTTGATCCAAGAGACATGCCGCCATCTCCAAATTGGTTTCAGCTTGGTAAGAGCTGAACTGGCTTGTGCAATTCTTGAGAGAACCTCCTGTTATGAGCCATCATCTGAGACAACTGACCTAAGGTATTTGAAGCTGCTTACAGTATCCAGCTTCTGCCCTTTTACCTCGATCTCCCTCTGGATGCCATCTGCACTGTTCGTCATCAGTTTGGTCCTCTCAGCACTGATCTCCATCTTACACCTTGTGCAGGTTTGGTCGAGACTTTCAGCTAGAGCCTCTAGTTCCTGCTCTTCTTCAGCTATAGCGTCTATGTCATCGGCAAACTGCAGATTGGCAATATCTCTGCCGCCCATGCCAACCGCACCCCCGCCACATTCTTCCAGAGTATCAGACATGATCCGTTCGAGAAAAATTTTGAAGAGGGTGGGTGACAGAAGACATCCTTGTCTTACTCCAACTGTTGTTCTGAACCATTCTCCTGTGCTGCCATTGATTAGGACTGCACTTGTAGCCTTGTCGTACAGCTGCTCAATGGTGCGAACTAGACCTGCACCGATATTGCATGGTGGCCCATAAGGCTGCATGCCATGTCCTGTCAAAGGCTTTTTTGAAATCAATGAAGACACGGCACAGATTCTGTTGGTGTTGGAGATAGTTTTCACACAGGACTCTAAGGCTGAAGATCTGTTCTGTGGTGCTCCTTCCCGCTCGGAACCCAGCCTGTTCCTCAGCGATTATCTCTTCGGCTTGTGGTTTAAGCCTGTTGAAGATGACTTTCAGCATGATTATAACTGCAACTGCAAAAAAATATGCATACGCGCGTATTGAAACGTTGATTCATTTCTTCGGTTTTGAGGTGACCAAAATCCTCTGAAAAGTTTAAAATGTGTGCAAGAAGAGGAATCAATCAATCCTGAACGATATCTAAATGGAAATCTGCCTCGTGTTGATACCATTTTCGGATCACTAGACAAATGTAGGCCCATGCTTCTGAAGCACATATAGTTTCCGATGATATTGGCAGATAGAGTCCTGTGTGAAGCACGATTAGCCGCTGATAGATTCTTGTGCCAGGCGCATATAGCATCCGGTGCCATTGTAAAAGGTAAAAAACTCCGGTTTTCTTCAAAAAGGAGATATTCTTTCAACTCAGAGCTTTACAAAATTGTAAATTCATTCATTAGGGTCAAACTTATCCAACCGATCTGTTTTCTTTCCATTGCGTCCGCAACTGATCGGCGTTCAAAGTGGACTCACTCTTCAAAATTGTCAAATCTTGACCTTCATTCCAGCTTGTAGACTCGAAAGTAAATACGAATTAGGCATAACAGCTATAGATACTGAAAGACACAGATGTCTGATGTTCCGTGCACCTTATGCCCCATAAGAAAATGTGTTGTTTACAATTATATTAGAGTTTATTAACACCCACCCTTACCTCGTTTTCCATTATGGGACGGATAGAATCCTAAACTAACGCAAATAGACTCCGAAATACACAGATAGAATCCAGTTTTCACAGATAGCGTCCGATATGGTTATGCACCGTGAATTAGCGATGATAACGAAGTATCCTTAAGATCTTCTGCATCATAGTTTTTCTAAATAAATGTAAAGAAGCATCTTATATAAAATTTGTTGAGGGTATTGCACACAGTGCAGTCCTTGATCAGAAGTTACTTTCTTAAGTTTAACGTTCATGGATATAGAAAATACCATGTTAGTGTCTTTTGATATCAAGTTTATCAGGCGAGACAAGAAACAGCATAGGAATGGCGAGGCTTGCCGAGCCAGTCCGACGTGTTTCTGGTCGAGCCTGATAAACTTGATATCAAAAGACATCTACATGGTTTTCTATTTATCATGCATCTTTAGAAGAGCTTACGGCGTAAAGAGAGTCAAACAACTGAAAAGCAAACGCAGTTTGTACGAACTTGCTGACGTCGCGAATGGGTTGTGACGTAAGTCGGTGACGTCAATTAACCAATCGAACGTTGATATCACGGTAAACGTCAGTATGTAGCCAATCGTCTTCAGAGATCGCTTCTAAAGGCATGGCCTGATAACATTTGCGCAAGCGCAGTTCTAATGTGACATGATATCACATCATGTTATCATACCCCCGATATCAGGTGAATTTTGCAGCAGATGCATGATAAATACTACTACCATGTGTTTCGCCATTTTGCAGAAGGGAACAATTTTCGTGATTTTTGTTGGTGGACGAATCCTTTCTAAAAGGGTGTTTACTCTTATGTGAAAGGATTTGTTCCCCTCTTTCCTATAAGAGTTTACCCCAGCGAAAAAGGGAGGCAAAAAAAGAAAATGACCGAGTCGCTTAGCCTGAAAGTGTACCTATTCGACATTAGGTTGTAGAAGCAGCCTGATCTGAATTAACATTAAAATTCTTGGATTTGGGAAAAGCTGTCCAAATATTGCGAATTTTTCGGCCCTTTCAGCTGACAACAGAAAGCGGCATAATCCTTTCCTGACAAATTAGACACTAACATAACATGCGTTTCCTTTCTTCAAAAGGCAGCTTAAACAGGCTCATTTGTATGAAAAACTTCATTAAAAAAATTTGGTGCTATTTTCATTTCTTTGGTGTATTCCTTTTTCTTTTTAGCTTATTTATAACGAAGGCAGGTTAAAATAAGCAAACAATCTGAGTTTTCTTTTACAACGAGCGCGGTTAAAATAAGCAAAATGAATTTTCTTTTCTCAAACGCATCCGCTGTTTGTTATGCCTGCTATGTGTTCATATCCAGGGAGTCTTCCCACACGCTGACTACCTGCGGACATAGAGAAACTGGAAAGGATACACACGAAAATTATTATTATTATTATTATTATTATTATCGTCTATTATCGTCTAAATGACGCCTTGAGACTCAGAGGAACTGGAAAAATTACACGAAAATTATTTTTCTTTGATCTTGATGATCGTGAACACACGCAAAAGCAATGCCCGAATGGACGATTTAGGATTTACAGTACTTTCAATAGTATGTTAGCGTCTCAGGCCGCTATATTCTATGTATTGGGACATACAGTTCTGGGCAAACAGTGCAGACCCTGACCATCTGACAATATCGTGTTTATTCGGTTATAAGACGGGGAGGGGTCGGGGGGAGTGTGTGTGTGTGTGTGGGGGGGGGGAGGCTTGGGGTTCCTTCCAAAAAATCTCATAGTTCTAAATTTTACTTGCAAGACGAATTTCTAACATCTAAACCCGTCTTGGAAGACGGGTTTAGATTTTTGAAATTGTCTTGTAAGACGGATCTCGCTCTTTGGGATTGTTTTGGAAGAGAAAAGCTATTTTACAGCTGAATACATGAGGCTGATTTACATATTCGCGGTAACTTGTTGAAGATAAACTCCCGTCTTTTAACCGAATGATAAATTCGGCGAGCCTCTGCATAATAATTCTGGGACGACACTCTTTTCTCTCTTTTTTATATGGGTTTTACAGCCTTTTCAAAAATGTTTCACTCATATAGAGCCTCTCGTTCACAGAGGCGGACGAAAACCGGAGCAATGGAGGCTCGTCCTCTTTCCTCTGTTTTTTTCTGTCCTGACACTGTCGGTCAATACATGTGCACGTAAATTTGTATACAGCTACAGCTGCTTTAATAATATGACTCTTTGTTAATTGTTGATACATCATTAACTGTAACTAGAGTAACGAGGATTGATTGGCGACTGCTACATGTAGCGCTAATCAAGTACAGGCAAATGACTTCATACGTAATGGCACTTAGTCTAACTTTTGATATTTTCCCCGGTGTTTAAAATAAATAAAACTAGAAATGTTTTTCTGAGAAAAACTGATGTCCCCCCCCCCACCAGCCCATTTCCCATCCCCTCTAATGAGTAAAGAGCCTGTACAAGTAAAATATCTGGGCAAGTTTGGAGAAAATCCATCTCTAGTTCTAAAGATATCATACATAGGTGACTATGTCCTTCAAAAATGGGTGATGGTCAACAAATATTAAACATGTCTGAAACGTGTCACAACAATATATTCATGCAAGTCTGATGAATATTTGTCAACTGGACCAAGATATAACTAATTTGTAAGAGAAAAAAATAAGCATTTAGCTTTTGACCTTGAAAAGGGGTCAAGGTAATCAAAACACAGTAAACTCTTTAGATTGTCCCAAAGGTATATCTAAGAAAGTAAAGTGGGAATCAAGCCAAAGGCTAATGTGATTTATCAACTTCAGTGAAATTTTCACATATCTAAGTCCTCCTGTGACCTTGAAAATGAAGTCAAAGTCACCAAATTCTGATCAGCTCTTAAGCTAGTCCCAGTATGTATCCGTGCAAGTTTGGTGAAATTCCATCCATTGGTTCATGAGATATTACGGGTACAAGAAACTGCCATCTAAGTCCTTCAGTGACATCGAAAGCGAGGTCAAGGTCACCAAAATCTAATCAGCCATTAAGCTAGTCCCAGTGATGTATCCAAGCAAGTTTGGTAAAATTCCATCCATTGGTTCCTAAGATATTATGGTAATAGGAAAGTGTCATCTCAGTCCTCCAGTGACCTTGAAATTAAAGTGAAGGTCACCAAAATCTAATCAGCTTTTATACTTCTCCCAAGAATGTATTCCTGCAAGTTCGGTGAAACTCCATCAATTGGTTTAATAGATATCATGGGAACAAGAAATTGTTATTTAAGTCCTCCAGTGACCTTGAAAATGAGGTCAAGGCCATCCAAATCTTACCAGCTTTTAAACTTGTCTCAACAATGTACCCATGCAAGTTTGGTGAAATTCTATTCGTTGGATCAAGAAATATCATGGGTTTAAGAAATTATCATCTAAGTCCTCCAGTGACCTTGAAAATGAGATCAAGGTCACCAAAATCTAACCAGCTCTTAAGCTTGTCCAAATAATATATCAAGTCAAGTCTTATGAAATTCCATCCATTGGGTCAAGAGATATTGTGCATACAAGAATATTTTTACGCCATTTAAGTCCTCTGTGATCTTGAAAATGGGGTCAAGGTCACCAAAATCTAATCAGCTCTTAAGCTTGTCCAAATGATATATCCATGCAAGTCAGCTGAAATTCCTTTGATTGGTTCAAGAGATATCGTGCATACAAGAAAGTGTGACGCCGACGCCCGGGGACCGCACTGAAAACAATATGTCCCCTCACCTTTGGTGGAGGGACATAAATACCGGTATGAACGTGGTGCTTATAAGAATCCAACATGTCCATGTCTGTAGCAAGATTCGAAGGTAGGAAGGAAAGAGCACACAAGAAATGAACATGATTGTGAAAAATGAGTCATTAGCTGATGATAAGTTGTTAAACAGTGGGAAAGTAGTTCAAGTACATATTTCTACTCAACAAAAACCTCGAAAACCATTCTGTATCTGGCTTTTTGATCAACAAGAATGAATCTTGTTGAGGTAAAAGCAAACTCTGCCCCCATGTTTTCCGCCAATTTCACAAAGAGACACTTTTTTCATGACTTCTTGTTTGATTCCCTGTAGGCGGAGGCCTTTAAGAAAGAGGGTCTACTTTTACAGAAAGAATTTGCTATTAAGGGAGCAAATTCTTCCTTTCTTGTAAGAGTTGATTCTTATTGAGAATGGGAGCAAAAATAAACTTGAAGAATTGCTTTTCCTGAAAGTGTAACCATGTGCCTTAAATGTGAGAGGGATGCACAAATGCCGGATTGCATATAACACGGAAGTAAGTGACTTGAGAACAATTATGTGTTTGAGAAAATCCGAGAAAATCCGAAAATTTTGTAGAAAGAGTTTCAGTTTGTAATGTATTTGGCGGAGCATGGCATACACAATGACGTCATATATCTGTTACCTTAGCAACTAAGAGTTCATATTGATGTCAGTGACGTCATCGAGATTTCATTCTGATAACAGTTGGTAATTCCACAGTTGCTATGGTAACAAATAAGTGGCATACAGTGTATGCCATACTTCTCTCGAATTATAAGTAAGATGCCACCTGAAATTTATACAATGGAAAAGTGCGATTATCTCAAAACTTTAATTCATTCTCCAATAACTTAATTCTCTGTTGTATGCGCATGATGGAATGGTATGCGTAATGCATTCGCATTTCACTCAAGACAGGGTTTCACATATCCCGATCACAAGTTTTAGTTGTTATGCCTGATTATAAACAACTGGAATCGTCCAGTAATTGAATCGATGATTTTAATGGATGCTGTAAAAGGAGAAATTACAAATCAAGTTTGGTATGAGATACAAAAATCCGCTAATTATATCAGTGCAGATGAGAAAGCGTTGGCGAGCAAGCTTTTATCGTAGAATGTCGTCCTCAGTGTTCTATACGAATAGAGACCGGAATGAAAATAATCCATGATTTTTATTTCTTCTTTTTCATTTTCTTCACTTTTTCCTCGTGTAAAAATGTATATTTCAAGTTAATTGTTGCAGATTTACCGTAATCAATGATATGATCAATGGGTTGTTCTCTGCTAAATTGAACGTGGTGGCATTTTTGTCCTGAAACTAAACCTTATACTCTACTTACAATGTGTTATTTCAGGATTCCGCATGCGAATGTTAACGTTTCGATTTTTTACGGCTTTTGATGAAGATTTCTAATGTTAGCGGCCGTTTAGCAGAAGATTTTAACAAAATGAATATTTTTTTTTTCATATTTTAATGCGCATCGAGCCTTTTATTCTGTGCCGAAGAACTCCAGCTATTCCTGTCATCCCTTTACATGTTTTCAGCAGTTTTATCGAAATAGGCTTAGCGAGAATCCCAGTCATCATAAGTAGGTTTTTATTATCCCCCGCCGAAGGCGGAGGGATATAGGTTTCTCCATGTCCGTCCGTCCGTCCATCCTTCCGTCCGTCTGTCCGTCCGGATGTCCGTCCGGAGCCATAACTAAGTAACTACTGGACGGAATTTCATGAAACTTAAAATAAGTATATATCTTGATAACCCGCTGATGCACGTCAAGTTTCATTGGACTGGCTTCAGTAATGCATGAGTTATTGCCCTTGAATTGTTTTAAAATCAATAAAATGAACCATAACTAAGTAACCACTGGACAGAATTTCATGAAACTTAAAATAAATATATAACACTATAATCCGCTGATGCATGTCACGTTTCATCAGACTGGCTTCAGGAATGCATGAGTTATTGCCCTTGAATTGACTTAAAATCAGTAAAATGAGCCGTAAATAAGTAGCCAATTACCAAAATTTCATGAAACTTAAACTTAATATGTATTGCCATAAGGTGGTTATGCACATAAAGTTTCATCAGAATGGCATCAGAAGTTCAGAATTACTGCCCTTGAATCAATTTGAAATTGACACATTTAGCCATAACTAAGTAATCAGTGAAAAAAATTCTATGAAACTTTTACCAAATACCCATCACCATAACACATTGATGCAGCTTACGTTTTGTCGAAATCGCTTCAGTTAGCAATGAGTTATTGCCCTTGACTCGGTTTAAAATCAACAAATTGTGTCATAACGAAGTAACCAATGAATGGAATTTCTTCAAACTTAAAATAATTTTGTATTGTCTTGACAGAGCAGAGCACATTAACTTTGATCATAATTACATCAGTAGTGCATGATTTAATGCCCTTAAATTGATTTAAAATCTACAAATTAGCCATAATCTAGATACTGGACTGAACAAAATTTCTTGAAACTGAATTAAAAATATATCATTATAGTGAAGTGATATTGAGGCAAGTGTTTAAGAACAACTTTAGCTTATGTCTTACTTATGTCAGAGTAATAGTCCTTGATTTGATTTACGTTCCACAAGTTCAGTCCAGTGAACAAAATTATATGAAACTTTTAAGTAAACCATAATAAAAGAGTCAGGGCCACTTCGGCGGGGGATATAAATTCACCGAATTTGCTAGTTGATTCTATTTACTCCTGTATTTGTTCATGCAGAGGAATATTGCACTCAATTATAATTGTACACCGATATTTACTGCAGCATGCAGTATGTATGTAAATTAGGAATTTTAGAAAAAAGGTTTTATAGTTTTCTACGGCTAATCCAAACTCTTTTGTATTGGGTTTCGAATGTTATGCTAACGTCTTCTACGGTGGACTGCGGTGAATATTGTGACATAAAAGCAAACATAGTAAAATAGAGATGGTACACCTATGTGTGCAAGGCAATTTTGGCAAATGTTTTAAGAACCACCTGTCCTGATCGGAATAAGAACCCAAGCTCTCCGAAAATATCATAAGAACCTTAGTGATCACCACTGCAAAATATAAGTGTTGATGGTTGTAAAACATCATAGAAAGGCTGGCTGATCTTAGACTTAGCCGATGCATGCATATGAATTATTAACTTGTTCTGTAATACTGAGGCCCTTTTCGCAAACTAAACTCAAACACAACGATTGTCGCAAGGTAAGGTCGAGTCGTATTCAAAGACATGAGTGCAGCTGGAGTAAACTCCCATAAGTAAGGTTTGGTCGAAGAACGGTGAAGCTCCCTCGACAGCGACTCGAGCTAAGTTTTATTAATATTTCAGCGATTTCATGGCTATGACATGACAATGCGGTGAAGCACGACTACCAAAAGTTGTAGTTATAGGCCAGATGGCTTCTATGTTATACGTTTTTTTTCTTTTTGTGAAAATTTCATATTTTAGGGGTGTTGCGTTTCACAGACAGAGTTTTGGCTTACGTCATAATATGTAATTTGTATTTCCTTTTAGCTAGAATGTCGTTTAAGAAAATATTAAATCTATATTCAGACGTCTACAAGACAGAGAGAGAGAGAGAGAGAGAGAGGGCCCTTCCCCACGCACTCATTTACACGTGATCGAGTCGGGCTACGTTTAGTGTCGGAAAGTCTTACTAGTGTAAGCTAGAGCATGGTTCATCAGCCTCTACGGAGAAATAATTCCTTTTTAGCGAGTGTATTACATGTATCGACCGCACAGGCGGACGAACTGCATTCTTTCTCACTTATAGCATGATACCCATTTTAGGCCTTGCATGTTATGAGGTATCTTATGCTTAAGATTTGGGGATCGTACTATAAATGCTGTGCTTGTAGCAGGTGCTGGGTGGGGTTCGGATTTCGTTTTACTCTCGTCTGTCCTATCGTCCTGTCCTTCTTCCTCGCTCTGGGAGACCGCTCGATAAAGACTGAAACACTGCCTCAAATAGCCGTTAAACCCAAACAAACTAACAAAAAACCCGAACCTGTCAAAAACCAGTTGAATTTCTAACTTGACTGATTTCTCAACAATGTTGAGCTACAATATATCTTTTTTAAAAAGGAAACTTAGATAAAGTATATATATTTTGGAACAGTATTGTAACAGATGGAAGCTTGGGGTTAATTTAGATAAAACAAAAGTTATGATTTTTAACAGCAGGAAGAAGGTGCTTAGCACTGATATAAAATATGGTAATTCATCAATTGAGCAAGTGTACAGTTATCAATATTTAGGAGTTAATATATACTTTACAGGAAATCTAAAACAGGCTTCAGTTGATTTATCAGCAAAAGCAACAAAGGCTTTATTCAGTCTTAACTCAAAGATTAAAGAATATAGCACTTTAAATGTGGAAACTCTTATCAAACTGTTTGATACTCTGATCCAGCCAATCTTAACATATGGAAGTGAAATATGGATTTCTGACTATAAATTAGACATATTAGATGATAAGTATCCATTTGAATTAGTCCATTTGAAATTTTGTAAATTTTCTTTAGGAGTTCATAATAAGACGTCTAACTTAGCGACAAAATGTGAACTAGGCAGATTTCCAGTTTTAATTTCAATACTTAAACTTGTACATGGTTTCTACAACAGGCTCACCAAACTTCCATCGGACAGACTGTTGCATAAGTTATATCAAACAGACAAGCAACTGTTTATAAAGGGAAGTAAGTCATGGCTTACAAGTATCAAATACACTGAAAAGTTCTTAAATGAACGACAACTAGAAGGATGTAATAAAGATGCTTTTATTAATATTTTAAAAAGTTTTTACAGAACTAAAATAGAGAAAAACTTAGAACATATAAAAAAATCTTCTGACAGTAAACTTGAACTGTTTAGCATCCTTTATGATATGGTAGAGTCAGAAGAACATTTTATGTTGCACTGCCCAAAGTATGATTCATTACGTAATAAGAGTAAGTTCATAACAGAGAATGTGCAAAATCTTGGTAAAGGAATTGCTGCAATTCAGCACATACTCAACCCCAAAACTAAACAACATTGTAAAAGTACTGTTCACTTTATCGAGGATGCTTTAAATACAAGAAAGAATGCATAAGTAAATGTTAGTTTATATGTATATTGTATTTTACTGAAAACGAGAGTGTAAGCTTGTTACAAAGAAATAATGTACTGGTTATAAAATCAGATATATCCTGCTCTATTAACCTTTTTGTCAAATGGAATATTCCATAGTTATTAATTTGACGAGCCCATTTTAATTTAATGGGTATCAGGTGAAATAGTTCAGTTATTCTTTTTCGACAGTGTGGACACTGATCAGATGATGCATGGAATCAGCAACATCTGATCTGGGTCTTCACTGTTTGCATACTTCCAAATATGGGAAGCTAGGCACTAAATGGTTAAACACATTATATATAATTATACGCCATAAATTTTGGAAGGACTATAAATAAGAACTTATAGCTCAACCAGTAGGTCATATTTGTTTATTCTTATAATTCTTTGTGGTAATAAATCTAGGGACCTCCTGGTCATGTCCCCTGGGAACCTGGTCTGGCGTGGTTCGGACTGAGCGTTGTTTGAGGGGGGGGGGGGGGAGGGGGCGGCAGTGTCTGGAGCAGAGCTGCTGATATTGGATGCACAGCTCTAGACACTGCCCTGACTTCCTTTCTTTCTCATCTATCCTGACCGACCAGGGTATATGGCCAGAACATCCCAGCCCTTAAATCCAGCGGGCACAGGGCGTCTCGGTGGCCTCGCACTGGAGACAGTGGGACGTCACTGCGACGCCATGTGCCTGCTGGGAAGGTAAATGTGATTAGATCATTGTCTTGTTTCTATGATATGTTGTAGATGCGCTAAAATGTATTTGGCAATCTGAATAAAGAATTGAATTGAATTGAATTGACTTTATTTACACATTTTAAGCGGAAACCAGATCCACAAAGAAGCATATTTCCTTCAAAAAACCCTTCGGAGCCCCTGTTGTTTTAGGTTGACTTGTCTCCAGTCAACATATAGGCATGTTCCAAATGTCATGGAGATCCGACAAATGCTGTATAAGTAGAACTCTAAAATGCGGACAGCAGACTGGCGGATAGATCGAAACAGTATACCCCAACCCCGAACTCCTTTTGCGATATAGGTGGTAGTGTTGTGATCAGGGGAAAGGGTGGGATATGTATATTCAAACGAATAAAAATCTCCGAAAGTACTAAGCTTCAAATACACGAGGGTGCTCATCATAATGTTGTCCATTGACCTCAGCTACTTGATCCTAGCTGATCTTGAATCAAGTACTGCTACATAACATAAGTTTCAAACATACACAAGAAAATTAATAAAAATTTATAAATAATATTGCAGTCTTAAAAAGGCTATTTTCTCTTTCTTTTTTTAATCTCTCGTCCTCTCGAATCAAAGTCAATTGTATGCAAGTTTGGTGCACCTCATATTAAAAGAATTCACTTATGGCTACTGAAATTTAAGCAATTAAAACGGACGGAACCAAAAAATTGTGGACAGACGGACTGACAGACGGACGAACGAACGGTCGGACGGACCCCAATAGCATACATCTTATATTGGGAGGGGGTATAATGATATTGAAACACGCCCATAACAATTAATTTTAGTATTATCGAAGCTGTTCATTGCATGCAACAACGTCGTACTCGTGTCACTATATATGCCTACTTTGGATAAAATCCTTGGTATAAAAGCTGTTCACAAACAAGTGAAGAAAGCGCACACGACGTGTGAAGGCGGGAAGGGAGTAGGGGTAGGGGGGGGGGGGTAGGCTCGCAGAATACCCAAGCAATAAACTTCGTGATATTACCAGTAAATAGGGTTAAACAACAATAAATATAGTGATACGAGCATAGGAAAATCGATTAAAGTTTCAGCCAAAATACTGGAGAAGGACAGGATCGAATTCATGACCGATGTTTTACAGGCAGGTAGCTCAAACACTACACCACGAACGCTTCTACAGACACAGTAACGTAAACCGGACGGACGCTCAGACGTCATTCAGAAAAGCATAGTTCAGGCGGTATATTTAAGCTTACAAATTTTACTTGAGTGTAGCTAGAGTCTCCTCCACGAAGTCAACGCGAATACCAAAGCTGTACTTGAACTTCTCTCACTCGAGGAGCCCTCGAGCATCACTTCAACCGACCTTACTGGAGTATGAGACGAGTATTTGTTTGAGTTGTGTTTGTGGATATGGGCCTGGTGGTTTATTGGTGTGCATAAAGATCACAGCTTTATGATTTATGACATCTTCAAAGGTTGATTTGTCTTTGAAACAGAGAAATATTCATTGATGTTGGGGATAGGGTTTGGGATCTGATTCAGTCAGTTCCTGAAGTGTAGTTACTCTTTAAATTCTTCTTAAAAAATGAAAAAAAAACATTTCTTTTTACTTGAAGGGATAAATTAAATGGATTTAGTCATGACTATTACAATTTAGATGAAAAGGAAGGAGTAATACCCTTTAAATCCCCTATCTTAGGCCAGCAAAGAAGTTTATATGCATTTTCTTTCATTTATATTGACATTTCTTTAAATCTGACTCACAAAATTCATGTTTCCAAGAAGATGAAAATGAATACCACCACCAAGAACCGTGGAATACTGTATCATAGTTAAACATTGAGCCGTAGAATGATATATCTTAGCCGAAAGAAACCATAACATCTTCCGGCGAGTACTATAACAAGAAATGACGAAAAATGCAAATTGCGGCACAAAAGTGACTTTCCGAAAAGAGATTTTAGGTTCGCGGACAACTTTATTATGTTTAAGCACCCGGCTGTGGATTATATTTTACAAATATATGATGGAATGTCTACTTTCACTTTCTCCTCTATAAAAGCTGGAAAAATAAAGCACTCTTCAGCCCGAAATATATGCATTGATATGGTAAAACTTATTAAAGGCAAATTTTCATCTGAATAAAGGCATATATACCTTAATGATCATATTTTATTCCAGTTTCATAATTTGTTTACACAGTTTCTAATGACGCTTTCCCACATTTCTTTGTAAAACCGGCGAAAATCATAACGTTAACATTCGCATGTAGAATACCGCAATAACACATTGTAGGTAGTGTTACATTGTAGGTAGTGTAGTTACTCTTTAAATTTACAGCACTCATCGGTATTTCTATTGATTCATCGCTTAACTTATTTTGGTAGCAACTTAAGCATTAATGCTATGTATAAATACAATAGGCCCTCTAATTACAGAACCACCAAGGAGACAGCTGTATAAACCTCCAAAAGGCTAAGATTGATCACTACCGTCAAAGTTCCTTGCATATATTGTATGCCATGCTCCCCTCGAATTATAAGTGAGATGCTACATGTACCTGAAAATTCTTAAAATGGAAAACTGTGATATTCTCAAACCTATAGTTCACTCTCAGATATTTTAATTCTCTGTTAAATAAGGACGAAGATACTTAAACGCACGTTAAGGTGAGTTGGCAAGGCGACTTATGCTTTATGACAAGGGACGACACAACCCAACCAGAATTTATTCTTCAAGGTAAATATTTGCTCGTAGGAGAGCAAACTCTTTCATGTAGCAATTGACCCCATTGAGAAGGAAGTTTGAATAATACTACCACTAATAATAAAAATAAAAAAATGGCATTGTTGATTAACCTGAAAGTGTATTTATTCATCTTTAAAGATCGTGTTCAAATTCTTGGTGTTGTCTGATTAAGAGGCGTTCTTAGACACTATTGCGTTTCAAAATTATTCGTTATTTCCTGCAAGAATTGGTATTTTCCGGATTAGGCCAATTTTGAGCGTTTTCGTAATTGCAATATGACCTTAAATTGTAACATTCATCATTTGAGCGGCGACATGACAAAAACCAACAAAGTGGCATGTGCGCCCAGCAAAGACTCAGTTCAGCCTGGGCATCCGCCCAGTCTGATCAGAATCTTTGCTGTGCGCTTCAAGGGTAGCCTATTGCTTAAGCTACCTCAATGCTGACAGCGAAGACTCTGATCAGATTGGGCGGTTGGCGCACATTTCACTTTGTTGGCGTTCTCGTGTCGCGGCTTATTTAGGTTTGCATGAATAATTTAGGATTGGTAGCGCAATATCATAAAACTTGGGATGAAAATAACCCCACATAAAGTGATCATTTTTCACAAATGGCCTGCATGTACTGGCTTGTTCCAAGCAAATTAATCAGATATTATGTTAGGAAACTTACTCTTGTTTTAGAATATGCATTTAGATTTAGGACTAGCGTTTTAATTACAAATTGGTATAGTTGCCAAGAATAGTTGAATTTTAGGTAAGTCAGGGATTCCAAATTGTTTCTAACTGGAAATACAAAATAATGTAAACTGTCATTGCTTTTCAAATATTAAAAGACAAATATTCTCTACTGTAAAGAACCCCCCCCCCAGTCTTTATTGATTTTATGACCCTGTTATGTCATAACCTATATGAGATGGGATATTTCCTTTGATGAAATAGCAGTGTCACTAGACTGTTGCATAATAGGATTATGACATCCAATAAACAGGAATATTTATCTTAAAAAGATAAAATTCTATCATTCAACAAATTGAATGTAAACAGTTTATAAAGCAATGGGAAAATTGGCTCTCTTCATATAAGGAGATACCTTTCTCTCTACATCCTGTAAAAGGCCATCCAACATGGCAAATTATCCACGCATAGTTTTCTCAGACTCCGGTTGCAAACACATATAAATTACCATTTGTTTGCAACTTTACTGCTTACATAAAGTCAGAGAAGCGAGTAAAAAATTGAATATTAGTAACTGGATCAGATTTTCATTGTAGGATATTGATACGACAATATTCATGTTACAATAATCACCGAAAACAGCGCAGTCACTGCAGGTCACAGGCAGTCACTGTACATAGAGGGCTGCAGTTTCGCATCGGCGAAACAAAATCTTTTGAACTCTCAAATGTTGTAAATATTCAAATTATTCAGAATGTTCCGAACTAAGAACGTCCACTTTAGTTGGCTTTATTGCAGTATAATGGCGAGGGGCCCATGCATTTGTCACCAATCATGTATGACGAGATAATTCAAATCAAATCAAATTCACTGCACAATAGTATCGTTTATGCTTGCCGTTTCATGGTTTGATAAAACAGCATGAAAAAGGATTTATACCTTGCTAACTGAAGCTCAAGATGTCTGTCTTAATGAAGTTTGCATACAAATGATTCGGCGTTGCTGTACTTGCTCCTCGCTGAGTCGCAAAATTTGGGTGTCGACCCTCTGCCTAATATAATTTACTTTAGGTCACGTGACAAGCTTAAACGGGGTCGTCAATTTTGTTAGCACCGGTTTAAACTTTATTTTATTTGCATAATCATCGATACATTTTCACACATTTCTAAACATAATATTTTTATGCAAATGGGATTCAGAAGAAGTCAAACGACTTTTTTTCAAATCTGTAACCCAATATTGCAATAAAAATGATACTTCTGTAGAACCATATTTCATGCCCGTATGCTTGTGTGCGTGTGCGTGTGTGGGTGGGTGGGTGGGGGATTTGGGGTGAAGTTGTGTGTGTGTGTGTGGGGTGGAGGGGGGGGGGGGGCGGGCGAAGGGGGGAAGAAGGAGAAAACGCATCCCCTATAATTGGGCAAATAATAACAAAAACATGCAGTTTTTTGTCAAAATCTGAATTTACACGACACTCTAAAGTTGGCCTCACATTCTTTTTTTTTTCTTAACTTTTGTATCGTCTTTGAACATTTCTGAAATTCACAGCCTTCTTTTGAGAGGTCTGCATACGGGTCTAGAAAAATAATCCAAGTAAATTGCATTTCTAGTAGATTTTGGGTACATGTAATAGTATTGTTGTATTTTTTAAGA
Organism: Ctena decussata; assembly: GCA_963989385.1. Classification (NCBI taxonomy): domain Eukaryota; kingdom Metazoa; phylum Mollusca; class Bivalvia; order Lucinida; family Lucinidae; genus Ctena; species Ctena decussata. The sequence continues at coordinate 67,150,636 of OZ022502.1, read as the reverse complement.
ATAACATATACAGTTAAAAGGTAAGACAGGCATTTCAGAAATAATGTAAACGATCTTCGGGTTTCATATCTATACCAATACAGTAAATTGTTTTGTTGTTTTGCTATTATTTGAGAATCTATTGGGCCATCAAAAAAAAAATAATCTGTCCAATATTGAATCAGCTAAATGTATACGACAGCTTCTTAAGACTCCTAATTAGAACAAGATCATGACTATGCGTCATTTAGGCTTTAATCTGATACGATCATTCTCATTTTCATCTGATACCTTGATTAATTGTCTGCAAATACATGTGGGTAATGCCTGATCAAAATCTTGAAGTAATTTCAGCATATGAGCCACGACACGACAAAACCAACAATGTGGTTGTGCGCCCAGCGCAGACTCAGATCAGCCTGGGCATCCGCCCAGTACTTAATGGAAAGTCTAGTCAAACTGGGGGGGGGGGGGGGGGGCTTGACTAGGCTGATCGGAGTCTGCGCTGGGCGGACAACCACATTTTTTTTTTTTTTCACGTGTCGCGGCTCATATCTGAAAAGAAGAAGAAAACAGTTAAGCAATGATAAGAAACTGATACAATCAGACTCAAAACCAAAATAAGGAGAGGGACAGCCGTTGACGAAAAACACGCGATAAATCGAACGAAGAGCTCTCCTTAATAAATAAATAAATGAATAAATAAAAACAAACAAATAAATAAATGAAAATAAAATAAATTCAATTAATCAATTAATTAATTAATATCACTCACTGATTGGTGAACGAAGTTTTGAGACAGGTACATATAACACTGAGGAACCAAAACAGAAATACCGGTAATAAATAAAATCCACAGCTGACAGTACTTTTCTTTGAAGTTGCCAGTACTGATAAATTCTGATAACTGTATAGTTACATGTATCATGTACAGTTATCACGTACAGTTTTGAATAGACCAATTATTACAAAGCTGCAGCTAAACAAACTTCTGTTTTAGTAAACTCTGCTCGTTTCCGTTTGGCCACAAAAATATTTGATAAGGGTATTAAGTTGACTCCCCTCGCTTAGATGAGTCTTTACAACATATTTGATATGAAAATAATAAGAGGCTTATATTCATAATCCATTAAACCATATGATTGCACTAGACTCACCTCAGAGGTTCTTGATGGATACCAACTTTTTATGCAGAAAATGAGCACTGAATCAAGGTTGAGGTAAACTTTCTGGAAAAGCAACTCTGCCATTTTCATTTTTGCCTGTCTTCTAAATGGGGGACAACTCTTGAAAGCAGGAAGTTGCTCCTTTCAGAGAGCAGGAATTTGCTCCTTTATGAGCAAATTCTATCCTTTAATAGTAGACCACTGGGAAGAGCTACGTCATCCACAGAAGCAATTTGTTACCTTTGCATAAATGGCAGAAAAACATGGATGTGTATTCATACAGGAATCTTAAAACATATGTTGTGCTTACACAGTCATCAATTGAGCGAGTCCCCACAACATATGGTTTGGTAGAAACATGTTAAAATTAACCACTGAAACTTGTTGGTAATCCATATTAAACAGCCCACAATTAAGATTATTTCAGTAGCATAACATATGTTTTAGTCGAAAAAGAAAGAAAAAACTGTCTCTTAAGTCTTGGGTTCTGATCAAATGTACACTACATACCTAGTAGTTGAAGAAAATGAGCACTAAAACGTATGTTATTGAAATAACATAAACAATATGAGATTAATGAATACCCTGAACAAACATTTTCTATATGATTTAAAAGAACGGCACAGACTACCCAACAAAATTTGTTTAAACTGCGGCCCTATTTTCTGGTCTTTCCTCTTCCATGTACAATGTTAAAATGAGACACCAGTATGATTCAAACTTCCCTCTGATCACTCAGGCTGTTTCTGATTGGTCAGGTAACTGATGACCTTAGTGTAACAGACAGGAAGGTCCATTTTCCAGACAGGGTGAGGCAGGTAGAATTAGATAAATTCAAATAAATAAATAAGATAATATATATTTTTATATTGTTTAATTATTTATTTTTAGGTGAAAAGTTCAATAAAGCTGTGGATTAAAACATATATATGCATTTCTTTTTGGGATGCATTAGTAAATATCAGTGTCGATTGTTAGGTGTACAGGAAAATTGGACTCGCCCTAAAGGGCTCGTCCATTATCCTGTACCCCTAACAATCAGTACTGATATTTACTGATACATCTAAAAAAGAATGGATATATCTATTACCTATATGAAGTCCAAAATTTCTTTCATGACGATCACCCAAAATGTTGAGACAGAAGTGCTCAAAAATCAATGTAATCTAACAATCTATATTGTTTTAACTTCTATATTGTTTTTCTACCGAATTATGATATTTCTCTCATCAATGGAGGCGACACTTGTCTTTTCAACCACAATGGAGACATAATTCGCTGTAAATATTTTATATGTCGCTGGCCGGGTTTGAACCCTCACGGATGCGGCGACAGCGCCTAGCACTGCAATGTGCGTCAGCTTTAACCATTACGCTACCAGGACGTCCCCAAAAAAGGACGCTCAAATAACGTATATAAAGCTAACCGACGTTGCAGTACACTCCGTATATAGGGGTTTCTACTTATTCTTAACTTCTGTTTTTCTACCGAATTATGATATTTCTCTCATCAATGGAGGCGACACTTGTCTTTTCAACCACAATGGAGACATAATTCGTTGTAAATATTTTATATGTCGCTGGCCGGGTTTGAACCCTCACGGATGCGGCGACAGCGCCTAGCACTGCAATGTGCGTCAGCTTTAACCATTACGCTACCGAGACGTCCCCAAAAAAGGACGCTCAAATAACGTATATAAAGCTAACCGACGTTGCAGTACACTCCGTATATAGGGGTTTCTACTTATTCTTAACTTCTGTTTTTCTACCGAATTATGATATTTCTCTCATCAATGGAGGCGACACTTGTCTTTTCAACCACAATGGAGACATAATTCGTTGTAAATATTTTATATGTCGCTGGCCGGGTTTGAAAAGACAAGTGTCTAAGCTACCTTCATGCGGACAGTGAAGACTCTGATCAGACTGGGCGGATGCCCAGGCTGATCTGAGTCTGCACTGGGCGCACAACCACATTGTTGGTTTTGTCGTGTCGCGGCTCAGATGTTTCAGTGTTAAGTGTGCTTCCGGTATTACTGAAAAAGAAACTTCTGCAAGAGAATGATATTCGGATTGATTCTTTTTCCAGGCTTTATTAAAAAGAGTTTCACTCATGTTTCACTCATTTTTGTAATATAACTATACAATGAACTGAATTGATAAGAGACAGAATATTAACGTCTGTGAATTTTTATGAATTGAAGGGCTGAGGAATAAGAATTACAAAGCATTTCCTGCATGATTTATATTTTAAGCTAATTTGGTGGATACACTGGTGATCAGCGGAAAGCTTTACATAGCTTACCATATAGCAGAGAAAAAGTGAGGTTGGATCAATATTGTTTTACAGATGATTCCGGATAATAGAATCCAGGACCATGCGGAGTTTGAATCAGGGCATCTTTTATTGCTGAAGATATTATCGCCGAAAAACGAGCTGGGTTCAGAGCTGGAAGAAGTACCATAGAAAAGATTTTCAACTTCAGACTCTGTGTGAAAAGTACCTTCAACATCAGCAGAATCTCAACCATGCCTTCATAGATTTCAAAAAAGCATTTGACAGGGTATGGCATGCAGCCTAATGGGCCATCATGCGGAACTACAATATCAATGCAAATCTAGTTTGCGCCATTGAGCACCTCTATGACAAGGTTATAAGTGCAATTCAGATGAATGGCAGCATAGGAAAATGGTTCAGAACAACAGTTGGAGCTAGGCAAGGATGCCTTCTCTTACCCACCCTCTTCAACATTTTTATTCAAAGAATCATGTCTGATGCTCTGGAAGAACATGAAAGAAAGGTTAGCTTAGGTGGCAGAAATATTACCAATCTGCGGTTTGCCGATGACATAGATGCTCTTGCTGAGGAAGAGCAGAAACTAGAAGCCCTAGTGGAAAATCTTAAGATATAAAAAGGAGATAAGTGCTGAAAAGACCAAGTTAATGACAAGCAGCGCCAGCGGTGTCCAGTGGAGGATCAAGGTTAAAGGACAGAAGCTTGGAATAGTTACAAGCTTCGGGTACCTTAGAGCAATTGTCACAGATGAAGGCTCAAACCCGGAGGTTCTCTATGATTAAACCGGAACATGCCACTGCAGCTCTGGCAAAGCTGAGGCCGATAATGCGGCATAATAACATATCCAAATTTATGTGTTCCCTTCTCATTTTTCTGTATGCCTGTTGACAGCATTTTCTGTATGCCTGTTGACAGCAGAGTTAGAGAAAAGAACTCAGGACTCTGAGTTGAGATGCTACCGAACATTACTGAACAGTTTGTACAAGTGCCGTTATATAACTAATGAGGAGGTTCGCGGGAAGATCCAAGCAGCCATTGGAGATTATGACAATCTCCTGATCTTAGTCAAGAAACGGAAACTGAGGTGGTTTTGGCACGTCTCAAAGTCTTCTGGTTTAGCAAAGACAACTCTGCAGGGCACAGTATTGGAAAGTGAAAGTGAAGCACACAGTCAGAAGAGGTGGGAAGACAATATTAAGGAATGGACAGGGATGGACTTTGCCAGCTCAACTAGGACAGCTGAAGATAGGACTAGGTGAAAAGGGATTGTTGTAGAGTCATTTGTGGTTCCTCAACGACCTCACAGGGATAGACAAGACTGGTCTAGTATTTGGGCAAATCCAAAAACACGTCTAAAATTGGTACCTAGCGTGACAATCTTCGCTAGATCGGCATCAAAACTAGCTGGCTCAAAACTTTGATTTTTATATTAAAAAAAAAACAACAGGTAACCTTGTTTCCATTTCCCCAGCAGGAAAAACTTTTAAAACCAGCATGAAATTAAAATACATAACAAAAATAAGATATATATATATATGTCTTGAACTTCGCCTACCTGTAAAATTGAGCCGCGACACGACAAAACCAACAGAGGGGTTGTGCGCCCAGCGCAGACTCAGATCAGCCTGGGCATCCGCCCAGTCTGATCAGAGCCTTCGCTTTCCGCATGGAGGTAGCTTGGACCCTTTGCTACCCTTTCAGCGCTTAGCAAAGAGTCTGATGAGACTGTGTGGATGTCCAGGCTGATCTGAGTCTGCGCTGGGCGCACAACCACTTTGTTGGTTTTCTCGTGTCGCGGCTCAAATGTTTCAATGACGTAGTTGGAAAAGAGCGAAACTTGAAAAATGATGACACCCTTTGGCCCCTATATTCGACTTTGGATAATATTATGGCTTTATCTGGTCTTACAGAATATTTCAAAAGTAAAAAGTGTAAATTATATTGTTGTTTTATAGACTTCACCAAAGCGTTCGACAATGTTTGGAGAGCAGGGCTTTGGCGAAAAGTACTTACACATGGAATTAAAGGCAAAATATTGAACGTTATTAAAAATATGTATATGGAAATAAAATCATGCATAACATTTAATGGTTGCACCTCAGGATACTTTGATAGTGAAAAAGGGGTCAGGCAAGGAGAAAACTTATCTCCTCTTTTGTTTGCCATTTATATGAACGACCTTGAAAATTTCCTAAGTATTAACGGAGGTTCTGGTGTTAACATAAACATAGACGATGCTACTATGATGATTTTTGTAAAATTATTAGTTATATTATATGCAGATGACACCATTATCTTAAGTGATAATTTAAATGACTTTCAGCATATGTTGAACACTTTTGATGACTATTGTAAATCATGGAAATTAAAAATAAATGCATCTAAAACAAAGATAATGATATTCGGTGATCGCTCAAGAACGCGACATGTTTCTTTTTTCTTGGCAGGTGATAATATTGAAATCGTGAAGGAATTTAAATATTTAGGGGTTCTCTTTACAACTAATGGAAGATTTGTTCAGTATTATAAACAGTTATCGTCAGTAGCCTATAAAGCAATGAATTTGTTAAGGAAGAGAATTGTAAATTTACATTTACCCGTCGATTGTCAGCTAAAGCTCTTTGACCAAACCATTATGCCAATACTTTTATATGGTAGTGAGATTTGTAGCTTTGAGAAATTACAGTTACTCGAAAAAGTTCATTTAGATTTTCTTAGAAGCATTCTTAAAATGAAGAAAAGTACCCCACTGACGATGGTATATGGTGAATTTGGGAGATACCCGATTGAAATCCAAGCAAAAAAGAGAATGGTTAAACATTGGTCAAAGATTTTAACCGACAAAGATAGTAAAATTTCATATAAAATGTATTCAGTTTTATTGTATCTTCATAAGAATAATATATATTCCTGTAAATGGATTTTATGTGTTGAAAAAATATTACAAAGTGTTGGTTTGAATTATGTATGGCTAGAAAATTATGTGAACAATGCTGACTGGTTATGCAAAGAAGTCGAAAAAAGATTACAGTCTTAATTTGTACAAAAGTGGAATTCGGATGTTTATGGTAGCTCAAAATGTATAAATTATCGTATATTTAAAACTGAATTTGTCATAGAAAAATATATAACTGAATGCCAGCCAAATCTGTATATTCCATTTGCAAGAATAAGAACAACTAATAATAAATTACCAATAGAAAAGGGGAGGTGGGAGAACATCGAGCGGTCTAATAGATATTGTACTTTATGTAATCTAAATTCACTAGGTGATGAATTTCACTATATATTAGAATGTACCTATTTTACAGAAAAACGTAAACTATACTTACCTAAATACTACTTAAAACATGTTAATATATTTAAATTTCAGAGGTTAATGTCAACAAAAAATGTGAAGTTACTTAACCAACTTAGTAGGTTTGTATCTGATATCTTAAAGAAATTCTAGTCCTTGTTAAGCTGCGCACGCAATGTTTCAGAAATTACTATGTATGATCAGTATTCATTTCCTCTTATGTTGTTTTGTCACAATCTGAGAGAAATAAAAGTTGTGTTCTGTTCTGTTCTGACAACTTAAGACCACATACGTTATAAGCAGAAAGGTATTTGGACACCAGGTCGTGCAAACATCACTGGCAACGAGATTGCTGACAGACTGACAAAAGATGTAGCGCAGAAAATATGAAAAACTTCTAGCAGCAGCAGAATCAAATGCAGTGAAAGTCTCTTTTCTGAAAACTGAATGATGGCAGAGGATTTTATACATGTATATGAAAACAGCCAGTTTCAAAAAAAAAAAAAAAAAAAAAAAAAAAAAAGAAAAGAAAAGAAAACAGCAATAAAAAATAAATTGAACCACCATATTCCACATGCGGAGCTGAAAATTGCGAATTTATTTACCCAGAAGTTCAAGACTTTTTTTTAAAAAAAAGAAGAAAAGAAATAAAATCTAACGCGTTGCAAATGTCTGGTTGATGGACTTATTCTAAGCAGTGAAGCAGGATGATGGATGTTATTAACAACAGTCTGATCATTGACCTTATATTTGTGGATCTTCTTGAAAGATCAGGGCTCTAAAGCCACTTTATTTACTGATCACACCATGAAAAAATTACCCAAGAGTCATTGCTATCCTAGGGTCGAGAGAACAATGACTAACGGTTTACAACCTGAATTCTCGTGCTGGTACTGTAGCAGCTAGACATAGAAGTGAGGTTGGAAAATTAGGATACACAATGAACATAATGCGCTGTATAAACAACTTGCATTCCTTTGTAAAAGACACAACTGCCGATATTTAAATAGGATTTATAGAGACAATAGAGGAGCTGTTTCTTTTTTTTGTATTTATTTGTGTATACATTACTATGTCAGCAAGTAAATAAATATCAAAATGATTTATGACATCTGTATTAAAGAATTCGAAATACTTTATTCCTTTTGCTAAACATAAAAACGACACTAATCTCAGTTTGAATACTGCCTGAGATGCGATATCATTCTTGTTAGATAATATATACACATTATTACAATAGTAACTTGATCTGGCGTACTGTATCACGTGTCGTAGATGAGCTCATACCATCGGATCACCCGAGACGCTTGCGTCGAGGGTGATCCGATGGTATGAGCTCATCAACTCGACGTGATACAGTACGCCAGATCAAGTTACTATTATAATAATTTGTTTATTTTATACCTTAGGGAACAGCCAACCATTCATACTTGCCAGCGCTAATCCATCGACCCGGATTCTAGCCTGCGCGGCAGAGGTATGTAACTTGTCTTGACACAAACGTTACCGGCTAAACTATCGAGACGCGCCATTTTTCATGTGTTTGTTGACGTTACGTCACTTGCTTTGTTTCTCTGGTTCTCGTTTCTACGATGCACGTTAAAAAGTGACGCGCTTGAAGCTGGAAATCAGGCATAACCTCGTTTTAAAGAGTAGTGATACGGATTCAGAAAACGTCAGTTTGATACGGCTGTCTGTATCAGATGGCCAGAAAACAGACAGTTCACGGGTGTATCATTGATAGGTATATGAGACGTTCTCAGTTAAGCTGGGCCATTCGCGGACAAAAATGGCCATAGATACAACCATGCCAGAATTCAAGAAAAATTCACGACCATAATGCTCATTATATCTGCTTCAAATCTTTAAAATATTTTCAGATAATAGTTTTAGATTAAGGAATACCAACCATGATTAGAGACATACCCTTACAATTTAAAATGGCGTATTTCATGACGTTATTTAGATACGTTGAAGAAGGATGTCGCATACGATTTCTTTGACATGCGTAGCATTGCACATTTACTAATCTACTGACATTTGATTATTTTGGCTGGTTTCAATTTAAAATGTTTTGCTTTGCTTCTTTGGAAGAAAGGGGTTTTCTATGAAGCGCTGCTTAATCAAATGACGTCAACGCTTTCAAAACGTGGTCTTGGTGACGTTGTGACGTAGGTTACGTGTGACGTAGGTTACAGTACACGCTTTTTAACTTTTTTGTACCATTTAATGTTTCGGTGCATGAAATCTAAGTACACCATTTTATAGCTGTTACTTGGCAGAATTTTGCACATGAGTTTCAGGGCGATTGCTTTGCTCAGTTTTTAAAAAAGCCCGTGACGTAAGGTTACATTCTTACAGAAAAATGCAGGGGTAATGTATTTTGAAGTCAAGTAATACATACAAACTGGAACAAATTTGTACAAAAAATATAAAATATCGAGGAACACATATTTCTTCGTGAGATCTTGTAACTTTTATGATGCCGGGTCATTTTAGTTAATACGTGTATCATGAATTTACCGCTGTGACGTAGGTTACATAAAATTTGCGACATTAGTTCTCAGTCTCATTTCGTAGCAAAAACTACCCTTTAGATATTGTTTAAGCGGGGAAATGTGTAAGAACCCACCTGAATTGCATAATGGAACTCGAATTTGAGCAGTGATTTATGTTTTTTATCCGTGCGGCGTTCATATCTATGCAACGGCAATATTGCGACATTTAAAAACGTCGCCTTTTATACCAGGGTATCATTATTCGAACCAGTGTTAAAAATGTCTAACAAAATGCATGCATGTCTAGGTACTTTTATCTACCTCTTTAGACAGTAGGCAACTTGTCAGAGGGTAAACAAGACCGCTATTTTGTAACTTAAAGAAAGGTAATACGAAGGACAAAAATAATAGCAAATGGCCCAGCTTAACTGAGAACGTCTCATATAATAAAGCTTGTTACACGGTGCAATATTCTGTTTTATTATATAACTTTTAATGATACACCCTTTGAACTGTCTGTTTTCCGGCCATCTGATACAGACAGCCGTATCAAACTGACGTTTTCTGAATCCGTATCACTATCCCTTAAAACGAGGCTATTTCTGAGTTCCAGCTTCAGGCGCGTCATTTAATAACGTGCATCGCAGAAACGAGAACCAGTCTCGGGTGACCTGATGGTATGAGCTCATCCACTCGACGTGATACAGTAAGCCAGATCAAGTTACTATTGTAATAATGTGTATAAATCGTGTCTGGGTGATAACATAGCGAATATAGTGTGCATCAAGTCTTTAACATGTACTTTTAACGCTACTTCATTCCACTGCTTTGGTTCGTAATAACGATATCAACGAGACGAGTGATACATATACTTGGGTTTATATTATGGCTTCTTTTTTGCACATGACAGTTCACAGTTTTCTGATTCATGAAATGAGTAAACACTTTCAAACATTTTTGCACTTCTTAACTTGCTAAGACGTGCATTTTATAGACATTCCTTACGGTCATAGATTGGAAATAGATCAGATGTCAGTTAATTAGAATTATGTTTCCTTATTATATGCTCGGTACCTTAGGAATTAACAATACTTGATGGTTTCGGATAAAGTTTACAATGCAAAACATAAACTTCTATTGCCCTCGAACGTCTTGCACTAAATAGAGGATCTTACATGAGTGCTCATGAATTATTGAATTTATTAAACGAGTAGGGGAAAAAGATAAGATGCGAGGCTTTGCCGAGCATCTTATCGTTTTTCCCCAACGAGTTTAATAAATTCAATAATACAGGAGCACGAATGCAAGATTCTATTTATCATATGACACTAAAAGCGCATTTTATTAGCAAATTTTGCACTGAAACGTCATGATTTCCCCATTAGAAAAAGCGACGTTTTTATGGACGTTAACGCATAACGCTACGACGTAATTTGCATATTTAATCCACTAGTGGATTATCGCATTTAATGCATGGCTTTATTACACTCTCAGATGCGACGTCATATGATAAAAGTGTCTTCAGAAATGAATAAACTGCGCATGCCAAAAAAGTCTAGGATCAACAAACAGTATTCGTTTTTATTCATTAGGCATTCTGATTCTATAAAAAAGAGGAACATTGCGTAGAAGTTCTGACTTTGATTTAGTACTGGTTGGAAGCCATTGGCGGCCGCGTACCAGAGGGGACTATATTCGTTTTCCATGCGCAATTATGTCTTTATTGCATCATATTTTTGGACAGTTTCATGAATACCAACGAAAAGAGTCGGCACAAATCGCGACCTCGGAGCCAAAAGATGAATAACTCAAAGTTTCCCCAGCTCTCCTCATAACAGCATCACTTCTCGGAGGTGGACTGTGACATCACTGAGGTTTGTATACCAGCTGCTAAAATATTCAGTTCAGTTCAATTCTCCTATCGACATTCCCCAAATGGCTCAAAGGTACGTAACCATAATTGCACACACTTGGCGCCGTGTGTCCGTCCAAAATGCTAAACTGTGCCAAAGACCGCAGTTTTATAGTAACAAAATTTAGCCGCGACACGAGAAAACCAACAAAGTGCCATGTGCGGCCAGCAAAGACTCAGATCAGCCTGGGTATATGCCCAGTCTGATCAGAGTCTTTGCTGTCCGCATTGAGGTAGCTTAGAACCTTAGCTATCCTTTAAGCGCTTAGCGAAGAGTCTGGGCAGACTGAGCGGATGCCCAGGCTGATCTGCATCTGCGCTGGGCGCACAACGACATTGTTGGTTTTGTCGTGTCGCGGATCAAATGATAATTTAAGGTTTAATTTCACGTAAAATGTTTGGAAACGCATAATCAAGTGCATGACAACCGTGATGGCCGCCACTGGTACAATGCGAACGCGGTTGCTGTCTTTGTGAATTTTTTAAGACATATGTTCCACTTTGATAAACAAGATTACAAATGTATTTTCATAAAGATATTTTCGAAGCCACAAGAGTCATGATGCCTGTAAAATATAAGAATTTTCAACATTTTCCAGCGGTATGACGTTGCATTACCGTTGATTCGACGTTGCATATATGTTATGTTTTTGCTTGCTGGGATATATCCTGCTCTTTGATCTTCTATCATGTCTTTGTCATGACTGGCTAAGTCATCCCAGCACCAGAAGCATGGAGTTTTTATTTTTACTGCAGTTGTAGTTATACTTCTAGTCGTACAATAAGAATTGTACATAGTCATGTGGAGAAGTAATTTTATATATGAGCCGCGACACGAGAAAACCAACAATGTGGTTGTGCGCCCAGCGCAGACTCAGATCAGCCTAGGCAGCCGCCCAGTTTGATCTGACTCTTTGTTAAGTGCTCAAAGGGTAGCTAAGGGTCTAAGCTACCTCCATGCGGACAGCGAAGACTCTGATCAGACTGGGCGGATGCCCAGGCTGATCTGAGTCTGCGCTGGGCGCACAACCACATTGTTGGTTTTGTCATGTCGCGGCTCATATCTTCGATCAATAATAAATCGGTGTTATAAATACTAGTATATTTAATCAAAATATAGACTTACTACCTGCCTTCAGTTGGTTACAGCGTAAGAAAGTAATACAAAAAATGGCAGCCACTGGCCGCACGCAAGCATATATTCTTATGCCTGATCAGACCTCGTATAGACGCTCAAACTGAGTTGCGTGTTTGGCTGTCTTACATGTTTTAATTAAGGCCATCGTACAATATTTTATTCAAACTTTGGCCTTTCCTGTCTATGATTCTTGTAGTTCGAAGGTAAACAATAAGAACATACAAAACACAAAATACATTGCATTTTATCTATATGTCTACATGATACGACTCGGTCACATTTGACCATTATGTTGCTGTGTGCAGTGCGGAATTCAGAATTTAGCATTTACATTAAATGTAGGTTCCTGTACTTTGGAATGCATCATAATTTTTATGATCTTTCATCCAAGTTGTTGGCAAGCACTTATAAAAGGGAATGAATAAGTTTCACTAAAAGGTGTAAATCAAAAAAAAATTAGAAAAGTTGTTTTGCAAGGGATTTCCTAACTCTGCTTCGCACACCAGTTAGCGCTATTTTTAGTTCGCGCCAAAAATAGATTACGCAGCGACGTCATGCTGCATTGCATTTTGGGATAGTTTCAACCCATCCGCCATGCCAGGACCTCTAGGAGAGCCCACGGCAAGGGAAAATTGACCTTTGGAGAATGGCATCAGAAATCGCGCACTTATAGACATGATAAACATAGTTATTTTTAGAACTGGAATTCCAACGAAAGAAAATAAACCAAAAGGGAAAACGACTATTTTCTTCAACATCTGACGAATTTCTCAGTGGCAACAAATTCAGAAAAATAAGAAAATTCAATACTGCTCCGAAAAAGACGAAATTAATTTGTGGACATAATTGTTATCGCTAGTCCAGGAACCAGGAAAATAGGTCAGTACATCTATTTACCAGAAGCAAATCAGAGGCATGCTAGAGCACAATTTAGCGCTTTAACCCTTAAAGCGCCAAAAATGAAAAAATGTTGCATTTGCAAACAGTGTAGATCCAGATGAGGTGACTCATGATGAGCCACCTCATCTGGATCTACACTGTTTGCCCTATAGTCTTTGAATTTTCAATATGATATAGCTTGGACAAACTTTTTTTTTTAATTATTGCAGACGTAAATTTTGTCGTCTGCTTTATGGCGTATTAAGGGTTAAACAGAAGACAACAGAACTGTGTTTGCTTCAGCCTAGGTGCAGAGATCAGGTATTTTGTGTTTTCAATGACTATAGCCTCAGTGTGAATTTTGTAAAAGAAAGCATTTCGCCGACATGACTTGTGTTCTTCCAATGTATGCAGATCCAGTTGGTTGCCGTCCTCTGTACCTTCTTAATCTGACAAGAGTGAGTTTTTTGCATATGGGTTCCAAACTGGTGCTGCGTGTTCCAGTTTTGGATGCACAGGCGTTCTATATACAGCTTCCTTGGTCTCTCTGGGTGCCAGTGCCAAGTGTTAGCGAGGAAAGTCAGGATGAAATTCAATTTCTTGTTTCCACGGATTCAAGGACAGTTTACTGATTTTTTTTTATATATTTTTTGTCTCTTTTTGTATTTTTCGAAAATGTGGGTTATCATCTATCAACATTACAGTTAATAAAATACATGCAAAGTTTGAATTCAAGACAGGCTGCGCTTCTGTCTTTTATTTATTACCTAGACATTGTCAATACTGCTGTCAGGTAAATCATATAACAGGCAAACCACGGTATTGTGTTTAGCTAGCTACATCATCACAAGAATGATGTCGTGTTTCTTAAGGTACATGGGTACAACTATATTGGAGGCAACTCTGCTTATTTGTTGTCTCCCTACTCATTAGGGAGCTCTTTTAAATGAAATAATTTGCTCCCTTGGGAGCAAATTCTTTCTTTTAAGAGAACATCCCATTTAAGAAGGACTTCATCGTCCATGATTCGCCATTGTACAAATGGCGGAAAACATGGAGTGTACCACCATTACACCTTAAAGACGAATAAACATATCTCACTTTTTGTGCAGTTCTTTTCAACGGAAGGTAACTTACGAAATTTAGTCTTGGCTTTTCTCCGAAACCAGCCTCTGATCAGAAGGGGTTTACCTTTACAAGAAAGTATTTCTTTCAGGGAAAGTAAATTCTTTCATTTAACAGTTGAGCTCTATTGTAGGCCCTGAGAAGGAGGAGGAAATATTGAAAACGGCGGAGTTGCTTCTCCTGACGGTGTGTCCAATCACCTGAACTACTGAATACGGAATTTCAAATTAGGCGCTGTGTCTCCAGAGAGTAAAATTAGTTGTAGGATACCGATGATTTAGGAATGTCCAATGTGTCCCCGGTCTGAAAGGTCCCTTTTGTCGCTAAACAGCGCCGATCATTAGGTCTGTATAACGAGGGCTGACGATCAAATGTCGACTCTTAGACTGTAATGGCAAATACGGAATCAGTCCTCAGTTATTTCCCTTGATTGTTTGAACACAGAATCAGTCAAGAATAATCATTTCCTTTGATTGGTTGAACTCTTTCAAGATATACTTTCACACAAATAGTTTCTGAAACATTGGACTGTAAGAATGACAGTTTGAATGAATATCCTGCTTGTTATGGCAAACTGGAAAGAGCCTTGTATAAGCTTCCTGAAATTGTTAGATAAGTTCAAAATCCCTTTCACTGAAGGTAACTAGAGGAGCCGATTCACACCCTTGTAAACTTTATTTATTTTACATCGATTGCATAGAAAGCTCACGCGAACTTATTTATATACTCTCGACGGCACGGATGTTGGCGCGTTTGTGGTCCTATACTGGTGGAGGAAACCGGAGTACCCTTGATGGGTGCTCCTACAGCAGCGGATTGTTTCAAAGTTGACGGTGGAATGTTTACATCAGCAACAGCTTTGCCAAGATGAAGCTGCTCATGCCCACACCTGATTAACTACTAGTAACAGCTCTTTTTCGTTTCGTAACAGCCCTTGTATAGACATAGTTAACCAGTTTGATGGCTCAGAGACTTGGGAGGAAAAGAGAGTGTGAACTGCTTGGAGTGTTGTAAAAGGTTTCATTGAAGGACGTATTATAAAACTACAATCGGTAAATACTGTTATATGTGATGAATGACTGAAATGTTCTCTCTCTCTCTCACTGGGCACACTAATTTGGATCAACCTTGATTCAACCATGATTCAACGTCACGATGTTAAATCAGGGTTTATTCAAGGTTGATTCAACCTTATGTGCCTGCTGGGCTCTCTCTCTCTCTCTCTCTCTCTCTCTCTCTCTCTCTCTCTCTTTCTCTTTCTCGGAATAGTTAAACTTCAGTTTCAGCTCTTATTATATAATACCTACGATGTTGCCCTCAAGTATGTATGTTTGAATTGATGTGAAAGTTGTTTTGAAATGCACATATACATGTAGATTACTCCTTATGTTGTTACATATATGTGTACCCTAAGAGTAATAAAAAATTGAATTTGAATTTGAAAAAATCGCCAACCATCGTATTGCGTTTAATGCGGGCTTGTTTGTTGTTGTCGAAGGTGACAACAGATGAGTACGAGATGACCGGTGTTTGGGGATAATTACCGATTTGCCGATACTTGTCATTATATGAGTCGCGACAAGAGAAAACCAACAAAGTGGTTGTGCGCCCAACGCAGCTTCAGATCAGCCTGGGCTTTCGCCCAGTCTGATCAGAGACTTCGCTGTCCGCATGGAGGTAGCTTAGACCCTTAGCTACCCTTGAAGCTCTTAACGAAGACTCTGATCAGACTGGACGGATGTCCAGGCTGATCTGAGTCTGCGCTGGGCGCACAACCACATTGTTGGTTTTCTCGTGTCGCGGCTCATATGGTGTCATATCCTAAAGGACCTCCCCAGCAGGCACACAAGGTTGAATCAACCTTGAATGAACCTTGATTCAACGTCGTAACATTTAATCAAGGTTGATTCAAAATTGATTCAACCTTGTGTGCTAGTGGGTTAAGGTAACTATCCACACTGTCAGGAGTGTCCTTTTAAAAATGTGTGAACTCTTGAAGACAAGACTTTGATCCTCTAGGAGCAAATTTTTAGCTCACCTGAGCCAGAGGCTCCGGGGGAGCTTATTGTATGGTCAGGCTCCGTCGTCCGTCCGTCCGTTCGTCCGTCAACAATTTCAAACGACTTCTTCTCTGAAACCACTGGGCCAATTTAACCAAATTTCATATGTAGCCTCCAGGGCTCATGGGAACGAAAAATTGTTCAAATGGTCCTGGTCACATGACCAACATGGCCGCCATGCCCATATATGGTAAAAACCTAAAAAATCTTCTTCTCCAGAACCAGTAGGCCGATGACCTTGAAACTTGGTATGTAGCATTGGGTACGCGAGTAATACCAAGATTGTTCAAATTATGACCTTGGGTTGACTTTGACCTTTTTTACGGTAAGGTCAAATTTGCTTCCTTGTGCTTTTATATGGCAAAATGCTAGAACATAAGATATCTTGGAAACTGTTGAAAATTTTGGGCTAAAAATTGATATCCACAGTCATTTTAATTAGTACATGAAGATTTATGAGTACAAGAGGTCAAGGTCATTCTTTGACCTTTGACCCAGAACTCTCATGTTTTGACAATTCCAAACAATCTCCTCAAAAGCCCCTAGGCCAATTGAAACCAAATTTCAAATAGAGCCTCCAGGAGTTGAGGGAACAAAAACTTTTTCATACGGTCCAGGTCACATGACCAATATGGCTGCCACACCCATTTATGGTAAAAACCTTTGAAAATCTTCTTCTCTAGAACTAATTGACGGACGGCCTGGAAACTTGGTATGTAGCTTTGGGTACTCAAGTACTATCAAGATTGTTCAAATTATGACCTTGGGTTGACCTTGATCTTTTTTACGGCAAGGTCAAATATGGGAAAATGCTAGAACATAGATTTCATGGAAAGTTCTGAAGATTTATGCCTAAAAATTGGTATATACAGTTATCTTAATAATGAGTACATGAAGATTTGTGAGTACAAGAGGTCAAGGTCATTCTTTGACCTTTGACCCAGAACTCTCATATTTTGACAATATCAAACAATCTCCTCAAAAACAACTGGGCCAATATTGAAACCAAATTTCATATAGAGCCTCCAGGGGTTTGAGGGACTGAAAATTTGTCCAAACAGTCCAGGTCACATGACCAACATGGACCCCAGGCCCATATATGGTAAAAACCTTTAAAAATCTTCTTCTCCAGAACCAATAGACCAATGGCCTTGAAGCTTGATATGTAGCATTGGGAACTCCAGTACTATTAAGATTGTTCATAATGATGACCTTGGGTTGACCTTGACTATTTTACGGCAGGGTCAAATGTGGGAAAATGCTAGAACATAAGATTTCATGGAAAGTTTTGAAGATGTATGCCTAAAATTGATATCTACAGTCATCTTAATGAGTACATGAAGATTTATGAGTACAAGAGATCAATGTCATTCTTTGACTTTTGACCCAGAACTCTGTCATTTTGACAATATCAAACCACCTCCTCAAAAGCCCCTGGGCCAATATTGAAACCAAATTTCATATAGAGCCTCCAGGGGGTTGAGGGAATGAAATTTTTTTCAAGTGTCCAGGTCACATGACCAACATGTCCTTCATGCCCATATATGGTTAAAACCTTTAAAAATCTTTTTCACCAGAACCAGTTGACCGATGGACTTAGAGTAATTTACCCTAGAGCACTGAGGCTGAATGGATTCGGGTGAGCTACAGGACCAATGGTCCTCTTGTTTTTATTCCTCTAGAAGAAAATTCTTTCCTTTAGAAGTTGAATCCCTTTTCGTAGGGCTTCACTCTCCAGGGAAGCAAACAGGGTGCGATGAATAGATAGTTAAGTTCTTACTGCATATAGCTCTTAAATTGGATGGGTTCATCTCCAGCGCAGAATAATTATTAAAGTTTCCATAGGCTTACAGTGGTCAAAACGTCTAAACACAAATCATGATGAAAAGCAATTTAATCATGTTTTGTGATAAAATGTGGGGTGATGTGCATATGCTGAGTCACATAAACTGGCCTAAAGCAGAGGTATCGAGTTTTTGTAAAAACAAAACAAAATTTCTTTTTCTGGGTCCCCTTTAAGCAATGCCATGTAAACATAGGCGTGATTATAAATTAGAATCCAAGCATGTACATTGTATTTATACTAATTAATGATATCGCAAGTAGGTCATTTTAGTTTCCAACTAAAATTATCTAAATCAATTTCCAAAACTTGTTTATGTGAAACTCAAGGCTAATTGGCTAATCACGGTCATTTACAATGACGAAACTATAATGGGAATCTTTCAGCGAATAGCTCACAATAAAATTTTTCATAACTGATAGGGCAATGGGGCCTTTGAATGACTATAGAATAATTATTTGCTTGGGAAAATCCGACGTATTCTGTCAAAGAATTTCGAACGCATGTTCTCTAGACTTATTTTGATTTCTGTTTGCATTCAATATCGAGACATTTACGACGGGTTTAAAGATTACGGCTTCTTTTTGCACCAGATATTTCCAGTATTTTTATTTTCTAAATGAACCGAACATTTTCACTTTTTTCGTTCTTAATTTTTCAAGGTCTGTAATTTCTTGACATTTTTACGGTCAGTTAATACCCTTACCTAATTGGAAATAGATCAGATGTCAAATAAATGATCTGTTTACATATATGTCAGAACCTCAGGGATTTACAATAATTATTGTCGTATTGACTGTCTTAGATTAAAATGTACAACACAAAACTATAAGCAAATCTAGAAACTCATTTTATAATATGAGCCGCAACACAATAAAATACAAATGTAAACAATGGGGCATGTGCGCCAAGCGAAGACTCAGATCAGCCTGGGCATCCGCCCAGTCTGATCAGAGTCTTTGCTGTGCGCTTAAAGGGTAGCTAAGGGTTTAAGCTAGTGCCATGCGGACAGCAAAGAATCTGTTTAAACTAGGCGGATGCCGTGGCTGATCTGAGTCTGCGCTGGGCGCACATGCTACTTTGTAGATTTTTCTCGTGTCGCGGCTTTACTTGTCCTCATATGCACCAGCAAAGGGGTGCGGGGGGGGGGGGGGTATCAATAAGGTGGGTTTTCTGCATCCTACCAAAGTTTTATTTTTTCGACTGATGTTATACTCCAGTGTGTCTAGTTTATTGAACCATATGTGACATTGGTCGGTGGGGTAATTCAACATGGTTTTAGCTGGTCTTGTAAACATGGTCTCATTTGGTAGAAGAGTACAACAGACAGACAGTGTTTGATAAAATGATTAACAGAACTTTCACATCATTTTATTTGGTTTAATTTGAACATATGTTGTCAACAAAAGCTTCCTTTGACATACAGCATTTTTTGATATTTTTGTCTTCTATTTTCAATATTTCTTGGCGTCAAAGCTAAATATACAGACCAGTAATCATCAAACTCATGCCTAGGAAGCACCTTGACCAGTACCATTGGATGATGTGACCAGAATTTCACAATGACCTAGTTTTCATGGTTGACTGAACACATAAACTTGCTAAGAAGATGGTTATATTCAATTTTTTACTGACAATTACGAAGCTTTGGTCAAATTAATATCTTAACTGCTATATTATGCCCACACCTCTGCCATTAAAGGTGAGAGAATACATACTGGCTTCAGGTCACATGATCAACATGGCCACAATGCCAAAACATGGTAAAAACCTTTAAAAATCTTCGTCTTAAAATCCAGTTGACCAATGGCCTTGAGACTTGGTAAGTAGCATCAGGTACTCAAGTTCTTCCAAGATTGTTCAAATGATGACCTTGGATTGACCTTGACCTTTTATTACGGCAAGGTCAAATACTGGAAACTGATAGAACATAAGATTTCATGAGAAGTTTTTGAAGATTTTGGCTTAAAAATTGGTATAATGATTTGACTTAATGACATGGCCACAACATGGCCACAATGCCCATATATGGTGAAAATCTTTAAAAATCTTCTTAAGAGCCATGAAATTATATGTTCTAGCATTTTCCCATATTTGACCATGTCACAAAAAGGTCAAGGTGAACCCAAGGTCATCATATGAACAGGCTTGGTAGAACTCTAGTACTCCATCCTATCATCCTCCTTTCAAGGCCATAGGTGTATTTGTTCTGGAGAAGAAAAATATTAAATGTTGATACCATAAATGAAATAGCGGCCACATTGGTCATGTGACCTGGACCGCCAGTTGAACGAATGTTTGTTCAATCAACCCCTAGAGGCTCTATATGAAATGTGTTTACAATAATTATTTGTCCTTTGGCTTTCGAGGAAATTACTGAAAATGTCAAAATGTGAGAGGCATGGGTCGAAGAATGACCTTGACCTCTTGTACTCATAATTCTTCATGACCTCATTAAGACAACTGTATATACCAATTTTTAAGCCAAAATCTTCAAAACTTCCCATGAAATCTTATGCTCTAGCATTTTCCAATATTTGACCTTGTCGTAATAAAGGTCAAGGTCAATCCAAGGTCATCATTTGAACAATCTTGGAAGAACTTGAGTACCCTGATGCTACTTCCCAAGTCTCAAAGCCATTGGTCAACTGTTTTTTTTCAGAGGTTTTTACCATATTTGGGCATTGTGACCATGTTGATCATGTTACCTGAAGCCAGTATGTATTCTCTCATCTTTAGTGGCGGGAATGTGGGGCATAATATAACAGTTAAGATATTAATTTAACCAAAATTTCGTCATTCTAGGTGATAAAATTGAATATAACCATCTTCTAAGCAAGTTTATGTGTCCAGTCAACCATGAAAACTAGGTCATTGTGAAATTCTGGTCACATCATCCAATGGTACTTGTCAAGGTGCTTCCTTGGCATGTGTTTGATGATTACTGGTCAGTTTATTTACCAATGATGCCAAGAAATATTGAAAATAGAGGACAAAAATATAAAAAAAATGCAGAATGCCAAAGGAAGTCTTTTTTGACAACATATGTTCAAATTAAACCAAATAAAATGATGTGGAAATACAGTTTAGATGTTCTGTTAATTGTTTTATTAAAAACTGTCTGTCTGTTGTCCTCTTCTACCAAATGAGACCATTTTTACAAGACCAGCTAAAACCATGTTGAATTACCCCACCCACTTCTTTGGACCCATAGCTCAGTAACTAGGGCTTTCCGACCAAAGTCACATATGGTTCAATAAACTAGACACACTTGCGTATAACGTCAGTCAAAAAAAAAAAAAAATTGGTAGGATGCAGAAAACCCACCTTATTGATACCCCCCCCCCCTTCTCCAGGAAGGAACGAAGTATGCATGCCCAGGCCATAACAGGTTCAAACTAACAAATACCGGACTTCATGAACATTTCCAGCATACTTAAGGTGTTAACTAGCCTGGTTTCATGTTTGGTTAAAGCAATGATATATACCGCATAAATAGGCGATGTTTGATTGCAATTTAACTCTGATGCCCAACACTCTACCAAATGTTGTGTAAAATTTATTACCCAGAGGTTGACTCTTCCGTTTTATTCCAAACCGAGTCCTTAAAATACGTTTTATTGCTTTCCAAACACGTGTATTGATTGTAAACAACAATGGTCACTGATGACATGTTAGCTCTCAGTGACATGATATATATTTTCGCTGACGTCATCATTAACTATACTGATCAGAAAAATTTATGTTACATGAAGGATGTCCAGACTATATTACACAGCAAATGTTTCGACGCCGGGGGTTTTAAACATATTAAATGTATTTACATTCAGCAACAACTTAGCATATTCTGGGATACCATGAGTAAAAATATCCTTAGTTTCACGAGAAGAGACGCTGCTGCGGTTTTTATGTTTGAAGAAGACGACACCCTAATATACTCATTATTTAAGGTCTGATAATGACCGTTGACTTGGCGGTTTTACTTCCTTTTCAACAGTTTTCAGTCATATCAGATATCAGAAGAAAGGGAGGGTGATCATGAAGGGTCTGTGCAACAAAGAACCGTTTAGGTTCGGATAGCATTTGCCACCCGTGGGTCGCGAATTCGAATGATCTGAATTCGGAAGTGCTAACCACTGGGCCACGCAGGTGATAAAATAAAACTTTGTGTTTACTCAAGACTGTGGTTAGTCCCTGGCAGTTTCCTGCTGACATACATTACCTATGAAGTTAAAGTAGCTTTAGCTATGTGCATAGAGTTTGACGGATTTGACTTTTAAAAATGGCGTAATTCCTAAACCAGACGGTAATAAATATTCATGTTGCCAGACTATTCCAATGCTGTTGACCTTGAAAATGTCCTTGGTTTGAAAATGTGCAATATCAAAAGAAGTAAAAAATACCTTACTCAGGATAACCTGGCTGCTCATGATCAGTTGAGCTCAACAGATATTAGCAACCAGCTGCAGGTAAAGACACCACCAATTACGTAAACACCAAACATCATACTGGATCTACGAAAACTCTAGTCATTTGTGCCTGGTTGTGTACTTGGATAGTTTATAACATAGGGTAATTATTGGATTATATCTCTCATACTAAACGGTAAGTGCAACCTGCACAGTATTACAATACAGCTTACATAGCGATGTCTTTGTTGTAATATAATGTAAAAGAGTTATGCAAAATATGAAGACAATCTATTGTTGGGAAAAAATTATGGTCAGCTGTTAGTTGTGACCCTAAAGTTGGCTAATCACGACGAATTGCAACGACGGAACTGCTATACCCCACGATAAAATAATTCATGAAGTTTTACCACA
Organism: Ctena decussata; assembly: GCA_963989385.1. Taxonomy (NCBI): domain Eukaryota; kingdom Metazoa; phylum Mollusca; class Bivalvia; order Lucinida; family Lucinidae; genus Ctena; species Ctena decussata. The sequence continues at coordinate 67,127,620 of OZ022502.1, read as the reverse complement.
ATAGAGCTATGGGTCTTGACGCCCGTCTGAGTGTCATGCAGGAGCCACAGAATGAACAAGATTGTTTCTTTAAGGATGGTAGGCATGCAAACAGGGGAAAGAACTCTGTAACTCAAAACTTAAAACACCTTACACATCAAATACTATTATTATACCAAACATCAGCTTCCAAGGTGAAGCAGCTCAAAAAATGAGAAATGCAAAAGTCAAACAAAGGAGATAATCCATAAACTAAGTAAACTAGAGTTCTTGGTCCTCTGTTCCTTGACAATATATTTATCACCATAAAATTTCGAAAAAAAATATTTCAAAGAGTTAAGTAGTTACAGAGTAAAACTTAAGTTTATGCAAGGGCAGATAATTCAGGAAGTAAAAAGCCAGAGTTTCGGCTCATGCTAATGAAACATTGCTCCATTATTATACCCATTCCTTCAAAGTTTCATTAAAATATTTCAAAAAGTTAAGGAGTTATGGAGTGAATGGGACTTGCCTAAAAACTCATCGAAGGGAGGTAACTACAAAATTAAGTAAGGAGGAGCAACCGTTATTATATGTTACACGCCGTCTTGAATCATGCACATTGCTATAAAGTTTCATCAAGATATTCCAAAGGGTTACCATGTTATGGTATGCTCAAGATCAGTATACACAAAAATAGCCCTAAAATATCTTATCAAAGTGACGCAACTCCAGATAGAAGAAAAGGAGAGCAGCCGTTGTTATACGCGACACATTGTCAGACCTTCATACACATTATTATGGAGTGTCATTAAGATATCCGAAATGGTTATCTTGTTATGGCGCGCACAAGGCTAGTCGGGAAAAAAATAAGTAAAGGGGCATAACTTGTAAATTGAAAAAGAGGGAGCATCAATTATTGTATGCGACACTTTGCCCCAACCTAATACATATTCCTGTAAACTTTTATGAAGATGTTCCAAACGGTTACTGAGTTATGGTGCGAACAAGAATATTGACGGACGGACGGACGGACAGCGCCATGCCATAATATGTCCGTTTTTCCATAACGGGCGTATAGAAATGTATCGTTAGTTTTACAATGCAATACGGCGCCTAAAGATGTAGATGGAATGGTAAGCAGTGTAGGCGCTGATCAGACTGCTCTGCTTCTTGACTGTTTGCTTCGATTTTACGGTAAGAAATGAAACATGAAACTGATATGACTGAGTTTTTATTACAGCATTTCTTTTGAGCAATAAAGGAATATATGTTTCATTTTTACACTATAAATATTGTAAAAAAATAATTGTGAGCAACTGGTTTAATTTAGATGAAATGACATGCTTTTCCGATATAATGGCATGCTTCTTGACAGAAAAGGTTTAGTGACTTCCAATTCACCCTCTTTGGATTCTAAAGCCGGGAAAGGATTAGTCTCATCCCTGAAAGAAAAGCTCATTATAACTGATAATCAGGCAACACTTCAAGATATGAATGAAAGCATATTATAAGAAAGTACAAAAGCATTTCCCTGTATAATTAAAAGGCGAGGCTTCGTTTACTGGGAAATCGTTATATTATGCAGAAAACAATTCCAGAAATAACTATTTGAAAAGCAAATTCGAAACGCCTTGCACATAGTTTCCTACCTTTTATCTTGACCTTAACGCCGCAAAATATTATATATGTGCAAAGAAGACAATAGTAACCAGATGTTTGTTTTTGATACAAAAACAGATGTCTCCCCCATCCCTCCATTCCTCCCCATCCCCTCATCAACAAGATCTCTGCAAATACGCCCACTACAATGTTGCATTGGCAGCAAAGATTAAAACCTAGGGGAGCAAAAACGAATAGGAGAGGAAAAATTCAAGGAGCAAAAAAAAAAAAAAAAAAAAAAAAAAAAAATCAGAGGAAAAATCTGGGCGCAAAAATCAATTTTGGAATTAAAAAAAATTTGAGCGGAAAACATTTGGGGATCAGCATTTTGGGATGCAAAAGTTTTGAAAGCAAATTTTTTTTGGGGTGGAAATTTGGGGAGCAAAATTTGAGGAACAAAAACTTCGGACAGCACAAGTTTTGAGGAGCAAAGACTGTGATTTGGGGAGCACAGGTCTCGAGGAGGGAAAAAGTTGTGGGGAGCAAAAAAAATTTGGGACGAAATTTGGGGAGCAAAGTTTGGGGAGCAAAATTTGAGGAGCAAACATTTGGGGAGCAAAAAATTTTAAAAGGAAAAATTTTGGCAGAAAAATTAAGAAGCAAAATTTGGGAGGCAAATAGCTTTTGCCCTATGCGCTCGAGCATTCTGATACGTATCAAATCACAGTGGCCGGGCCACGTAGCACAGTCGGTAGCATATCTGGCTGAAGAGCCAGAAGTTGGCAGACATGATCTTATAGCAAAATATGCTATTTCCAATTGTCAAAGGGCCACACGTTCTAAAAGATGTCATCCAGAGTTATGGTTCTTGGGCTCTGCATCTGCATCTAATATTGCTTTACATTACTGTATAGTTCCATGTAAATATCTGAAATGGTTTTTGAGTGACAGAGCAGACTCAACTATATGTCAAAATCTACTATTTTCAATTGTTAAAGGGCGCGACTCCAAAGATACGTTACCCAGAGTTACAGTTCTTGCTTTCTGCATGACGTCTGATGATGCTATACATATTAGTGAAGTTTACACAGAAATTCTTGAAATGATTTTCATATACAGAGTGGACATTGTCCTATAGCAAAATCTACTATTTCCAACGGTCAAAGGGCCACAAGGTTCTTGAGTTCTGCATGTTTTCTAATAATGCTATGTAAATACATTACTGTAAAGTTTCATGTAAATATATGAAATGGTTTTTGAGTTACAGAGTGGACATGACTGTATGACAAAATCTAATATTTTAAATTGTTAAAGGGCAATAATTTCAAAACGATATGGTCCAGAGTTATGGTTCTTGCACTCTGCACGTCTTCTCCTGATGCTTTACATTTGTGTAAAGTTTCATGAAAATATCTCTAACCGTTTTTGAATTACAGAGCGGACGCGAATTTGTGGACGGACGGACGGACAGACAGACAGACGGACAGATGACCATGGAAAAATCAATATGTCTCCCGCCCCTTCGTGTGGAGGTGGGGTGGGGGGGGGGGATGGGGAGACATAACTAGGGGCTAGCTAGAATTCATCGCTAATACCTGCAAGTAGCAGGTATTTGGACATTTTCAGGAAGAGAAAGTAAAAAGATATGTAATGATCAGAAATTAATACAATCAAATACCACATTCTGCTCTCAAAACCAAAAGGGAAAGAAGCACATACACACAAAAATTGACACAAGTTTACGAAAGACACGCACAGTAAAAACCGAATGAGCAGCTCTTTTCCAAACAAATGGTTGTTTCAGAATCGATTGATGGACGAAGGGCATGTTGAGGGTACATGTAACATCTATTCAAGAGCGCCGCATCATACAAGTGATGATTTCTATCGTAGAGAGCCCAAACACGACAGCCCAGAGTGTCTACCATTTTCCTTTAAATCCTTCGGGAAAACCATAAGTGAAGTAGTTGTTCTTTTAACGACGCGCATTTTTCGTAAATAATTTCCATGTCTTACACCATGAAACCTATATTTACGTTTCGGAAATTCCAAAAAGGGAAAAGACATTAAAATCGAGCATTTTGAAATATTGCCCTCATGGAAAATATTATCATTAAATTCCAGTGGGTAAGGAGTTTGTAAGAATTTAATCCATTTTAATTCAATTTATTGTCTTTTTTATTATTTTAAATCTCGAAGAAGAGTTCTCAGGCATGATTACTTTCTCCACTAGTTTTACTGAAATATCATTCGGTGAATGACCAGAACGTTTAAAATGTTGATGAGGAAAAGCACCAAATTGTTTAGGCTTTTTCATTCTGCGAAATAGTGATCACCAAAACGTTTTTTGAGAGTACAGCCAGTTTGTCCAACATACTGCATGTTACAATTGGTTGTATTTCAGGTCAAAACACTAATCAGGCCCCGAGGTTATAAAACTTTTTTCATGCTCAACTCAGCTGAGCATGAAATTTTTTCCGCTCATAAATTTTAAAATGCCAACAATTGTTGGCATTTTAATATTTATGAGCAGAAAAAATAGCCGTCTTGGCTTATCTGAGTCTGAAAAATTCCGAATTTCTTGATATTTTTATATTAATGGGCATTTTAAATTTTATGCTCAGCTGAGTTGAGCATGAAAAAAGTTTTATAACCTCGGGACCAGGTCCATAGATTTTCAGTCTAATTCCGAATTATTTACGACTGAAAATTTCCTACCATTCACAGATGAAGTGACCATAGACTTAAAAATACATAAATGTTTACAGCAGTTACACCTCTTGGCATTGCACTCTGAAATACTAGGATACATTCCAGGTCTTTTGAACGGATTAGAGTACTTGCGTAGAAAATGCGATTTCAGAGGGGATAATCTTACCCGGAGATTATTATGTAAAATATTAGCATTAGATAAACCATGAAGATTGACAGACGACGCCGAACTTAGATTCAAAGGTTGCAATTTCACTGAAGGTAATAGAAATTGGAAATTATTAATAGAATGTGGAATCCGAACAGAACAGGGGTTAACGCACTATATTCACTGACAGGAGGTTTGTGATACTCATGGCATTTGTAATGTAGTGACACCGTTAAGAGAAAAGCGACATTTATATCGGTTATAGAAAGCATACAATCAAGCGTATATGTACAGTCCCTACCGTAAACTGTACCGGTACCTTCTAGCCTCCCTTCACACTGGGGTCAACTCTAAAATGCAACTAGGAGCAAAGTCTTTCCTTTCAGAACAGACTCCATTCGAAAAGAGCCTCGTCGTGCAGGGAAACAAACAAGAACGATCGAAAATTGTTCGTCTTTTTAAAAATGGCTGAAACACATTGAGATGTACCCTTCCACAAAGACCCTGTCTGGATCTGCAAGCTAACAGAGAGGTTGTTTTTGCAAACCTTGTTTGCAAAAACAACCTCTCTGTTAACATGCAGAAGGTTAACTGACCTGCTAAGCTAGCGGCTCGAGGTTCGACTCTCGCTATAGGAGGAATTCGTTTCAACTGTAAATCAGGCTCCATCTTTAGAAAGAATTTTCTCCTAGGAAAGAGAGTCCTTTCCTATTAGAGTTGATCCCTACAGGGAATGGAGGCAAAAATAAAAATGTCAGATTTACTTCCCCTGAAAATGTACCGTAGATTTTACGGTAAAAGACATGGCGACTGGCTGTCATGCTAATAATTACTGTAGAAAGTACAGGATGGTACCCTAAAATTTAATATGGAAACCGACTGCATTGCATTCAAACCTTGCTTAAATTCCCAATTAGCAATAATCAATAATCAATAAAAAATGAAATACCAAATTAAAAACAAGATTTTAACAAAGGCAGTCATTTTCCATCTTAAAAAGTTACGTTACTATACCGTAAATTTTACGGTAAAGAGTCTGGCAATTTGGCCAGGCCCTAAATTGTAAAATCTACGGTTTATTTGTGACGTTTTTACGTTATTATTCAGGATAATGGAGTCATTTATTTCGCACTTCACGATGAGATGATGAACCTGATATGTTTGAAGATTCATCCCCATACTCAGAATTCTCTCCAGTCCTGAACCACTTCCTGCAACACTCAAAGAATAATTTCTTGAAAGCACGTCTTACTTGTTCGTTCACGATGCCATAAACTATTGGATTAGTCGCATTTCCTACGAAGAACATGTACCGCAGAATTAGACAATTTGTCAAACCAAATATGTCGAGCCAAAACGGTAACCAAGTCACGATGTAGATTACGGTACAGAAAAATAACATTTTAGCTGTCCGTCTATGATAATATTTCTTTCGTTTCAACTTTTCTAATCGCCCACTTTGAGCACTGACACTAAATTTGATTTTTCTTCCGACCTTTTTGCCATTAGTTTGTGCTTCATCCAGGCTCCTTCTAGTAGAATCAAGATTATGTTCAGGTTTAATTAGTAAATCTTGTCGTTCAACAAGATTATCGGTGTTTATTTCATTTGATATCTCATCATTCTGTATACTTATTTCGGTCCGACTTGTCGTATCACCGGTGCCGGTACACTTTCCGTTCCGATTTCGAGCTCGTTTGTGTGGTGTTCTCTGAGAGGTTTCAACATATAATGCCTCGGTGGTGGAGTCTATGTCTGTACTTACCGTCCGGCTGATCATTTTTCTCCGTAATTTAGATTTTTTCCACAAAACAAAATAAACAATGGAGTACAGAACAGTAATGATTAGGACTGAAATAAAGAAGCTTATAGCTTGCAACAGCTGATACGCAGTTACTATAGTTTTCCCCATTATGGTATAAGTGAAATGACAGAATGTCCCGCTTGTGAACTCATGAGGAAATCGGCACTTTATATCCTGAACATCTGAATCGTGTACAACAGCAAATGTCCCCACTGAAGGAGCAGCCATAAGGGCACTTAATCCAAAGATAATCCAAACTCCAGACTTTATAGTATTGAGATTAAGCTTAGTGCTTAGACGACACACGGCAATGTAGCGTTCCATAGCTATTGCAATCAATGTGATATTTGACGCGGATATACAAAAATGGAGCACAAATTCACAGGAACGACACGTGATGTCTGACGTCACAAGATGGAGCTCATAAAATATACTGTAAACCATGTTAAAGGAACACACTAACAAATCTATGAATGCAAGAACTTTTATAAATGTATTGTATGACAGATTATCTCTCCGCCGGAAATACACTATTAGAACGGGAATATTACCAATGATTCCAATGAAAGCAAGAGCAGATATCATAACCGCCAATATAGAATATTCCAGGCTCCATGTAGGTGATAGTACAAGTCTGCTGTTGGTATCATTTACAGGTGTTACATTAAGAATTTGCTTCGTGCTATATTGTGAGGTGTTTGCCAACACAAACTTCAAAGGAACGTTCATCTCCAGAATTGTTGTCTGTAAGGCAAAGGTCACACTCGATATCCTTGCATTAAAGTCTTGTTGAAATCATCTGAAAGAAAGGAAAACAACAGCTCAACATCTTTAGTTGCAACTCTGAAAAAAGGAAAACATAAAAGGATACCCACAGAAAAAGTAGTGTTTCGAATGCTTTCTTTTATTTAAACATATTTATTTCGAAAAAAAAAATAATTGTACAACATATATTGTGACAATATCTATATAGTAAGGATACGAACGGAAGCAAAATGCTAATATGAGCCTCGACACGACAAACCCAACAACCCAGCAGATCTGGTTATGTGCCCAGCGCAGAATTAGATCAGCATGGGCATCCGCCCAGTCTGATCAGAGTCTTTGCTGTCCGCAAGGAGGTAGCTTAGACTCTTCGCTACCCTTTAAGCGTTAAGCGAAGAGTCTGATCAGACTGGACGGATGCCTAGGTTGATCTGAGTCTGCGCTGGGCGCACAAACACTTTGTTGGTTTTGTCGTGTCGCGGTTCAATAGTTCTTCTCCTTTGCATTTTATCTGGCGAACATATAGCTGCGAAAAAACTACTCGTATCAACTATAAGCTAACAAAAAGTTTGTAATAATCAATATAGAGAAATATTCAGTTTAAGAATGCTTTCTTTAAATTGAAGAGCCGTTGTTCTGATTCTCATATTAAAGTTACCCCAGTATAAAAATAATATGATCTTTATATATCTGCTTTAATAGGCAAAATAAACTTCCGAACTCTATATTTCAAAACGATTGAAAATGTAACATTGAGCAGCGACACGAGAAAACCAACAAAGTGCTATCATCCAGGACCCGGTTGTTGAATACAAACGACGTCGTTAGTTAACGATACGTTTAATTTTCAAACCTATAGTCTGCAAGAAAAAAAATGTTTTGAGGAACTTCTCTTATTATTATTTTTATTTATTTATTTTTTGAGCAATACATATTAGCGTAATTTATTGTGCACTGGAAGACTTAATGATCATTTTCTTACGACTTCGTTAAGCATACGATGCTTTGAACAACTGGGCCCTGATTTATCCACAACAGAGTCATGAGAAATAAAACACATGAGCCGCGACACGAGAAAACAAAGAAAGTGGTTGTGCGCCGAGCGCAGACTCAGATCAGCCTGGGCATCCGCCCAGACTGATCAGAGTCTATGGTGTCCGCATGAAGGTAGCTTAGGCCCTTAGCTACCCTTGAAGCGCAGAGCGATGACTCCGCCCAGGCCAATCTGAGTCTGGCTGGGGGCACAACTATTTTTTTTTCTGGTGTCGCGGCTCACATAAATTATAGAAATACATGTACTTTTTTGGCAGGCATGGATGTTTGATATTTTCCTTTTTTCAGTGTTGTAACAAAGCCAGATTACCTCCTTTACCACGGAATATACAATGCATATCAGATATATTAAACCATTTGTTTGCGAAACAATATAAGGGTTTCTCTAGCGAGTTTGTTTATCAACCGCGATAAAAACGCCCATTGCGAAGTTTGTACCCAGTGGGCTAAACATTAAATTAAATCTGTCGCTCTTATTCTATTTCTGTTGTAAGTAAAAGTACAAAACTTATCCTTGAAAATTAACTAACACAGTTTCTTGCAAATGTGTCGCTAATGCAGTTCCATTACATGAATAAATGAGCCGCGACACGGGCAAACCAACAAAGTGGTTGTGCGCCCAGCGCAGGCTTAGATCAGCCTGAGCATCCGCGAAGCCTGATGAGACTCTTCTCTAAGCGCTTAAAGGGTAGCTAAGGGTCTAAGCTACCTCCATGCGAACAGCGAAGACTCTAATCAGACTGGGCGGATGCCCAGGCTGATCTGAGTCTGCGCTGGCCGCACGATATTAATGCTTACTGCCATAAATATTTGTCAATATGACAATATAAGGAAAAGAACTAAATAACCTTATGCGTTCATTCTTATCCTATTGCTGTAACTATGAATGATTGTTTTTCTTGGAAATAAAATATGTTTAAACCAAAATATACTGAAAGGATTTAAAAACTTCCACCCATTAATTTTGAATATCTCAAAAATGAATGCAGCTACGTCCACCAACATTTTACAACATGTATATTCTCTTATGCCTGATTATATCAACATACCGAATCTGAAATCGTTCAACCAAATCGGTCAGGAACAAGCACGTGCTCCCCGTGTTCTTAGTGCCGTTTACACAAGGATGAATAGCTTCATGTATACAGTTTTCTGATGAAACATTTCTCTTACAATATCAAATTGAATTTTAAAAGTTTGAACTCGGTCAGTGGCTTTATTTAGCCTATCGCGCCTAAATACCGCAAACAGGCGCATAGTTTTGGGCCAGATAAATGCTAAAATTTCAAAAAGTGACGTCGCGGTACAATTTTATGCGTTAAGTACGGCAATTTACAATCTCAGACGGCGTGCACTGTTTACAGGAAGCTCAAAAGACCGTCAGAAAAGCACCTAACCGAGATTAAAAACCAGAGGTCATGACGCTAACTAACGTCGACGCCGTCTCCGTAATAGGCTTTCCGCGACAGCATCATCCGCAGTGATACTTGCAAATCAACGTGGATGACGTCACAATATTATGACAGTAAGAAATGGTCGAAAAGAGTGTTGCATAAGATAACGCCGGCATCGCCTTATGCATTTCAGTGACGTAACGCTCTTTTACTGACGTCATTTAAGTAAATGATACAAATAATCTGCGTAATCTTTAAATTTGATAAGTTTCAAGCATTTTGTCGTTAAATATTCAACACTGTCATGAGTGAACAGATCAGCAGCCAGCAATAAAAAGTGGAAGTTTTTAAATCCTTTCAGTATATTAAGAAACGTAGCCAACGAAAATTGATCACGCAAGAAAGTATTTGAAGATGATTTTTAAAGGATTCAGACATTTTTTCATGGGAGTGAAATAGCGAATGAATACATTTCCTTTGATTATATAGGCCGCAAATTCCAATTTCTGCCAAGACATGGCCGTATGGTTTCCTTTTGATCAACACGTATTTGAGCCTCGACAGGACAAAACCAACAAAGTGGCATTTACGCTTAGCGAAGACTCAGATTAGCCTGGAAATCCACCAAGTCTGATCAAATTCTTCGCTGGTAGCTGAGGGTCTCAGCTGGCTTCGTGCGGACAGCGAAGTCTCTGTTCAGACTGAGTGATGCCCAGGCTGATCTGAGTCTTCGCCGGGTGCACATGCCACTTTTGTCGTGTCGTGGCTCATATGCTGACATGACACACGTGCACACAGTACTTGTGTGACGGCGTAAGTCTTAGTCGACTATGCCTATATTGATACATGTAGACCTTCATGATTTGTCACCATATTAAGTCGGAAAACAGATAAATTAAAACAGCAGATTCGGGATTTGTAGGCTACAATTAGGCATCATTAGTGACTTTATCAAATTGCATGCTCAGCAGGCCAACGCTAAGCCCACCGAGCCATCGGGGCTCCTAAAGTGGTAACTCCTGGACCAGGTCTTTTACTTTAAAGCCAATATTGAGAACAACTATGATTTGCATACATGTAAGTCGAATATCATAGCCATAATTTTGATAATTATATGAAGAAGCGTTATTAGAATGTTTAATTTCCAGGCGTGAATTGCACTTACGTTAAACCCAAGTGACGTTTGTTATGACCGATATTATATCAGTAAGAAACATACATACACCACTCATAATATTTAAAGGAGATCCTAATAATTTGATAGACGACAGTGCAACACATCCTCACTTTGAGGGTCATGCCATTTACGATCTTTCGGCAAAGACATGGCATTTCCAATTGACATGCCAATTTTTAAAGAGGTTCGAAATTACAGACAACACAGACTTTGATCCAATATCTATCCTGCTCTTGTCCATGGATTGAGCTTTGAAAAAAATGGAATTTTGAAAAAAAATGTAATTTTTCAAACAAGGGAAAATCATGAAAATTTCAACCACAATTAAACGGATCATTTTATTTTCTGAAACTGATTGTCTTACAAGGTGACCCGTTTGAAAGGATCACTTTGAACTCAAGCTTTTGGGATTTTATAGTCTTCTAGAAATATGCCTCAGTTTCAGAAAATTCAAAAATTGCCAAATTTGGTCCATGGAAATAATCAGGACATCAGTTCCATTGAAATTCTTGTTGTCATAAACTTTTATCACTCTTCAAAATGCTGCAAAGAATGGGAAATTCTCGGCCACTGGCGTTCGAATTATGACCTGTTTAACTGGGTATATATTGTAGTAAATTCTATGGGAAAATTAGCAACAGCTGATCCTTTAAATATTTTGAGTAGTGCATGGCTACCCTCTGAATATCTAATTCTGAATTTTTAACGTTAAGATTCAAACGTTTTCGTTGTTGCTTTTTTGTGCCTTCTCCCAGAGGAACCAGGGGATAGCAATAATACCAGTTCGTCTGAACCTGAATTTATTTTATCGCTGTATCTGGAAACTCGTAAATACTTTTGTATGGTAGGAGGTCTCAGTGCTCGTTCTAGCAATTCCAAGAAATTCAGATAGAACTACCAAAATGCAATGTGGAACTGATGTGACGTTATCATGTTAGGATCTTTAGATTCCATGCATCGGCAGTAATCTGCATTTGCCCAACATCAAGTTTTGTAACGCTTTTGTAGCCGATATTTGTCAAACCTCAAGCCTAATCGCGCAGGAATTCCATAGATGTATACAAGTTAATTCTGGAACCAAGTTCTAGTTATAATAGGACCAGCTACGGGGTAAATACATTTAGAAACTTTTCATTCTCAAAAATACGTTCATAATTTATGATTCCCGTGGCTATTTTCGAGATGCTTTACTTAAACACACAACGTTGAAGTTCAACATGCTGAGTATGTCTCCTAATAAATGATACAAATATCGTTGCAGCGCCTAGGAAGACCATTAAATGTTGTGCTGTCAATTTCGCTTACTGTAACGTAAGGCATTAGAATTGGATACTGACCAGAAAAGAGGAACAAAATAAAAAGAAAAAAGAAAAAAAAACAAACAAAAAAACACACACACACACAGAGAAAATTTAGCTTGATTTGATGAACCTGACTTATTGAAAATGTTATCTAACGTATAAATCCTAATAAACACCCCTGCTCTAAAAAAAAGCACCCCGCCTCTTTTTTTTAAAAAAAAATGTTATATTCGCAATTCACCTTCGTTTTAAGCTCATCTGAGCCAGTGTCTCCGGGGGAGCTTATAGTATAGGCAGTCTCCGTCGTCCGTCGTCGCCCGTCCGTCCGTCGTCCGTCCGTCCAGGCCGGGCCGGGTAGCGCAATCGGTAAGGCACCTGACTCGTAAATCAGAGGTCCTGGGTTCGAATCCCGGTCTGGCCATATACTTTCGTTTCTCCTTCCGCTGATTCAAGAAGGGCAGTTGTCAGTTACTGGCGAAAGTATGTGCACTTAGTACTGGTTAACCGCTTAGGAGGTCTAAGCCTGCCCAGGAATAGTGTGGTTAGGTTAACTGACCGTCCCGACTCGACCTTAGTTGTTTACCGTGGACGTTAAGCATCAAGTCAACCAACCAACCAACCGTCCGTCCACAATTTCAAATGACTTCTTCTCTGAAACCACTGGGCCGACTTAACCAAATTTCATTTGTAGTCTCCAGGGATCATAGGAACGAAATAATGTGCAAACGGTCCTGGTCACATCACCAATATGACCGCCACGCCCATATATGGTAAAAACCTAAAAAATCTTCTTCTCCAGAACCAATAGGCCGATGGCCTTTAAATTTGGTATATAGCATTGGGAACGTAAGTACTACCAAGATTATTCGAATTATGACCTTGGGTTGACCTTGACCTATTTTACGGTAAGTTTAAATTTGGTCGTTGCTGCTTTTATATGGGAAAATGTTAGAACGTAAGATTTCTTGGAAAGTTCTGAAGATTTTGGCCTAGAAATTGGTAAATACAGTCATCTTAATGAATACATGAGAATTTGTGAGTACAAGAGGGCAAGGTTGTTCTTTGACATTTGACCCAGGTCTTTTATATTTTGACAATTTCAAAACAATCTCCTCAAAAGCCACTGGGTCGATTGTAACCAAAGTTTATATAGAACTTTCAGGGGTTGAGAGAATGAAAATTTGTTGCAACGGTCGGGGTCAGATGACCAATATGGGCGCCACGCCCATATATAGTAAAATTCTTGAAAAATCGTCTCCTCCAGAACCAATTGACCAATGGTCTTGAAACTTGGTATGTAGCATTGGATACTCACGGACTATCAAGATTGTTTACATTATGACTTTGGGTTGACCCTGACCTTTCTTATGGCATGGTCAAATATGGGTAAATGCTAACTAATAAGATTTATGGAAAATTTTGAAGATTTTGGCCTAACAATTGGTAAACACAGTCATCTTAATGAGTACATGAAGATTTGTGAGTACACATTTTTTAGAATGGTCTGGGTTACATAACCATTATGGCAACCATGCCCATATATGGTAGAATCCTTTAAAAATCTTCTTCTTCAGAACCTATAGGCCGATGGCTCTGAAACTTGGCATATTGCATCAAAAACCTGAGTACTTCCAAGATTGTTTAAAAGATGACCTTGGATTGACCTTTTTTTGGCATGATCAAATATGGGAAAACGCTAGAACATAAGATTTCACGGAAAGTTTTGAAGATTTCGGGCTCATAATTGGTATATACAGTCAACTTAATGAGTACATGAAGATTTGTGAGTATAAGAGGTCAAGGTCATTCTTTGTCCTTTGACCCAGGACTCTCGTAATTTGACAATTTCAAACCCTCTCCTCAAAAGCCACAGGGACAGTTGTAAACAAATTTCATACAGAGCCTTCAGGGGCTGAGGGAACAAAAATTTGTTCAAACGGTTTATGTCACATGACGAGCATGGCCACCATAGCCATATGCAGTCTGGTCTCTTAATACCAGCCGTAACCTTTAAAAGTTACAGTTTACCCTAACTATTGTTAACTGTTGTTATTTTTAAGAGTGACGGTAAATCGTAACTTTTATTAAAACTCTCCACCAGATGGAGCTTGTCTAAAGGGAGTAATTATTGTGAGTCCAATTTCACTCAAAGTTACAGCTTCTCGAAACTTTTTTTGTAAGCAAGACAAGGGGCTACCCAAGGAAAATTGCCCTAGAAAGAGCCAACTGTTGAGTATTTCAGAACAAATAGAAGGTAGTGTTTCCTACTGTGAACTTTACTTTTAAATTGAAATGAAATTTTTAGACCCACTGACAGAGTGAAAAGGCCTTTACCAGTCTGGTCTCTTACGGCTAGCCGTAGCCTTTAAACGTTACAGTTCACCATGACTTTTAAATAAACATGTGCTTTTGTCTTGGTTTGCATGGTTTGTAGTTATCAGTCTGATCTCATATGGCTAGCCGTAACTGTTAAAAGTTACGGTTTACCCTAACTATTGCTTTTTCATGAGTGATGGTAAATCATAACTTTTATTTAAACTTTCCACCAGATGGAGCTGTTCTGAAGGGAGTACTGTGAGTCCAATTTCACTGAAAGTTACAGTTCTCGTTTTATAACAGACCATCAACAAATAGTCAAGTAATATACATTGTGAAAAAACAAAAGTTTCATTTTCTTCTGCAGTTCAGCATTTTTTTTCTACAGTTCAGCATTTTAGAGAGATTATTCTCCACAATTCATATTCCAAACTGCATTTAGCAGTTTAGGCCTAATAATTTGAAATGATATTTGTGTAGCATTGCATCTCTTTCTGTCAAAATTATACATATGTATTACTTTTATACCAGAAGAAATAATTTCCGGTTCCGGTTGAAGAAAGTTAAAAAAAGAAAAATGCTGCGGAAAAATTGATTCCTCAATAACTATCAGTTGGATTAAGACAAGAATGTCTTCTGATACCCACCCTCTTCAACATTTTTCTCGAACTGATCATGTCTGATGCTCTGGAAGAGCATTGCGGAAAGGTTAGCATAGGTGGCAGAAACATTGCCAATCTGCGGTTTGCCAATGACATAGACACTTTAGCTGAGGAAGAGCAGGAACTAGAAACCCCCCTTGGAAAGTCTTGCCAAACCTGCACAACGTATAAGATAGAGACCAGTGCTGAGAAGACCAAACTGATGACAAACGGCGCAAATGGCATCCAGATGGAGATCAAGGTAAAAGGGCAGAAGTTACCATAACAAGCTTCAAATACCTTGGAGCAGTTGTCTCAGATGATGACTCAAAACGGGAAGTTCTCTCAAGGATTGCAAAAGCCACATCAGCTCTTACCAAGCTGAAACCAATTTGGAGAAATAACAACATAACTCTTGGATCAAAAGTGAAACTTATGCGCCCCCTTGTCATTTCCATATTTCTGTATGTCTGTGAATCGTGGACCTTGACAGCAGAGTTAGAGAAAAGAATGCAGGCCTTTGAGATGAGATGCTACCGAAGGTTATTGGACATTTCGTAAAAGGACCCTACAACCAATAAGGTGGTTCGCAGAAGATCCAAGCAGCCAGTTTAGAATATGATGAACTCCTGACGCTGGTCAAGAAACGGAAACTAAGGTAGTTTGGCCACGTCTCAAGGTCTTCTGGTTTAGCAAAGATGATTCTACAGGGCACAGTGAAAGGAAAAGGAAGAGGAGGTAGACAGAAGATGTGGGAAGACCAAATTAAAGACTGGACAGGGGTGGATTTTACCAGCTCAACTAGGGCAGCTGAAAATAGGACAAGGTGTAAAAGGATTGTTTCGAAGTCATCTGTGGTGCCCCAACGAACTTGTAAGGTTATGGGATAGAATAAAATAGAATTATCAATCCCCAATGTTGAAGTTTGATGTGAAATGACATAATAATTATCTGAGCATCATATTTGAATATTAGTTTAAGAGTTTGACATCGAAAAATCGATTAATTGGATTGGCAGTGAAGCATGGCTGGTCAGCGTAAGAAAAAGGTGAAGCGGAAAAATACGCCCAAAATGCTACAACGAGTGTTGGCCAAAATAGTCAGAATATTGATGCATATAATTCTGCTAGTGAGTCTGAGTCAGAGCCTTGGGCAGACTGTGGAACTGAGCCTTGTGCAGACTGGAACAGAGTTAGGTAGTCTGGATTTAGCCCTCCAATGTGACATGTGCAATCATTGGTTTTGTAAGGCAAATTGTTTGAAACTGAGCAGACAGACATATGAAAAAATTGGTAAGAGTAAAGAGTCAGAGGGTATTATGTGGTTCAGCAAACATTGTAGGATAAGTTTTCCAGGAACTGTCAAAACTCTAGGCAGAATGTCTCAGAAGGAACAGAAACAAAAAGAACTTGAGGGCGCACAACCACTTTGTTGGTTTTTATGTGTCGCGGTTCAATAGTTCTTCTCCTTTGCATTTTATCTGGTGAGCTTATAGCTGCGAAAATACTACTCGTATCAACTATGAAATAACAAAAAGTTTGTAATAATCAATATAGTGAAATATTCAGTTAAAGAATGCTTTCTTTAAAATTAAGAGACGTTGTTCCGATTCTCATATTAAAGTTTCCCCAGTATAAAAATAATATGATCCTTATATATCTGCTTGAATAGGCAAAATAAACTTCCAAACTCTATATTCCCAAACGATTAAGAATATAACATTGAGCTGCGACATGAGAAAACCAACAAAGTGCTATCATCCAGGACCCGGTTGTTGAATACAAACGACGTCGTTAGTTAACGATACCTTAAATTTTCAAACCTATTGTATGCAAGGAAAAAAATTATTTTAGGAGCTTTTCTTATTATTATTATTTTATTTATTTATTTTTTGAGCAATACATATTAGCGTAATTTATTGATCCTTGTCTAACGACTTCGTTAAGCATACGATGCTTTGAACAACTGGGTCCTGATTTATCCACAACAGAGTCATGAGAAATAAAACACATGGGCCGCGACACGAGAAAACAAACAAAGTGGTTGTGCGCCGAGCGCAGACTCAGATACCCTTTAAGCGCAGAGCGATGACTCCGCCCAGGCTGATCTGAGTCTGGCTGGGCGCACAACTATTTAGTTTTTATTTTTCGTGTCGCGGCTCACATAAATTATAGAAATACATGTACTTTTTTGGCAGGCATGGCTGTTTGATGTTTTCATTTTTTCAGTGTTGAAACAAAGCCAGATTACCTCCTTTACCACTGAATATACAATGTATATCGGATATATTAAACCATTTGTTTGCAAAACAATACAAGGGTTTCTCTAGCGAGTTTGTTTATCAACCGCCATAAAAACGCCCAGCATACATTGACAGTGCGAAGTTTGTACCCAGTGAGCTAAACATTAAATTAAATCTCTCGCTCTTGTTCTATTTCTGTTTTAAGTAAAAGTACAAAACTTATCCTTGAAAAGTTTCTTGCTATGTGTCGCTAATGCAGTTCCATTACATAACTAAATGAGCCGCGACACGAGAAAACCAACAAAGTGGTCGTGCGCCCAGCGCAGGCTTAGATCAGCCTGAGCATCCGCGAAGCCTGATGAGACTCTTCTCTAAGTGCTTAAAGGGTAGCTAAGGGTCTAAGCTCCTCCATGCGGACAGCGAAGAATCTGATCAGACTGGGCAGATGCCCAGGCTGATCTGAGTCTGCGCTGGCCGCACAACAACTTTGTTGGTTTTCTCGCGTCGCGGCTCAAATGACACTTCGATGGCTTAACAAAGCTGTCGGTTATAAAAAAATATTAATGCTTACTGCCATGAATATTTGTCAATTTGACAATATAAGGAAAAGAACTAAATAACCTTATACGTTCATTCTGATCCTATTGCTGTAATTATGAATGATTGTTTTTCTTGGAAATAAAATATGTTTAAACCAAAATATTAAGAAACGTAGCCAACGAAAATTGATCACGCAAGAAAGTATTTTAAGATGATTTTTTAAAGGATTCAGACATTTTTTCATGGGAGTGAAATAGCGAATGAATACATTTCCTTTGATTATATAGGCCGCAAATTCAAATTTCTGCCAAGACATGGCAGTATGGTTTCCTTTTGATCAACACGTATTTGAGCCTCGAACGACAAAACCAACAAAGTGGCATTTACGCTTAGCGAAGACTCAGATTAGCCTGAAAATCCGCCAAGTCTTCGCTGGTAGCTAAGGGTCTAAGCAGTCTTCATGCGGACAGCGAAGGCTCTGTTCAGACTGGGCGGATGCCCAGGCTTATCTGAGTCTTAGCTGGGCGCACATGCCACTTTGCTGGTTTTGTCGTGTCGCGGCTCATTAGCTGATATGACATAACACACGTGCGCACTGTACTTGTGTGACAGCATGTGTAAGTCGTAGTCGACTATAACTGTATTGATACATGCACACCTTCATGTTTGCCATGCTTCGGTATCGATGACGTCATAGATCTGTTACCATAACAGCTAAGAATTAATATTGATGTCTAAGTGACGTCATCGAGACGTAATTCTGCTACGGTACTTAGCACGAGAGTTGGCAATTCGTTAGTTCTATGGCGTCATCTCACTCATAATTCGAGGGGAGCATGGCATTCAGCGCATGCCATGTTCCTCTCGAATTATAAGTGAGATGGTACCTGAAATTCAAACAATGGAAAAGAGTGATTTTCTTAACCATTAACGCTTTTTAAATGATTTAATTCTCTGATTTACGTTGAACACTAGTGACGTTGATTATGACCGATAGTATATCAGTAAAGTGAAGTGAAGTAAAGTAAAGTAAGTAAGCAAGGTGTTATATATCAATATACTCATATCATACACAATTATTTTAAAACATAAAACATATTGATATCCAGCCGAGTTCGGCTAATAAGACACTAAAGTCCTCATCTGTAAGGATACTTCTTATCAAAATATGTACCACGCAAAAAAAAAAAGAAAGAAAAAATATCGGCTTTTTCCGGTCACCCGAAAAGCGCGGGTGAGCGCGGCTCCAGTCGGACTCAAAGGCCATGAATAATGCCATTCAAAGCCAGTAGCCAGTGAGTGAAACACAAGCGGCGGTCACGATGGTTACGCTTTGACTATCTAATTCTGAACTTGAGAAAGTAAGATACAGTCTTTTTTGCTGTTGCTTTTATGTGCCTACTCCCAGAGTAGAAAGGGAATAGCAATAACAACAGTTCCTCTGAGCCTGAATTTTCCGCTGTATCTGGAAACTTGTAAATACTTTTGTATGGTAGGATGTCGCAGTGCTCGTTCTAGCAATTCCAAACAACTCAGATAGTATTACCACAATGCAAAATGGAATTAAGAGAACGTCATCATATTAGAACCTTTAAATTTCATGCTTTAGTCGATATATGTCAAACCTCAAGTCTAATAGCGCAGGAATTTCACGTATGCAAGCTAATTCTGGAACCAGGTTTCAGTTATAATAGGACCAGCTACGGGGATAATACATTTAGAAACTTTTCATTTTCAAAAATACGTTCATATTTTATGATTCCTGTGGTTATTTTCGGAATGCTTTATTTAAACACATTTTAACTTGAAGTTCAACATGCTGAGTTTGTCTCCTAATTAACCCTTAATGCGCCAAAAAGCAGAGACAAAATTTACATTACAATGCTATTAACTTGAAATTTACACAATAACTCTGTCTTGCAAGAGCAATGACTTAAAGCATTTTCACCGTCACGAATGAAGGACTAAACTCCGTTCATTAATTCTGAAACTGGGTTTTTCGCTGCTCATACTTTTATAATCTAACCAATCCACGTAAGACTGTGCATACTGATAAAGCTCGACTTCCGCCGATTTCTCTTAAAGGTCTCATGTATCTTAGCCTGGCGTCTAATGCTGCAGTTACATGCGCGAATTAGCAAATTTCAAAAACCTGTCCGCAAACTAAGACCATTTGATGATAATTGACAGCCAAAAGTCATACATATTCAGAAACGTTCCATGTGGATATCACGCTGGTCATTTGGGTAATAACTGTTGTCCCCCCAACAAAGTCACAGGAATAAGAAAAAAAACAAGCGTTTTGAAGTTCGGCTACATTTTAATACAGAAAAATACCAAGTTATTACATGACCTACATTTTTCAATTTTGACAACTCTGGATTTTTGGATTGAAAATCAGACCCAGTTTCTTTACCATATTTTGAACACTTTTGTTTGTTTTTGTCATATTTTCTCAGGAAAATATCAAAAGTAGATACATATAAACAACGGGACATTTGTGTCATCCGACTCAGAAGCGAACTTCTTCAAGCCCATAAATGTCTCTGCATTTATCTTTTTCTTCCCAGATGTGCGAAAAGCGTATATACGGAAGGAAATATCACATGCATGCACGTGTGCGGGTTCACCTTTGTACGTCAAGGTCTATGACTGATCGATTGATTGTTTTGGGTTTAATGGCCCTTTGAGACAGTATTTCAGTCTATATCGGGCCGCATTGTCTATGAATACAGTTTCTTAGAGGTAAAAGATTTGCACGCTTGTGAAAAGATACCCTTATATTGTACGAACAGGGAGGACTAAGATCGTGCAGTCATATCAGAGTCTACATTTTTGCATAAACATTCTTGGATGATATAAAAAAATGAGCAGCCTGTACAGTTGAGTATTAACAGTATGCGCATGACTTAATATCTTCTTCACATGACGCAAGTCAAATTTTTTATGAGAATCGCGAAAAAGTAACCTCTTGCGTGTGTCTTAGATTTTCACTTAAACTCGGTACGTGAGGTTGACTTCGACTTCCGGTTGACTCTGATCAGACTGCATCCTGTTTGCTCAAGCCGTAAGTTTCGACGATGTAGTACTTACACAAAGGTATTCCTTGCGTATATATATATGCTCGTGTCGCGGGGTAGAGGTGGGAGTGGTAGACTAATCGAGGAAATAGTTTGTTGAAAAGAAGTGGGGACGGGGGAGGGGCGGGGATGGTTATCATGAGGATGTGTGTTAAGAGACTAGGGTGGCGGTGTGGGTGGTAGACTGAATATGGAGGTGTGTGTTTGGGAAGCGGTCATGTCGAGGGGTGGGAGTCTGGATGGTAGACTAATTGAGGGGAGGGAGGTGTAAGTAGTGAAGGGGAGATTATTATCGTTTTTTAGAGTGGGGGTGGGGTGTGTGAGGGTAAGAAGGAGGAATAGATTAAGAGGAGGTGTAACAAGTTTAAGTCCAAAGTGCACGGTTTGGTCCTTTTGTCCTTATATTTAACTGTAACATTGGTAAATTATAAATAATGTTTTGGAAATTTAGAACTTTATTACATACTGCAGAAAGCTGTAATATTTGCGTTAAAATAACGCCAGTGAACATCTTTACGTCTCACTGATGTTGATATGACGTGTAGACGTTGTTTGTCGGTGGCGATACTATGATGAAACACTGAAAACCTTGTCCAGTGTGAATTTATTCGGTGTAATAAATTTCAAATTGAGACAAAATTATCTGGATGACAAGCTTGTTGTCACGCTGACTGATTTCGCACGCGCGCAGAACATGTGTTAGAATACTAACCCCACCCGTATACAAAACAATTTATAGCGACCGCTTTATATGGTATTAAGAGGCGTTGTTAACCTGTCCGGTGGACTTAGTCTCGGATTGAAAATCTGTAATTTGCAGTTTTGTGCAGGTTAGCCCTGCATCGTACGAAGGACAGAGTCATATGACACATTGATGAGAAATCGGCGGAAGTCTGGCATTATCACTTTGCAAAGTCTTACCTGGATTTATTAGATTATAAAAGTATGAGCAGCGAAAAACCCAGTTTCAGAATTAATGAACGGAATTTAGGTTTTACTACGTTTTAAATGAATACGTATTACATACTGCTATACACTTGGCTTAGCTACGTTTGAGTTGGAAGCTTCAACTCAAACGTGGCATTTTGAATTACGTAGTGGCTCCTAGTAAAACGTAGTCAGTACGTACTAAAACTTCGACAAAACGCATTAAATACGTACGAAAACGTGAGAAACCTAATCTGAAGGTCCAGGCTCGCTGTGACGTATTGAGGGCTAGGTTTTAGCTCATACGTGGCATTTGGTATACAAAGCGCACGCGTAGTACAGTAGAGAAACATAGTTTAAACTTAGCAAAACGTAGAATTAATAACCATAGCTGGAGGTATTCTACGCATTATCTACGCTTACCTTCGTCTTACTACGTACGTTTTCGACGTTTCTATTTTACGTTTTTTTTTTTTGTTTTTTTTTTGCGATACCATAGAAGCGAGAGGTGATCATTAAATAATAGCAACATGTGAATATCTTATTAGCTATGTATTAGAAAATGGTCTAGAAATATAATTCCTAAGAGGCAAGCATATGACATATACTTAAGTTCCAAAGTACTGTATAGGAATATCGTTGCCATGGCAACGATGCCTCAAAATTTGATTGATTGATTTGATGCTTAACGTCCACGGTAAACAGCTAGGGTCATGACGGGACGGTCAATTATCCTAACCACACTATTGCTGGGCAGGCTTAGACCTCCTAAGCGGTTAACCAGTATTAAGTGCACATACTTTCGCCAGTAACTGACAACTGCCCTTCTTGAATCAGCGGAAGGAGAAACAAAAGTATGTGGCCAGACCGGGTTTCGAACCCAGGACCTCTGACTTATGAGTCACGTGCCCTACCGATTGCGCTACGCGGCCCGGCACGATGCCTCAAAAACTATAGCGGTTAAGTCTCTAAATTTTCACAAATGTCCGTGTATATATGCTGTGAAAAGAAACAATAAAGGGGTAAAAGTTTGTCATATATCGTTATCCATGACTGGCTCTCAAATATGGCAGAAATATAGACCGCAAAAGGCGTTTGGTGGAGCAAAATATGATGTTTTTCTCTAATTAAGCGTATGAGGGACAACCTAGTGACATCATTGCAGTAAAGCAGAGAGAACCAAAATTATTTTGACTTAAGGTGGTGATCTATGGTAAATTTAAAAGTCTGCATAAACCCATAAAAAAGTAAGATATCTCCCTGAAAGTTAGCAGACTTCTTATTTTTGTTGTTCTTTACAGTTTAGAATACAAAATAGACGTACATGCTGCTTAAAAAGTGTTTTTATAAGGAAAAATCAAAGGGTAGTTTTCTGCGCAATAATAAAAAAAATAACATGGTTATTGATAATTTACGAAGTACTGAAGGTGCATTATTGCATAATGAAGAGAGTCCTAGCAATTATTTATTCCAACTCTTTCTCAAATTGTAATGTAGACCAGATGAAAACGGTAGCTTTGTCTCAATGTTCAACCATGCACAAAGTAAATGTAAACTGGACGCATTTATTAAATATGCATATAGGGTAGGCAAGCATATCTATGTTAACACCTACAATATAAATAATGCATTACTGACATGATCAGTGGGGTGTGGATGAAATTGTTCAACCTTGTTAAAATAGTATCACCTGTCTCACCTGTGTGTTTTGACAAAAAAATTTGGACACAGACAGCATCTTTTTTCATCTGATCAGCCTGATAATGTGTGAAAGAGTTTGAAAAAATAATTGCTAGGACGCTCTCCATTATGCAACAAGGTACTCTAAGCACTAAGTATATTTTCAATAATGATATTATTTTTTCAGATTTATTCGCAGAGAATTAACCTTTGATCTTCTCTTATAAAAATGCTTTTTAACATTAACAAATGCTGCATTTTGGGATTCTAAATTATGAGAAACAACATAAAGAAGGCATCTGCTAAGTTTTGGAAAGAACAGTGTTATTTTGAGTATTTTATGCTGATTTTTGTCTTTGTTCCAAATCAGTGATTATCACCACCTTAAAGATATCTGCTATGATACGGAGCAGAACGTTTCCAGAATATTTCAGATGCTCCGCTGTTAATCCCATCTCATCTGGTGATTTACCCGAATTCAAAAATCTGATGGCTCGACGTACTTCCTTTTCACTGATAACAGGCACCGGATCAGGTTCCAGACGGGCTATCTCATGTATTAAGTCTAGCTGGTATAGGGACATGTCCAAGTAGCCCTGATCATAATTTGGGTGTGCATCGGGAGCAGCCAGATCCTCAAAATATGCTGCAAAAGCTCTGCACTGCTGCAAGCTTTCCCCAACCTCTTCATCACCAACAATCAAGGAGACAGGATGACCTTGGCGAACTGACTGATTTCTTCGTATAAGGCGGTAGAAATGCTGACTTGAGGGATTCTCCATGAGTTCATGGTAGAGCGAGTCCCTGGCACTGGCGAATTCTCTTCTTATTTGTTTTCTGACATTATATTTGTAAATTTTTCTTTGTTTCGTCAATGGATGTTCTGGGCCTGGAGATCCTGAGCTTTTCCAGAGATGGAAGATTCTTTTACATTCAGATTCAAACTGTCTCACCGTAGGAGACAGCTAAAACTTTGGACCCTTAACCTTCACCAATCTATTCGGAACTGTCCTTCTACTGGCTGCCTTCAAGATTTGGATGAGTTGGTCAACCGGCTCACACGTGCGGTCTGAGGTTTGCAGTAATCTCTCCAAGAGACACAGATACTGATTTTCATCTACTTTTTCCCCCAATAGAATTTTGTATCGTTTTGAAATGACTTATTTCTACTTATACCACATAATTTATCTTGATTTATATTCAGAGTAGCAGTCACACTAACATGCGAGGACATATTTATCGGGGAATACTCTCCGACGCAGACATTCCGCAATAACGAATGATCACTAGTCAGAATATAGTCTATTTGTGATGATCCCCCTCCGTGACCAAAGAATGGTGAATCGCCCATTCTGGAGCCCAGAAACAGCTGTTGTTCAGCAACAAAATCCTTAAGCATAGAGTCGTGAGGGTTCGGGCAGGTTGGTAGAAGGGAGCCATTCAAGTCGCCACACAAAACGATTTTATGAGTACCAGAGTATCTTGAGGTAATGTCGTATACCACGTCCAGCATCTCCATGTAGCTGTCTCGGGATGACGGAAGATTGAATGTGGGGAGGTATGCGTTTATAATACACAGACTGATGTCAGCAGTCACCAGTTCAACAGCTTGTAGTCTCTCATTTCCATCCTCCAGGCGCCTGATACAGTTTGACAAAACTTTTTGCCACATGATTGCAATTCCTCCTTTCCCTCTGGGCACTTGGAAGTTTGATATAGTGTCATTCATATCGCTACAGCGTACGTATGAGCAATAGTTTGACACCAAGTTGTCTATAACATCACTTTCAAACGACCATAGCCATGTTTCCTGGAGACAAATAACTCTGTCACGACTAGCCTGACTTATCAGTGTTGCTGCATTACCCTTCACCCCTTCAACGTTAAAAGAAACAATGTCTACTGTCTTTCTGTGGGAAGCACTGGGTCTGGGGCTCTTTGTTGAGGCTCGGATCGCATAAAAAGCCGGAGTTGTGTTTGACTGTGGTTGAGATGCTATTTCGTTTGAGTCACTGTGAGAAGCAGAAGTACCATTATCTACACTCAGTTCTCCAGATTTGTAGCTATTCTCGTCACAAACTGCAGGAGTACTCGGGCCCATAACTGTTACCCCGTCAGAGGGGGAGGGGGGTTTCAGTTGACTGCCTTGGAGAGGGGATATTGTCTTTTCCAGAAAGCTGCAGAGTCCCAGCCCTTGGGTTTGTAGGCGGCTTTGGAGATTGTTGGGCGAGACAGTCCTCACCCCCCACAGGCCTGGGTTCACCTTGGCTGGTATGACCCGTAGTAGCATTTCTTCCCAAACCGGGTGTATTTGCAGAACGACTCCTACCTCTATCGATGGTGTATATCTGACGTCTAGAGTTGAACTTATCTGCATCCAGGGACCCCTGTTTTGACCCAGATGCACCATGCTGACCAGTCCCTATACCCCCATGTGACGCTGAATGTACCTGACCGGAAGTGGCTGCAACAGGAACCATCGGAAAACTAGGCACAGGAATACGACTGTCATCGGCAGGTTGAAACGGATTTGGAGATTGAATCCCAGTCTGAGGCTGGGACAGATGAGGGATGTGGCTGTCTAAGACTAGCCTAGGATGAAAAGAAGGCTGTAACTGTGTTGAGAACGGATTCCCATCAGGTTGGAACGGAGTTGACGATTGAATCCGAGGCTGAGACTTGGGCGAATGAGGGATGTGGCTGTCAAAGACTGGCCGAGGATAGGATGATGGCTGTAACTGTATTGAGAATGGTTTCTCCGCAGGTTGAAACGAAGCTGAAGATTGAATCCCAGGCTGAGACTGGGGCGGATGAGGAATGTGGCTGTCGATGACTAGCCGAGGATGGAGAGAAGGCTGTAACTATGTTGAAAGTGGGTTCCCAGCAGGTTGAACCGCAGTTGAAGGTTGAATCCCAGGTTGAGGCTGGGGTGGATAAGGGATGTGGCTGTCAAAGACTGGCCGAGGATGGAATGAAGGCTGTAACTGTATTGAGAATGGTTTCTCCGCAGGTTGAAACGAAGCGGAAGATTGAATCCCAGGCTGAGACTGGGGCAGATAAGGAATGTGGCTGCCGATGACTGGTCGAGGATGGAGAGAAGGCTGTAACAGTGTTGAGAAAGGGTTCACAGCATGTTGAACCGGAGTTGAAGGTTGAATCCCAGGCTGAGGCTGGGGCGGATAAGGGATGTGGCTGTCAAAGACTGGCCGGAGGTGAGAAGAAGGCTGTAACTGTGTTGACAATGGGTTCCCATGCTGGAACTGGGTTGGAGGCTGAAAAGTAAAGCAGGTTGAAACGGTTGAAACTGCGTTGGATACACACAGTTTGAGCTGTTTGTTCATGGTTTTATTTGCGGCGCCCAGTCGGAGAAGGCTGGATTATAGTGGGATGTGAAAGGCCCAGGCTGGAAATGATGAGTAGCGATATTATTAAAATATTATTAAAGGCCGCCATTTGTTGCGCCTGAATGTTTTGCATCATACAAGTGTGGTTTTGAAGTTGCAAGTAAACCTGCGAACTATTCATAGTCATTAAGTACAAATTTTGAAACAAATTCATTTCAAGTTGCTTCAGCTTCATGTCAATTGAACCTAACTGAGTTTTTAAACCGTCATCTAAGACTCTATCACACTGACCATTACTATGTGAATAATAATTCTGTCCTCGCAATGTCCCACCATTATCAGTTGATGGCGTTTGGACTTCAGAAACTAAGCCGTCCCTACGCCTAACCACAGATACTGTATGTTCGAGCTCCTTTATTTTGGATTCCGGATTTTGTATATATTGAAGTTGGTCTAAATCAATCTGTTGCTTTTCAAGAGCCTGATTTTTCTTGCTACGAGCGTTACTTGAAGTAGTACCTTTAACTTTTTTATTGTTACCAGAAGGCAGAAACAAAAACAGATCATCTTTAACATTTGCACCACTCGCCTTTCACATTATCTCCACAACCAGAATCAGAACACTCGGTCTTAGATTTATTTGAGCTCAAACAATCACCGCCAGAAGATATCTTCCGTATGTTCTTACCACGCTGCTCTGCGGTACGAGTAAGGGAGCTTTTAGGAGTTATTGTCAAATCCGCAGAAGACTCTGTACATGCATGATTTCCAGCTTTCACACGTGACTGGCTTTCCATCAATGAACCACCAGAACATTCCTGGATTGGAGTAACGAGATCTAAGTTCACTACTGAGGAATCAACACCAGGCGCGCACTTTTGGGGCTGAGTATTCTTAGCAGAACTTTCACTAGATCTAACATCTTGACTATTATCAATATCATAGTCTATTTCTATTTGAGAAGAGCCTAGTGGACTTGCAGCATTCTGCGCATTTGTACTATCACTTTTGCAGGTACGAGTAGTGTCATTCAATCTGTCATCTCCGTATATCTGATTATCACTGCAATTGTCACATATATAAGGAATATCATTATTAATCTTAGCCACTTCTGTCGGACTTAGTCCTAAGCACTCATATGATACCACGAGTCACATTCTTCGCAGCAAATAGTGTCTTGTTCAGCAACTTTTCACAGCTAGGACATAAATAGAGTGTCTTGTTTGTGTCATCACTACACTCCTGTTCCGAATCACCGGGAGACCTGTAACTAATAGAAGGCTTCCATGTTTTTGAGTCACTATTTTCTAATATATTTGATTTGAATGATAAGCTCTAATAACTTTTTCTGTTTCAGCATTCACAAGATCAAGTTTATAACAGCACAGCGACAGCTTATTCCTAAGTAGCTCCAAACCGTGTCTAACAAACACGTTCACCTTACTGCCGTTTATCAGTATAACAGAGGTTGTGTGATAACAGTTTATTGTAAGTTTAGATAGCTTCCCAGGGTTAACGTCTGCCTTTCTGTTTACCACTTTATAACGGGTCTCAACGTTCATCCCTTGATCATCAAACGACTTTTCTTCACTGTAAGCAAACTCAGCTTGCACTTGAAAATTACTCAGACTCAAAAATTCAATAATACTTAATTTTGCGTATTCGTAAGGAGCTGTACTAAATTTTAGAACTGAGTTTTTGTTTGATTTCATTTCTATGACAATTTGGTCTTTCGCACAACCAATAAGTTTTTTATTAAAGGCATTTTCCTTATGAAGAGTATAGCCTTTCGTATCGCAGACAATTTTCTTTCCAAGACAGGATGTGTACAGTTCATTTGTGATGCTTTTGCCAGGAGATACATTAGATGCTATCACCACAGACTTTTCTTCATTAGAGGACACCGTTTCCATCTGGACAAGCTTAAAAGAAACATTCCCTGTGTGATCCGCCGGACAAATGGCTAACCTGGATGCACCACTGCCATTTTCCTGTAGTTTTGTTGAGGATTGTCGTCATGTTAACATCTTGTATAAGCCGTATGTTGAGCAGGTATCTGTTACATAAAAAGTGCCGTTTATAATTTTCTTTTCGTCTAATTTCAAGTTAAAATTCAGGGAACTCGTACAACTTCTAAAAAGAGTTCCATCCAAGGGTGTAAAAAGAGTAAGAAAGACGATCAGGGACATCTAAAAAGCTGGTAATCTAAAAAAGCAACATGGCCGCCATAACCTCGCCCAACACAAAATGCGCATTAAGTAAAAACACAGTTTAAGGTAATTGTAACTGCATAAAACCACTAGGCACAGTATTTTACAAGTAACTTTAAAACTTATGGCTTCATGTAAGAGACGATAAAATCATTTTAACACAATCTTTCAAGGATAAAACGATAAAATTTTCTTTCGTCTTCAACCACGCTTCTTCATCCATTCGTCATGCCACCATATTAAGTTTGAACAATGAGCATGCGCAGATGAATGAAAACAGAGATTCGGGATTGGTCTGCTACATTCAGCCAATTAGGCTTTATCAGTGACTTTAATGACACCGCCAGCTTAGCAGGCCAGCGCTTAGCCCACTGAGCAATCGGGGCTCCTATCTGGGTATGAGTAAAGTGGTAACTCCAGGACCACAAGTTCTTTTACTTTAAAGCCAATATTGAGAAAATCTGTGCTTTGCATATATGTAAGTCGAATATCATTGCCTTGATTTCGATAATTTTTAAAATGTTTTTATTTCCAGGTGTGCATTGAAATGCACGTTCAAAGTTTATCCCGGGTGTGCACTTATTTTGAACCCCGTTGACGTTGGTTATGACCGATATTATATCAGTAAGAAACATAAATACACTACTGAAATACTAATGATTTTGATAGACGACAGCGCAACCCGATCATTTACTATCTGTCGGCAAAGACATGGCATTTCCAATTAACATGCCAGTTTTAAAGAGGTTCGAAGTTACTTACAGCCAGACTTGGGGTCGAATACTTTTAAAAGTATTCGAATACAAATACAAATACTTTGCAATTTAAGAATACAGAATACAAATAAAAATCCTTTTTTATGAATGTATTCAAATAAAAGTAAAAATACTTTGCAAATGTATTCAAATACTTTTGAATACTTTTCAATAAAAATGGAAATTTCATTAATCAATAGCTAATGCTGAACTTTGATATCTCTAGTAGTCCAGACTCTAGAGGTTTTACTACATAAAAATAATTTTGATTAAAATATTCTTTCTTTTGACCTGTCCTAGATATCTTCATATCTATTTTAGGAACATTATATTTCTCTAGTACAGCTGGATATCTTTCTGTGTTTGCAAATTTGCATATTTGGTGTAAGGTGACTTTATTTCCATATTCTGATGCCAAAAGCATTAGGTTGAATAACATATGCTTCTTATCTGTGAGTTATCCTGGATAACTTCAGAAGCCAGTTGATCTGGACGTACACTGTTTGTCATTTTGATTCTAAATATATAGCAATATGCATCAAATTCAAAGTAATCATGGCATTTGATTTATTCAGCAGGTTAAGGGCAGTATCTGTACAGGGTTTTCTTAAATTGTATGAGATTGGCCATTTGTTGTGATTTTTCATCTCTAAATTATGTTTGGCTGAAATTAAGATGGGATCATAATTGTAATTTTTGAGAGACAAGTGTCAAAAATTTGTACAGGTATGGCATGGCTTAGTTGTCAGTTCGGAGCCTTGCCCCTATTTTATACTGTCCTGGGGCAATCTACTTAAAGATGACATATAGGTATTATATTTGCTAACTTGAAAGTTTAACATAACAATGCCTAGTGCCATAAAAGATATCTTGACTAACAGGGTTAAGCAAGATCGAACACTGTAGAGGGCAGCTTATGATCAAGGTTTTCAATAATGGCATCAAAGCAATCAATTTGTATTCTTGATGTTGGGGATAGGGTTTGGGATCTGATTCAGCCATTCCTGAAGTGTAGTTACTCTTTAAATTTGATCTTTTTTATGTATTGTATTTTCCTTTGAGGTGTAGTCTTCAAAGTTCCTACACTAGCATTCTTGGACTTAAGTCACATCAATCCCATAATTTATGTAATTTCCTTAAAATGGCAAAAGTATTCATAATGTATTCATAAAAGTATTCATGAATACATGAAATTTGCAGTGTATTTGAATACAAATACAAATACTTTTATTCTAAGAAATCCACGAATACAGAATACTTCATGAATACTCAGAAAATGTATTCGAATAGTATTCGAATAAGAATGCAGAATACGATTACCCCAAGTCTGCTTACAGCACAGACTTTGATCCAATATCTATCCTGTCCTAGTCCATGGTTTAAGGTTTGAGCAAAATGGAATTTTGGTATTACAATCACAAAGTTTTTTGAAACTGAATGTCTTAGAAGGTGACCCGTTTGAAAGGATCACTTTGAACTCAAGTTTATGAGATTTATAGACTTATAGAAATATGCCTCAGTCTCAGAAAAATCAAAAATTGCTAAATTTGTTCCATGGAAATCATCAAGGCATCAGTTTCATTGAAATTCTTTTTGTCTTAAGCTTTGACCATACTTCGAAATCCTGCAAAAGAATGGGAAATTCTCGGCCACTGGTCGAATTTATGACCTATTGAAGTGGGTATATATTGTAGTAATTTCTATGGAAAAAATAATATCAGCTGCCCCTGTAAATATACTCGAAAAAATAAGGGCTAAAACTTTTACCTTGCGATTCCTGGAACATTTCAAATATTCGGTAAAATAAATCATTTCTACCTTCCATTTTATTCATTTTGCAAGTTTTGTACACATGAAGTTTGAACCTATAGCCTTTGTCCTGACAAAGTCTAGGCTTTAAGTCAGACTATCCTTAAAATGATAGTGGTATAAATTCCCATAGAAAATTGAAACTGTGTCAGTTTGTTCGGGCATAAATTCTAAAATTGTTATGAGTTTTAAACTTGTTACTGCTTGTTGACATTTAAAATGATTAAATTTGATGACTATCGAGCAGTTTTGCCAAAAAAAAAAAAAAAAAAATCATGCTTGGCGAAATCAAAAATTCGTTGTTGCTTTTATGCGCCTTCTCCTAGAGGAACCAGGGGATAGCAATAATAACATATTGTTTGAACCTAAATTTGTTTTACCGCTGTATATGGAAACTTGTAAATACTTTTATATGATAGGAGGTCTCAATGCTCGTTCTAGCAATTCCAAACAATTCAGATAGTATTACTACAATGAAAATGGAATTAATAGGACGTCATCATATTAAAACCTTTAAATTCCATGCTTTAGCCTATATGCGTCAAACCTCAAGTCTAATCGCGCAGGAATTCCTTAGACGTATGCAAGCTAATTTTGGGACCAGGTTTCAGTTAAAATAGGACCAGCTGCGGGGTAAATGCATTTAGAAACTTTACATTCTAAAAAAATACGTTCATATTTTATGATTCCCGTGGCTATTTTCGAGATGCTTTATTCAAACACACTTAATGTTGAAGTTCAACATGCTGAGTATGTCTCCTAATTAATGTCACAAATATCAGTACAGCGCCTAGGAATACCATTAAATGTTGTGCTGTCAATTTGGCTTACTGTAACGCAGGACATTAGAATTGGATACTGACCAAAAATGAGAAACCAAAAAGCAAAACTTTAGCTTGTTTGGATGCGTCTGACTTAGTGAAAATGTTAACTAACGTACATATCCTAATAAACACCCCGCTCTAATAAACGCATCCTGCCTCTTTTCAAAAATAAACAAAAAAATTTATATTTGCAATTAATCTCCCTTTTTCTATCAGTTTTAAAACGGAGGGGGGGGGGGGGCGTAACCATGTATAAATGTTTGCTTCTCTGGTACCTCTTACAAATGTGATCCACTCTTAAAGGAAAAAATACTCCTAGAGGAGCAAAGTTTTCTTTTGGTTGAAACAATATTTATTCAAGAAAATAACATGCATGTAACAAGTTATACATATACTAAGCACAATATATTTAGCAAATTTTTATATTTTACAATTTTTCTTATTACTGAAGTGCAACATTCAGCGAAATTAAATTGCATTGAAGGGAACCGTATTTGGGGCTTAAGATACCATGGGATTACAGAAGCCATCTTTAAAAACGATATTGGGGAAAAGCAATAAGCGCAGAAGGGGTCATGAGCCGAAATTCGCACCCATTGAAAAGCAACATTAAAATGGCACGCATGTGATTTTTTGTACGGTCTTTCTCATCATTTTCATGCCCAGTTTTCTTGTCAAAACTATTGAATGTGTGAAAGATATGGTTAAGCTTAACAACTGACGAATCTGAGTATACACAATCGACGTTAAAACGTTATAATTCGGTCCAATGTGCAATGATTCACGGTTGCTCAGTTCAATGCAGAATCAAAGCCCGAGAAAAACCAATAGACTAAAAGGAAAGGTCACACCATGATTAATTTAACTGTGAAGTTTCTTCATTGAAATGTAACGTAACTGTAAGAAATTGATGACGTTAGTCTGAGAGTTTTGACTTATGCTCAGTAACCGGGAAGAATTTTTTTTCTGAATACTTTACGTTATCATATTGGTAGATACCAAACAATCACACACTCGAAAGGGATTCAAGAAGTACCGATAAGAAACAACTTTTTAAGACGATAACGTAAAAACAAGGGAAAACGTCAAATTTTCGAGCTTCGTAAACCTCATACTGCTAGCATTTTCAAATGTTTTAGAGCGGTTTCCTTTATTTTACTAGCAAACCAGTCGCCTCATTATGGTTTTGACTTTTGTACATGATCAAAAATGTCCTTTAGATACAATGGTCATAA
The DNA here is from genome assembly GCA_963989385.1 of Ctena decussata. NCBI lineage: Eukaryota > Metazoa > Mollusca > Bivalvia > Lucinida > Lucinidae > Ctena > Ctena decussata. The sequence goes on along the minus strand of OZ022502.1, from coordinate 67,094,103 downwards.
AAACTGACGTCACGGTAGTTCAGACGCTACAATTGAACAATCTTGAATCTCTTACCTGCCAGTCCTTCTCGAATGATCGGCCTTTGTGTCTTTATGCAGCAAAGTGACAATAAAATCCTAATATGGTGGATCAGACGCATACAAAAAATTGCTATATTTATTGTGCATAGTATATAGTTGGATCTGAAGTATTTCCTTTAAGAAATGATCTCTATCAAGAAGGGATTCAAAACAAGGAAAACAGTAGAATGATTTCCTCTGCATATGTATTTATTCACCTGAAAACTGTTTGTTGGAAGTATTTTAATGGTTGCACTATTACTTCTCGTAAGCCTCTAAATAACGCCCCGTGCCCATTTCGTAAAATGCAACGCCACCGGGGCGTTTAATAAGATGGGTATACCACAATATAGGGGACCCATGTGGATACATACCTTTATTATGGCTTAATGTCCGAAAATATTTACAGACAGCAAATTTCATCTTTCATCTACCCATTGTGATATAATGGGTATATATCTTTCATCTACCCTTTGTGATATAAAATACGTCTGTATATAATAAATCAATCCATTTATTATATAGAGACGTATCCACAATTTAACAATTTCAAACATAAGTACCATTTCGCTTTTTCAACTTCTTACTAGCAGCCGCTCAGTTCTTGACACTGACAAAGAAAAATGTGTTGACCAATCAGAGAGCGGTATCGATTACTCAAGCTTTGCTGAGAGGCTTGCCAAGGGGAAATTGTTACAGTGGCTACGCCTGTAGACATGAATCCGAATTTTTTAAAGTTCCATGATATTGCTTTTCGCCAAGACTATAAATTGAAATCTAATTTCTGTTATTTCAATATAAACATAAGTCTTAGAGTATGTTAATACATTTAAAATGTGGATACATTGTCTATATAGGGATGTATCCACATTTTTAGGTTTTCTTATAAATCTATTTTTTTATTAAAGATAAAATGAAAATAAAAGTAAAAAGTATGCAAAGACCAGGAACTGAAACAATCAAAATCCAAATCCAGCCCTCAAACCATAGTTGGAAACAACTAAGATTACAAATAATCAAGATACAGAGAACATATGGCCAACCGAGTGAGCAGCTTGTTCCCAAAAGGTGGCCACTCAGCAACCCAAACCGAACCAAAAATAATAATAATATACATAAGGTAAAACATCACAGAAACTCTGACACCAAAAACAGGCAACAAAGTGTTTATTCCGTACCAGACATCAGAGTATTTGATTATCTAAAAATGTGGATTCATCCCTATATAGACAGAAATCCACATTTTTCAGCTTTATCTTTTTTCTTGCAAGATGATAATAATGGCAGGAAAATGTATGTTTACGGCCCGTTTCATATTTACGCAAAATCTGACTGTCTGAAATGTTTCTCTTTTTAAACTGAATTAGACAGGATAACGGTTTTCTCCGCTACTAAAGTGCAGGTGTACAACGGTAGTTTAGCTTCAAAGCAAACCGTCTTGTCACAAACTTAACGGTACCTGTCAGCGGTATTATTAACGCATAAATCACCAAGCACGTGGCAATGCTCTTCAACTGTGAAGTTACAAAATACGGTGAAATCAATCGAATAATAATAGTAAAAAAGGATAAGCAGTCAAGCCCGACTGCGTAAATAATGCGCTATAAAATGAGATAAGGCATTGTTATTATTATTATTTGATAGAAAAGTGCAGAGTTCCTGGTGGTTTAAAACGGCGGTGATAGTTTAGCACTAAGGGGTAAAGATGAGACAATCTGCAAGTATACGACACTCAGGCAATAAAGATAACATAATTCGCCGCCCGTGTACATACTGGTAATACTGGTCAATACCCCTACCTGAGCTGTCATTTTAATTGAGTCGCGACGTGAGAAAGAAGTACCTTTAGACATGGGCAAATAGCGAATATTAAGAACAGCCTGCACAGTCTGATCTGAGCAGAGTGTTCGCTATTTGCTGTAGACTTCATTTATTGTTGATCAGGAACGAGGTGATTTTGCTAACATTGCATATGCACAGGCTGATCCGAGTTTGATCGAATAATCATTATATACGTGCAAAAGTGGCTGTCGTTCGAGACAATCTATAAAAGGATCTACTCAGTCGACAGGGGAAGACGACTCGGCTTTTGGGACGCTATTATAAAAAAGATCCGCGTGTTATGTGTATCTGCGCAGTTTACTGTACAGTCTGGTCAGAGCATACACCGTATGATTCACCTATCCTGCAACATTGCCTATCATGCTGTTTTTACATATAGGCTTGTTTGGGCAACGACGCGGCTTGAATCCAAATGATGTCATTTTCATAGGGTCAACACTTTTAATAAGAAAAGGATTTGCTCCATTCAGAAAGGGATGTAAAAATGAAAATGGCAGTGTTGCTTCCCCGAAAAGTGTGCCCATTCACCTTAAGACAGATCTTTCCCGATATCGACCAATACGGGACATACCATGTATCCTTTTCACTTCTAAAGTTTGATCAAATACATTATAAGATCAACTCTTAACCAAAACAAACTGGCCAATCTGATCCGAGTCTGCGCTTGGCGCACAACCACATTGCTGGTTTTCTCGTGTCGTGGCTCATATGCAGGTGTACCCACACACATTAAAAGTTTGTTATAGTAAAGGCGACCATTTTACACATAGGGTATTTAGGTAAAATTTTCAATCACAGAAATCATTTCTCCGATTCTGAAAGGACGCCATCAGACTCAGTGCCGGGCTCAGATAGAAGATACACTTCAATGATTCTTCCTTGGCTTCCTGGGAAACAACTTTGAAAAGAAAAAATAAGATATTGGAACACGCAGCAAAACGAGGGAAAACTGTTACATGTATGAGCTGTAGGCCTAATGTTTAATAGTCCGAAAACTTTGAGAATTTATCCGCGCGGCAGAGTCAGTTTCGTTTTCATGTAAATACAAGTACTGTGATTTTGCCATGCGGAGTTCTGATTTATAAAACAAACTTCTCACCTCTTATTTTTCCTTCATTTCGATGCATCTTTTAAAGTCCGAACATTGATTATTGATCCGTGCGGCAAAATCATGTTTTCTATATTTCATGAATGAACTAATTAATAAGCTGTGACGTATATCTTTTAGCTATCAAACCAACAGTTTTACGGATTTGCATATCTAAGATAGTCAATTCAGTGAACGTCAATCACCTTTGAGACTGCCCTGTTGCAGCGTTCGCTAATCAAGACACGCCACTTATTATTGTCGCGTGCAGGTTTAGTGATACAATCGAAGGTAAAACTTGACAGTTCTTAAATCAGAAAGTCTATGCTTACTTGTCCGGGGGCTTATCAAAATACGAAGTTTTACATTTGCAAAGGCATTTGAGCCGCGACACGAGAAAACCAACAATGTGGTCGTGCGCCCAGCGCAGACTCAGATCAGCCTGGCCATCCGCCCAGTCAGATCAGACTCTTCGCTAAGCGCTTAAAGGGTAGCTAAGGGTCCTAGCTACCTCCCTGCGGACAGCGAAGACTCTGATCAGACTGTGCGGATGCCCAGGCTGATCTGAGGAGTCTGCGCTGTCCGCACAACCACATTGTTGGTTTTGTCGTGTCGTGGCTCATTTGTTTTTGTTAAAATCGCTAAAGGGAAAATCGGCACGCACAAATTAACACTTACATGGACCACAAAAGTTAAAAAATAATCGCATAAATAGAAAATAATTTATTCTGTTCATAGCTCCAGTGACCTGGTGGGAAAGAGCGCTGGCTCTTATACGTCATCTCTGTGACTGCTGTGGGTTCGAGCCTCGCTCAGCGCACAGGCCGACAACAGTTCTGCTTGCGAAACGTCAGGAGTTTTTCCCATGAGCTCCGGTTTTGGCTATTAAAAGGGCCTGTTAAACACTGGTTTTCTTTTTTCTCTTTTTAAGCTTGCCAATGACTATATCATTAACATCATGTCAAATAAAAAGGTCGCATTTTGTACATATTGCAGTTCAGTTCAATTGCGCTTGCTACGCATTTGAAGATCGGGTGAAAGGGAGGCGGGTCATATGGATCAATAATAATTATGAGACTACCAATAAGACTGATGTACTTTAAGCTGACTAAATAAATTTTGACAGACATAACAAGTTAGTTCGACACAACCGTAATAGCTTTGTTTACGGTATCTTGACCACGGGCTTAATGTGGATCCTGACAATACGGCTCTTCCCAAATGGATTTGCAGTCTAGTTCTTTTGACCGTTCCAAGGCGGCACTTATGTTGTGGTTCTTCAATTTTACGTGTTCTTAGGTCTGCTTGTCTGTGGTCTTCTGGCAATATGGTCACCTGTGAAGCTGCCCACTTTGCTCTCTCTCTCTCTCTCTCTCTCTCTCTCTCTCTCTCTCTCTCTCTCTCTGTGTGGGTGTGTGTGTGTGTGGGTGGGTGTGTGTGTGTGTGTGTGATTTATAATAGAAAATAGGTAAAAGTAAATGTTACTGTTGTTTTTGATGACCGCCTATTTGGGAAAGAGCTGTTCAAATGAAATAAAAAACTGTGAGTTAGTGTAAAGAAACCATAATAAATAAGACGAAGCAACATTGGGCATAACATCACCTGAAACTGAACCTTAAAACGAATGGGGGAATAGGGAAGGTAAAGATCAGCCTGCGCATCCGCGCAGTCTGATTGCTTAGATAATCTGATACTGGGGAATAAAAGTGAGGATTCAGTTTGATCACTTTACACAGCGTGATGGCATAGCTTGCATTTTTAGGCGAGGCATATCGTATCGCGAGTATGTTGTCCATACTCGAAGTCATCAGCTCAGCTGCATGCAGTCATGCATCAAGAGGTTAATCTTTTACTGCTGGGTTGACAAAATTTTCAGTCGTTGACCGGGCCGGGTTTCGAAGCCGCGACTTTCTGTGCAATATCTATGCACTCTAACAAATGGACTACGGCATGACACACAAATCACTAGAAAACTGTGCAGTCCAAAAGTCTGTAACTCTGGTAACACACGCTGGTTGGTTGTTTTGAGTTTAACGGCCCTTTGAGACAGAATTTCGGTCTATATCGGGCCGTCTTCCAAAGAGAGGGAGGAAGAAGAGAGGTGTGATAGCTCGAGAAAAATGTCCAAACAGCCCCACCTGCATCTACTGCAAGCAAGGACGCCACGGAATTGGAAGTTATACCCAGCACCATCGCACCACCAAACCACCCCGATAACACACGTGAGAGTCGTCAGGCTAAAAGTAATGCTTTAGCTGTTGTGCACAAAACACAGGTTGGTGTGAGTCACCAAAGCCCACATATGCCCTAACGCCCTTTTACGCGTCGGTAAAAGGGACGATGGGAAATTAGCAAGCTGCCCAGTCTGGGATTCGACTCTGCATTCGTACATAAATCCCGGGCTCGAGACGCGTTGGAAGCGGGTATCTTTTCAGTCATAAACAGCCTTTCATTATCACCAACCCATCGTCCTGATATGGCTGAAATTATGTTAAAAAGGGCGTAAAATCGTGATTCATTCACCATCGACAAAAATTTATAGGTTTGATTTTCAACAAATTAATCTAATAAAGGTAGCAGATCCGAATTTGTTAGCTAGTCAAAGCAGCTAAACATCTTTTCAAGCGCAGAAATTGATTGACACTTCCGGCTACTGATTACATCTCTCTACCGTTATATTGTCATGTGTACTCAATACAAGAGTCACAGGTCTTTGAGACGTTACAGTTATGTCTGTCACTGACCCGTTAAATCGTCTAGAGAAAGTAAACGTTGTAGACGCTAAGATTCCACGAAAATTTGAAAACTGCTGTATTTACAAATGCAGATCAATTGATATATCACCTTTAATGATAATTAATCTCTTTCTTTTTTATGCTTACGGAAAAAATCGTATCTTAATTAAATACGATTTACTCCATACTTTACCCAACCCCAATTGGTACATGCATGAAGTATTTATTTTATTTATTTCCCCAAATGCGCCTCTTTATTTTGCACACATGACTTTCAGCTCTATGTTAACACAGTACTTTAAACACGGAGATTGATGGAGGCAGTTCGCTCAATGTGCTGACCCTAGTGTAGTTTGAAGAATTACCACACTGGTGCTCTTGGTTCAAAATTATTGCTTTTGGTCTAGAATTGTAGGTAAGATGTAAGTCTTAATAGCAAACCAGGATTGACTCGTTTCTCCGCTAAAAAGGCATGTATCCACACTGGATCCGCTATATTGTGGTTATCCCAATAAGATTGCAACGTTGGGTAAAAGTTTTAAAGTACCAAACTCATCAATCCGAGTTCGTAAACCATAGAAACATTGACAAATCCGAAATATATAGATACACAGATATGGACCCCTTAACAGAGGTGAGATCAGATGTTGGTAAGCAGTAAGCATCTGGTGCTTATTATGATATACCAGTCATGTCTGTTTATCTGAGGTACTATGTACAGCTAACTGAATGCCGGACTATGTTTCGGCCGTGGCTAAACGTTAGAATGCAATTAACATGCAATTATTATTGAATATTCCAATACAGTGCGCCTGTAGAAGCAACGGAAAGTTTTCGTGTTTTATTCTGCAACAATTCAATGTTTCGAAGCGCGAGTGTCTACTTGCTGACGCCACTGGCAATTTCTGACGTAATTTGTGACGTTTTGAGGCGTGAGAGGGTGTAACGTCTCTTTTTCATTCTAAAATCGCCATTAAAACGTACATTATCTCAAATACAGTTAAGAATATTGCGGGAACATAAACGCGCTGGCAGGTAGGTTGGGAGAATTTGAATGAAAATAATTCTTTTTCAGCGTTTTTTTATAGTAAGAATCAAAATAGTTCAGCTCTAGTATCGAGTTTTGAAGTCATAATTAACTGTTTGTCGGTTAGTTGTAAGTAGATATTGATCTACTTTACAACTGACCTCCATTACTCAATTATTACTAAAAACACTGCTAGAGCTGATCTATTCCTTAAATATACACCATAAGTTTGTCTTGCAAGAGCAATGATTCAAGTTAAAGCCCCAGTATCACTGTCAAGTATGGAGGACTAGGTCTTACTACGTTTTGAAAACATAACAATACGGCAATATACGTTGTAAAACGTAGTGAACACGTATTACATACTGCTATACACGTGGCTCAGCTACTACACATTTCAGAATGCCACGTTTGAGTTGAAAATTCCAACTAAAACGCGACATTTTGAAATAAGTAGTGGGTACCTGGTAAAACGTAGTCAAAACTTACTAAAACTTCGATAAATCGCTTTAAATACGTACACAAACGTAAGAAGCTTAACCTGAAGGTCCAGTCTCACGGTCACGTATTGAGGGCTAGGTTTCTCGGCTCAAACGTGGCATTTGGTATACTTAGAGCGTATGCGTAGTGAAAACATAATAAAATATAGTATAAACGTACTAACCATACCTGGAGATATGCTACGCATTACCACGCATTATCTACGCGTTTCTACGTCTTACTACGTTTTTGACGTTTTTATTTTTACGTTTTTTAGATTTTGGTGGGTTTTGCAATACCTTAGAAACTTCACCTTGACCACGTTATTATCCCTGGCACTACCTGGTGATCCCTAGTAAAACACACTGAACCGTAGTAGGCAAGTATAATGATCTGAGCCCTTCTGAAAGCGTGACTCTAAGCTGTTTGATAACCGGATAAAACGAAGTAAATCGTAGTTAAACGTACTTTTAAAAATGTAATGGAAATTTACATGAGACGTAGTTAAACCTAAATCGCTAAAAATGGAGGTAAATTTTGGCCACACGTAGATGTGGGAAAAGTAGTACACCCTAACCCTCAATGCGTGGCAGTGAAAAAGAGCAAAAAGAGCAATGTTAGAAGGAATGCGACAACATTACAAATTGTATATACGAGAGATATAATTGAAAATTGGCAACACGTATTGCAACACATAATTATATAACAATCTTTGTATAAGAAAATATTCTAGACAAATAGTTCCTAAGAGGCAAACATATGACATATATTTAAGTTCGAAAGTACTGTATAGGAATATCGTTGTCGTGGCAACGATGCCTCAAACCCATAGCGCTTCAGTCTCTTAATTTCCACAAATTTCCATGTAAATATGCTGTGAAAAGAAACAAAAAAGGACTAAATGTTTGTTATATATAGTAAATTATGACTTAGTCCCAAACATGGCAGAAACACAAACCGTAAAAGGCTTTTGGTCGAGCAAAATATGGCGTTTTTCTCTGATTTAGAGTCTGAGGGACAAATTTGGGACGGCATTGCACTTTAACAAACAGAGTTCTGGGATAATTGTACAGCAGATGGAGTCAAAATTATCCTGTACTTAAGAACTTATTAATTGAAATCAGCATAATAGGGACAAGTCGGGTAAATTCGGACAGCGGGTAAATTCGGACAGTGACATTGTTTTTCTTTATATGTCAGATGTTTGGAATTAAAACAAAATTAACTGGACAAACAGTGAAAATCCTGACGAAACGGCTCATTATGAGTTGTCTCATCTGGATTTTCACTGGTTGTAATTGTTTGTCCGAATTAACCCGCTGTCCGAAGTTTAATGACTCGACCCTACTGAATATAACCGAATACAATGTCAAAAACCCCATATGTCATAACCATTTTTCTTCCTTCAATTTATACCAGATTTCAGAAAATGTTTATAAACATGCATTATATGTGACAGTGTCTGACATTTTGAGCATTATGGAGCGAAAATCGGAAATTTTGTTTTTAACATTTTCATATTTATTAGTGCTTCCCGGAATAGATTGCGAGAAGCAAAAATCAATAGTTTCAAGGTTTACTGCAAAAGCAAACGAATTTCCCACCAAACCGATCTTTTTGTTGTCGTTTAACTGATTGGATACAATTTACATACTAGCTGGATAAACAATTTACATACTAGCTGGATAAACTTGTATAACTCTGGTTTGTGAAATCGCTTTTCAAAGATCCATGATGCGAACATTCTTAAAAGAGTGAAGATGAAGAAATTAAAGACGCCGTTAAAAATGTTGCATCACTCTTTTCAGGGGACGCTTTGAAATTTATTGGTCAGTGCGCGGAAATCCAATTAACTTTACGTGCAAATTTTATGACGTCACTTTTATTTCACGTTTCGTGACGTCACGTTGCCCCCCACCCCCCACAAGGCTCAAAATGCCAGGCACTGTCACATTATATGTGTTTGTGCAACCAAACACTAACTTGAAAGGAATCTATTCCTAACTTCTCAATTTCTTTTTAGTAATCCTAACTGATATAGATAATACAAACATCGAAATGGCGTCAACAAATTCACACGTCGTACTCAGCATGTACGTGACGTCATATATTGCTTTGGTTACACGTTGAAATTTTAATTTCAAGAATGAATGTAAAAGCTCATAAGAGATTCTGTGGAATAAAATGAAGACTAAATATGAACTAATCTACAAAAGCGTTGCCATTATTTACTGATCAACCCTCGTATTATGTGAATCTGGTTAGGGGAGAGCCGGGTAACTTCGGACAGGCGGGTACATTCGGACATGCAATTGGAAACAGTAAAAATCCAGATGTGATGGCTCATCATGAGCCGTCTCATTAGGATTTTTTTCTGTTTTGGCCGGTTAATTTTTGTTTAAGTTCCAAATAACTGACATATAAAGGAAACAATGTCAGCGTCCGAATTTACCCGCTGTCCGAAGTTACCTGACTCTCCCCTAAGTCATGAATAAAGTTTGAAAATGTTGATAGCGGTTTCCTTTTTCATAATATCTATTTCTTTAGCAGAACAGGTCATATTTCTTTGTTGAACAGCACTGACAAAGTTTCTGGCACTATTTTCAACATTAAAGTTACTGCAAAAAATGGATTCATTTTTTGTTCTGTTTCATATTTTGAGTTTTAAAATCTCATTCATGGTGTATGCCATTATGTTGCTGTTAATACGTGCATAATATGCACTCATTTTAATTCTAATAAGCCTTCAAATGGCGATGTATGCTGCAATAACAATAACTGAGCCGCAGACACGAAAAATTCAACAAAGTGACATGTGCGAAAGGCGATATATCAGATCAGCCTGGACATTTGCCCAGTCCGATCAGAGCTTTAGCTATGCGCTTAAAAGGTAGCTAAGGGCCCCAGCTACCTCCATACCGACAGCGAAGACTCTGATCAGACTGGGCGGATGCCCAGGCTGATCGGAGGTTTCGTTGGCGCACATGCCACTTTGTTGGTTTGGTTGTGTCACGGCTCAGTCATTTTTGCTTGCTTTGCATATTAATCGCTGCTATTGATTTGCAGGCTCTCTACAATAATGGCCAAACAAGATTCATGCGTTAATTTTCAAAATCTGCATTATTGTCATTATGGTCAAAGCAGGAGAAGTAGGAAATATAAAAATCTGCGCAGAGACGTTAAAGTCTCTCAGTAAGCTAGGAGCGGCTGTAGTGTAGTGGATAACACTCCGGACTACAAATCCAGGTGTCGCAAGATCGATCCCCTACTTCTCCGGTCTTTCGGATGAGACTTTAAACAGAGGTCCCGTCTCCATATGACCTCGTTGTTGGTGAGACGATAAACCCGAGTTCACTCACTCACTCTCAGTCATTTGGGCCTGTAGTCGCTAGACAACGTTTGGGTTCGAAAACAGTTTTCTGCAAAACTGGACATGTTTCTGAGAGCCAAAAATATGATCCAAAACGTAAATTACAATTTCATTTTACCGCCCCCACCCCATCCCACGGCCTTTTACAAATGTGTTTTAGCGTTACCAATTTTCTAACTGCCTTGAAGCTTTACCACGATTGAGCGAGGTGAATGTTTGTTCCTTTTTCATTTTACAAAACGTTAGGCTAAGCATGAATCTTAAATTTTTAAAGTCGTCCGCAACTTTCTACGCCACCTGGAGTAATGTGTGAATTCTGTTGGATATTTGCGGCCAGCATAGAAAATAAGGGTGCTGATCGAAAATGTAAAAATGACCGCATTGCTTTACTTCCTATTTCAATAAAAATTGTATCAGTGAAATGCTGAATAATTGTAGTTTTGGGAATGAACACGGAAAATTATCATTTAATGAAAAAAGAGACATATGCGGATAAAAACTTTGCTCAACGCAGAAAAAAATTCATGATTTACTATATATTCTATACATTTTGAGGGTAGTCAACTTACACTAAAAATTGACCGCTGTATTTCTTACGCAATCTTTTCAAAAATTATATCAGGCTGTTCGCAAATTAATGCGGTTTTCGAAATGTACACGGAAAAATGGATTTGAATATAAGGAAAAACAAAATAAGAAGGAAAAGATGAATTGCCCATATCTCGTACTGTATTTCGTTACCTGCTCGATTCGCGAATATCGATTATCGATTTTTAGACAGTTGCGTGGAAAGTTATCCATGTCGAAAAATGATGAAGTGGTAATCGTCCGGTATCTGACAATATAGCTATCCATAGTAAAACTGTCTTTTATTTTCTGAATAAATTCACGAAATTTAGATAAATGAAGATAAACTATTTGCTGCTCTCTTGCATTTACAGAACCATCAAACAACTTATGTATATAAATATTGAGTCTGTGGCATAAAAGCTTTTAGAACGCGGAAGGACTTTTTGTTGTTTTGGGTTTAACGGCCCTTTGTCGCGCACTTTGAGGAAAAGTGCTTAATGGTATTCAGAGTATGCACTAGACTATATATTGGACTATAGAGTCAGATTAAATTATGTATAAGTTTTAATGGTTTGTCGTCTGGATTCTTCAGTTGTGACAACAAAAAACTGTGAGGAATAACACTTTTTCCAGAATCGATGAAATTATCAAAGCTGCTACTTTTCGGATATTCCGTAAGGTGTATGGTTGCACCTCCATTTTGTTGTCATTTTTTAAAAAAGGGAAATAACTTTCACGACTTCCTACATGTATTCTGTTTCCTGGATGACGTAGTCCTTCCAAATGGGGTCAATTCTTTACAGAAAGACTTTGCCCCTAAGGAAGCAGAATCGCCCCTTTAAGAGTTGACGCCTACTGAGGAGGGATGAAAAAAAGAAAATTACAGAGTAGCTTCTCACTGGGCACACAACCTTGAATCAACCTTGATTAAACGTCGTTGAATCAACCTTGAATCAACCTTGATGAAGTTGAATCAAGGTTGGTTCTAGGTGGATTCAAGGCTGTAGGCCTGCTGGGAAATTCTCCTGACAAAGTACCCGTCCACTTAATCTGAATAGCTTCATTTCTCTAATTTGGACAATTTTTAGAAGATATTGTTAGTAGAAAATTGGTTTACTTAGGGCTGGTTGTCTTTGACGTATATGGTTACATCTTAATGTTTTCCCACCATCATCTCAAAGGGAGACAACTTTTGTGACTTCCTGTTAGCTTTCCTTGACAAAGAGGGCTTTCAAAAATGGGTGTAAAATTAAATGCTTGACAATGACAAATGTTCATGTTTAGATACAGTTTTCGAGGACTCAGGGAAATGGGCTCAGTTTCAGGGATAGTGACTCTGCCATTTGCGTAAAAGCCCCTCTGTTTAATGAGAATCAACTCATAAAAGAAAGCATTTGTTTCTCCTAGGAGTACTGTTTTTTCGTATTCCAGGAAAGCTTATAGGAACTCACAAAAGCTGTTCCTCTTTGTAAAGATAAGGGAGATACATGGCGGTGATCCTATACACCTAAGGACCTCTGACAGTTGTGATGTAAGGGACGAGTCATTTATTATCAGGTGGGGGCCGGGTACTTTTTCATTTGGTTCACCAAAATTTTTCCGACGCCTCAGTCTCACCAGAATTATTTTTCCGACCCCCCCCCCCAGATAGGTGACACAATGTTTTATGTCCCCCCCCCCCCCATTCCCCCAATCCCAGCTACCCTTCACACACACTGTATTACCTATTTCATATCAGACTGAATTCAAACAAAACCTGTATGAAACACAAAGAACATTTTCTTGTTCTAACAGATCAATTAATCATGTTCTGTTTAAACTTTGTCTGCATTTCTGGCACTTTTCTTCTGCAAATGGTCATCTAGAAAGCTGTCGAATGCTTAATAGTTGTAACTGTTAATACTATTAATTGGGCCTCTGAGTGGCGGGGGTATGGGGGCACAGCCCCCAGAAGCCACAATAATTTTGCTGATGAAAAGGCATCTGGAGAGCTGGAATATCACAAACACGGACATTAAATTCAATTGAGAACAAAATCATCTACTTGACGTGATTTTATAGACACTTTCATACTGTTCTTCTAGCAAATAAATGAAAAGATCTATTTTTGGATATGTAGCTGCCTAAGTTTTGTGTGGCATTTCCATATATATCTTTAAGTTTTGAGTTTGAAAGAAAAAAGTATGAAATTTTATGAGTAATGGGGGGTCTGGGTGGCTTTGCTCCCTAGAAGCCGAGACATTTTAAAAATTGAAGACTGATGGAAGAAATCTGACCCCCTCCCCCCAATATGCATAATAAAATATATGATCCCCCCATCCGTGCTCTGAGGCTTATTGATTTCCGACCCCCTACCCCCTTCCAGTACATCACCAAAAAAAATTCCGACCCCCCCTTAAATGTACCCCACCCCCCACACACATACCTGATAATAAATGTTTTGTCCCTAAATTTGCCTATACTAAGTGGTCTAAAATGAACTTGCATTATGGTTCAAAATTTTCATTTGAAATGTATTGCGCTGAACTCCGAATAATTGGCACAAAAATTATTATTATATAGCATACAGACTTAGATTTTTGGTGTAAAAAACTGGTTTTTATCGTTGAATGTATGGAAAATAGGAAAAGTTTTATAAAGATGTTCCCCATGCCTCAGCAAGCCACTTTGCATGCACATCTATACTGTCGATATACACATCATATATGAGTGGCAAGCTGAGGTACGGGGGGGGGGGGGAATGGTCACACATGTCAGAGGTCCTTTTAAAGTTAATTATTTAAGAAAATCTGTCAAAGCGCTGGGTGACACCGCATGGCTACTATTGTTTGTGAATTTTGATTAATTAAAGATTAACTGAGAGAGAGAGAGAGAGAGAGAGAGAGAGAAATATAATTAGGATAAACAAGCGTGAAAGACATCCTTATCCAAAATAGTCCATCACGCCCCTACTGCAAGCACATTAGGTCCTAGTCCGACCATATACTAGTATCAAAATGAATGCACCAACGCTTAGTATCGGGAGGATGCTGCTCATGTACATTTCATGTGAAACCTCTGTGCTGAGATACGTCGAGTTAATATAGAATAAGGCAAGAAAAGATGTATTCGAAAATTGGTCCATTTGACGTTTATTTCTGAGATTAGAAAGCAACTATAACTTTGTCGCTTTGTTTCGTAGTCACATTGCATTGAAGGTCAGCGTGTCTCTTAGCACCATTTACAGGAGCTTCAACTGTTCTCTGTTACAACAGACAATCCCAACGGGAAGATAGGTTATAATAGAGTTATTGATATCATTATAGTACCTCTAAGTATTGGTACAACTTGTTCAGCCGCTGTAATTGTCCTTTTTCCGATTTCATTTAACCCGCCGATGCAATCGTATCGCCAAAATGCGAAGAAAACAGAAAAGACTGTCGATCCAGATCAGACCATTCCTTGAAGCAGTGTGATCATGATCGATAGGGTTTGCTCAGCCACTTTATTTCAATATTTAGAGTCAATATTATGGTTTAATTGATATTGATAGAATTACGACAATGAAAGCGTCAAGACTTAATGGTTAATTAACCGAGTACCAGCAGCTGCCAAGGGACTTTAAGAATGAATGGCTACAAATTTTGAACAAACAATCCCACACGCTTTTGAAATTTTGATATCGCTCTTTGATAAATATCTTGAGGACGTCTGCATACTGAACTATCGACAAGACTTAGTGCAAAAACAATCTAATTGCTACAATAATACATGTACAAACAACAATAATAATATAATAGGTCAATAATTTCTGTACAAAATATTAGAAATGTAGCAATTTCAAAGAAGATGTGGGCGATTGCGCAAGGAGCAAATAAAACCGTTCCTAGACAAGTCAGCATACAGTATTATAACAGTTATGATACATTTAAGCAAAAAACAATTTCAAAGGACAGGCACTTGGTCAAGTGGTCAGAGATGCTTGGTTATGGGACAGAAGGTCGCAGGTCGAATGCCTGTTGAGCAGGCCAGCAACTGAAAAATATTATGTCAACCCTGCAGTATCATATACTCGAAAAAATATTAAAGGGTCAAACTTTTACCCTGCGATTTCTGGAACATTTTAATCATTTGGTAAAGTAAATCATATCTACCTTCCATTTTGGATCTAGGTTTTTCGGCTCAAACGTGGCATTTGGTATACCGTACTTAGCGTAGTAAAACATTGTGAAACATAGTATAAACGTATTAAAAAGAAGACCAAACGTTTTAAATCAATAACAATACGGGTACAGTCTACTAAATATTCATGAGGACTTGCCCCGCCTTTTTTCGGGGAGAGCATTAGGTTTACATTGTAAGAGAGATGACGTCATCTGTCAGTCATGCATGTTAGACTTCTTGCAGTATAAAAAAGACCAAGAAATGAAAGTTACAAAAAGCTATGTTTTTACATGTACCAAAAGGAGATGGGGTTGATTTTGGTAACTGACTCCCAAGTAGAAAAATATGCCATTTTTGGGGGTACGAATCGGTGGTTGCTATACGTAATCTAGCTTAGCGGCTTACTGAGTTGGGAAGGCAGTGGAAGTTTTCGAAAAAAAATAAATTCGTCTCAAATTGATAGGCTAGGATGACACTTTAAAGCAAGATGGGTTGGGAAAACTTTGTATGTACAATTTTGTAATAAAATGATCAGATGTTAACATTGTCGTCTATGGAAATTTGATGGTGGAATGCAACCACACCTGGAGGTATGCTACGCGTTACCACGCATTATCTACGCTTTCCTATGTCTTACTACAATTTTCGACGTTTTAATTCACGTGTTTTACTTTTCAGTAGGTTTTGCAATTCCTCAGAAACGTCACCTTAACCACGTTATTATCCCTGACACTACTTGATCCCTAGTAAAACATACTGAATCGTAGTACTAGTAGTCAAGTGTAATGATCACAGCCCTCCAGAAAGCGTGACACTAAGCCGTTGGTAACCTGATAAAAAGAAGTTTATCGTAGTTAAACGTACTTGAATGTATTGGAAACTTACAAGAAACGTAGTAAAACCTACATCCCTAAAATGGGATAAAATTTTGCTCAAATGTAGATGTGGGAAACGTTGTACACACTAACCCTAAATACGTGACAGTGCGACTGGGGCTTAACGAGCAAAAAGAGCAATGTTGTTAGAAGGAATGCGAAAACATTACAAATTGTATTTATGAGGGATGATCATTGAATAATTGCAATACGGGAATATCTAATAATCTTTGTATTAGAAAATGTCCTAGATAAATAATTCCTAAGAGACAAACATATGACATAAACTTAAGTTCGAAATTACTGTATAGGAATGTCGTTGCCATGGCAACGATGCCTCAAACCTATAGCGCTTCAGTCTCTTATTTTCCACAATTTCCGTGTAAATATGCTGTGAAAAAGAACAAAACAATGGTAAAAATTTGTCATATTTTATTTAGACTTGATCCTAAACATGGCAGAAATACACACCGTAAAAGGCTTTTGGTGGAGCAAAATATGACGAATGGACGAACGGGCGGAATGACAAAAACTATATACCCCCTGACATACTTCGTATGTCGGGGGTATAATAATTTGCTCCCAGGGGAGTAAAAGCATTCCTTTAAGAGTTGACGCCTACTGACGAAGGATGAAAAATAAATATGACAAAGTCAGTCCTATATTTTCCTCAGCTCTGCTTCCAAACCGTGGAAGTAAACAAACACATTTGCCTGTTAATCCCCATTTGATTATTGGTATTTGAGGTGAAAGGTTATTTTTTTGCTGGGGAAAGTGAAGTACTGAAGTAACTTTCCTTGAAATTGTACCCATTCACTTAATTTGAATAACTCCATTTCTCTGGTTTGGACATATTTTGAGAAGTAACTGTTAGTAGAATACTGGTTTACTTATGGGCCGGTAGTCTTTGAGGTGTATGGGTAGACCTCAAAGTTATCCCGCCATCTCCTCAAAAGGAGACAGCTTTTGTGAATTTCTGTTAGTTTCCTGGGGGACAAAGCGGGCTTTCTAAAATGGGTCTAATGGGCTCACTTTCGGAGGAAGTAATTCTGCCATTTATAAAACCCCCTCTCATTCTAATAATAATTTTAAACATATAAAAGAAAGAATTTGCTCTTATTAGGAGCACTGTTATTCGTAGTCCAGGAAAGCAAACAGAACTCACAAAAGCTGTTCCTCTTTGTAAAGATAACGGAAAAATATGACAGAGATCCTGTATACATGTATCTAGGGTAAAGTCGAGTAACTTCAGAAAGCGGGTAAATTCGGACATTCAATTGCAAACAGTGAAAATCCAGATAATTAGCCGTCTCATCAGGATTTTTACTGTTTGCCTATTTATTTTTGTTTTAATTCCAAACAGCAGACTTATAAAGGAATCAATGTCACTGTCAGATTTTACCTGCTGTCAGAATTTACCAGACGTGACCCTAATTTAAAAGTTAATTATGTAAGCAAAATCTCTCCAAGCACTGGCGTTTACGCCGGGCGACACCGCATGACTGCAATTGTTCATGAATAATGATTAATTAAAGATTAATTGCTGTTTGTGTTCTAGTGAGTATGCGGTCCTTTTTAGACAATATTTCAATCTAGCGAGCAGTCTCAGAGAGACCGAGAGAGAAAGAAAGAGAGGCATACAGAGAGAGAGAGAGAGGCATACAGAGAGAGAGAGAGAGAGAGAGAGAGAGAGAGTAGACAAGCGTGAAAGACATTTAAACCCAAAATCCCATCTCGCTCCTATACTGCAAGCACACTATAGGCCCTTGCCCGATCTTATAACGCACCAGTGCTTAGTATCGGAAGGATGCTACAATACCCATGAAAACCCCTGTGCTGAGATAAGTCGAATTACATATAATATGGAATAAGGCAAGAAAAAGATGTATCCGAAAATCGGTCCGTTTGGCGTTTATTTCTAAGATTAGAAGCAACTATAATTTTGTCGCTTTGTTCCGTAGTCACATTGCAGTAAAGGTCAGCGTGTCTCATACAATGTAGCACCACTTACAGGAGCTTCAACTGTTTTCTGTTACAACAGACAACCCCAACGGGAAGATAGGTTATAATAGGGTTTTTGATATCATAGTAACTCTAAGTATTGGTACAACTTATTCAGCCGCCGTCATTGTCCTTATTCCGATTTTTTAACCCGCCGATGTAACCGTGTCGCCAAAATGCGGATGAAACAGCAATACAATGTCGACCAAAATCAGACTGCTCCATTGGAGCAGTCTGATCTTGGTCAACAGTGTTTGCTCAGTCACTTTATTTCAATCTTTAGATTCACTATTATGGGTTTATTGATATTTCCATCTCCATCGTTCTAAATGACAGAATAATGACAATGAAAACATCAAGATTTAATGGTTAATTGTCAATTAACCGAGTACCTGCTGCTGCCAAGGGACTTTTAAAATGAATGCTTACAAATTTTGAACAAACAATCCCACACGCCCTTGAATTTTTGATATCGCTATTTAATAAATATTTTGAGGAGGTATGCATACCTTAATATCGGCAAGTGCAAAAACAATCTAATTTCGCCAATAATACATGTACAAACAACAATAATAATATAATAAGTCAATAATTCCTTACAAAATATTAGAAATCTAGCGGTTGAAAGAGCACGTGGGCGATTGCCCAAAGAGCAAATAAAACCGTACCTAGACAAGCCAGTAGACAATATCTAAACAGTTTTGATACATTTAAACAATCCCAATATCAAAAGATATGCAAGTGGCGGAGTTGGAGCAAATAAAGCCGTTCCTGACAAGTCAGTATACAGCGTAAAACAATACATTTAAACAAATACCAATATCAGAAGCTAGGCACGTGGTCGAGTGGTTAGAGACGTTTGGTTATTGGGCAGAATGTTGCAGATCGAATGCCCGTTGAGCAGGCTAGTGACTGAAAAAAAAAACCCTGTCAGCCCTGCAGTAAAGTGCTACCTTTTTTCGAACCAGGGAAGGATAAAGGGAGAGAAATTTGAGAGATGGTCTCCACCTTTCATATTCCGTGTCAAGATTCAGTATGGCTCTAACACCCACTGCACCTTCGGCCACACGGCTATGGCAAAGTTTTACTTTTGCATTTATTAACACGGGACATAATCTAAGTATAACGAAGCTGATCATTGGTATACATTTTTTACCCCTCTTAGTCAATACACTGTATACTGAACGGCCATTGCGTTCATAATTGTAAGTTCCTCCACATTTCTGGTTTCCTCAGCTGCTTTGCTGACATTTCAGTTTTCTCACAAAGATTGGCCTAAAGTGATTTATAAGACTAACTAACAGTGTGTTTTGATCTATAAGCCACTAAGAAATCACTTGGGTTTGCCTCTGCTAATGTCGTTTTCACAGGAAAGTTGTGATATTGTCTTTCTCAGCTGCTTTTCGGAAAAGTAAAGAGTGACAATGATTAGCAAACCGATCTTTTTTTCCCGGATAGCGTTTCTCCGTTTCTTGTCGCGCAGCTATTATGGATTTTTCTTATTAATATAAATCCCATATGGTCCGGTGTAACAAAGATGCATTTGTTGATGAATATTTGAACATCGCGTGATGACTGGTAATGCAACCAGTCTGACTTTAATAATAATCTGTCTTCTGTCGCTGCACAGAATTCATATTACACGGGGATAACGTTCTATGGCGTGCTGTGAGCATCTACAAACACAAGCATTTGAATATCTGGCTCCTAACACCAGTTCAGCTGCTCTGTTTTATTGTCCTATGACGATGAGTCTGGCGTCAGTCTAAGTGTCACAACCTTCCTAAATCTATTATAGAAAGTTAGCGCCTGACTACTAAGTTTTCTTTGATCCGGTGTCCGTCTTCACTGAAACCTCAACTTGGTGTCACCATCTATGAATTTTATTTTGACGTGTGAGGAAGCACCAACGCAGACCGAACCTACTCTTGATTTTAGAGCCGCATCAGAAGGAAGTGCATTCAACTCCCGATATCTCGAACACTGATATCTCGAAGTGTCTTCTTATATCAAAGAATATATTTCCTATTTACATTCCAACTCCTGTTATCTCAAACTACTGATATTTCAAAGTAAATTTTCTTGTACCAGAAGATTTACTTTGGGATATCAGTAGTTTGGGCTGAAGTTTGACTTCGAGATATCGAGAGCTGACTGTATAAGGTTGCGTGTATAATGTTAAGGTAAACCCAGATAGGTTTATTACTAGACTAGTAGGGATTTCCGACATAAGCTACGGTACGGTAACGAACGAACCTTAACTACGACAGGGAAACGACAGCAGACGTTAGAAGCGGTTTACTGGGGAGACATATTTGTTTATGTAATCAGATCGTGAGAAATTCAAAATTTTCATGGCAGGGAGTTTTCCGACACCTCAAATCTGCACATAAAGTTCCGTTTGACTGATTGTCGATTTAGAACATGTATACGGCCTAGTCCGACCAGAAAAGACTTAGCTCAGCCTGTTTTTTTCACGTTGTGTTTTAAGAGCTCTAACCTGTTTGCACATACACTCTACAGATCTTGTTTACTCAGTATAGTATGTTGTGAGGGTCCAGAGCAGGCTGCACGGATGCATTATACATGTTCTGGTGGCCGACCGTGTAAATGCTTACATATAGCCTACATGTACAGTATGATAATGTTTGTCTCTGTGGAATGGAAGGATGGCTTGTGATTTTTGTCTTTTCAACAGTATCGCATTCATATATGGACGATTTCAGGATGATAATGAAAGACTTTGTGCTGTTGGAACCCCGAGTGAGGCTGAAAAGCCCCCCCCCCCTCCCCCTCCCCCTCCAGGCGGAATCGGATCAATAGCTTGGGAGGCCGGTACTTAACACATTGAGCTGCTCAGTCTCTTCGGTCTATAACACGAAAAATATGAAAGAACTTAGTGCCTTTCTGCATATTTGCAGAGATGACATCACTTAGTGACGTCGCACGTTCATTCGTTAGTCGGAATGGCTAGTTTTGCTGATTTAATTTACCATTGAAAATCATTACTGCCAGGTTTTTATTTCAAGGCTCTCAGATTTGTCTTTTTCAAATTCAGTTACCAAGGGCGCAGCTGCCTATTTGCGAATGAAATGTGCGTATTCGAATTTTGACCAAAAAAAAAATCAAAACGTGTTGAGGCTGCGTAAAGGCCCCATAGCTCTATCGGCATGAAATTATTTAATCGTGAGGTATCGCTGCAAGCTTTTCACCATAGTATCGCCATTGCAAATGACCGTGATTGGCTGGCTTTACACTAATTAAACACCCTTGAGTTTCACATAAAAAAGGTTTGAAAAAGTATCTGGGTCATTTAAATTGGCAACTCAAATGACCTACTTTCGATTTTATTAGCTTGCATAAATTGGTAAAAATACAACGTACAAGCTTGGAACCCCATTCATTGTCTTGCCATTCTCTTCATTGCATTTGTCAACGGGAAACCAGAAAAAGAAATTTTGTTAAGCGATTTTGATATTTTTTTCAAAATTATGTCCTCTCTACCTTTTTTCCAGTTGTCTGACAAACTAAATGCACACCAACCCACATTTTATCACCATTCGTGAATGTTGAGTCGCTTTTAATATAATTTGTGTTTTAACGATTTTACCACTGATAGGAGGACAATGAAGACACAAGTGAATGAAGACTTCAAGATACGGTAATGACCTGCTGTACTTGCTGCATCTGTAAGGTGTTCCTTTATTATTTGTATTATTATTCTAACTCTCTTAGAGACAGCTCTATATAGATTGAAAGAATGTCTAGTCTCAAAGGGCCCTTTAAAGTTCAAAAATACCCAAAATCCGAGAAACCCAAATAAACAGACAACCTCCATTCCGCACCTGCTGCCATTAAAGCAGGCCCTCTCCCTACTATTTATTTCCATGTTATTTCGGTTTTATCATAAAGTAATGCCACCAAAAATGTGCGGACGGAATGGCGAATCAGAAAGGTTCGTAAGGAGCAGTCTGATCTCAGTTTCCACTATTTGTACAAACCTATCTGTCCGAAAACTTAAGATCTTTACGGTAGTTAGCGTCATTTGTATGGGTAGCTTACCACCAATTATTTTACATAGGCCACAGAAATAACGTTTAAGCTATGCACTAGAAAACTGCATTTTGAAGAACGACTCTAGCCGATGGTTTAAAGAAAGAAAGAAAGAAAGAAAAAAAAAACATGTCTCCCTGCTCTGGATGCCGCTGTTTTAACTAAACTCCGTTCATTAATTCTGAAACTAGATTTTTCGCTGCTCATATCAATCCCGGTAAGACTGTGCATAGTGATAGTGCTAGACTTCCGCCGATTTCTCATCAGTGTGTCCTTCGTAGGATGCTGGGCTAACCTGCACAAAACTGTAAACTACAGGTTTTTAACCCGAGACTAAGTCCATCGGACAGGCTGGAAATGCCTTTTAATACCATATAAAGTGGTCACTATTAATAGTTTTGTGTACAGGAGTGGTTAGTATTCTAACACATGCTCCGTGCGTGCGGAATCAGTCAGCGTGACAACAAGCTTGTCATCCAGATAATTTTGTCTCAGTTTGAAACTGATTCACACTGGACAAGGTTTTCAGTGTATCATTATTTTATCGCCACCGGAAAACAACGTCTAAACAACGTCATATCAGCGTCAGTGCGACGTAATGCAGTCCACTGGAGTTATAATAACGCAAATATTACAGCTTTCTGCAGTATGTAATAAAGTTCTAAAGTTCCAAAACGTTTATCACCAATGTTGCGTTAAAATTGCAGAATTAAATACAAGGACAAAAGGACCAAACCGTGCACCTCTTAAACTTATTACAGCTTCCCTTAATCAGTCTATTTCTCCTTCTTACCCCTACCCACCCCATCCCACCCTCTCAAAATAATAAAATAATCTCCCCCACACTACCGACAACCCCCTCCCATCAATTAGTCTACCATCAAGACTCCCTCCCCTCGACATGACCCCTCCCCAAACACACAGCTACCAACCAAACTGCCATCCTAGTCTCTAGACACACACCCTACAGTCTCCCCTCCCCTCCCCACTTCTTTTCAACAAACTATTCCCTTGATTAGTCTACCACTCCGACCTCTACCCCGCGACACGAACATATATATACGCAAGGAAGACCTTAACGTAAATACTACATCGTCGAACCTTACGGCTTGCGCAAACAGGATGCAGTCTGATCAGAGTCAACCGGAAGTCGAGTACCGAGTTGAAGTGAAAAGCTTAAACACATGTAAGATGTTTCGAGATCCACATGATATAGGATATAAGGTCATGTGCATAGTGTTAATACTCATCTGTGCAGGCTGTTCATTTTTTTATCATCCAAGAACATTTTGGAAAAATATACACTCTGATATGACTGCACGATCTGAGTCCTCCCTGTTCGTACCTTTTCACAAGCGTGCATATCTTTTACTTCCAAGACATTGTATTCATAGACATTGACGTACAAAGGTGAACCCTCAAGCATGCATGCAAGCGATATTTCCTTCCGTATACACGCGAAAGTTGATCTGAGCTTTTGCTTTAGGTTGTGTGGACACAGAGGCACATAAAAACGTCTCTAGCTGAATGGTTTGAGATTTTCCTGTTCGCAGATACATTATGCCACATTTTTGCATGAAACGTCACCATGAGAAAAATGACAGAAAGGAAGAAATAGGTAAATGCAAGGACGTTTATGGGCCTGAAGCTCGCTTCTGAGTCGGATGACACAACTGTCCCGTTGTTTATGTGTATTCTACTTTTGATATTTTCCTGAGAAAATATGACACAAACAAATACAAACGTTCAAAATGTGGTAAAGAAACTAGGTCTGATTTTCAATCCTAAAAGCCAGAGTTGTCAAAAACTACAAAAAGTAGCTCATGTAGCAGCTTGGCATTTTTTTCTGTCGAACTTCAAACCGCCTTTTTTTTCTTATTCCTGTGACTGTGTTTGAGGGACAAGAGTTATTACCCAGTTGACCAGTGTGATACCCACGTAGAATGTATCTGAATATCATCAATATGTATGACTTAAGGCTGTCAATTTTCATCAAATAGTCTTAGTTAGTGGACAGGTTTTTGTAGTTTGCTGTTTCGTGCATGTAACTGCAGCATCAGACGCCAGGCTAAGATACACGAGACCTTGATGAGAATAGGCGGAAGTCGAGCTTTATCACTATGTACAGACTTACGTGGTTTGATTCGATTAGCAAAGAATGAGCAGCGAAAAACCCAGTTTCAGAATTAATGAACGGAGTTTAGAACACGTAATCCAAGCGCGTGCAGTAAATTTGGCGCGTCATTTTAGTACTGGGTTAAAGTTATAAAACTATATGACACTTCAGTGCTTTACAGCAAAAAAATCAAGTTTGCCATCTAATATTTTTCATTTAGGTCTGTTATTTTATTTAACGATTGTTTACATTAGTTACCTGACTAATGGTGGCTATTCTAACCAGTCTCTTCTTGACTGAAGCTTCTCCCACAAAGAGGCGGTTCATGAATATTTAGTGGTAAGCTACCCCAATGTTGAGCGAACAATAACTGTTTTGTTTGGACAATTGCAATACAGAGTGATCCAGTATTGGACTACCTTAAAACTCACATATGTTTTGTCCATTAAAGAGGTTCGAGCTCCGTTATAAGCGGGAATCTTTTCAATCGTGAACAGGGTTCCATTGCACACAGACTTTCATTATCATCCACCCATCGCCCTGATATGACTGAAATACTGAGAAAAAGAATGTAAGATCGCATGTCATCTATCAATCCATCACAAGCTTAAATGAACTTTATGCAAATGCTAATACGTGTAAGTGCTTCAGGTAAGTGGCTTCAGAGTTTGCAGTAGGAGCGGGATTCAGGCTGTTTCTTGTTCTTGTCTCCTTCTAGGGTGGTTGGGTCGGGGATGGTGCTGGGGGCACACTACTATCCTACTAATTTGTGCAATAGCGGGCAAGGACCGGCTGTGCTTGCAGCAGGTGCGATATTATTTTTGTTTGCTTTGTTTGGGGGTAGTTTTGTCTTACCTCCCCTCTCTCTCTGAAACATCTGGGTATATACTGAAATACTGTCTCAAAGAGCCTTTGACTTGTGTGACCCAATACAATCAACCAAACTATCTAAGTCAGTATGGAAAATAGCTCGATACAAAACAAAATCTGTCGTAAGAGGGGGCCACCAAATACATTTACCGATGAATTTCGATACGGCGTTAGTTGCTGTATAACTGTTGTAGCAAGTTTAAGTACATGTACATATATGAGACGTATCGTGTCACCTTAAACAAAGCTGTGCATGCCAATACTAGCCTGTGCGTACGGACAGTTTCGTCAGAGCAAGTGCGGTTGGGCTTGGCATTAACTGATTTCTAAGTATATGTCATGACCAGGCTGCGCACATGTGCTGGTTGATATGGCCATAAATAGACTGTGTCTGTCTTTAGACAAGTTTTTCTAAATTATACATGTAATGTTCATTTACAAGCGGACTGAACAAATAATGATCGCTCCCTAGAAATCAGCTCCTAACGTATGCTATCGTCGCTAACGTTCGTTGGTTATGGTATCGTAGCTTATGTCGGAAATCTCTAGTACAACTAACGCTGCTATCGGCTATTGACTAAAGACTAAAGACTAAACTCACCGTTTAGAATAGTGAACGGCTATATATCCATTGAAGCGTCCAATGTGACTGTAGATTTCGACGTTGCTAAACCTGATAAATATTTACATACTTTGCGTCGCATCAAATATATATCACATTAAATCGGGAAAATTGACTTGTATACTACAATGTAAACTTTAAATGATGGGGTATTCATTAGATTTTGACCCCTTGAAAACAGGACCCCACGCGTCAATTCTCAATGTTGAAACTTGACCCAGGTCAATTTTCAACATTAGAAAATGTTCTATGGGTCGATATTCAACATTGAAAAGTGGCCAGTGGGGTCATTTTTTCAACAGGTTCAAATTTTGATATCACACCGGCAGAGGCCCAAGATGTAGGTATGTGGCTAAATTAAAACGAGGTCTACAGAGACGAGTGGAAGCCGGAACTTTTTGCAACAATACGAGACGCGTGGAAAGTTTGAAACTCAGTGTGAATTATGTCTAAAACTTGTACTCAACATTTCCCCAATCCTCAACAATACGTAAGAAAGGCTACAGGTCACCTGAAAAAATATTTAGGTTAAAGGGTGCAAGTCAATGTTTTTCCGCCATTTTTGGAAAGGGAAAACAACAATGTTAGTGACTTTCTGTTTGCTTTCCTAGAAGATAAATCCCATTAAAATGGAATCTACGCTTAACGGAAAGAACTTTTCTGCAAGGGGTGGGGGGGGGGGGGAGGGGAGGGGGTTGGGGGGGGGGGGGGGCAAGTTATTCTGTTTAACTTTGTTATACGAAAATTCTATCACTCCAACTTCAAAACGTTCAAGTGTTACGTCACTACATGGCCGAGCCCAAAGCGATGACTGCTCTCTCTTTGGCTAGAGCTGTTGCCTGTATGACGTCAAAATGTTAGAGATAGATTATGCTATTTACGAGTGCTTTCGACAAGCCGACGTCAACATTAACTTTGCACTGCACGGCGGTCCTGAACGTTGAGACGGTAAATAATGAAAACCTAAAAAATGACTTGCTCGAAGCTATTACTTGAATCGGCATTTTGGTTGGATGGTTTGTTGTTTGTTTTACTGAGTAATAATATTTGAGTTACGTCGAGCCGTCTCACAAAGCGATAGTAGAAAGGAAAGATAGGGTTGAGACAAAGACGAGGCAGAGAAAATTATAATCCCATAGGATCCCCAACCCCTCCGCCCTCCCCAACTCTCCGCGCCGATCTGTTGCAAGCATTTTAGTCTCGAAGATGTAATTTGTCCCGATTCGAAAGTTCATCACACCAAACAGTGGCAGTCTGATCAAGGTCATTACTTAGCCAATAAGGAACCATTTTAAAAAGAAAAACTTGCTACCCCTGGACCATTTTAAAAGGCAAATGGTCCCTACCTTTAAAAGTTGTCTTCTGCATCACTATGACAAGACACGTGATTTTTTTTACTTTTCTTTATTTTCTTTTTTTTTAATTTATCTAGGGTTAGTCTAGAGTCGCAACTCGCTTTGTTTCCTTGAAACCAGTCAATAAAGTCCAAACATATTTGTGATAGAATCTTGTATAATATTTTTTCCTTGGGAGGGGGATTCGTCTAGGGTCAGTCTAGAGTCGCAACTCGTTATGTTTCCTTGAAACTAGTCAATACAGTCCAAACATATTTGTGATAGAATCTTGTATAACATTCACGTACATGTATTGCGCATGTGCGACTAACTCTTACATCGGAATGAGGTCCTGTCCACACATCCACACATGGACAGTCCCATTAACACGTAGAGGATCCGTTGAAAAATGCAAGTCCCGTTCCTACATGGACATCCCGTTCGCATACGTAGATCCCGTTCGCAGGCTCAGTCGTGCAATTGTCGTTCACTTGTGCAGGTTCCGTTCACAGGAAGCGGTCCAATACAGATGTGGAAGTCCGTTCACTCGTGGAGGATCCATTTACAGGTGGCGGTCCCGTTCGCAAATGCAGTTCATGATCCCCAATGGAGGGCCCGTTCACAAATGAGGGTTCCTTTCTCACATGCAGATCCCGTTAACACGTGGCGGTCCCGTTTACACTTCACAGGCGCAGGGCCCGTTCAAACGTGGAGTGTCCGTTCACCTGAGGAGATCCCTTGCATACTTGGATAATCAAACTGCATGTCCCGTTTTACGTGCTGGATCTTTGAAAAATACAGGACCTGCGAAGGTCTCCATCTAGCGTGCACCACATTTTCACAGGTGGGTGTCCCGTTCATACGTTCATATCTCGTTCACACGTCCCGTCCCCTTTATATGTGGGGATCTCGTCCACACGTGGAGAAGCCATTCTAACAAGCAAAAATGTTCATACATGGAGGTCCTGTCAGACGTAGACTACATACTCACACGTGCAGGTCAGGTTTACATCTTCTTGTTTGGTTCACCTATCACGGTTTCGTTCACACGTGGTGAGTCCTTTCCAACCATACTCAGAGGACCCGTTCACTGGAGGTGATTCAATTCACACTACCTGTTTTTTTTTTTTTTTTTGGTTGTTGTTGTTTTCATTGATGGTCCGCCCATTTACATGCCAAGGTCTCGTTCACACATGGAGGACCAGTTCAGGCACGAAAGACGTTACACATGGAGGTTCCAGAATTCATTTTTACCCTATACAGAGAGTTTGGTACCCTCAGAATTTGACATGTATCCTACCGAGCCGTCTAGCGAAGTCGGCAGTACGTCGGTCTGCAGATCAAGCGGTCGCGAGTTTGATTCCCAGCCCGGCCCCTGAACAGTCGTGAAGATTGATCATGAAATATTTTCTAAGCTCATTCTCTCCCTTCCGCTGACTTAAGAAGGGCGGTTGTGAGTTTTTTTGTTTTGTTCAGGTTTCACGGCCCAGTAAACAGCTAAGGTCATGTCGAGCCGGTCAGTTAACATACTCACACTGTTCCATGGCAGGCTTAGACCTCCTAAACGGTTAACCAGTACTAAGTGCATATGATTTCGCCAGTACTTTAACTGACAACTGCCCTTCTTGAATCAGCAGAAGGGAAAGAATGACCGTAGAAAATATTTCATGATCAATCTCCACGAAAGTTAGGTGGCCTGTCTGGGAATCGATCTCACGACCTCTTGACCTGCAGTCTGACGCGCTGCCAACTGCGCTAGCGGGCCCGGCAAGGGTAGTTGTCTGTTACTGGCGGAAGTATGTGCACTCAGTGTTGGTTAACCGCTTAGGTGTCACCGCTTAGTATGTCTAAGCCTGCCCAAACACAGTGTGACGGTAGCTGAACTGACAGGCTTAGCATGACCTCTGCTGTTTACCTTGACCTGTACACAGAGCCCTTTGTAGCTTCTTACACATCGCTACGTCTTGGGTAAAGTAAAGCTCATTATCTTACTTCCAAATATCTGTTATCAGGAGGTCTGATAACATTCAGTGCTACCTTCCAGTGTCAGTGCTCTGGATGGGAGGGGGTATTTGATAATATAATGAGGTTTTTTTCTTGTTTCTCGTAGAAGACGTGGTGTGGTCCCTCATCCAGCCTCGTTGAGGCTGTTCGGATGAGGAGTTTCTTAGCATATCTGACAAAAATTGTCACCCTGTGCTCTGAAACGTATTCTCCTAATGTCGTCATTCTATTCTATTCTGTTTTCAAGCTTTCTTCGAAGTGTTTTTTATGCAATTATGTTGCATTTGGACCTATACCTCGGATAGGGGTGCTGGTTTTGAAAGTCTACTGAGCCCTTTACACAACTGCATTGCTTAGCCGTTCGTATCAGCGTTCTTGTCATATATTTCGACGTTTCGCACTTCTCCTATTCCAGATAATAATTTAAACCGTGGGCCCCAATCAATTGATCGTTCTCAGGCACGTTTTGGGGCGGCTAGGTCGGTACCGATCCCAAGAACAATGTGCACACTATCTTTGAATTTGGCACAGACGACAGACGGACTCGGGCACCCAGACGGTACTATTATGGATTCGTTCCGCGGAGCCGCTGGGAAGGACCCGTTTGGAGGCACTGGGTGCTAGGTCTCTATCGCAGTATTTTCATATACATGTACGCCCTACATTGTTAGGAGCCTACCAGAATTGGAAAAATATCCGATTTGCCCCGTATGCTACGAAATTTTGCCAAACAATGAGAAAAATTGAAAGCTCTGGAATGAAACCATTTCATTGATAAATTCTTTTTTCTTTCTTTTTTTTCTGGTTTTTTTTTTCTGGTTTTTTTTTTTTTTGGGGGGGGGGGAGCGAGAAAGATAGAATGAAAATAAAGAGCTGTAACGCGTTAAGATGTTTAAAAATATTTGCTTTCAGCCGGAGTCGAACACTGGCGGCCCATATACAGGTCCGACTCTCACACCATTGCTCCAGGGTACTTTATGTAATTGTACGATTTTTTATTTCTTTGTTTACGACAAGGACAGCGGGAGTTAATTAGTTGTTTGGACGTTTAGGATTTAACGGCCCTCTGAGACAAGATTTCAGTCGATATCGAGCCGTCACCCTGAGAGTGCGGGCGAGGAGAAAGGAGAAAGGACAGATGAGAGAAAAACGTCCAAACAACTCTTCCCGTATCTACTGCAAGATAGCAAGCACTGCATGTCCTTGCCCCAATATAATCCAAAGAAGTAGGACGCCCCAGTACTGAACGCTACCCATCACCATCGCCCGACCCGACCACCCAATTAACCCACTAGAGGTAGAATACACTCCGAGGCTTTCTCGCCCTCGGAGGACTTTCCCACTCGAATGTACATCCTACTCATGCTTGTTCCACTGGCTTGTTCAGCCATTTTTAACCAAAATATCAATCACACACATGAATAACAACAACTGATTCTAGTAAAGATGTACAACTATGCACAACGGTGAAATACACGTCATTGGACACGGTTGAATAAATAAAGAATGCGTGGCGGATCTAGCTCATTTTCCTTTTTTGCTTTATTTAAAAAGAAGGGATTGTGATTTATTATTTTATTACTATTCAAGAAAGAAACTGGAAAACTTTGATCACGAACTTAGAGACCTTATATTTGCCACCAAAGGTTTCTGAAGTCGGGAAATTTAATTTCACAAACTTGTCAGACAATCCGCCATCGTTAGTTTTTGGCATAGTTTTTAGTCTTTAGTCGTTGGTCGTTAGTCGAGCCTTAGTTGTACTAGTCCACTACTGACCGTTCCAAGGCGGTTCCCCATTTTTAGAGACAGTGAGTATGTAATCGTGTATTTTTACGTTCTGTTCACATTTTTTTTTTTCGATGTCTTGGATGGTTTAGCCTTTCTTTCTTTCTAAATAAATAAATAAACCGTTCACAAATTATCATCTTCAACATTCGAAATGCTCTTATGCTTTAAAATGGATGATATCGGGTCTCGAAAATAGGAAATAATAAAAAAAATCTATGTGTGATAAGAAATACAAATAAACAGAAGATAGAATAATCTGTTTGCTAACAAACATTTTTAACTTTAAAGTAGGAAGGGTCAGCTTATTATCTGTGCAAATGATGGTTTCATACAACGTATGGACCAAAATAAATAAAAAACAAATGACTCTGTATGTATAAACTGTAAAAGCTAAGACTTTTCACTAAAAGCAATGATGCTACACACAGCCCCTTTTCCGCCCAACTGATTTAGCTGGAGGAGTAAATAACACTTTAATAGAATCTTAATGAAAACAAATTGAATTTGCGTCATTTGTTACCGCTGAATCAAAACAACTGGCAGCTGGCATTTATTGAACGATTGGCAATAATGGATGTTCGTAGCTAGACATGATAAGTCGACTATATACATGTATAAGATGCGGAAATACAATAACTGATATGCACCCACATACAATGGGACAGGTTTGTTAAACAAACAACTGCATCGTTCGGGAGCAAGGACTGTATAAGAGGACTCGTTTTAATTTAGTCTGTTTAATTTTTATTGATTGATTTGTTTCTTAATGTCCACGGTAAACAGCTATGGTCATGTCGGGACGGTCAGTTAACCTAACCACACTATTGATGGCAAGATTTTACTACGTTTTTAAAACGTGGCAAAACGGCAGTATGCGTTGTAAAACGTAGTGAATACGTACATAGATATAGCTAAACACGTGGCCTAGTCACGTTTGATTGATAATGTTTAACTCAAACATGGCATTTTGATATACGTAGCGGATACGTAGTAAAACTTACCAACACGTAGTAAAACGTGGTCATGCGTACTAAAACGTAGCTGAAACGCATTAAATACGTACAAAAACGTAACAAGAATAACCTAGTAGTCTGGTTGCCAAATGGAGATTTTGGGTGCAACCCAAAAAATAGTCCGCACAAAATGTTTTTGCACAAATGTGTTCACCAACATGTCCGTACACTGAAACTGAATGATGCCACCTTGGCATCATTGGGGAAATTAAAATATTCAAGATGGCGTCCAAGATGGCTGCCAAGGGATAAAATCCTCAATATCTTCTAAAGTATGTGGGCTAGAAACATACTTTTGGTGACTACGAATAGGTTTTCGAGGTCGAAGAATCGACTAAGAATGTCAAAAATTATTTCAAACAAATCAGTTACAAAATGGCGGACAAGATGGCCGCCAAAGCATAAAAATCTCCATATCTTCTTTAGTATACGGGCTAGAAACATGATTTTGGTGTCTGCGTATAGGTTTTCGGGGTCAAGGAATCCATTAAGCATGTTAGAATTTACTTTAAGGCACTAACTTACAAAAAATGGCGGACAAGATGGCGGACAAAGCATCGATTATGGAGCTGAATGTCTTAAAAAATGCCTTTTTGATAGCAGAATTCAGGCTTTAGACAATTGTTTAATAATGATCCATAAGAGCCCAGTCCAGGTATGGGCATACAGCCCCGTTTAGAAAAATTCAGTCGCAACAGAAAGACATTGACAGCTCGATAATTCATTATTATTTTAAGAATATCTTTTTTAATGGCTTTTTTATGTTCATAATTCCATGCATGTACCTTTTGGTAAAGTAAAATTATAAACAGAGATCAAGAACTAATACAGTCAGACTCCACATTCCACCCT
This sequence comes from Ctena decussata, assembly GCA_963989385.1. Lineage (NCBI taxonomy): Eukaryota > Metazoa > Mollusca > Bivalvia > Lucinida > Lucinidae > Ctena > Ctena decussata. The sequence continues at coordinate 67,061,261 of OZ022502.1, read as the reverse complement.
CAACACCAAAATACAAAAATGACAAATATTTGCGAAAGATAAGCATAGTAAATCGAATGAACAGCCCTTTCTCAGGCATTGAGTTACCGCAGTTGAAAACAACAGTAACATTTATTTTACCTATTTCATCAGTGTTTCAAATAGGACAAAACAGAAAGCAAACTGGGCTGCTATAAGGTAACCTTATTGCTAGAAGACCACAGACAAGCGAACACAAGAACACGTAACATTGAGGAACCAAAATGGAAGTTAACTAGTTTTACTTGGTCCAAACCCATGCCGTCTGCTTCTGCAGTGGTTCAAAACATTTAGTTAGCATTTGGTCTGCATGAAGGGTACCCAACCCGTCAATGAATCATCACAGACAGCAAATCAATCACGGATAAAACCTGTAATGAATAAAATATGAGGCCTCGACAGAAATAACGAATTGCGACACCAGGAGACCCTCCGAAACCACACTGATGAAATCCTGGAGCAAAAGAACCAATAGAACCCCGAATGGCCAAGCAGTGGGGCAAAATTTTGATCTTGGCACAAAGTTTTTTTTTTTTTTTTTTTACTTTGATTGCTTGGCTGAATTCAAGTTTTGTAAGAAAAATCCTTTTTTTGCCCCTGACTTTATAGATTTACTTCTTTTTCTGTATATTAGCCTTTAAGCAGGGGTAAATAGCCCAGAAGGATAAAATTCCAGTCGTAACAGAAAAAATATCTTTACTTTGATCTTTTGTCAGGAGCTTAATAAAAATCACTTTCAGGTCTTTGAATTTATGCTGATATTATCTCAGTGTTACGCTTATATAGATAGCATATGGTCAGTTAGCGTATGGGCTAAAAGCAGGAATAAACAACTTTTGGCGACACAGTTTTAATCTGCCGGGAAACTGTATTGCAGTTTTGGAAAATCCCTTTTAGAGATGGTTCTAACTCTTCTTATTGATCTACCTTTTCTTTTTCAAATGCAAATTCATTCATTCAGTTTCTATAAAGTACGTGCACCGAGTTTGGGAGCATACGTGGCCCAATGTTTACATATTTAAAAGTTTTGAGGAATGTGAAATATTACATGAAAATACCAACTTATGTGTACTTCAGTGGTTCAGGAGAAGAGGACTTTTTAGATGAAACGGTGACATCTTGGGCCGCAGGCATTCATACCAATTTTCGTTCTCTCAAACAAATGGAAGTATAGCTATATATCAAATTATCCCAGTAGCCTTTGCGCCGTTGGAGCAATGGGTTGTTAGATTCTCGATGTGTCTCTGGCATAGCGCTATTATGAAAGGTCGGACTAAATCTATCCTTGTTGTCTTTTGACCATCCTCGATTCTAGTCCGGTACGAGTACATATTTTCTGCTAAATCGACTGATAACCTTTTTCAGTTGTTGTCAGAGACAGGATATAAACCCCCTGTTTTCTGTACTTAAGCCAACTACTCTAGTATCTCAAAAAGTGATTTTGATCGGCCTAGCAGCTTTAGAGAAGAATCTGTTTGATGGTGATCTAAGCTGACGGGTCTATGTAGCCAGTTTATGCTATTGATATGAAGTCAGTTTATGCTATTAACTTTCCCGTAGCATTGCTCGGAAGATATAGTGAAGTTAGAATACTTGCACGAACTGGCATGACAATTATGCATTTTTGAAGCTAAAACATTTTAGATATGCATATGCAATTTGTAGTCACCTGTCTATAATCATGGGTAGGACTGTCCTCTTTTATACTTGAAAGAACTGGGAAAATACAAAAAAAATCAAAAGCTGTTTACAAAATTTGTTACTGCTTTGAAGTAAGTATGATCTTTTCTGACTTGTAAATTTTCCATACCGGCCAGATGCTAAAAATCTGGCTGTGGCATGGCACGAACCTGCAACACTCACACCACTATAGTGCCGACCATGAGCTATAATTTTGAACGACGCACGCAACCGACAAATATTTTGTAAATTTTCCATACCGCCCAGATGCTAAAAATCTGGCTGTGGCATGGCACGAACCTCCGACACTCACCCCACTCATTGTTTGCCGACCATGAGCTTTAATTTTAAACGACGCAAGCAAATAACAAATATATCAGAGTTTCTTAACCTGAAATTTAATTGAAGAAAGTAAAATAGATAATAGAATATAACATTTCTTGTAGTCTTTAGATTGTTACTCGTAACAATAGCTTTCTGAAATGACTAAAGCTTTGTCAACGGGTTATCTGCCCTTGCCTGCACTAGGTTCTTGTGAACCATCTTGGCCCCTTGTTAAAACACTGTTAGAATGGGACTTTTATAACTTCATTTTTATATTTAACAATCTTATACATGTAAAATCCGGGTTTCTAATACACAAACCAGAATTCTGCATTTCTCCGACAATTAGTGCCGTGACCGTTGCTTTGTCCGCCATCTTGTCCGCCATTTTGTGTGACAGGTTTGCTTTTATGTCAATTTTAACATGTTAAACCAAGTCCTTGCCCCCCAAAACCCATATGTAGACGCCAAAATTATGTTTCTAGCCCGTATACTACAGAAGATATAGAGATTTTTATGTTTTGTCGGCCATCTTGTCCGCCATTTTGTAACTGATTTGTCTGAAATAATTTCTAACATGCTTAATCGATTCCTCGACCTCAAAAACCTATAGGTAGCCACCAAAAGTATGTTTCTAGCCCTTATATTTAAGAAGATATTATGAATTGTATCCCTTGGCGGCCATCTTGGACGCCATCTTGAATATTTCAATTTCCCCAAGGATGCCAAGGTGGCATCATTTTGTTTCTGGTTAAGGACATCCTACATAATAAGAATCTGCATCAAACATTTGTGCGGACTATTTTTTCGGGTTCTCGTCCCGGCACCCAGACTATAGAGGTCTTCTAAGTCTCAGTCTCACTGTCACGTATTGAGGACTAGTTTTTATAAGTATTGAAAACACGGTACCAAAACGAGAATATGCGTCTTAAAACTTAGTGAATACGTATAATATACGGATATAAACAGCTACATTACGTGACCTAACTACGCTTGATTTGAAAAATCAGCTGGAACGTAGCATTTCGAAATACTTACTGTATGCGTAGTAAAAGCGTATTGAAACGTAGTCTAAATGTACTAGAACGTAGATGAATCGTTTTGAATACCTAGCCATACGTGACGGTCTTCTACGTACTACTACGCATTATATACGCTTTACCACGTTTTGTAACGTTTAATTCTGCGTTTTGTTACGATTTGGTATGTTTTGCGATACCTACTAAAACGTAACTTTGACTAGGTAGTTATCTTGGTCACTACGTGGTAGTCCCTAGTAAATCGTACGGAATCGTAGTAGGTAAGAAAACTGTTCTTATCCCTTCTGAAAGCGTGGCACAAAGCCGTTTGATTATTTACCGGGTAATACGAAGTAAATCGTAGTTAAACGTATTGGAAACGTACTTAAAACGTAGTAACACCTAGATGTCTCCAAAACGGGGCGCATTTCTTTTTCAAACGTAGAGCGGGATAGACCTCAAAACGTGACAGTGAGACTGGGCCCTTTAAAATCTGATTTTTCTGTTAAAAAAAACAACATCAGTTTGTAAAATATTGAAAAATTGCCATGCTCCGGAACTAATGACGTCACTTATCTGTTTACGCAGCAACTACAAATTCATAGTGATGCCAAAGTGACGTCATCGTGACGTCATTCTGCCAAAGTCCTGACTACAACAGTTGCTGATTTCATGTTTGCTATGGTAACATATTTATGAGGCCATCTTACTTATAATTCGACAGGAGAATGGCATACACTGTATGCCATTCTCCTCTCGTACTATAAGTTAAATGCCTTCTGAAATATATACTATAGAATAGAGTGATTTTCTCAAGCCTACGAGTATAATTCATTTTAAAATAATTTATTCTCAGTTGAATGTTATGTTGCAGCTGTGCCTACGCCATCTAGCACCGGCTTCAGCGAAATTCTATTTTGATACGGACAAGGAAGAAGCCGTAATCTCAATTAACAATACTGAAGATCCCCACGAACCAGGGGCCGTATTCATAAAGCCACTTAAGTCGTTGCTATGCGGTTGCTAAGGCTAAATATCTATAAAGGATATTCCCTACAACTATGAAATTTGGTCTGTAGGAACAGTCTTACAAAGAGCAAATTTCAGAGCAAATTTCATAGTTGTAGGGAATCTCCTTCAAAGAAATTTAGCCTTAGCAACAGCATAGCAACCACTTAAGTTGTTTTATGACTACGGCCCCTTACTCTCTCAATGTGTCACAATTCCGCCTTTAAATATGGAATTGTACTTTTGTCATTTTCTACGGCTGTAATAAGATAATTGAGCCGCGACACGACAAAACAAACAAAGTGGCATATGCTCCCCGCGAAAACTAAAATAATCCTGGGCATCCGCCCAGTCTGACCAGAGTCTGCGCTCTCCGCACAGAGCTAGCCTAGACCCTTGTTTACCCTTTAAGCGCATAGCAAAGATTCTGATCAGACTGGGCAGATGCTCAGGCTGATCTGAGTCTTCGCTGGGCGCATGTGCCACTTTGTTGGTTTTGTCTTGTCGCGTCTTAGTTACAAATGTGTTTTTGAAGAAAATAAGCAGACTTTTTTCTAGATTGATAATGAAATCCTGCTTCCTTCTTCTTTAGAGCTATAGGCTATAGACCGATTTTGGAAGAATGCAAATAGTGCGAAATAATGATGCAAAATATGTGACTATCGGTGCTTTTATGTTTGCTTTCAATCCGCAGGTTTTTCTAATTAGTGTAAATTTGGCTTGCCATACGCTCGAGAAAGCATTGACTACTAGCTTTAGGCAATAACCAAACAGTGGTACATGCAACCCCTCCTTTAACTGTGTGAAGTTTTAGGAACTATGACAAATAAAGACAGAATCGGTTTCCATTGACAGACACCGTCAGACGTCGTATCCTGCTTTTCCAACTGAGCAAACAATGTTGAATCAATATAGAATAAACGTTGATTCAACAGAAGGACGTTGATTCAACGTTTATTCAATGTTTACAAAGGAATGAATTATTGATATCATAAAATGAAATTTGTGATATCACAAAATCGAATTACTGATATCACTAAATAAATTTTGTTATATTAAAATGTGGAAATAATTTTGTGATATCACTGATTCGAATGTTGTGTTATCTTTAGTTAATTCAGCAAAATCGAAGTTGTGGTATCACTTTATCAGCTTTTGTGCTATCACTATTTCAAATTTGTGATATTACGTACTATTTTGTGATGTCATTTTTTGTGAATTCCCTGTTTTGCGATATCACTTATTTAAGTAGTCAAATCACAAAATTGATTTTGTGATATAACTAACTAAGTTTTGTAATATCACTAAATCGAACAAATTTTGTGATATCGCATATTCGAAAGTCTGTGATTTGACCAATTTCAGTTAGTAATTTTACAAAACAGGGAATTCACAGTTAAACGGCACTTCATAGTATTCCTTCTTTAAAAAAACATGGAAGAAAAAACAACATGGAAAAGCATACTGGTCTGCTTGCCTCAGTGACTGCATACTGTAAATCTGCATATATTCGCTGAAAGTTAAATTTTTGCAATACGTTTCGCGAAAATAAAAAAAAAATGTTTTGTACACATCTCATTGCTTTTCTCTCCTACAGCAGAAAACAACCATAATTTGTGTAATAACAGTTAGTGTACATTTCATTCATCTGATGTAATGAGAGTTTCATGGCTTTTTATCGGAAGAAACGTAAGCAGAATTACCTCTGAATCTATTCATTTAAGAAATATTTACATTTTTTGTGTCTTTACTGAAAGGCCCTATAGTAAACCATTGGAACGTAATGTAGTTTACATTCCAGTAATTACATTGAGCCACGCGACATCAATGACGTCAAAATAAACAATAACTCTCTACAACCTGATTGAACGTCAGCAACGTCATGACGTCATGCATGCTGTTCTGCTGTTAGCAGAAAAAAAAAGCGTGTACATGTTTTACTGCTTCCATTTTAGTGCTTATGTAAGATTTTTTTATGCCCCCAACTTCGGAGAAGTTGAGGGGGCATATTGGTTTGGGCCTGTCCGTCCGTCCGTCCGTCTGTCCGTCTGTCCGTCTGTCCGTCTGTCCGTCCGTAACACTTTTAAGCAGCTTGGAAACTCAAGAACCCCTAATGCTAGGATCTTGAAATTTTATATGTGGCATCTACATGAAAAATAAGCAGACACGTATTTTTTCTTTTTTCCACTGGTCATGTATTTCTAGAGTTATGCCCCTTTTTGACTTAGTGCATTGTAAGCCTATGGAACCTTGTTAGCAAAATATTTCAAGAACCCCTGATGCTAGGATCATGATTTTTTGCAGGAAGGCATTGCCTATGAAGTAGATGAACTGATTAACTTTTGAAAAAATATCGTGAATTTTTGACCGAGTTATGCCCCTTTTCAACTTAGTGCATTGTAAGCCTATGGAACCTTGTTAGCAAAATATCTCAAGAACCGCTAATGCTAGGATCACGATATTTTGCAGGAAGACATTGCCAAAGGTGTAGATGACCTGATTAACTTTTGAAAAAATATCGTGAATTTTTGACCGAGTTATGCCCCTTTTTCAACTTAGTGCATTGTAAGCCTATGGAACCTTGTTAGCAAAATATCTCGAGAACTCCTGATGCTAGGATCATGATATTTTGCAGAAGGACATTGCCTATGAAGTAGATAAACTGATTAACTTTTGAAAAAATATCGTGAATTTTTGACCGAGTTATGCCCCTTTTTCAACTTAGTGCATTGTAAGCCTATGGAACCTTGTTAGCAAAATATCTCGAGAACTCCTGATGCTAGGATCATGATATTTTGCAGAAGGACATTGCCTATAAAGTAGATAAACTGATTAACTTTTGAAAAAATATCGTGAATTTTTGACCGAGTTATGCCCCTTTTCAACTTAGTGCATTGTAAGCCTATGGAACCTTGTTAGCAAAATATCTCAAGAACCCCTGATGCTAAGATCACGATATTTTGCAGGAAGACATTGCCAAAGGTGTAGATGACCTGATTAACTTTTGAAAAAATATCGTGAATTTTTGACCGAGTTATGCCCCTTTTTCAGCTTGGTGCATTGTAAGCCTATGGAACCTTGTTAGCAAAATATCTCGAGAACTCCTGATGCTAGGATCATGATATTTTGCAGAAGGACATTGCCTATGAAGTAGATAAACTGATTAACTTTTGAAAAAATATCGTGAATTTTTGACCGAGTTATGCCCCTTTTTCAGCTTGGTGCATTTAAGCCTATGGAACCTTGTTAACAAAATATCTTGAGAGCCCCTGATGCTAGGATCATGATTTTTTGCAGGAAGACATTGTTCAAGGTGTAGATGACCCATTCAACTGTTGAAAACCATTTGTTAATTTTTGACTGATTTAAGCCCCTTTTTTGACTTAGTGCATTGAAGCCGGTGGTTTAAAAGAACCTGTATATACGGTCAAGAACTTTTAGAGATAGGGAGTTGAAATTTTATGTGTGGCATGTACATGAAAAATAAGCGAGCTTGTGAACAAAACATCCAAAGAACTGCTCAAGCTTTGTTCCTTGTATTTGGCATACAGTTACAGACTAAGATGTAGATGAACCGGTTACTTATAAATTATGGGATGAACCCCCTTAGAGGCAAGCATATGGTTGGGGGCATAGTGTTTCATAAACACATTGTCTAGTTGATGAAAGATTTGATTGAAACGAATGTAAAAATAAGGAATGAATTTAATTTTCCTGATGTTTATCGAAGTGTAAATACTTTGGGCCAATAACAAAGCTTACATGAACCCCTTCGGGGTTAAGTCACTTTGCACGTGGCCCTATGTAGTTTACATTTTGATAAACCTCAGAAAAATGAAATTCGTCTCATAAATAAATTTCATTTTGCGGATGTTGAAGAGAATATGAACACAATAGGCCATGTGCAAAGTAAGTGACGAATGACGTTTACATTAACTTTGCACATGACCCTTTGTGCTCAGACTTTCATGAATTTCGGAAAAATGAAATTTGTCTCTTATAATTACATTTGATTTTAAAAATCATGTTAAGCATCATTTTAGATTTTGTAAGAGCAACATTTGTAATATATACGTTACCATCAGGTAAGCCGCTTACGTTAACGACCGTCACCATGCAGTGACCGCTGTAGATTGTTACAACGGCCAATGGCGTCGTTTGTTAACCTGTGGCGTTGCGTACCAACGATATCGCGTGACTGACTGTTGTTCATGGACGTATGAAAATTAAAATCTAAAAAAAGTTCCGTCAAGAGCAGAGAAAACATTCAAAAAAAGGAACATAAGCCATACGTTGACGTTTGTTTCTCCGAAATAGGTTCATCTAAGGAAAATCAAAGGGAATGTAATTATAAAAGAATTAGTATCTGTGACAGTTTCCAGTTTACAGTGTAAGATTGCACCAGATGTATATGAAGAAGCGCCCCGAACCTTCTATTAAAGCTTTAATTGAACAAGTAGCATATCAACCATTTTGTGTTTTTGCATGTCCCATCAGCTGGTTTAAATTTCATTACTTTTTTGACTATTTCAAACCAAAATCAATAATTCGCAACCGCGTAAGGTTTCGGCGAACGGCGAGAGATTAATGGAGACATAATTATTACTCCACTCTGATTCTAAAATACGTGAGCCGCGACACGAGAAAACCAACAATGTTGTGCGACCAGCGCAGACTCAGATCAGCATGGGCATCTGACAAGTCTGATCAGAATCTTTGCTAAGCGCTTAAAGGGTAGCTAAGGGTCTAAGCTACTTCCATGCGGACAGCGAAGACTCTGATCAGACTGGGCGGATGCCCAGGCTGATCTGAGTCTGCGCTGGGCGCACAACCACTTTGTTGGTTTTCTCACGTCGCGGCTCACGTAATAAATTGTAATGCCGAGCATACGCCCGACTGTCTTTTCTGTAGTTAGTTTTTGCTATAATGATTTAACATAAATATATGTAAGAGCATTAATGTGCATATGAGAATGCTTTTGATCAACTTTGATTCACTGCTTTCCATTTTCTTCTACCACACTGCATATTCGAGCCACGACACGAGAAAACCAACAAAGTGGTTGTATGCCCAGCGCAGAATCAGATCAGCCTGGGCGAGGCGCATTCTGTGGCAACTGATCTAGGTGTAGACTATTTGCAGAGACTCCTCTCATGGTACCCTTTAACATGAAAATGGTTAAGACAATACTAAAATCTACTCAACTGATTAAATAGTAATAGTATCCAGCCGAATTTGAAGACACACCCTAAGCTACTGGTATTCCATGTCTGACACACAGATCACTGTCCTCTTGGAATAATTGCGCTTGTAGACAATGATTATCCGGAGTGATTACAATCAATCAGAAACATACAATTTCTGATGTTTTGAAAGGAAATGTCTTTGGTTCATTAGTTCAGCTGACTGAAAGAGAATTTGAATCAATTCTGTGAGGAAAGTTTCTAGGAGAAAGCTTTTATACTATCAAGCTGATAAATTTCGATATCATGACAACACTTCTGTCTACAGATCATCATAGGCTTGCAGTACTTATGTTCTTGCCTGCTACATGTATATGCTAGATTACTTACACTAGCATTAAACCCTGGGCTGTTCTATTCTAGTCTATTTTCTTCTATTCTATTCTGTTCTATTCTAGTCGATCCCATAACCTTACAAGGTCGACGGGGCATCACAGATGACTTCGATACTATCATTTTCCACCTTGTTCTGTTTTCAGCTGCCGTAGTTGAGCTGACAAGTCCATCCATGTCCACTCTTTAATATTGTTTTACCTTTTCTTCTGTTTACCTTTTCTTTTCTTTCCTTTCTCTGTGCCCTGTGGTTTCGTCTTTGGTAAATCAGAAGACCTTGAGACGTGGCCAAATGACCTTTAGTTTTTATCAGGGTCAGGAGTTCATCATATTCTCCAATGACGGCTTGAATCTTTCTGCAAACCTCCTCATTGGCTATATGGTCCTTGTATAAAATGTTCAGTTACCTACAGTAGCCTCTCATCTCAAAAGCCCGCATTCTTTTCTCTTACTGTGCTGTCACGGTCTACAATGCACAGGTATACAGAAATATTTAAATGACAAGGGAGCGCATAAATGTTATCTTAAAATTATCCAATAGATATTATCTCTCCAAATTGGCTTCAGGTTTGTACATGTAAGAGCTGAACTGGCTTGCACAATCCTTGAGAGAACCTCCTTTTTAAGGCCATTATCTAAGACAACTACTTAAAGGTATCTAAAGCTTGTTACGGTACCCAGCTTCTGCAACTTTTTCTTTGAGAAGACTGCTGAAAAACAGCGCCAATGGCTATTCGAATGTCATTGGCGCTGTTTGTCAGCCTCTTCTCAGCACTGATCCCTGACACCATAAAAATGCTAAATATGGGGACATATAGGTCCGAGCAAACAGTGAGGACCCAGATCAGACCGCATCTAAGAGAAGTCTGATCAAGGTCTATACTGTATGCTATTCCATCTTCATCTTTTAAACGCACTACTGCCTTGAAAACAAAATTGTTCAATTTTAAGGGCAGTTACGATAATATAGGGATCAAACATGACTTTTGCCAGGTCCCGAGGAAGATGTTGGAAACCGAGGCCGAAGGCCCGAGGGATCTGGCAAATGTTAATGCATTGGCAATAAATGTTTGATCACGAATTATTCGTTAAAATTTGAGAAAAAACTGGGAAAGAACTCAGCCAACTTACAATTAATAACTATACTGAACAAAAAAAGAAACGTTACATAGATTATTCATGAATTTTAAGATTAAGAATAGTATTTTCAAATAATGATACATTATTTTCCAACGTGCCGGACGTAAGACAACTTTACGAACTAATCGGTTTTTGATTTGCATTACAGAATTATTCCACTTTGACTTAAAACACCACAGACAATGTGAAACGCTCGATGCGCATGCACAAGCGCTTAAATTTTTGCACATTCGGATTTCCTTGTAACCGCCAATAAAAATACGTTATGAACCTAATGACATTTATCAGCAGCTCAAAGAAATAAGACGTTAAAGATACTGTGTCTTTGAAATTTTCTCCCTTGCAATTAAAAGTAAAGCAAATCATTTACTCCGATTAACCAGTACGTTTCAATAAAATTTTCAAGTTTAATTCATGAATCTTATTCCAGCTTCTCCAGACAATGGTTCATGATGAAAAAGTTTGATCAAACTGGTTAATTGTCCATGGTATATCCCCTTGCACTGTCTATGGGAGTTTCAGTGCATAGCATGACTGTCAGAGTCAAGTGTCATGGAAAGAAGGGGGGGTGGGGTGGTCTCCATAAGGGCCATTTTCTGGTTACAAATGGATTTTCACCAAAACTCACCAATCTCTACTTGTAAGTGTTGGCTTTCATATACTGAAATACCGATTTTATCGGAAGGGTATTTTGAGTGAAGCGCAGTGTCAAAGTGGGTGGGGTAATTCCACCCCATACATTACCATATATCATTTTTTTCAATTATCTCTAAAAGTATTGATGGCTGATTTACCATTATGATTTGAAATAATACAGGCATGTATGCCAATTAATTGGGTTATATAACTTACCACTGTTTGCTTATTCAATACCAATATATGAGCTTATAAGTGGTAGCAGGAATTTTACCTATTTTAGCTTCTCCAACTTTACGAAAAACCACAATTTTTCTTTATTTGTCCAGATATATAAAGGAAACTTTGTAATTATATTGACATGATAGTATGCATTGCAGAATTATGAGAAAACTATCCTAGGCATATCATTACCTAAATTATCTGCCCTTTATTCAAGAAAATATAAGTAATTCAATTTAAAATGAAAGAACGAAATTCCACACTGGAAGGTATATGTCTGATACTCTTGCTCATGTTTCTAATATTATACTGGTTGTTAAGCTTTAAATTCCATATAGTGCCCATGATATCACACAAGAACTGTAACTGGACAGCAGAGCTCATCCTGTAATGAGCTTATATGTGGTAACAGGAATTTTACTTTATTTTGCTTCTCCAACTTTATGAAAACCCTCAAGTTTTCATTATCTGTCCAGATACATAAGGGAAACTTTGTAATTATATTGATATGATAGTGTGCATTACCGAATTATGAGAAAACTATCCTAGGCATATCAAAACATGAATTACATGCCCTTGATTCACGAAATTATAAGTAATTAAATTGAAAATGTAAGACCGAAATTCTTCACTGGAAGGTATATTTTTTTTGACTCTTTTGCTCATGTTTCTAATATTATACTGATTGTTGAGCTTTCAGTTCCATATAGTGCCCGTGATATTACACAAGAACTGTATCTGAACAGCAGAGCTCGTCCTTGTTTATGCCACTTAATTACATAACATTCAAGATGTTATGTTCCGACCCAAAGTTTGATTTATGGATTTTAGTTACTGATATATCAAATGTTGTTGAATACCTAAGTTAAGAATTTACAAATCTCACTGAAAACTAATGACAGAGACAGTGTACTAGACCCTCCTGCTCAACACACGCAATATTTTTCTATATATCTGACAGTGATCATCCTAATGTGACACATAGACTGTCTGAGAGCACTCCCAAAACTCAGATGGCAAGACAGGATAAGAAAGTCCTGAAGAGAGGCAGGGATGCAAAACATATATACCCTTTTGAAACTGGCTTAGCTAAGATGGGCTGGCCATGTCACCAGAACAAATGCAGAGATGAAAGACGTTCACAGACGCTGTTGGAGATATGTTTACCAAAGAAAATATTCCGAGGAGAACTTTAGAGTGAAAATGTTCATAAAGCTGCCAGAAGAAATGATACAAGAACATCCTTAAAGAAGAGAATCTGTGAACTTAAGCAAAGGCATAACAAGAGCTTCGAAAGCGGTGAATAAACACCCGTTAAGTTGAGAAATGCCAAAGCCAAACAAGGCAGATAATTCATAAAAACCAAGTCAACTAGAACTACCATTCTTGGCTTGGTCCAAATATAAACCCTTGACAATATACACAACACCTTTAAGTTGTTTTAAAACATTTTGAACGATTAAGGAGTTACAGAATAAACATGAAGTTTATTCAAGGGCACATAATTTAGGGATTAAGTAAGCCAGAGTTGTGTTTGTTATCCAGGATACATTTCTTCATTATATACATATTCCTAGAAAGTTTCAATACAATATTTTAAAGGATTAAGGAGTTATGGAGTGAATGGGAGCAGAATAAAATACTAATCAAAGGGAAGTTAATCCAAAATTAAGTAAGAGAGAGAAATCATTCTTATCTGCGACGCATTGTCTTGTAATAATGCAGACCACTATAAAGTTTCATCAAGATATTTCAAATAGTTACCAAGCTATTGTATGCAAAAGGTAAGTATACACAAAAATAGCCTAAATACTAATCAAAGGGAAGTCATTCTTAAATGAAATGAGGGAAATTTAAATTTCAAAGTAAGGTATTCAATAACATTCAATATCTCGGTAAGTCAAATCAATAAAATCCATAAATTAAACTTTGGGTCGGAAAATGATATCTTGAATGTGATGTAATTAAGTGGCATGTAGCAGGAAGAGCTCTGGTGTTCAGTTACAGTTCTTGTGTAATATCATGGTCACCATATGGATTGGAAAGCTCAATAATCAGTATATTATTAGAAACATGAGCAAAAGAGTCATCAGACATATACCTTCCAGTGTAGAATTTCGATCTTACATTTTCCAATTTAATAAATTATATTTTCTTAAATCAAGGGCAGATAATTCAGGTTCTGATATGCCTAGGATAGTTTTCTCACAATTCTGCAATGTACACTGTCATATCAATATAATTACAAAGTTTCCTTTATATATCTGGACAAATAAAGAAAAATTGTGGTTTTTCGTAAAGTTGGAGAAGCAAAAATAAGTAAAATTCCTGTTACCACTTATAAGCTCATATATTGGTATTGAATAAGCAAACAGTGGTAAGTTATATAACCCAATTAATTAGCATATATGCCTGTATTATTTCAAATCATAATGGTAAATCAGCCATTAATACTTATAGAGATAACTGAAAAAAATTATATATGGTAATGTATGGAGTGGAATTACCCCACCCACTTTGACACTGCGCTTCACTCAAAATACACTTTCGATGAGACCAGTATTTCAGCATATGAAAGCCAACACTTACAAGTAGAGATTGGTGAGTTTTGGTAAAAATCCATTTGTAACCAAAAAATGACCCTTATGGAGACCCCCCCCCCCCTTTCCCAAGCCTTGTGCTTCACTGATCACCTCTTTGGAAGCGACGAATTGGACTGTTTTTGTGACAATTAGTGCCTGATAAACGCCTCAGAAGTGACTTGCTTACATGGGCTGATTACCTGAGTGAAATACGAGTCTTCAAAAAGCACTTCAAAATAGCACATTCAAATTCTGACCCCTCGTTGAATCAAACTGATTTGGAAACAATAATCTCGTAGCTTATGTTGTGATATTCATGTTCTGAAGTACAGATACTGTTTGTCAGTTAGCCATAAAATAGAATTGACAAAATCTTAATTCAGTTCAAAGAAAATTTGCATTGAAAATGCATGTAACGTTTCTTTTTTTGTTCAGATAAATAAAACAGACTGCTAGAAAATAATGCATAAAATACTTATGATTTATGGCTAGATATCTTGCGTTTACACATACTTTTCCTCATTATTTCAGTCATACCAGGATGATGGGAGGCAGTTAATGTAGGGTGTGTGCAGTTGAATCCCGTTTACGGTTGAAAAGATTTCCCTGTCCAACAGGAATCGAACCTGAACCGCTAACATAGCTGGCCAGCGCATAACCAACTGAGCTCCTGGGGCTCCTAAGACACTTAGGAAAGAAACTGAATACGAAATTCTCCGATTGCTTGGGCATGCTGGTCTGATGCTTCCTTACCAAAAGGTATCTGTTGTACATGTTCCAGTACAAAAGCGGATTGAAGAGGGTGTTAAGAGAAAACTATATTTACCATGTTTATGTTTTTCTTTAATATCAAGTTTACAGTATATGGCCAGAGAAAAACAACATAGGAATGGCGGGGCTTGCCGAACCATTCTTAAGTGTTTCTGGTCGAGCCTGAAAATCTTAATATCAAAAGACACTAGTTAACATGGTTTCCTATTTATCATGCGCCATTAAAAGATTTTAAGGCATAAAGGGAGTCAAACAAAATAAAAAGCAAAGAAACGCAGTTTTATTACAACTTGATGACGTCGCGAATGCGTTATGAAGTAAGTCGGTGACCTTACTCAACCAACCGAAGGTTGTTATCGCGGCCAATATCAGAGTGAGTGAGTGAACACAGGTTTAACGTCCCAATAAATACTAGGTCATACGGAGACGGGACCTCAGTTTAAAGTCTCATCCAAAAGACCGGAGAAGCAGGGGATCGATCTTGCGATCCTTGGATTGGTAGTCCAGCGCGTTAGACGCTAAATTACCGCCGCTCCTGCCAATATCAGAAAGCAGCCTCTTGCATTCAGATATCGCTGCTGAAGGCACTGCCTGATATCGTTCGTTCAAGCGGAGGTCTAATATGACATGGCCCCGAGGTTATAAAACTTGAGTACATTCTCAAACTCAAAATAAAGCACACTGATTGGCTGCTTCCGAGCACATGCTCGGAAGCAGCCAATCAGTGTGCTTTATTTTGAGTTTGAGACTGTACTCAAATTTAATAACCTCTGGGCATGATCTCACAAATACCTTATCATGGTGGAATTTGCAGGAGATGCATGATTAACAAAGCAATTATGGTAAACCAAAAACTCATCGGTCCGCGTATACAGTTCCAATTCTAGTCAAAATGAGGGGAAAGATAAAAAAAAAAGTTATCCCCGCGTTATTTTGTTTCTTTTGTCTTGAGTTTGCTACCATGCATTTCATTGAATCGACGTATATTTGCTTGCATGCGGGTTTATTCATAATTTCTCAATCAATAACCCTGATGTAGGCAAAATTAGTTGCCCTCTCGGAATAACCGATCTTGAAAACAATAATTATCAGGAACGATTACAATCAATTGAAACCGTATTGTTTCTAATGCATTGAAGAAACATTTTTGGTTCATAAGTTCAGCTAAATGACAGATGACTTGAATCAATTCCGCAAGGAAACAACCTATGAGAAAGCTTTTATATTATCAGACTGATATTTCTCAGTGCCATTTCAATACAAGTAAGAGCATCATAGAATTTTATGCATGGTATATAGAGAATACCATGTCAGCGTCTTTTGATATCAAGTTTACCGGGCGAGACCAGAAACGGCGTCTAAATGGCGAGGCTTGCAGAGCCAGTCCGACGTGTTTCTGGTCGAGCCTTATAAACTTGATATCATTTTTCAAAAAAAAAAAAAAAAAAAAGAAACGTTACATGAATATTGAATGCACGTTTTCTTTGAACTGAATTAAGACTCTATCAATTATATTTTATATCTAACTGCCAAAAAGGATTCGTATTTAGGAAGATGAATATCACAACATAAGCTGCGCGATCAATGTCTTTAAATCAGTTTGATTAAATGAGGGGTCAAAATCTGAGAGTGCCATTTTGAAGTGCCTTTTGAAGACCCGTGTTTCACTCAAGTTGGCAGCCCATTTGAACAAGTCACTTCTGAGACGTTTATCAGGCACTAGTTGTTACAAAAACGGTTCAATCGCGGCTTCCAAAGGGTTGATCAGTGAAGCGCAATGCTTGAAATTTCGCTTTTCATGACACTTGACTCTGACTTCATGCTATGCACTGAAACTCCCATAGACAATGCAAGGTGATATACCACGGACAATTAACCAGTTTGATCAAACTTTTTCATCATGAACCATTGTCTGGAGAAGCTAAAATAAGATCCATGAATTAAACTTGAGAATTTTATTGAAACATGCTGGTTAATCGAGGTAAATAATTTGCTATACTTTTAATTGCAAAGGAGATAATTTCAGAGACAAATTATCTTTGGCTTAAACAATATTTTATTCAAAGATTTTATACATACATATGAATAATAGAGTGAAGCAATACAGGATCTGACAGTAAGCGCAACGCTTATATGTAAGTCATCTCCTTTCTTTAACATGTTATTTCTTTAACATGTTATTTCGGCTGGTTTTAAAAGTGTCATACGGTTCATAGGATTTCTTATTGGCGGTTACAAGGCAAATCCGAAAGTGCAAAAATGTAAGCGCTTGCGCATGCGCATCGAGCGTTTCACACGGTCAGCGGTATTTTCAGTCAAACAGGAATAATTCTGTAACAATTTATGCAAATCGCAAACTGATTAGTTAATAAGGTTGTCTGACGTCATTCCAGTCTAGTAACGCTTTTAAGTTTCTACTCCTTTGGCTCCAATAAGACTTTACCATACCCGGACTCGAAAATTTTACGAGTGGACTACTGTTGGAATGACGCTTAATGCCTCGCCCAATCACTCCCCACCCTGCACAAGAACGTAGTTATGATTAGTTAATTCTTCTTTTGATATAGATTTCTGTATCGAATTGATATGTGATTTCTTTTCCACACTGTTTCTTGAAGATATCTCTTTAAACTTTACTGTTCTTTTATTTCTGATCTGCTTCGTATTCTACTCTTTCTTCTTTGGCGTGTTTCCGAATATATTTACTTTTCTTTTTATATTTTTTTCTACGTTTTGCTTACACATTTGTCTCCTTGTATAATATATATATATACCTCCCTCCTTTGTTAAGAAACTTATCTTTGCATAACTCATTTTTGTGTTTTGATGTGCGAAGACCTATGTACCTCAGTGAATATTTACTTGTTGAACATTGTTTTCTGTCATTTTTTTTAGCTCACCTGAGCCTTTCGGCTCATAGGTGAGCTTATAGTATAGCCAGGCATCCGTCGTCCGTCCGTCCGTCCGTCGTCCGTCGTCAACATTTTCAAACATCTTCTCCTCTGAAACCACCGTGCCGATTGAAGCCATATTTCATATGGAGCCTACCTAGGTCGGGGGAACGAAAGTTTGTTCGGGGTATCTTGGTCACATGACCAAGATGGCCGCCACGCCCATATATGGTAAAAACCCTTCAAAAATCTTCTTCTCCAGAACAAATGGCCTATGACCTTGAAACTTGGTATGTAGCATCGGGCATGCCGGCCCATCATAGTTTGTACAAATCATGACCTTGCGTTGACCTTGACCAAATTTACGGCATGGACAACCGTGGTACGTTAGGCTTTTATATGGGAAAACGCTTGAACAGTGGATTTCTCAGAAGCTATTTAAGTTTAAGGAACAATACTTGGTATACATGGTCGACTAAATGACCAGATGAAGATGTTATGTCACTAAAGGTCAAGGACATTCCGTCGGACCGTCCGTCGTCAAGATTTTCAAACATCTTCTCCTCTGAAACCACTGGGCCGATTGAAGCCAAATTTCATATGGAGTCTCAGTGGGATAGGGGAACGAAAGTTTATACCCGGGGTCTGGGTCACATGACCAAGATGGCCGCCATGCCCATATATGGTAAAAACCCTTCATAAATCTTCATCTCCAGAACCAAAAGGCCTATGACCTTGAAACTTGGTATGTAGCATCGGGCATGCCGGCCCATCATAGTTTGTACAAATCATGACCTTGCGTTGACCTTGACCTAATTTACGGCATGGTCAACCTTGGTACGTTAGGCTTTTATATGGGAAAACGCTTGAACAGTAAATTCCTCAGAAGCTGTTTAAGTTTCAGGAACAATACTTGGTATACATGGTCGACTAAATGACCAGATGAAGATGTTATGTCACTAAAGGTCAAGGTCATTCTGTCGGACCATCCGTCGTCAAGATTTTCAAACATCTTCTCCTCTGAAACCACTGGGCCGATTGAAGCCAAATTTCATATGGAGTCTCAGTGGGATGGGGAAACGAAAGTTTATACCCGGGGTCTGGGTCACATGACCAAGATTGCCGCCATGCCCATATATGGTAAAAACCCTTCATAAATCTTCATCTCAAGAACCAAAAGGCCTATGACCTTGAAACTTGGTATGTAGCATTGGGCATGAAGGCCCGTCATAGTTTGTACAAATCATGACCTTGCTTTGACCTTGACCTAATTTACGGCATGGTCAACTTTGGTACGTTAGGCTTTTATATTAGAAAACGCTTAAATAGTGGATTTCTCAGAAACTATTTAAGTCTAAGGTACAATACTTGGTATACATGGTCGACTAAATGACCAGATGAAGATATTATGTCACTAAAGGTCAAGGTCATTCCGTCGGACCATTCGTCGTCAAGATTTTCAAACATCCTCCCCTCTGAAACCACTGGGCCGATTGAAGCCAAATTTCATATGGAGTCTCAGTGGGATGGGGGAACGAAAGTCTATACCCGGGGTCTGGGTCACATGAGCAAGATGGCCGCCATGCCCATATATGGAAAAAACCCTTCAAAAATCTTCTTCTCCAGAACCGAAAGGCCTATGACCTTGAAACTTGGTATGTAGCATTGGGCATGAAGGCCCGTCATAGTTTGTACAAATCATGACCTTGCTTTGACCTTGACCTAATTTACGGCATGGTCAACTTTGGTACGTTAGGCTTTTATATTGGAAAACGCTTAAATAGTGGATTTCTCAGAAACTATTTAAGTCTAAGGTACAATACTTGGTATACATGGTCGACTAAATGACCAGATGAAGATATTATGTCACTAAAGGTCAAGGTCATTCCGTTGGACCATTCGTCGTCAAGATTTTCAAACATCCTCCCCTCTGAAACCACTGGGCCGATTGAAGCCAAATTTCATATGGAGTCTCAGTGGGATGGGGGAACGAAAGTCTATACCTGGGGTCTGGGTCACATGACCAAGATGGCCGCCATGCCCATATATGGTAAAAACCCTTCAAAAATCTTCTTCTCCAGAACCAAAAGGCCTATGACCTTGAAACTTGGTATGTAGCATCGGGCATGCCGGGTTATTATAGTTTATACAAATCATGACCTTGCATTGACCTTGACCTAATTTACGGCATCGTCAACTTTGGTACGTTAGGCTTTTATATTGGAAAACACTTAAACAGTGGATTTCTCAGAAAATATTTAAGTCTAAGGTCCAGTACTTGGTACACATGGTCGACTAAATGACCAGATGAAGACATTATGTCACTAAAGGCCAAGGTGATTCCTTCGGACCATCCGTCGTCAAGATTTTCAAACATCTTCTCCTATGAAACGACTGGGCCAATTGAAGCCAAATTTAATATGGCATCTCAGTGGGATGCGGCAACGAAAGTTTATACCCGGGGTCTGGGTCACATGACCAAGATGGCCGCCATGCCCATATATATTAAAAACCCTTAAAAAATCTTCTTCTCCAGAACCAAAAGACCTATGACCTGAAACTTGGTATGTAGCATTGGGCATGCCGGCCCATCATAGTTTGTACAAATCATGACCTTGGGTTGACCTTGACCCAATTTACGGCATCGTCAACTTTGGTACGTTAGGCTTTTATATTGGAAAACGCTTAAACAGTTGATTTCTTAGAAAATATTTAAGTCTAAGGTACAATACTTGGTATACATGGTCGACTAAATGACCAGATGAAGATATTTTGTCACTAAAGGTCAAGGTCATTCCGTCGGACCATTCGTCGTCAAGATTTTCAAACATCTTCTCCTCTGAAACCACTGGGGAGATTGAAGCCAAATTTCATATGGAGTCTCAGTGGGATGGGGGAACCAAAGTTTATACCCGGGGTCTGGGTCACATGACCAAGATGGCCGCCATACCCATACATGGTAAAAACCCTTCAAAAATCTACTTTCCCAAGAACCGAAAGGCCAATGACCTTGAAACTTGGTATCTAGCATCGGGCATGCCGGCCCATCATAGTTTATGCAAATCATGACCTTGCGTTGACCTTGACATAATTTACGGCACGGTCAACTTTGGTACGTTAGGCTTTTATATGGGAAAATGCTTTAACAGTGGATTTCTCAGAAAATATTTAAGTCTAAGGTACAAATAAGGTACAATACTTGGTATACATGGTCGACTAAAGGACCAGATGAAGATATTATGTCACTAAAGGTCAAGGTCATTCCGTCGGACCATCCGTCGTCAAGATTTTCAAACATCTTCTCTGAAACCACTGGGCCAATTGAAGCCAAATTTCATATGGAGTCTCAGTGGGATGGGGGAACGAAATTTTATACCCAAGGTGTGGGTTACATGACCAAGATGGCCGTCATGCCCATATATGGTATAACCCCTTCAAAAATCTTCTTCTCCGGAACCAAAAGACCTATGACCTTGAAACTTGGTATGTAGCATTGGGCATGCGGGCCCAACATAGTATATACAAATGATGACCTTGTGTTGACCTTGATCTAATTTACGGCATGGTCAACTTTGGTACGTTAGGCTTTTATATGCGAAAACGCTTAAACAATGGATTTCTCAGAAAATATTTAAGTCTAAGGTACAATACTTGGTATACATGGTCGACTAAATGACCATATGAAGATACATGTCACTAAAGGTCAAGGTCATTCCGTCGGACCATCCGTCGTCAAGATTTTCAAACATCTTCTCCTCTGAAACCACTGGGCCGACTGAATCCAAATTTCATATGGAGTCTCAGTGTGATGGGGGAACGAAAGTTTGTACCCGGGTCTGAGTCACATGACCAGGATGGCCGCCATGCCCATATATGGTAAAAAAACTTTCAAAAATCTTCTTCTCCAGAAAAGGCCTATGACCTTGAAACTTGGTATGTAGCTTTGGGCATGCGGGAAAACGCTTATATAGTGGATCTCAGAAACTATTTAAGTCTAAGATACAATATGTGATATATATGGTCAACTAAATGACCAGAGGAAGATATTATGTCACTGAAGGTCAAAGTCATTTTGTCGGTCTGTCCGTCATCAAGATTTTCAAACATCTTCTCCTCTGAAACCACTGGGGAGATTGAAGCCAAATTTCATATGGTGTCTCAGTGGGATAGGGGAACTAAAGTTTATACCGGGGGGCTGGGCTACATGACCAAGATGGCCACCATGCCCATATATGGTAAAAACCCTTCAAAAATCTTCTTCTCTAGAACCAAAAGGCCTATGACCTTGAAACTTGGTATGTATACCCGGGGTCTGGGTCACATGACCAAGATGGCCGCCATGCCCATATATGGTAAAAACCCTTCAAAATTCTTCTTCTCCAGAACCAAAAGGCCTATGACATTGAAACTTGGTATGTGGCATGCTGACCCATCATAGTTTATACAAATCATGACCATGCGTTGACCTTGAATTAATTTACGACATGGGCAACTTTGGTACGTTAGGCTTTTATATGGGAAAACGCTTATACAGTGGATTTCTCAGAAACTATTTAAGTCTAAGGTACAATGCATGGTATATATGGTCAACTAAATGACCAGATGAAGATATTATGTCGCTGAAGGTCAAGGTCATTTTGTCGGTCTGTCCGTCATCAAGTTTTTCAAAACATCTACTCCTCTGAAACCACTGGTCTGATTGAAGCAAAATTTCATATGGAGTCTAAGTGTGATCAGGGAATAAAAGTTTGTTCTCAGGGTCTTGACCAAGATGGCCGCCATGCCCGTATATGGTAAAAACCCTTCAAAATCTTCTTCTCCAGAACCAAAAGGTGTATGACCTTGAAACTTGGTATGTAGCTTAGGGCACTCAAGCCCATCATAGTTTATACAAATGATCGTGCGTTGACCTTGACCTAATTTATGACACTGTCAACTTTGGTACATTATGTAGTCTTTTATATGGGAAAATGCTTAAACAGTGGATTTTTCAGAAACTATTTAACTCTAAGGTGCAATATTTGGTATATATGGTTGACTAAATGACCAGATGAAGATATTTTGTCGTTAAAGGTCAAGGTCATTCTTTGACTTTTGTACAAGGTCATTGAGATTCTGTCACCCGTCAACATTTTCAAACATCTTCTCAGAGGTCACTAAGGGCAACTGAAGCCATATTTCATATGGACTTTACCGGTTTAAAGGAACCATAGTTTGTTCAGATGGTCTTGGTCACTTGACCAAGATGGCCATCATGCCCATATATGGTAGAACCATTCAAAAGTCTTTTTCTCAAGAACCGAAAGGCCTATAACATTGAGGGCCTCGGGGAAGATTGGCCTTGCCAACCGAGTTACCCTCACTAAATAAAGACATTACTTACTTACTTACTTTTATTGAAACTTGGTACCGGTATGTAGCATTGGGCACTCAGGCCCATCATAGGTTATACAAATGATTACTGTATTTCATATGGAGCTTTAATACTGGGTCAAAGGAATCAAAGTTTGTTCAGATGGTCATGGTCGTATGTACATGGTGGCCGCCACACCCATTTATGATAAAAACCCTTCAGGAATCTTTGTCCAGAAACAAAGGCCAAGTGACCTTGTGGCTTGGTATATAGAATTGGGACTCAACATTAATCCCCAAGGGAGGGGGGCTCTGCCCTGGTGCTATATACATGTATAAAAGCATGACAATATATACCAGGACCAAGTGTCAGGTGAGCTACAGGACCATTGGTCCTCTGGTTGTCACTTGACAGGTTTAGGAGAAGAACTAAATAAGCTTATGCTTTCGTTCTAATCCTATTATGTTTATATACAAAACAATATTGTTACTGTCATGAATGTTTCTCGAAATAAAATATGTTGAAACCAAACATGGAATTAAATGACTTGAGAATAACTATATGTTTGAGAAAAATTGACGTTTCTGTTGAAAGAATTTCAGATTATAATGTCATCGAAAAATCGACGGAGCATAGCATACATTGTTTGCTGTGCTCCACAACCAATGATGGCATATATCTGTTACCATAGTAACTTTGAATTGATGTCTAAGCAACGTCATCATGTAGTTATTCTGTCAAGGTACTAAGCAAAACAGTTCACTGGCAATCCCATAGTTGCTATGGTAACAGATCTATGGTGTCACGTATAACAGACCTATGGTAGCATCTCACTTATAATCCTTTCGAATTATAAGTGACATGCTACCTAAAATTCTCACAATGGAAAAGTGTGATTTTTCTCAAAAGTATAATTCATTCTCAAAAATTTAATTCTCTGTTTATAGTCGCCGTACCAAGGTCTTTCAAGTTTCTGTTCATTACATCACTGCTGTTAATATAAACTTAATCCTGGACCAATTATAGTTCAAGATCATACGTCAACGCACTAGATAGACAATATTAAAGAGTAATTTATAGTTTCTATTCAAATGAGTACGTTATAACATTCAAAATGTATTAAATAAGGTAGACTTAATAGGCGCCACATAAGGTAGACTTAAAGCTTAAAGCTTAACAATTTTGCTATCATTTGTCTAACAGTGACTTAGCTAAACCAAAATGTTTCCGATGACTATCTTACCATACAATGTGTTTAAACTGTATCGTCGTGACAGTAGAAGAGATAGCCATGGTGGGGTATATGAACAGGCAACAAAATATGTATATTCGCTCGTAGATTAAATTTCGAACATCAAGATAAAGAATATTTTTAGCTAAATCAGTCATGACAGAAATTTCTCATAGGTAAGTTCTTTAGGCCACCCAAATTTTTCCGCTGAAATTTTGTCATTTATCGAGAATTCAGTTGGTCTTGCTTTTGACCGGCATTTCAGTCTGTAGATCTACCCACGTGTTTACATGACAAATAAATGTCTTAAAATAAACTTATATATTCCAGGAATTCAAGTTTCACACTAGAATGCGACATTTACATCTTCCCTGCATTTCTCTCTTATAAAATAAATGAGCCGCGACACGAGAAAACCAACAAAGTGGTTGTGCGCAAAGCGCAGAATCAGATCTGCCAAATCCTATTAGATTTCGCTAAGGGCTTTAGGGGTAGCTAAGGGTCTAAGCTACCTCTAAGCAGACAGCGAAGACTCTAATCAGACTAGGTGGACGTCCAGATTGATCTGAGTCTTCGCTGGGCGCACATGCCACTTTGTTGGTTTTGTCTTGCCGCGGCTCAAATGAGAAACATTAATCAATTTATAGCAACCATAAATATAACAAAACCCACGGGAAAGAAACAATAACTTGAAAGTAATACATAGACATTACTTGGAAAAACTGATTAATGTTTCATGGTTTTGTCGTTCATTGAGATCAGGTTTCAAAATTAATTTAATAAAATAACAGAGCACAACGGAAAATATATGAAAAATAATTTCAAGCTTCCATATATATATGAGCCGTTCTCTATGAAAACCGGGCTTAATGGCATTACGTAATAATTACGTTGCGAACGCATGAAAAACACCAAAATAAATGATTTTTCGGACCTCTATTTATTTCCATGAAAATACCTTAGGCGTTGAGATATAATAGAAAGCCTTTGAATTCAGATGAAATCCAGTCATGAATATGGCATATGTTGCCATAACAACGCTTATTCCACGGTAACCTCAAAGCCTTGAAAACAGATGGTATACCATCACAAAGACCTATCATGTTAGAAAGAATGTTAAATCATGTGCTATGAAATACACATTGAAAATGAACAAACACATATTTTGTCCGAGTTATTTTGTGTAACACGCACAGAAAGCGCGTTCAAACAAACGTAATGACGTTGACGTCAAAACATACATGCATGACGTTAATAACGTCATATAAAGAAACTGCACTACATGTGTGCTTCTAAAGTCTATATCTCAGTAATAAATAATGGTAGCCATCTCAAATTTTCAGGAAATGTTAAGAAAAGCTAATACTTTCAGTGATGCAGTTAGTTATATTTTCATTTTTATGTCATTAAGCCCGGTTTTCACAGAGACTGGCTCATATACATTGTTTTGTGTCGATTTTTATATTTTTCTGAACAAACAGAAAGAAAAAAAAAACTGGGAATTTTGATATCGAACTGAAATATAAGCGCTTTACGTCAGACAAAAAAGTGAGGGATTCTTTTTAATACCTTTGGGCTGCTCTAAAGTTTTTTTTATGGTAGTGTTCATTTAAGGTGGATGCTCTTTTAAATGAGCCGCAACATGAGAAAACCAACAAAGTGGTTGCGCGCCCAGCGCAGACTCAGATCAGCCTGGGCATCCGCCAAGACTGATCAGAGTCTTAGCTGTCCGCATGGAAGTAGCTTAGACCCTAAGCTACCATTTGACCGCTTAGCAAAGGCTCTGATCGGCCTGGGCGGATGCCCAGACTGATCTGAGTCTGCGCTGGGCGCACAACCAAATTGTTGGTTTTCTCGTGTCGCGGCTCAAATTTGCTTCCCTTCTCCTAATAGGGTCATCCCTTAAAGGAAAAACTTTGCTGCCAGAGGAGAAACTTCTTGCCATTAAGAGTAGACCCAATTTCGAATACCGTAAACGTATTAATTTTTGCGGTGTTCCATTTTTTGTGGTATTTCGCTGTTAGATGGAAACCGCGGAAATTAAAACCGAAAAATAATTCCTTGTTTCTTATGAAGTATCTTCAGTAGACACAATATCCATATATTTTGTTTCTGTTTGCTTCAGTACATTCTGGTACTTTTCACTTGAGCCAGTTTTTTCATTAAGCTGCGGCCTTCAGGTTAATAAAAGAACTGACTCAAGAGAAAAAGAAGTGAAAAAGAAGCAATTTCACTTTTCGCACATGTTGCTGACCGTGAAAACAAAAATCGCGAAAATTAATATTAACGTTTTTGACACTCAACATCGAAAAATAGAACACTCGAAAACTAGCGCGTATACGGTTGTTTCACCGCTGAAGAAAGCAGCAGGAAATCACAAACGTTTCCTCTTCTAAAAACAATACAAAAAACAGGGAAATCATCTGATACCTTGAATCTGATTAGAAACGCTTTCAACGAAAGTTTTGCGATATAAAACGAGCCACGGCAGTACAAAACCAACAAAGTGGCGTCTGCGCCAAGCGAAGACTCAGATCAGCCTGGGCATCAGACGAGTCTGATCAGAGTCTTCGCTGTCCGCATGGCGGTAGCTTAGACCCTTAGCTACCCGTTGAGCACTTAACGGAGAGTCTGGTCAAACTGGGCAAATGCCTATGCTGATCTGAGTCTTCGCTGGGCGCACAACCACATTGTTGGTTTTCTCGTGTCGCGGCTCAAATATGAGAATCGTTACATTACACTGAACCCTGACATTTCACGCACACATAGAAATACGTTCAGTTTAGTCGACATGGCTGCATTTGAAAAAAAAATAATGATCAGTATTTACACTGGCAATTTGACGACAGGTTTAAATATTATATTAAAACACAAAACGTTTTTATTATACCTTACAAACTTTTTTCCGAAATAGCCTAACACATGGGTTCTTATAATATTACTATGACATGTTATGAAAAACGCAATTTTATCATTATCTTGTGTACTAAAAGTACGAATTGGTACGAGCTATAGTTTGTTTTCCGGACCTATTTTTAATTTTGCATCTAAACATATGTGTTTCTGCTGCTTACACTGCCTACACGCGGAAAGAGAAGTTAAGACTATATACATTGTCTACAACATAGATATCTATATACAGTTACATGCATACAGCGACACAATCAATACATGATCATGACAGTAAATCGCCCCCAATGTCAAAATGTGTGATTTCGAGGGGCGTTCGAAAAGTAATGCAAATGGCCTCATAACTTTGTTGAGGGGAAAACTGGGTACAAATGCTATGCATATGCTGAAAACACTACATTTTGTCTTTACAATGATACCAAACGCTGTACAAAGACACCTTTTCATATTGACTTACAACGCATTTTATTAGGCCCCTGTCATGCCACTGGGCTAATTTCATATGTAAAATAGTTTCAGTGTTGGGCATTCAAGTCAAATATCGTTGCAGATACAAAATTAATCTTTGTTATTTGCTTGTCCATTGTTGCCTACAATATTCATACAAAAGTTAGAAGTGTGGCAACTGTTATCGATTTATTTTTGGCAAAGTAATGCGCAATTCTTATGACGTTATTAAAATATACGTTAACGTCATTTTTAAAAGCTTGTAGAGGCTTCGTTTTTGGCATTAATTTGAATTTATTGACAGGTTTTCGTTGACCTATGTAAATGCTCTTGCTGACAAGATTTTGAATGCTAATACACTTGTTTTCATTACGAAATCATTTAATTTTTGGTAGAAATGGGTAATTTGCAACTACATAATCCATATTCACGGGCCTGTATGGAACCCAGATTAAAAAAAATTCCGCGATATTTTCAGGACAACATTGCCTGGGCATTGTCTTTAAGTAGCAAAAATAAAAACAAATCAAAGACTGACGATATAGAAATTACGGCCTACTAAACGAAAATTCTGCAGTGTCTTTAGGGTATACCTCTTTCAAAGAAAAAAAAATGCGCCCTTTTTAAAAAAAATACACCGTGTTTGCAGACTTTCCTACGCATAATATAGCTTTGTGTGTTTTTGCTATCAGAAATTCTGTTTTAATAGTGGCTTACGAGAAATTACGTCATTTGCATTACTTTTCGAACGCCCCTCGTATAATACTTACACTTGGTTCAATGGAAAAAAAAGGATACGGTTTGAAAAGGCTATAATATACAAATAAAATATAAGGATATTCTGATACTACTTATATAACCTGACACAAACTGCGGCCAGTGGCCATTTATATACATGTACTGTGAAAGATAACATGTTGAAGAGGTTAAGCCTATTCAAAACCTGTCCTCCTTGGTTTTCGTTCGCATCCAGTGTAAGAAGAGTTATCACATAATATTATGTGATTTTAAACAAAATATAAAGAATAAAAAAGACTCCACTCTTGCTTCCACTTTGTGTTTAACTCGTAAACAGCACTTTGTTTAAAACACTTCTTTATTCAATATTGATTATCAGCATAAAATGTAGACAAGAATCAAATCAGGATCTGTTAGTAAGCTAATGGCTTATTAGTCGAGTACTGTTTGCACTGGTGCCTTCCGGTGGTGTCGTGGAACTGTAGCCATGGCAGCTGTAGAATAGACTACGGTTGTGATTAGTATCTTTGGCAGAACAAGGTCTTGATGTTGTAAATTCGACACCCACATGAAAACATAGTTGCTATGGTGATGCAGCCTTCACGTACGTCCGTGTATGGGGGAGGGGGAGGGGAGGGGGGAGGGAGGGTGGGGGTGGCATGCATGGTTTGCCATGCTCTGCCATTTTTCAGTGACGTCGCAAACTGAAAAATTTCCAGCAAAGGCTTCAGATTTTCTCAATCAGCAATATATTATCAAGTCATTAATTTCCATGTTGCATATATAGAGAATTTTACACGAGTGGTCTTTTCAAATGAAATTTATGAATCGAGCCTTCGGCGAGTTTCATAAATTTCATATGAAATGACCACGAGTGTAAGATTCTGTTAATCACAGTACCCTATAAAATGGGATTTTAACGCCTACAAACTGAACTTTATTTTCATAAGAAAGCGCATTGTTGACATGGACGTTGTCAATGACGTTACGTGTACGCGCCAAAGTGTTATTACACGTGTGGTCATACGATTTTATGACATGACGTTATCCACTGAATAACAGCGACGTCATATGATAAGTATATTTTTACTGAAGTAGGATACTTGCGGGATATTACTCTGACATCTATCCCTGATCTGCGCGCTCTTATGCTATTTTCGGTGAAATTACTCTTTTATGTTACATGTTGTGTAATAAAAGAGAATTGTGTAATTACCGATAAAGCAATTAAAAACTTCTTAGATTTCAATTAATTCTTTGTCCTTGTTTTATTCTATAAACGTATACCATAATGGCCTTGGAAATGAAATATTTTGGTTTTGCTGTTCGGTGTTGCGTACTTGGGATGAAAATGGAATGACAAACAGTGTAGGTCCTGACTCGATTGATCTTGGTCTATACTGTTCTCTCAGTCCTGTCTGTCCCAGTACGGAGAATTTTTGTCGCATTTTCTGTAATCGTTAGTCTGCATACGATTGGATAATTTACCATTACTGTATAGAAGTGCAGAACTCATCCGCCATTTCATGTGTAGTGTCATGTAAATAAGAAGTAGAACTAAATAAGCTATCAGTCTATATCTTGTTGAATTAAAATATGTTTGAATGGCTTAAAAGTACCGTATGTACATCATCTCCTAAATCTACTGTACATTTTCAACTGTATGATGTATTATACAAATCTGTATTTGACATTTTTGACTAGTTGGATTTTCCGGCAGATAATCCCGTATTTGACTTTTCAGATAATATAATCATCAACAAGTATAGTAAAAGTTACAAGTTCATGTTTTATGAGTACATGTACACATCTAAAATGTTAATGTCCGTATATGGTCTTATACGTTGTTTTCAACCGAGTGATCCTATTTCCAATATAGAGTTGTCTGGTTTTATTCTTGCCGTACAATTGGCTATCACTATTTATAAGGATGCATTTCATCCTTCAGTTTTTACGAAGAGGAGCAAGTTCTTTGTGTTTAGGTTTGCTTCCCTAGTTGATAAGCCCTATCAAAATGGGATCGACTCGAAAAGCTAAGAATTTGCTACTTCAGAAGCAAATTCTTTTGTTTTAAGAATTAACTCAAATTAAAAAGGGAAGCAAAAATTAAAATAGTAAAATTCTTTTCCCTGAATGTGTCCCCATTCATGTCAAACGTGTGTTCATTCGAGTTCGTGGGATATTTTCATTCTTAGGTCCTTCTGGTGTTTTTTCCTTTGATCCTTCTGCCAGTCTTCAAAAGGGTCAGTGTGTGATCGGGTTTCTGAGTGCCCTTTCTTTGAACTGGAGCTCGTACGGCTGTCACTTGGGTTCCGTTTCACCTAAAAGACATAGTGAAACTATAATTGAGCCACGACACGAGAAAACCAACAATGTGGTTGTGCGCCCAGCGCAGACTCAGATCAGCCTGGGCATCCGCCCAGTCTGATCAGAGTCTTCGCAATTCGCATGGAGGTAGCTCAATCCCATATCTTTCCTTTAAGCACTTAGCAAAGAGTCTGACCAGCCTGGGCATCCGCCCAGTCTGATCAGAGTCTTCGCTGTTCGCATGGAGGTAGCTCAGTCCCATATCTTTCATTTAAGCACTTAGCAAAGAGTCTGACCAGACTGGGCGCACAACCACATTGTTGGTTTTCTCGTGTCGCGGCTCAATTTTATTATTATAGTTCCTGTCTTGCTTGATTTCACAGGTTCAGTCAAATAAAAAATTCATGAAAACAAACAATAGTCGGTGATGTTACTGTTTCGAAAGAACTAAGGTACTAAAACATAAGATTATACGACCCGACAATAAATTACTTTTAGGAAAATGGGTATACCTTCATGTTTTTTTCTGCTATTTTGAGTCAATGAAAACTAGTTTTGAGACTACCCGTTCGCTTTCCTACGACAAAGGCCTTCCACCATTGGACAACTCTTAAGGAAACCATTTGCACTGAATAAAGCTAATTCTTCCCTATAGGAGTTGACCTCCACTGAGAAGGGAAGAAAAATGAATATGACAGAGTTGTTGCCCTTTAGGTATTCCCATTCACTATATAGAGGATCTTACACTAGTGGTCATTTCATATGAAATTTAGGAAACGAGCTTCGGCGAGTTTCAGAAATTTCATATGAAATGACCACGCGTGTAAGATTCTGTTTATCATATGATCCTTTAAAATAAGATTCATCGCTTTCGAAATGAACATTATTTTATAAAGAAAACGTATTGTTGAAAAGGACGTTGTCATTGACGTTACGTGTACGCGACAAAGTGTTATTACACGTGTGGTCATACGATTTTTATGACACGACGTTATCAACTGAATAACAACGATAACATAAAAGAATATAATGATTAACGTAACTCTACAAAACTTTGTGCGACAGACGCGCGTTTCTGTATTTAAATCTTTAGTGTCGCTTAACTCCAAAAGTTTGAAGGAAAAAAGTGATGGACAGGTATCGTCAGGCAACGAGCAGTCCCCTCCGAGCCACCCTTTCTGGCGCAAGCTACGAGTAACAGTAGCTGCAGACATCAGGTAAGTGGTGCCTTGCACAGCAACAAGCGTCCCGATCGAGCCACCTCAACCCCTTTGTCTCGAGAAACGAGACAGACAAGGGCATCATGAAGGAGATGACCGATGCAACAAGAACCTATGAAAAGCCAAAATAATCCGAATGGATTCCAAGGTCCGCTAAGATTCATGTCACTATAATAAGTTTGTCTATTTTACCTGATATTAGTTACAAAATGTTAAGTTTGTATTTAAGTAGTGGCCTAAATGCCAAAGAACCAGAATCAACACTGAAACACTGACTAACTGGGTTGATGATATCCTCGGGGACAAATTGTTCACCAGCAGAGTTATAATCTCACATTCTGATTTTACAAAGCTGACATGCTGTTTCACTGGCAATTTTATTAGTACCTTTAGTCTGGTTGAACGCAGGCCCAGAATTCTAAATTTTAGTCCAGAAGGCATTTTGGATAACCCACGTATTTTCAGTTGTACAAGTCGTGGCAATGGCAACTTTTTAGACAGATCCATCCGACTCATGCAGCATCCATGCGGCTCGTGCCTTGATAGCAAGGTGAACACCGCTCAGTTAAGATGGTTTTTGGTGCTTGCTCAAGACGTTGCTAGGACGCAATACTCACACACCGGCTTGTACAGGAGTCATGCATTGGAGAAAAAACATGGAAGGGGGTTTTCGGGTAACATATGCCACTCAAGGCATCATAGGAGCCAAGTTTGTAACAGGCTAACGTACGGGCTGCATACTCTTGCGATCGTGTCATGCGGAGTTTGTATACGCTGCTGCTGCAGATATGATATATGTTCAGTTCTATTTGCACGGAAATAATGGTTCATGCCCGGCATTTACTTTTATAACGTCATACGAGGAGCATTTCAGAAATAGTGTAAATGAGTCTGCCATTCCTGGGAATGTCGACAAACTTTTGGAATTTACGTTTTAGTTTTAAGGTTAACGTATCATCAAAAGACCTGCGCTCAAACTATGAGACACTTGTATTTTCTTCAAAATATACCTTGACAATTATTGTTAGGGTAGAGACACTGAGTAGAAATGGACGAAATATTCATGTAAAGGTAAATTCATATTTCATAAAGTCTGGACACAAACAGCTCGGAAATGATACCTATCTTATCTGTCATACTGAAAATATTCCGTAGGATTGCCGTTATATCAGCTTTGCTAAAACATAAGATTTATCTTTCAAGATAGACTGATCAGGCAACAATGTGCATTTTATGACGTCACTCCTGTACTAAACTGAAATTTATACATTAGTTTTGAGGTCAATATAAATGGAAGTGAATGTTTGATTACGGATATGAAATAGAGAACGAATACAAGTTAATTCGTCATGCTTGTTTTTGTTTTTAAAGATAATCTTTTACAACACTCTTTTGTCAGTGGTCAACTTGATATTTGACGATAATTTTCCCCACCCACCCACACATTTCAATGTCAATATGTCATATAAAGTAACAAGTCTTTCATTTTTTTATGTATGAATTTCACTTTCATTATGTCTGTCTAACTTAGACAGCGGAGAAAAGTTAAATATATTTAGTATGTGTCTATTCCTTAAAATTTCATTATATTATTTTGTAATTCACACAATTTGCTGCTACTCTGCACCTTCCGGCGTAGAATTTGCACATGTATCATCAGGTTTCATCGGTCATATGATGCCAATCGTAACAGAACACAGTGGCATAATCATTTAACTAATAAAAGGCCTGTCATTTGTTGAAATGGGTTTGTATGAGTAAATAACCAGAATTTATTGATATAACGCTTTATAATGACTTTGCTTTTTTAACCTCAATAAGTTACTTGTGTAGAGTCTGGAAATGAAATCTCTATAACTTTCTTATTTAATATTAAAAAACAATATTACGTGTTTTATCATTAAATACAGCATTGTCTCATTGAGCCAACAACAAAAGAAAACAGAGACTTTCAAAGAAAAAGAAAATGTACAGTTTCCAGTATCCAGACCCTTATGACATATATGCACGTGCTGTCATGCATGAGATACTTAGAACTTCTTTTAACACATACCATGCTAAAGCACTAGAGAATTTAATGATATATGAAACTATTACCAAACATCAACCAATAGGATACCCTGAGATCTTTCACATTATTTTTGAAATACCCCTCGTGCTAAGATGACAGAAATGCTAACTTCAGTCACCTTGTATCCATGGTAACGAAGCTATTATTTGTCCTCATCTACATGCAAGGATATTCGTACATTCGCTGGTGCCACAGCAAATAAAAGTGAATGATCAAAAAGAGAGTTTCTTCACTAAGTTTATTCTAATTATGCAATATCCTCGTTCTTCTGAGGTTTCTTCATTGTCATCTCCAATACTTCTCTGTAGTGAAGTCTAAGTACAGAACATGGTCTCACCATTTACTATGAAACATGTTTTAGGCATTTTAAGATTAAAACGCAGTCCCTGAATTGCAATGCTTATTCAAGCAAGCTTTAATTAACTGAAATTTAATATCTGTGGAGGATGGAGAAGAAAGTGCGTCAATGTTAAACCTAAGTGCTTAACCAAACAATCTTGATACATTAATCTCATGGTGGACAGTGGGTAGCAACTCAATAAAGCTCTTTTATGCTGTATAAAAAATAGGCAGAGGAGTTGATATGCTTTCTTATTACCTTTCTGTTTGACTTTCCGCTCTTTTGGTAGTTTCTACTGTCATCCTGTAAATAAGACATTGCCAAATGATAATTTCGACAATCATGAATGACGCAGTGACAAAACCTAATGAAGAGACAAAACATAGAACATATGAGCCGCGACGTGAGAAAACCAACAATGTGGCTGTGCGCCCAGCGCAAACTCAGATCAGCCTGGGCAACTGCCTAGTCCAATCAGACTTCGATAAGTGCTCAAAGGGTAGCTAAGGGTTTCAGCTACCTCCATGCGGACAGCGAAGACTCTGATCAGACTGGGCGGATGCCCAGGCTGATCTGAGTCTGCGCTGGGCGCACAACCACATTGTTGGTTTTCTCGTGTCGCGGCTCATATAAAATCGAAAAAAAAAAATACTCAGGATGTTTCGTGTTTGGAAAGGCGTATAAAAGATAAAAGTAAAGACCCAACCCAAAACCCAAAAGGCCCAAAAAACACAACGCACACAAGACATCGACAGAATTGAGGAGAGAAACACAAAACCATTATATTTGATAATAGACACACTCAATCTTACAAGTAGGAACTCCAACGAAAATGCCACCTTTGAACGGTCAAGAGAAAACTGCTGGGGTTTTAAGTTTATCTTAAACATGCAACCTCCTACGCAGATCACCACGCATATCAAACATCTACTTGTTTTTGGAGCAGATCCAAAAACAAGAACGTGTTTTAGGAACTTCATTAAAGTATTTTAGTATAAACTATAAGATAAGGTATGTTTAGACTAAACAATAAAAAAAATTTAAACACAATATGCAATGATAACTTTCGGCTTAACTTGTTTTGTAAAAGTGAAGGTATACATTTTTAGGAGAAGCTATACTACAATTTTTACCATTTTTTGTACCTGTTTGCCTCCCTTCTCAATAAGGTTGGCTCTTAAATAACACAACTTGTCCTCTAGGAGCATTTTCTTTCCTTTCACAGTATACTCCATTTTGAGCGAGCTTTGTTTCCAGAGTCACAGAAACTCCCCTTTTGTAAAATGGAAAGATATGGAGGTGTACCCTTACACCTTAATGTAACGTTGAAATAAGTTCGGTGATTAAATACTAAGACAGCATCCGAATCGGACAGCTTTAGAAACGAGTTTGGGGTAACAGTTACATGAAAATTCAGTCAGGAAATTATGTTGCAGCG
The DNA here is from genome assembly GCA_963989385.1 of Ctena decussata. Lineage (NCBI taxonomy): Eukaryota > Metazoa > Mollusca > Bivalvia > Lucinida > Lucinidae > Ctena > Ctena decussata. Next base: position 67,025,339 of record OZ022502.1, on the reverse strand, counting down.
ATATTAGGTGAACGCAGAGATTTACAGAGTTAACTTGTTGGGAAATGCTTCTCATCTATATCAATCTAAAGAACCATTCATAGAATCGCGCATTTAAAATTTAGTCTAATAATCTAATTTCTGACAATACATCTTTATGTAACATTCGCACTGGCTGAATATAAATGCATTCTAAGAAATACATTTTGTTTCATCTGAATAATTATCGTTGAAGATGCATGTATGGGTATCTCCATGTCTTTCTATTATGTTTACAAAGAACAACAATTGATAAAATATCCAGGTTGTTTTCAATGATAAAGACACCATTCAAAAATGAGGCATACTCTTAAATGAAAAAAATCCCCTACAGGAGAAATTGATTTTTTAAGGGTTTAGCTCTATTGAGAAGGTAAACAAAATGAAAATGGCAGAGTTGATTCTCCAGGGGTCGTATTCATAAAACGCTTTAAGTGGTTGCTATGCTGTTGCTAAGGCTAAATTTCTTTGAAGGAGATTCCCTACAACTATGAAATTTGCTCTGGAGGAACAGTCTTACAAAGACTGTTCCTCCAGACCAAATTTCATAGTTGTAGGGAATCTCCTTTATAGATATTTAGCCTTAGCAACCGCATAGCAACGACTTCAGTGGCTTTATGAATACGGCCCCTGATTTCTTACCCATTCACCATGATACTAACCACTGAGTCACTTTTAGATCTTGGAAGAGTAGTTTTGAATGAGCCTTGTGACACTTTTCTAGCTTTTCGCTTCCTTAGAGCATCTCGAAGCTGAAACAAAAGGTCATATAGTGGTTATCAATGACTACCAGGCGCCAGGATTTGAGTTGGAAAATGAAAACTGTAACATTATTATTGTGATAATTTTAATCAGAAAAAAAGATTAATCGAAATGTCCATGATATATATTATGAAAACAACAACAACAAATAGGAAATAATGATGGCGTTTGTCTTATTTCTCCAAGCGTTGCAACACAATATTGTATCATAGTTTTAGATAAACTGGATTTTGATAAAAAGAATATAAAGAAAAGATAAAAAAAAAAGGTAAAAAATAAAAATACTGAAGAGATAAATTCTGTTGATCCTCCGTAAACCATCTTTTGATGAGAAATGATGAAGAATACAACACGTTGCTCAAAGTTATTCTCTAAAATTCTCGCTTTATAAATGTCAAAAGAAGACATTTAAAGCAAACTAATCAGTACTCAGTGAATGGCTGGTACACTGTATACACCTGCTTCAGATAACGTTATTAAAATGAAATACTCTGTCTTAGTATGTATGTCTCTTACCTGCTGATTGTAAACACAGTGGAATATAAATATAAAGACTCCCTGCAAATTAAGAAACGACACCAAAATATAGAGATAATAAAAGGAAACAAATTCAAAGAAAACTGGTATTGCCTGTAATCCACTGATGACAATTAAAACTATCCAAAAGATAAAATTAGCCCTCTTCTCAGATTCTAAGGTACGTGTGTCTATTTTATGTGCCTCTTATATGTAACTTTTATTCTTCGGTCCCACAGAGCTTGCGACTGCGATGCGACCGCGTTGCGACTGATTTCATCTGCGACTGACCTGCGACCTCTGCGACCATTGCAACTCCTTTTCCTCTTCAAATGTGATCGCCGATCAGTCGCCGATCAGTCGCCGTACAGTTGGCGACAGCCTTCGTGTGTAGTCGGCGACGATCGGCGATCTCTGTAACTGGTCGCCGTACGATCGGCGACAGGATTGCAACTAGTTTAGAGTGATCGGCGATCAGTCGGCGACCAATAGGCGACTCTTCGGCGACTAGTTTCAATTGAACGGCGACTGGTCGGAGACTGATTGGCAACCGTTCTGCGATCAAAAAAAAAAAAGAAAGAAAGAAGGAAAATAATTCAATGGAAATGCGGTAACCAGATTGAATTCATATCAGTGAAACACATTGGGGTGTTCGGGTGGTGCAATGGCGCTGTATGTAACTTCCAGTGCCGGGGCGTCCTACTCATTTGGATGGTTGGTTGGTTGATTTGATGCTTAACGTCCACGGTAAACAACTAAGGTCATGTCGGGACGGTCAGTTAACCTAACCACACTATTCCTGGGCAGGCTTAGACCTCCTAAGCGGTTAACCAGTACTAAGTGCACATACTTTCGCTAGTAACTGACAACTGCCCTTCTTGAATCAGCGGAAGGAGAAACGAAAGTATGTGGCCAGACCGGGATTCGAACCCAGGACCTCTGACTTACGAGTCAGGTGCCCTACCGATTGCGCTACCCGGCCCGGCCCTACTCATTTGGAACATTGTAGGGCAAGGGCCTACTGTGCTTGCAGTAGGTGCGGGGGGGGGGTGTTTGGACATTTTTTCTCTCTTCTATTATTTCTCTTTTCTTTCTCCCTCGCTCTGGGAGACGGCCTGATATAGACTGAAACACTGTCTTAAAGGGCCGTTAAACCCAAAACAAGTCAAGTCAAGTCAAGTGAAACACAACTACAGATTCCGTTGCTTCGCTTGCAACGAAACAACTGGCATGCACCTGTATTTTCTATAATGGTGTACAGGCGATTAAGACGGGGGAGGCGAACACAGTACTGGATAAGAACTTGGGTTTCAAAAAGGCCGCAGTTTGTTGAGATTTCTCATCTGAAGCAAGCGTCCAAACTTCGGGAGTCATTACTCCTGTCTGTTTTTGCGCCGATGTTTTTTTTTTTTGCGTCCTCTATGTGCCAGGACGCACATACATCTTTTCGTTTAAAAACTAGCACTGCAAACCTTGATCTATTGGAGCAAGCTGCAACCTGTCGGCGACCAATCGGCGACCTGTCGCCGATCGTTCAGCGCATGCTGCAACCTGTCGGTGACCAGTCGGCGACCTGTCGCCGATCGTTCGGCGCATGCTGCAACCTGTCGGTGACCAGTCGGCGACCAGCCGCCGATCGGTCGCCGATCAGTCGCCGTCTCACCAGCGTGCAGTCGCCGATAAGTCGCCGATCGGTCGCCGATCAGTCGCCGAACAGTCGCCGACAGATCGCCGATAGGTCGCAGCAAGGGTGCAACATTTCAGAGCCAAAGTGTTGATAAAACCGATCGGCGACCAATCGGCGACTGGTCGGCGACTAAAATAATACGACCGGCGACTTCCAGAAAACCACTGCAACCAGTCGGCGATCATAATCAGTCGCGGCCAGTCTTTTGTGCATGCTCAAAAGACTGGCTGCGACTAATTTTGATCGGCGACTGCTCGGCGACCGCTCGGCGACCTTGTTGCGACCATTATAAAACCTTCCCGCGACCTCTGCAACCTCTCTGCGACTGTCAAATTTTTTAGTCGCGGATAGGTCGCGGGGCGGTCGCAAGCTCTGTGGGACCGGGGCTTTAATTAAACAACTGGCAGAAGCGTTTGCAATTATATTAAAAATAGAGTGATGTGTATAATCCGTAACATGTCGTTACTAGGAAATCTATGTTTTCAGATAAAACAACAAACACTAGAGATTTGCTATGTTGGTAAGTAAAAAAAGACGAAGGAATAAATAATATCTTAACCAACGCGCTAAATTCATGTACATTAAAACATTGATTTTTAATGAGGACGTTTTTTTACTTTCCCATCAAAATAATATTGTGGGATAAATAAGATCGAATTTCAGAGGCGAGTATAATGGGCTGCCACGATTATATTTCATGAAACGATATAGAAAATACCTCTTATACCCATCAGTCACTCCTTGTTATCTGAATTCCAGTGAAACTGTATACAAAATTATTTAATATGAAAATATTGCTAACTTATAGTTTGGAGCACTTTGCTGTAATCGCCAAAATTGCCCCGCAAAATATATGTTTTATAGTGATTTACCTTTTTGACAAAACACAACCAAAACTTGGATACAGACAAACTATCTGCATATTATATTTGAAAAGTCATAATTTGAAACGAACCTGTAGACTATTCAAAATACAGAAGAAATACTGGAACACGACCAAGTCTCTGTTGACTGATAGTACACCAAACACCCAGGAACATCCCATCAAGGGTAGCAATACACACAGACTACGAGCACAAGTCCTATATAAAATAAAATATGAATTTCATTGCAAACACGCCCTGTAAAGTCTTAAAAACATGGTTAATTGTCATTCAAAATTAAAACTGGGAATTTTAGTTGCTATTACATTTGAAGGCAAACAAATGTATGGTTTGGTAACAGAGCATGCCCATGTCAAATTTATTCGTTACTTATTTTGCTGTAAGCCCCGAATTTAAGGTATTTTACAAAGTACAGGTAAATTATAATGATCAGGAACAGAGACAATTATTAAGCACATCCTGCTGTAAACATCAAATAAGGAAGGAAAACTAGAAACGATAAAGACGGCACACAAAGTAAAACAAGACGAGAGAAAAGCTAAGAGGGTAGGCGCCGTATTTATAAAACGACTAAAGTGGTTGTTATGCTGTTGCTAATGCTGATTTTCTATAAAGGAGATTCCCTACAACTATGAAATTTGCTCTTGAGGAGCAGTCTGAAAAAGACTGTTCCTCCAAAGCAAATTTCAATGTTGTAGGGAATCTTCTTCATAGAAATTGAGCCTTAGCAACACCATAGCAACGACTTAAGTGGTTTATAAATACGACTCAGCTCTTTCTCAGCAAGACTGTTTGACCTGAGAGTGTTTTATAAACCACTGAATAAATTACAAATAATGCCAACCCGTCTTCAGACATCTGGCTTAAGCCCCTATCTCACTGGGATGCGACAGTTTGCGACTGATTGCGAATTGCATTCGCGGATGAGTCTCAAAACTGTCTTGAAACATTCGCGGGGATTCGCAATATCCTCGCGTGAGTCGCAAACTGGCGCAAACGGTTCGCATTGTCGCACAAAAAAGTTTTACATGTAAAACTTTTTTATGCGACAAAATTTCTCGCAATATAGTCGCCACATAGTCGCAAAGTCATCGCGGGTGTCGCGAACACGTCGCGGACCCGTCGCAATTCAGTTTCCGGCGAGTCGCAATGACCGTGAACACGAAAAATTTGCGAAATAAATAAGACTATAATGCGAACAAATTGCGACATAAATAAGACACATCCGCGACTAATTTGCGAGGAAATAAACTGAGTAACTTTCGCGCGAACGTCGTGAGACATTCATACGAATATCTTACGACTATCGTGCGAGTGTCTTAAATTACTCGCAATGTCGCAAAAGTGTCGTGAATGCTTCGTATTTTCGTCCCACGTGACTCGGACAATTATGTTTCTCGCAAACAGTTTGCACTCATTCAGTTCCAACCAGGCATCATGCCAGGAAAGGTCAGAAAAGGGCGAGGGAGGGGTAGGACTGCCACTGCACCCGGCCATACAATCACCACAGGCAGCCGAAACAGTCCCAGCTCCTGTTCCCTCCGACGACGAGAGCTCGGGAGCTACCACGGTTTTCCTGACGGGTGAAACAAGGAAGAAAAAGAAACTGGGCATTGAGAGTGAGAAACAGTACCCATGGAAGGATGCCCACCAGAATGTACTGGCTGAGTTCTGGCTGAACCACCCCATATTTTATGATAAAACACAATATCCATCTTTCTGACGTCTGATGATTAAAAAATTGCTGGTATGTCAATAGGTTCTCATTTTCTCGCAAAATCATCGTACGACTGTTGCACGACCTTCGCACGACAGTCGTGCGACGTTCGCGAGAGTATCGTGACACAGTCGCTGGAGAGAAATAATCGCAATTTTATTGTGCGAACGTCGCACGAGTGTCTCACGAACGTCGCGCGACTGTCGCGCGATATGTGTGCGAACTCCAGACGAATTTGGGCATGATTCGTGAGATAATCGTACGACATTCGTGCGACATTCGCGCGACACTCGCAAATATGTCGTAATCACCATTTCAGTGAGACCCAAATATGAAAATTGTAGCAAAGTCACGGATTTTATCGCAAATCTTTGTCTCAAACTAGTCGCCAGTTGTCGCATCCCAGTGAGATACTAGCTTTTAATGATCAATCTTATCTAAGTTTGCACTGTTTATTGAAATTGTTAGATTTAATATTAAGGTCATAATACTACATGGTGAGTGAATGATAATAGGCACTAGGCAGGTGATGCTTACTTCTCGTGAGCACCTGATCACACTTTCATTTTGGGATTCATGTCTATGTATCTAAATATTTCGGATTTGCCAATGTTTTAAATGGTTTACTAAGTCGAACTTAAGATTTTGGTACTTTGGTCAATTTTTACTTAAAACTTGTTACGTTTTGAGTGATTGCTTAGAAGTGCATTGCCACTTGACATTTTTATATTTTTTTCGCCCTTTTCAAGAATATTCCACTTATATTGAGCCGATAGTTAAGCAGAGGTGGGAAAATGCTGGTTTCCGGGGAAATACTACCTCACCTTCCGCAAGCAGATCGAGATTTTCTCACTTATGCGCCGAGCAAGGATCAAAGCCACAGCGGTGAGAGACCTCATGTTCGCGCCTTTATCCACTAATTCATTTTAACTTAGTCCAATACGTCAAAACATGGCTGTGTTCTGAACAAATGACTACACTTTGACAAGCGTATCTGATATTTTAGTAGATCTTAGTTCAATCGTACAGCCACTAACAAAATTGTGGATTGTCGATGTAGTTAGAACTAACGTAATAATAATAGGATGTCAAATGATAAAATTGTGTAAAAAGAACTAGCAACAATACAATACTACCTACCAAAACGCCTTTTTTTGTCGGTATGACGCAGCATAAAACAAATCCAATTAAAATTAAATAAATAATGCTAAATGATGACACGACTAATAATATGACTAATAATATGCTTACGTAAGCTGTTGTTTGGTTGTTTTCCCCTTCAAAACTGTTGTTGACGCCATTTTTCGGAAGATGATAATTATGACAATGAAATTTATCTGAAAGGAAAAACAGAAATGTGTAGAACGTTTGTGAAAGGGGGTGCATACCACTTTTGTTGAAATCTCAGTAAACCCATCCTAAATATTTCTTATAAGGGACACACGTCCCAGCGGACACATGACGTCAATATGACGTAGAACTGATGTCGATGCGACGTAATTTCAACGTCATGTGCCTGCTTGGGTATATCCAGTCATGAATTTTATACTGTTATATAACATTGAGAAAACTATCTAAACATTATAATCACCTTCCTGGCCCCTCTTTTATGGAGCTCTGACACTCATCGCAAAACTTAAATCAGTCCTGTTTTCAACTTACCAGGATAACAAAAGCAGCAGGACCTACAAATGCCCAGATTAGTCCTGAGTCCAGAGACAACCAGCAACTGTAAAAAGAAGAATAAATACAGACGCGATTATGTTCATGAGATACATTCGATCGCCTCAACCATAAAACGTCATAAAATTGTTGCGCTGGGATTCGAGAATGATAATAAGGTCTCTCTTAAAATTGAGTAATTAGCATTCAGAATGCAATATTTCATATCCGACGGTAGTTTCGGCTTTTTCTGAGGAGCCTTACAGACGCAATAACAACAGGAGAGAATCTTAAGTCAAAAAAAGAACGAATGAACCATATTGTATTAGCGTTCCTGCAACCCCATGACATTACAAAGATGTCTTAATGATATTGAGTCAATTTTTGTGCCTAGTAAATTGTTTTCATATGTAGTATGGAAACAAACTGCTCACCGGATTATTGTTAGCTGTATGTAAGAAATATGAGGTTCCAATGTTTAAACATACTTACTGTTCGTCAGTGCCATAGCCTCCATTTTCGGTTACCACAAGAGATATAACCAAGGAAATAGCTACAATAGTAGCCGGCACCACTGTAAAGGACCAAAAATTAAATTGTATTTGGCTGCACCTGACTCACTTAATTAATAAAACAAAGGCATTTTCAATTAGTGTGTCTTTACGAAAACAAAGTCTTTTTCATCTAATCATCTACAGTCTCGATTGTTAAAGGTAACAGAAACCCGAAAAAAAAAAAGAAAAAAAAGATAGAAGAAAAGAAAACGCTTACGCCTATTCTGGGGCTGAGAGTTTTTCGTAGAAAAAGGATTCTGACTATGTAAAGGAAGAACGTATATTTATAAACATGAACGTACACCAGGCAAATATCAAAAGTGGAACAAGCGGAAACTTTATTGTGAAAAGGCGAACCACACATAATAGAATCTCTAGTCCCTTTAGAAGCATCATGAAGAACACGACTAAAAACAAGAGCTGCAGAACGCTAGCTATTACTGTGCAGGCAACCTGAAATATATGAAAAATTAAAATTAGGGAAAAATGTGATAGGGCTTTGGCCTATTATGACTCATACATGATGCTGAGCTGAAGGGAAGATGGTGAATGTTACTTTTAGACGGAGGGATGAGAATCTTTAACTGTATTTATACGCAGAGTTCGATAATCATCGGCTCTAAGAAACGGCATGGTGATATGGTCAGAGATCTGCAAACAATCTTTAGTCAATACAAAAAATGATAGCTCCATCTCCAGAATTAACGTTGCTTTACTTGCAATCGAAATATACTGAACAAAAAAGAAACATTACATACATTGATAAGCACTACCTTTTGATTTTCGAACCCTGCGCTTTCAAATGAGCTGGATGGATGAATGAAATCTGAATTGTTTATAAACGAGATCATAATAGTGACTTCTTTGTTCAAGTTGCTAGCCTTGGATAAACTTTTAAGTTTTAATGAAGTGTTTCTGGAAAATATTTCATGGTTGATGTAACGTTTCTTTTTTCCAGTATATTTAAAATCTGACAATTATTAGAAACGATGGGTCTGTTATAATTTCCGAAAAATGACGAAAGAAATGACGACAAAGCTACAAAAGACAAGACAGTTAGGTACTACACTTACTAAGGAAACAAAATGTGAGCATTTAAAAAAAAGAACGCTGTGTAAAAATACCTTGCTTTCAGTTCTATTAATTCCAGCCAAAAATACACCAAGGGCAACAAATAGGGCACAGCAGAGGTTCATCAGGATGACAGCTCTGTCAGACCTAACATATCTGCAAATGTTAAAATAATGTTACAGAAAACGCGCTTGCTCTTAGGGCTTATACTGATGACACCCTTATGTTTTCTAGAAACAGATTGCGGAGCATTTTATGTTCTTACCGATCACAAGAATCAAGCAGGCCTCAAATGATAAGGGGAATGGTACACTTTTAAAGGAAGCAAGTCAACGTTTTTTTGTTTTTGTCTCCCTTTTCAACGGAAGTCATAACGTAAAGAAAAGTGCTATCAATTGACCTCAAATCAACGTCGAATGAATTTTAATGAAACTTACGGCGCTAATTCGACCTTGCTTTTTGCCAATGGTGTTTGAATTTCGGGAAATTGTATTTGTACGGATAATTTTCTCTATAAAAATGGCATTACTTTCATCCTATTAGCATTGGATTGGTAAACATATATTCTTTCGGACTAGATTCAACAGACATCGAAATATAATTATGTTGAAATACTCACATATTTTCTTAACATTTGCCTATTTTAGTCACATATCCACAGGCAAATGTTATATCACAGATCAATACTTTTGGGTGTATATGACCAATTTCAAGGGGGAAATTGGCATAGGTTCTGGATTGGGTAAATATGTAATAGAAACAAATTTGCCACAAACTCCTTTTGAGTGGAGCCCAAGGTGGAAGGGCAACGTTGTCAAAGGATGTAAGCAAGTCAAAAAGTCGTCTTCCTTCGAAATAATGACAAAATATCTTGGCGGTGTACCCATTTACTTAATATATTCTCGAGAACTGCAGACTGTGCTAAGCTGAGTTTCTGGTGCATGCCTTAAAGACAAGCATTCTTGTTTATCGGGTGCTATAATCTTATGCAACAGTCCAGTGTAACTGCTGTTTCATGAAAAGAAATACGCCATCTAACGTAACTAATGGCATTCCAAGGCCATAAAACAGCTAAAAAACTGGGGGGGGGGTGTTCTATATACTAGAGAATATATGTCTTCATGGCTAACTTTCTCATGACATAAGTCAACAATATACCTCCAGACTAAGGCATGACATATGATGGTAGCCAGTAGTCCTAGCATGGATATAAAGCATCCAACAGCTGATATAAAACTCAAAGCAAGAGCATGTTCCTTGTCCTGAAATATAATTTTAAAGAACTCAGCGAAATACAAGTAACATTGTTTAATTATGGCGTTTTAAAGCTGTTTTGGGGTCCATGTCTGTGTATCTAAAATATTCCGGAATTGTCTATGTTTAAATGACCTACGAGTTCGGACTTATGATTTGGGTACCTTGACCACTATCATCAGTAATATTGTGTGCTTCTCATTTTGTCGGTTGAGATTGAAAACAAAACTGCCCTTTTCATATGTATACTATTATCGTAAAGGAAGGGGTATAACTAATGTTTTGAGACCTTGTAGTCCAACCCATTTTCTATTTCAATCTTGCTATCATAATGTTTAAATTTTATGCAAATGAGGAATAAGTATGTTCTAACTCAGCTGTTTATGTAAACTTTATCTATTCTGAGAACGGTTATTTTCAAAATGCACATAAAACCTATGTATTTACCTCCTATATTTACAGCATGAAATGGCTCAAGTGCAATGTATTGCTGCCTACATGCACTTACGCTCGCGACTCCTGAAAGTTTTCCAATGTGACAGCACCAAACGCTTACCTATTGGTTTACTGAGTGTTTTTGATTGAAAAGACTGCAATACGTATTGAGTACCTAATAATGTTAGGCCTTATGGTTGAAAGCTATAATTGGCACTAGATATAATTGTGTCAGGTTCGCCAGTAAAAGAGATGTCAAGATTTGAGCTCCATAGGATTAATTCTTGGTGGAGGTGGCATGCATATTTTTTATGACTATACGATGGAAATAAATTCCTTGGAACGCAGAGTAATTGGCTTTTGCTCTCTGATGACTTTGATTAAATGTTATAGAATATAGTGATTCTAACGTTTTCGTAATATCTTATCGAATAAAATTATTTAAAAAAAATACTGCAAAGGCATCATTTTGCGCATTATCCCGTTTCATACAAATTTTGGGGCTTAGCGACACCGAAGAACTTAGATACAGAAACGCGTGTCTGTCTCACCAAATTTGGTATGGATACGTTTATTTTCTTACCAGAGGTTTTATGCTCATCAAAACAGCAAAGTTGGTTAAATGGGTACATTGGCATATAGTCTTACTAGGCGTTGTGCTATTTACATAGCAACCGTCTGTTGACCAAGCTCCAGCTCCATCAGTTCCTCTGTGAAGACAAAACCACTGAGGTTATGTTGAAAAAACTTTGCCGCAGCAACAAAATCACATGCACAACAGCAATAAAACAGACCTTTTATGTAGAGGATAATATCAAAAACAATTATGTAAAAAGATTCATCTTTATCCCCTTTATGGCTTCTGAGAAGAAGAGTTTGGGCAAAAAAAAGAACATTTGGATTTTCGGTTATGATGGCAACCAATAAATTTCAGGGATTTGGGCACAAATCACATGGCTGGAAAAGGACCACATTTCAGGAACATTTCTCTAAAGCTTTGTCAAAATATCTGCAGTTGCACAGAAATAAATGCCAAATTTCTACTTTTCCCATAATAAGTCTATGGAAAATTTCAGGTGCCATAGCAACAAAATCACATGGGCAACGATAATATAAAACTTAATTCAGGTAGAGGCTAATATCATTAACATGTACGCAAAGTACCAGCTTCATCCCTCTTATGGCTTCTGAAAAGAAGATTTTTCAATATTGTTTTTAAAATTCAAAATTCACCCTTTATTTTGCCATGGCAAGCAATCAAATTCAGCGATTTAATCTAAATTCATACGGACCATAGAGGAATACTCGAGAAACATTTCTATCGACAAAAATCTAAATAATTGCAGTGAGACAGCAAACATTGCCACATTTATTTTTCCCATTATAAGTCAGTGGAAACTTTAAGTTGCCATAGCAACTAGAGTTCGTATGGGATCATAGAGGGTCATGTTATAAGGCCTGGCAAAGCGAGAAAACGAACTGGGTAAAAAAACCAGCAAAAAAAAAAAAAAACACAAACAAACGAAAATTCATAAATTTAATTACATCTCAAAAAGAGATGCATTTTACTCAGTTAAAGTATTTGACTGTAAAAGTCTATCAGAAAATAAGTAATTTAATTTGCCAACTAAGCCTAGGTCAATGCGAATTTTCTTCTAACAATACTTTTATAGGATGTTTACAGAGTGTGTTTCATATTCTGAGGATTTGAGATATCAAACCGATTGAAACATGGCTTAAAATTATAATTATATTTCACTAAGAGAGAAACCGCATCAGTATGACCTGTTTGGTATAAAAATATACGTACCCTATAGCAAAGTCCAAAAATATGCACTTTGGGTCACCATACCCCGTCTAAAAATGGAAATATTCAGCTGTCATGAATCACACACGAGGCATCATTTCGATGCAAGCATACATAATGGTACACGTTTCAGTAGTCCAACATAATGGACAACAGAGGTCGTATTTTAACACGACTTAAGTGGTTGCTATGCTGTTGCTAGGGCTATATTTCTTTGAAAGAGATTCCCTACAACTATGAAATTTGCTCTGGAGGAACAGTCTTTTAAAGACTGTTCCTCCAGAGCAAATTTTATAGTTGTAGTAAATCTCCTTTATAGAAATAAAGCCTTAGTAACAGCATAGCAACAACTTAAGTGCTTTTATAAATACGGCCCCAGGTACGCATCACAGCCTGGGTAGGTAAGCATTCTCTGACTGAGCACATAATGCAATACACATTAAATAAACTGAAAATCATTTGACTTATTTAAGAATACACGAATATACCAGGTAAGGCCATCATCACTAAATACAACTCACCCAAGACACCGAAAGAAAAAGATGGAGGGCAAATCAAGAACGACCGAACGAAAAAAACATATTTTCGTTAAAAGCATATTTTCGTCTAACAAAGACGAACTTTAGGAAAACGGCCTTGAACAACTAAGTGTCTGATTAACCAAGGCAGATCCAAGGGCGAGGGTTGGTTGCAACCGGAAACCGGTTATGCCCCCAGTAATTTCATTACTGGCCGCCGCAATGCGGCGCTTCTGTTTTGGTTCTTCATCGTTGTTCTATGTGTTGTTTGTTGCTATGTCTATTATTGATAGATGGTGTGTGATGTTAAGGATAGCCCGGTGACCACCTGCAGGGGAAATGGCTGTTCACATGGCTGCCGCGGATGATAACTTTGGTGGTGACTAGTTTTGTGATGTCTTTTTCCCACTGGGTGTCTTGGATGGGATCAGGGATGGAATGGTGTCAGTTCCTGAGAGTTCTCCTATTTACTTTTGTAACGCGCTGTATAACTACTAGAAATTTAATTTAACTTTATCTTATCTGCTTTCTGATGTCACACTGAGAATTTTTTATCGAAATCTAATTGATGGTACCAGTAATTCAGTGTCAGTTGCCCTTAGTGGAAATCCTGTTTCACTGTTTGTCAAATTTGTCAATAATAAGCGGGTACTCTTCAATAAAGGATTGAAATGCTCAGTGGTTGTCAAAAGATGTTCATCTAAAGCTATCAACCAGCTGATGTGGTCACTTATAATAATACTGACGTAACGTTTTTTTTCCTGCAAGCAAACCCAGGTAAGCTGCACCTTGCCTCGCATTTTTGTGTTATTTCTTCATTAAAATGCTTTTTATGTCCTCTTGTATGTGCACTCTATGTTAAAATCAAATATTATATCCACTAAACATGTGGTTCAAACAAATGACTCGGAATGACTTGGTAAAATATATGTTTCAACTGTAAGCGAATACGCCTATAAAAGAATATTTGTTGTCATCAAAAGCTTCACAGATGATGGATTGTTCGATGGATGACTTGCGATGTTACGCCATGTTCAACAGTATTTCAGTCATGCAAGGACGATGGGAGGGTAATTATCGAAAACTGTGTACAATGGAGACTCGTTTACGCTTGAAAAGCTTGTCTTGAAATCAACTCAGCCACTGGGGCTCCTTAGCTTAAAGAAACAGAAAAAATGGTATATCTTTAGTTTAAGATAAAAAGTTCGCGAAAATACTGCTTTAGGTGTTCATTCTGGGATTCAAAATGCAAGTTTAAACTGTCAGAAATCAAATATCCTCCGCATACACGCACTTTATAACAATATTAAAAATACCAAAAAATGACGTGTTGAGTTTGGGGTGGTTGGGTGGTGCGATGGGGCTGGGTATAACTTCCAGTGCCGGGGCGTCCTACTAATTTGAATAATAGGTAGGGCAAGGGCCTACTGTGCTTGCAGTAGGTGCGGGTTGTTTGGACATTTTTTCTCTCGTATATCATTTCCCTCTTCTTTCTCCCTCTGTAAGGGAGACGGCCCGATATAGACTGAAATATTGTCTCAAAGGGCCGTTAAACCCAAAACAACCAACCAACCAACAACCAACGTGTTGAGTTGCAAAGGGCTCATCTTGCACATTTAATGGCCATGCAGTACGCTAAACAAGATGTTAGCTATTTTCGATACCTTTCTATGGTAAACAATAACTGTTACGGGAGGATCCGCATTCGCAAGTGGTTGTCCTAGCTGCAGTGAAAGCACGTCAGAGTTGACAGTCATATCATCGTTAAACCTCTGGACAGCACTACAAAAGATTTTAAGAAAAAACAAAAACAAAAAAAAACATTGAGCTTTTTCTTAAGTATGAACAGGTATCCGATGTATGATCGCTTAACATATCGTATTAATCCCAATAAATGCCCTTGCTCTAATAACCCTTCCTCCTGTCCGAAAACAATGTTATAATGACTTGCGAAAATTACAAACTTCCAGGCGCAAAATCTCAAGGATGAGATATTTTACACAGATATTTTACACAAAGCGCAGCTATCATTCTTACATGTTTAAAAATCACTTAAGGTGTATGAGTATACCTCCATTTTGCATCAGTTTTACAAACGGGAACAATTTTTACGAATTCCTGCTTGCTACCCTGGAGGACGTAGCTCTTTAAAATGGGCTCCACTGTTTTAGAGCATAAAATCATATGTTTCCTTGTTCCCAGACTCATACACCGTCTAACCCATACTAGGCACTTGTGTTTTTTTAGGTTTTGTATTTTGTAATGACTTATGTATTTTGAGTTTTAACCTTTGTGTTTTGTGTTCTGAATTTCCTATTTATTAAAAGCGGTTTGTGATGTACAATTTAACTATTTTATTGCTTGTGTTGCTTGCGTAAATCCCCTCCTTATAATATACGACATTCTTTAAACACAAATTACTTTATACTAATCCCTGTTGATCGTTTAAAGTTAGTAAACACATTCGACAATAGGAAAGTCAGAACACAAAACACAAAAGTAAAAACTCAGAATTTATAAGCCTTTACACAAAACACAAAACTCAAAACACACACGTGCCTAGTAGGGTTAGTCGATTGCGTATAGAGGGTGTAGCAGTCTAGGAACAAGAGAACATATAATTTATACGCTGACATGAAGAAGTTGTATTATAATTGCTGTCTCTCTTGTGGTTTTCGTGATATATGCATGTAAGCAGACTTAACTGTTTAATCAATTATGGTTGCGGTTACGTAGGCTTAAAGGAATCATAGCCCTCCGTCTATAATGGTCCAAACCAAAACAGCAAAGTCCAAAGACTAAAACATAAAACACAAAATTTAAAAGACCAACTTCAAAAGGTCCCAGCACAAAACACAATGTCACATATAGGCTTCCGTAGAATTTTGATATCACTTAGTATTACCCGTTGACTGATAATCTAGGTGATATTATAGCGGCTGCTTTTCTGTAGTGTACCGCTCCGAAACAAACGTCTTCTCCTAAAAAGAAAATATCATACTGAAGTTAAAATAGCATACAAGCTCAAACAGTTTGTTCACGTGTAGAAATTTCTATGAATATTACATTTTGAATATTTAGCATACTACGGAAGCTTATATGTGACATTATGTTTTGTGTAAGGACCTTTTGAGTTTTGTGTTTTGACTGTGTGACTCCTATCTTTACATTTGTGTTTTATGTTTTTGTGTTTGGACTTTGCTGTTTTGGTTTGGTCCATTACAGACGTAGGGTTATGATTACCTTAAGCCTACGTAACCACAACCATAATTGATTAAACAATTAAGTCTGCTTACATGCAGACATCACGAAAATCACAAGAGAGACAGCAATTGTAATACATCTTCATACCAGAATAAAAATCATATGTTCCCTTGTTCCCAGACTCCTACACGTTCTATCCGTAATTGACTAACCCATTCTAGGCCCTTGTGTATTTTGAGTTGTGTAATGAATTATGTATTCTGAGTTTTAAATTTTGTGTTTTATGTTCTGACTTTCAAATTTTTGATTTGAAATTTAAGTATTCATTGCTTGTGTTTCTTGTGTAAATCTCATCCTTATAATATACACAAATTACTTTATACTTATCCTTATTGATCGTTTAAAGTTAGTATACACATTTCAAATACATAAAACACATTGTCAGATATAGGCTTCCGTAGCATACGGAATAATTTTGATTCGCGATAAGATCAGTTCGTTTCTCATTACGATTTTAATGATAGAGGGTAACTGTATAAGTAACAAAAATTTTAGCACCCTAGCCCAATAATATTCACATACGGTCAATCAACCATGATTCCGGAATCTATCACAAGTCATTTATTTGCAATCTGCTCCAGGCACTAGCTCTGAAATTTCGACGAATTCAATAGAACTTAGCTGAAAGTAGATTGAAATTTTCTTAAAAATTATGTATGTTAAGGTATGTTATTTACTTCAAACTTAATTGAAATATAAACCACGCCAAACGATTGTTTTTTTTCCTAGAAATGGAAAAAGAAAACATACGAGGGATGATCAGAAAGTTCCCGGAAAAGTGCTGTATTCTCTTTACTATTTTATTTTCTTCAATAAAATTCCATCCTAGGCAACTTTAATGTAATTGTGATTCATATCATATAGAATTATTAACCTATGTCTATCCAGTTTATTGCACGCGCCACCAACGTAACGACCGGTAACTTGACCCGGCCCAGCTAACGTTACGTTGCATTTTTACCGTTTCTAATAGCAAAATTTGGACATCGCTTAGGCAGACATTATCTGCATAAACACGAATTACTTTATATATACTAAAAATATGTATCTTAACGTGATGTTCATTACAAAATTTGTGAGATATTTTGTTTCCTCCTACGAAATGATGGCTAAGTCTAACGTGGCATTCAATCAGTAAATATGTGGGGGTGTGATAATTCAAGGACAGATAACTTACTTTACCTTATCAAATGGAAGTGTTCCAATAAGGTTTCATGAACTAGAGATAATGATGATTCGTTAGATATAAGATTTATGCATTGCAGTCCAACCATTCCAGAAAAAAAGACAACACAACCTGAAATCGGCAGCATGATCAGCTTCCAGCAAATGTCCAACTCACCCAGCAGCAATGATGTATCGGCCATCTTTGACATAATTAAGATCATGTTAATTTATTACTATGTGGGGCATTTAGAAGCGTGTGGACATGAAACTACTTATACAAAAGGACTCATCAAATCACTATGGCTGAATTTGACAAAGCTTGCCGATATGGCGTTGCTGCTTGATGATTTAAGACTTTTGACAGACAGCTAATGCAGCTGCAGATATCAGGTTTTGTTGTCGTATTGGTTGAATAGTTCGATTGAAAGCGTACATCACGTATCTAACGAACTGCCATTATCTAAAGTTTATGAAACTTGATAACATCATTCCCATTTTATAACAAAAAGTAAATTATCTGCCCTTGAATTACCCCACCCCACACATTTAATTATTAATGGGCACGTTGGACTTAACACATTAATTCGTAGAAAGGATTAAAACAGCTTTCAAAATTTTAATGAGCATCAAGGTAAGATATATATTTTTAAGTTCAGTAAATCTATTAACGGTTCTATACACTATTCATAGCTAAACAACGTTCAGAAATTACTATTAGAAACGATAAAAATGCAACGTGATCTTCGCTGGGCCGGGTCACGTTACCGGTCGTTACGTTGGTGGCGCGTGCATAAAACTTGTAAGACATAAGTCAATTCTTTTGAATGATATGAATCACAAATAGATTAAAGTCGGATAGTTCGAAATTTCATCGAAGAAAGAAAAATAGTAAAGCGACTACAACACTTTTCCGGGAACTTTTTGATCATCCCTCGTATATGTGTAATATAAGTGTTTATAAAGTTCAACTGGCTATGTTAAACCTAAGGTAAAAAACTTTAATGGCTACTGTAGTAGTCTACTTCATATCTTTTAAATTATGACGACCAGCTTAAGATAGCCTAGGTATGACCATATGCCGATCGTCAGTGGACACTCAACGCTGTAAATAGAAACGTCCTGTATAATCATGGCCGGGCGTCATGGATGCCGATGAAACTACTCGACGTTTACCTGACATAACAACATTACAATGGCGTTGTTTAATGTTTTCTCCCTACTTAGTATTTCATAATGTATTTTCTTAGTTCATACCTAGATTCTGAATTGCTTCCTCCTCGATATGTATTTCACCTTTCTTGCCGTCTATTGAGGATCCTGCGGCAAATGTGATGCCTTCAGAAGCCTTCCCGACAGTCACGTCTAATTGAAGGAAGAAAAAAAATACCGGATTGAAGGAAGAAAATAGAAATGATTGGGGCCATTCACTGAGCATAACATATAAGAAAGAAAAAATGAAAAGAAAAAGAAAATCGTTATGTGTCAAATACCACAAGATCTTGGATTCATGAATTATATATACGAGAAAGGAAGACACAAATCAGATTGCGTGGATGCGTTTCCCTGTCTCTCCAGCAGAAAGCTCACTTTTGATGTAATACGTTTATTGTCTACGCACATGGGCGTAGGGAATGTAATGAATAGCTTCTGCTCCGGAGGCATTTTAGAAAACGTCATGACTGGTTGAATATTATTTTCTATTGACTGATTATCAGTTATTTTTCGCAGATTTGATCAGGTTCACAAGTATCAGAAAAAGATCGACATGGACACGTTTAGTAGTAGTAGAATTCTTTCAGGTAAAACGTAGCTGTATAAGTAGCCGCATCAGACGTATCGGAGAGGGAGAAATCATTATTGCAAATTTGAAATACATCTATATAATACCGTCCAATGCTAGCTTTCAGTAGATAGAAGCATTTGTTTTACATACAATTATGGCTTTTAGTTTTTGTTTAAGAGTTTTGGTGTATGTCTGCCCAGTACTTCATTGCCCTCAGCCGCTTAATAATTGGGTGATTTTTGAAATAGTGCATGTCCGTCCGTCTTTCCGTTCGACTGTCACACTTTCGTTCCCATACTCTTTGAAGTTATTGTAAGTAAGCCAAATTTGGCGAACAATGATATCCTCCCTTGTCAACAATAATATCCTCCCTTGTCCTCAGTTATAGCTTCAACAGGCAATGTCCAAATGTTTTGTTTAGTATTTCGTCGATTGGTTGGTTGCTTTAGGAGGTAGTATTTCAGTCTATAACGAGTTGCCTGCTAGAGATAGGGGACAGGACACACGAGAAACCCCCCCCCCCAAAAAATAACAGCCAAACAGTCCTCACCCGCACCTACTGCAAGCACGGTAGACCTTGTCCTGCTTTAAGCCAGTTTACCAATGATTTCTTTTTTACCGTTTGGAGTTCTGTGAAATGGACAGAGGAATGGGTTGCAAGTAATAATTGTCTCTGTGAGCTAGGTTCCGGGCTAACTTCTTTAGACCTCCATAGTCCCATCAGTGGTAAATATATCTAAACATATATCCTTGTGATAAAATAGTGGGCTAATGTACATATTTTGTGTCATATAACTGGCTGAAAGTAGGGGTAACATGTTTTTGGAACAATGACAAAAAGCTTCCTGGTTGCCCATTGAGATTTTCAACATAAACGAAAGCGGAACAATGAAAGGGGACCCAAATTTGTACATTGTATTTTTGCCATTTTCTTCAAGCTTATGACGGCGAAAGAATTTTGATTTAAGAACAGTGTAAAAACAACTAAACTCATATCCCTTTGGTGTTAAAATCTTGGTTCATGCGTACCTGTGTATCATTTGAGTCAAATAATTTGCAATCACACGGAGAACATGGTTTTGAAAAAAATGAAAAATTGCTCCACAAAATACAGTTTTCAATTTCCGGACCCCCGTCGACCAATGTAGTATAAACAAAAACAGAACAACAAATGGAGTCTCATGCCTATACATTGTATTTTTATTTATTTTTGTCAGGTGTATGATATCGAAAGTCGGTCATTTCAGTTGCCGACTACAATGACATTTTATATTAATTCTCACAGGCGTTTTATGCGAAACTCGATGTTGTTTTATTTGTGAAAAGCAGGCTAAAACATCTTTTACAACTTCAAAACGGTAGTAAAAGGCTTGCAGCGGTACCTCACTATAAAATATCTCACGATAGAGCAAATGAGCCTTCAACCGCTAGTTATATTCCAATACAGAGAGAAAAAGCGATGACTATTTGGTAACTCTCAGTGCATGGGCATACTACTTATTTGGATAGCCCTACACTATGCTTGCAGTAGCTGCGGGTCGGGGTTGTTCGGCTATTTTGTTCTCTCGTCTATCTCTATTTTCTGTCGCCCTCTCTCTGGGAGAAGAAGGCTCGACATAGTCTGAAATAATGTCTCAAAGAACCATTAAACCCAGTTTAAACCAACCAACCTGATTCCCTTTCGACAGATGCAAAAGCGGGACATTTAGTGGGCCCCATGCCTGTACATTGTATTTTTATCATTTAAATCAGGCTAATGATATCGAAAGTGTGACCAAAATCAAATTTCAAATCCGTTCTATGTGGAACTCAAGCTTGTTTTATTTGTTTAAAGTTGGCAGTGAGAACCTTGCGGCGATACCTCATGATAAAATATTTCATGAATGTTTACCATGATACAGCAATGGGACATTTAAGCTTTAAGAGTTTCATGGTGTAGTTTAAACAAGAATAACAGTGCCTTGCTTATCCCTTTTAGAACAGCATGACATGCAAAATGGGTTCCTAGAGTCCATATGTAAAACAAGAGTTCCGCGAAACACTATGTCGCACCTGCTTTGCACCTTTACATTAAAAACTCAATTAAAACATCATTTTGTCACATGCAAATTTGGTCAAAATCCATTCAGTAGTTTATGAGATATCGCTTTCATGTGTTTCGCTATTTTTAGTAGCGGTGGATGCTCAATTTGAAACATCTTGAAGTAGCTTCATGCAAGGATCATTTTGGAACAAATTTGATGCAATTTCATTCAGGGGTTCTAGAAAAATTGTCATTTTCATGTTTTTCTACATTAGTAATGGTGGCTGGCGGCCATCTTAGATGGTTTCCAATCACTTAATTTGAAAGAACTCCATTAATGAACAATTCTGACCAAATCTGACCAAAATCCGTTCATGTTTACTTGAGATGTTGGAAGCTTAGCGAAGTACGGCTTGTAAACAGAAAGTAGGTCAATGTGATCTAATTCCGCTACATTTTTTTTTTATTTTAAAGATTTACTCCCTTGATAATAATAACAAAAAATATTTGATGAAATGTTTCATGCAATACCTCCGACATGGTCTAACTATACATCTGAAATAGAGTTTAGATAATAATATATGCTAAAAGTGACTTTAAACAAAAAATAAGATAAATTTTTAAACTATCGCGGACCGCGCTCGAAATCGCATTATTGGAAAAAAAAATTATTCATACGTCACAATCACGTGCACAAATAAGAAAAATACATGTACATGATCACATGACACACGTGGTCTAAATCGATACTCTTACAGGCCGTGGGGAAGTAGGATATTTACATTTTAATTTGAAGATTATTTTTCATTCCACATTTGTCGGATAAAACATGCATTTTCCCAAAGCTGGTGCGGTGAATTATGAGACTATTACACATTGTTTAACGAAATTTTGTGAAAATATTAAATTTTGAGCCACGACATGAGAAAACCGACAATGTGGTTGTGCGCCCAGCGCAGATTCAGGTCAGCCTAGGCATCCGCCCAGTCTGATCAGAGTCTTCGCTGTCCGCATGCAGGTAGCTTAGAGCCTTAGCTACATTTAAAGCGCTTAGCAAAGTATCTGAATGGAATGGACGGATGCCCAGACTGATCTGAGTCTGCGCTGGTCGCACAGCCACAATGTTGGTTTTCTCGTGTCGCGGCTCTTTTGTTTCTGAAAAATTTAACATGAAATAAACGAGGGAAACAATCTTAAATAAAGCCACGGCCCAACTGATGCTGCTTGCAAAATTTCAGCCAAATAGACCAAATGGTTCTGGATAAAAAGTTGGTTATATTGTTTTTGCTATTTTTAGTAACTGTAGCCATCTTGGAAACTGGATAAAGCTGATTTTTACCGTGCTGAACCCATGCAGTCTGGTCATGCAGCATGTGAAATTTGAGAACCATGGATTCGTTGGTGTTGGAGAAAAAAGTCATTTGTATGGACTTAAATGCTAGGGGCGACACATGTGAACGGACGGACGAAAGGGTTGACGGACGGACGGAAATCCGGACGCCTATATCGCACCTTGCTAAAACAGGTGCGACAATTATCCCCGTGACCCCTCACCCACCCAAAATAGCCACCTATCACCCCCATGGCCCCGGGTCATTCCCAAAAATACCAAAAAAGGTATTTTGTTCAAGCTCCTTCTTGTAAGAGCATACCAGGAACATTATTACTTCCCTTGAATCAATAATATGTAAGTGTTGTAATGAGTTAAAAAAGCATTATTTCATCTGCTTATTCGTCCTATTAGCCGAAATTATCAAATTTATATGGTATATTGTAAAACATATGAGGTAATGTTAGAAAATGATTTGTAATCGGAAGGTTTCTAAAATAGTTTCCCTTTATCAATTTATTTCATAATTATGCAAACTCAGTTAATCAACTGTCTATGAAATTGATTTATTATTGGAACGGAAACTCAGAAAATTGAGAACAAACGCACAAACAAAAACAAAGAAAAACATAAAACACATAGTCGAGCAGCTGGGTTACAGAATTGCAACAATTCTCCTCCTCGAATTGGAACGAGGACAGACAGACAGACTCGGTGCCAGAAGTGTGCACTTATGGATTTGTTCCGCTGAGCCTCCTGGGGAACATTCGTATGAGAATTCTAAAAAAAGAAAAAAAAACAAAAAAAAAAAAAAACAGAGAGAAGTTACTGCAAAACGGAATAAATTCCCAAAGAATAAATCAACCAACGGCTGAGACGTTAGAAGAATCCCTTTGCAACGATACAGGTGGGCTCGAGTACCAACGGATCCACTAGCGCATCGACGACCCATGTGTTAGCTATGACGTAATAGGAATCGTTACACCACTCGGGATGACTACCCAAGGTCGGATGGGGAAAAAATTAAAAGGCCGCGACAACCATGCTCAATTACACGTCAACCATCAGTACCCCCTGGGAATTTGTGAGATGGACCATCGGCATGGTGGGGGGCTGAGGCACCTGTGGCTCTGAAGAGGACCGCCGAAACTACGTCATCAGCAGTCCACCAAACCAACCAGCAGACAGACAGTGGCTAGGAGGCAGGCCCTTTGCCTTTGACTCCTGGCCCTTTTCAGGGCCTTCCAGCCGAGCACTGCTTCCTGGGACATTGTGAAATAGTCGGAATTAATTTAAACTATAGACCATTGGCAATTCACTTTATGCCGTTATTCTAACTTACAACAATTACTGAACTCACATCGTTCGTCCGGGCTTGAAGATTGGCCCGGAATTCAGGTCAGTTCTTCATCCTGATAGCCACTTAAACAACTAAGAGTAGCCCCTACGTGCCTCTGGTGCCCAGCTACCTTAAAAATCATCGAATGGAAATTGAATTTGAGACAACTAATCGATCCCTTTCCGATACGTCCCGATACGTTCAGATACGGATACGTTTACAGATGCGTCTTATCCGAAAGAACTCTATTACTAACTGCCGAACATTTTAAACACAGGTCACTTCTATTTGGTGATCAAACCTGCTAGCTAATTGGCTTAGTTTAATTATATGCAACGTGAGTTAAGAAAGCCAACCAGACATCTACTAGATTAAATTCAAGTGTGTGCGATAAGACAGAGGTAAAGATCGACTTGGGTTTGTTAGTTGCGCGATTTAGCCAAACTGCCAATCCAATGACTACACACTGTGTGCTAAGCTTAGACCGAAGCTTTTTGTAAAAGCTTATAATACTTGGTACTTTATTGACGATAATCGTGTAATGTCTTTTGTTATCCATTTCTAGCATTCCATTATTGTTGTCTACTTATTACTATGGTAAAAACTAGTCATAATAATGAGCATAGTGGTATAAAAGTGCAGGGCTTCAGTGTAAGAATTAAAAAGGATCATCTAGCTGGGAAGGCTGACATCAACCAAGAAACTTCTACTTACCTAAATTAGGTTTCGTAAATGTTAAAGAGTTGGCTGCTTGAAGTGCTGAACAATCTTGGATTTGCAGTTTTCTTACAATGGTATCGGTATTCTCAAGAATTTTGTTAGCACCTTCTTTGTCCTAGAAACACAATGAGACAACCAAGATTTATTAATTTTATTACGTGTTACGGTAAACATGCGACTAATTATATTTATCAACCAAAGGCAGTTTGAATTTAAAAGTGTTTTATTACATGATATCTGCAATTTCCATCAAATGATAAAACTTCGGGATTGCTAAAACAGCTATATAAAGTCAGTTATTTCTATACCTTTTTCTTTAAAGACATTGTTGCAAAACGATATCCAATTATTGGAAGTTAGCAACTCGTGCAAACAGTCATATTTTACTGTTTTTTTCTAAAATACATAGAACTCAACATAAGTAAAAGCAGTCAAATACCACTCATGAACCAGAACTCATAAACTATAGAAACACCTGAAATATTAAGAAACACACATATGGACCCCCAAAAAGAAGTGACATAAATGTTAAATGGTTTGGATTTCGAAAAGTCAAACAAATGAAACTGAATTTACCTAGGAAAGGTCAAGGTCATAATCACACAACAGCACCCATCATAACATCAAGCGGGTAAGAGTAAAATACACGAA
Source organism: Ctena decussata (assembly GCA_963989385.1). NCBI lineage: Eukaryota > Metazoa > Mollusca > Bivalvia > Lucinida > Lucinidae > Ctena > Ctena decussata. The sequence goes on along the minus strand of OZ022502.1, from coordinate 67,000,177 downwards.
ATACAAAACCAAATAACACACCTGTAAAATTCACACACTGCCACACAGTATTACAACGAGAACAGCCAAAATGCACTAGATGGCTTGTCATGAGGTAACTCGTTGTTTAAATTCGTTTTAAGCATGCAGAGAGCCGCGGGCATGATGATATGGAAAAACAAGCCTTACCCGGAAGGCGGTGTCTCACCTGTCTGAGTCTTGTCACTGAACAGAGCTAAACAAGAAAACTGACAAACGTTTCGCCACTTATGCCAACGCCGGTAACGATGACTCCGGAACAGTAACAATTATGTCTGCCTTCTGCTAGCCGCTTGGGCGATAAAAACTCCTGTATTTGTCTGAGAGCGATTTACGTTGCTTGTCGAGACCTGTCCATCAACATTTCCTCTAAAAGTTTTAGAGTTAAGCTGAAGAAGTTAAAGACACCTGCGTTTGCCGCCTTTAATTTGGTAAATGTACATTTGAACCGCGACATGGGAAAACAAAGTGGTCGTGCGCCAAGCGCAGACTCAGATCAGCCTGAGCATCCGCCCAGTTTGATATGAGTCTTCGTTGTTTAGACTCAGATCAGCCTTGGCATCTGCAAAGTATGACCCCACTCTTGGCTAAGCCCTTAAAGGGTAGCTAAGGGTCTAAGCTACCTCCTTTGAAACAGCGAAGACTCTAATTAGACTGGGCAGATGCCCAGGCTGATCTGAGTCTGTGCTTTGCGCACAACCACTTTGTTGATTTTCTCGTGTCGCGGTTCATTTTATGTTTAATTATCAGGTTCACGGAAAACTATGTAAAGCGTCGCTCTAAAGAATATTTAACAGCTACTTTAAGTTTTTATACGTAAAATGATAATTGTAATATCAACTTACCCATACCAAATTTAGTGCGACAGACGCGCATGTCTATATTTAACATCTTCATTGTCGCCAAAGCCCAAAAGTTTGAAAGAAAAGAGATGATGGGCAGGTCTAGGCAGCCAGTGAGAATCCCTCCAGCGATCACCACTTACAGTCGCATTCGGCGGGACACATTTGCTGCAGCCATCAGGTAAGAGACGCCTTTGTATTAACTCGCGTGCGCAGGCGTTCCCCATCGAGTCACCTCAAAGAAAAGAGCTATTTCAAGGAGGTTTCCTGAGATTGGGAATGTTGACGTGCACATAACCTTTACCTCGTTAATCAGTTCTTTCCATTCATCCTCAGGACGATCAAGTGTATTGCTCATGATTTCAAAGAAGTCCTGAAATGAAAAGAAGAAGGAGAAGAACTAAATAAGCTTATGCTTTCATTCTAATCCTATTATGTTTATATATAGAACAAAATTGTTACTGTCATGAATGTCTCTTGAAATAAAATATGTTTTAACCAAATGAAAATAGAATTTTAGTGATTAGCATCGCGGTATACCACTTTTTCATGAGCCTTTCCTGGTCTTCAGTGATGTTACATTTAAACAGTATTAGTATTTTTTTTAGTTTTCATATTTTACATCGTTTTCCTTACAGATGTACATTTTATGTAATGACTATGTAGAAGAACACCCCAACTTACGCTTGATTCTTCTTGCTTGAGAACTGCCTTCTTCTCCATAATCACTGTAATATCATTCGCTAGATTACGAATCTCAACTAATGGTGGCTTCTTTATCTTCGCAGGCTCAGTAATTGTTTTGACATCTTTAAGAACCCTTTCAGCTTGTGCATCAGAAACACTATCGGCCCTTTTAAGGTCTTCAATCTGTCAGTTAATCAAACAGTAGATTTAGATCAGAATAGTTTATTACAAATTGGTTTTCTAAAGCTCAGTTGGTATATAGTTCTTTTGCGGGCAAAATAAATCAACTTTAAACGCTGCTTGCCATTGTCAGCGTCATGAAAGTCAAGAGATAAAAAAATTAACTTGTTAATTTACAAGTGAAAGTACTTCTTCAAAATAATTTTCAGTCATCAACATCTACACAGATGCAAATACATTTCTACGGCATAGGTGTTTGAAACTTTTTTCTTAAGTTTTAAACATCTCGATTTTCACCTTAAATGATTCTTACTGACAATATCACAGAAATGTATGAACTGACAAATTCGTATAAATAAAATCTGGTTACTTACTGTAATACTTAATCATTTAAGTCATAAATTTCATTTTGTCAAAGTCCATGGAAGAATGAACACAATGGGTCATGTGCAAAGTAAGTGACGCCCGAAGGGCGGTCACATTAACTTTGCACATGACCCTTTGTGTTCTTACTGCCATGAACTTCGGAAAATGAATTTTGTCTCTTATAATTACATTTTGTTTTAAAATTATTTTGAGCATCATTTTCGATTTTTAAGTGCAACATTTGTAAAATATACGACGAAAAGCTGTCACTGACCAAAAGGTAAGCCGCTTACGTTAAACAGCCGTCACCATGACTTGACGTCAAACAAAACGTTACAACGGCGTCGTCTGTTTACATGTGACGTTGCGAACCAACCGACGTCGCGTGACAGACTGTTGTTTATGGAGGTATGAACACTGTTTCTCCGAAATAGGTTCATCTTAGGAAAATCAAATGGAATGTAATTATACACATTTGAAATAGTCGGCTTTACAATTTAAAGGAGATATTGGTCTTTGATATATCTGCTAGAAGACATGTAATGTAGTTGCCAGCAAGAGGGTACTCACATTAGCATGTATGGAGTCCAACTCCCACTCACAGTCGTCTATGACATCTTCCCAAACACCGTTTTTGGCACAGGACCTCGACAGCATTCCTTCGAGTCAAAAGAAAACGTCTCCTTCTAATGTCATTTAGATAAAATTTTTAATAACATTATGCTGTATTTTTCCAGCTTTCAGTTGTTTATTCAGTTAATTCAGATTACTGGACCTTTTAAATCAGTAGTATCGTAAAGGTTTAAAATATTTTTCATAGAAAGAAAGCAGGAGTTTGCAGTACTCTTCGCTCCTCTTTAAAGTCTCAATGAAGAACGTTTTGAGTTTTCCGGATTATTTCATTAATATACTCCTCGCCAAAAGTTAAGCATATTTCGAAAGACAATTTGTGAGGATTACTTAGAAATCATAATAGTTTAGTCTAACTTTCAGTATGAAGCTAAATGCATTCTTGCAGCAACCCAATGCTTAAGCAAAGTATAAACACTACATTTAAATTGATTTGAGAAAGCACTGCACAAAGCGAGCAAATGAATAAATGCCCAAAAATTATACATTTTCGAAAGAAACTAATGCTTCTCTTTAATGATTATAAAAGCATAAACTACATTCGCCAAAAACATTATGCGTTACAAAATGTTAAATTGGTGTAAAAGAAAAGTCAATCACAGCGCAATACAACGATATTTTACCTTCCCAAAATGTTTTTTGGACATATACGTCTGTGCTCGCTCTGTGCAGTTGTTATTCAAATTCAAATCAAAGTTGCAATTTTACAATGATTTATCATTGATGTTGATGACAGTATATATTAACATCTATAGAAAGTTAGATTCCAATTGTTATTATCTCCAACAACCTTGCTATATTTGTTTTAACATTATGCTTAACTTTTGGCGAGGAGCATATAAACTAAATTAAGAATCTTCCATTATTAAGTTTGACGAGGTTTATTAAAATGTAAAAGGACTAGTTACAAAACAGTTAATACAATTTACTGAATCCTTGACTGCAATTCTACAATGAGTCGGATAAGAATCAAAAGTGATTGCGAACTAATGAAAATGTAGATACAGTTACGTAGGAAAGTCAAACCGTCTAAGATACAGAATAAAATAAGAGAATGACAATACGATACAGTATATTTGTTTAACGGAGACGCTCAGCCCTTTTTAAGTTTAAACATATTTTATTGCCTAAATAACATAGCAAAGGGGTCGGGCTACAAGTTCTCAAATCAGTAGTTACAGCCCTTTCCCGACAATAATAGAATGCATATCAACATGGCAGGTAATTTTCTAATGACAGAATTATAATAAGAATTTAAACTATGTATGTTACTGAGGAGCTTCAAAGCGCCATATATATATGCCTCCAAATTCGACCATCGCCCGCTCCGACAGCCGGAACAGAGAAAACCGCAAAATACAAACATCGTTATCATATAGTAACAAATTTAAATATTTACATCCTTGGTGTATTTACTGAAAAGCCCTATGGTAGACCATTGGAACGTAATGTTGTTTACATTCCAATAATTACATTGAGACACGCGACGTCAATGACGTCAAATAAACAATGGCTCTCTATAACCTGATTGGACGTCAGCAACATCATGACGTCATGCCTGCCGTTCTGCTGTTAGCAGAAAAAACTGCGTGTACATGTTTTACTGCTCCAATTTTTGTGCTTATATAAGATTTTTCATGAAAGATTTGATTGAAGCGAATGTAAATATAAGCAATGAACTTAATTTTTCTGACGTTTATCGAAGTGTAAACTACATTGGGTCACAAGCAAAGGGGTTCATTCACTTTGCACGTGACCCAATGTAGTTTTCACTTCGATAAACCTCAGAAAAATGAAATTCATTCCTTAAATGAAAACAAGGCGACATTTTGTCGGAACCAGGAAGTAGTCGATAACTGCAAAGTAAAGCAAACACCTACAATCAACGTTTTCAAGCCACTCAGCAGACAAGTGATTACATTATCAAAAATAATATCTGAGAAATCAACTAAATAAGAAAGAAAAATAAAACAGCAAAAACAAACAAAATCAAACACAGAAAGTACTATGTGTGAGCTGCGAACACCTTAGTGGGTTTTGTATCAATCTACCATAGAATGACTGCAAAAGAAGAACTGGAACGGTTACCATAGAATGACTGCAAAAAGAGAACTGGAGCGGTGAGTAGAAGGGCCGTTTGAGTTCTTTATAGAATTAGTTACCTGTCTGACCAACTGAACACTCAAAGCTGACCGTTGTTTCAGGATACGTTGGCTCAAATATTATGTCTCCATATACGTCTTTTCCACATGCTTTTACTACAATGTACAGAAAGTTAGCAATAGTTCAATATGCAACAATCAGATGGTTCAATCATATTAAATGTTACAATAAACATAAATGGTATGCCAGTGAAATAAAAAACTTTCTTAGAAATAAGATGAAATGAAATTGCACTTCGGCTAAAATGATTTTAGTAAAAGATAAATATCTCAATGGATATATAATAAACTAGACCCGGTGGTTCGTCGTCTTTATTTACCGGAACCTTACATTTTCAAATGCTTCAAACGCAAAACACTAACATTTATTGCCGAAAAAACTTTAGGAGCTACAGGCTTCTCATACTTATTTGCAGCAAACAATATCAGCGCACTTGATTTTACGCATTAATGTACTATAAGACTTAACGAACCTATGACTTACACCTTCGTTAAGCTAATAATGCTTTGAACAACTGGGGACAAGTGATTAAGAATCAAAAGATTTTTCAGCGTTCATCGTGTTATGAAGCTAGTGGGCGGAGCTGAAATTGCATGAAGCGCAAAGCACTTCTTGTAGAATTTTAAAGACGACGACTGGCTTCATCACACGATAAACGCTAAAAATCAAATTTTTATTCTTATGTTTACACTTTGTTTTAGACCCTTTCTGTGCCGTTTCCATAGTAATTTAGTAAAGCATATGCAGAACATGGGTCGAAGGAAAATTAGTAATGACATGTTCGGCGATTACGTTAAAAAGCCATCGCCAGGACGTTGCGACAAGCGATGTTCACATGGACCAATCAAGACGTTTGTTTACCTTAGACCACAACGTCACATGATCAAAAGTCGTTCATCGGCGTCTGAAGCTACTTGCTCCCAAAGGTTAAATAATATAACGTTAACGAATTACAGTGTATTGTATCGATCTCGAAGCAATATGTCGGTGTCACAACATTGCTTGCTCGCTAGGTACATTTATGTACTACTACACTGCCTTTATTAAGCAAAACTCCATACCTTCAGCACCGCACCTTAGGAAGTTAAACATGCTGATGTAAAATGTAGCCGTTTCTGCCCCACATTTTTCCTCTAAACAAGACGCGGTATGGTCCGTGTATCTGAAGTGGCACAAAAGCGTTTCTTATTCTTATATCTTCATCAGTAATAGTTTCAATTAATTTTCTTTCAATAATGCCCATAAAAATATGCAGCCTGCCTCGCCTTCCTCTAAGTATTCATGTATTAACCCATAAATGCCTAGCGTCCCATAAATGAGGCATAGGTAATCAGTGCATATCCAAAACGCGGTGTCTTATCAATGTCTACACTATTTGCACAAGACAAATTGGTATTTCTCCTTAAAATTAAAATAAAAATGTTGCGCATAAACTAAACTAGACACCCCTTAGTTGACAAATGAACTCATCCATTTCATAAAGATAGAATAGTTCACATGGCATAAACGGGTTAAAAGGCTTGCCGCTTTTTCCCAAGCTTACTTGCCCGACTCAATGTTCATTCATGATACCGACAAAAAAAATTGAGCTATTTTATATGGAGATAACTCATATCCTTTCTTGTAAGCTATTTCCGTCTTTTAGCCCGTTTGTTTCTCAGGGCCATGAGAAATTGACGGGTGTAGAGAAATATCTTGTGATGGATTGATGAAAATGATTCGGATTTAGTAGGAATAAAACCCGTTTATAGGCTATTTCCTGTCTATAAAACAGGCCAATTTACCAAGTATCTCTAAATTAAATATGCACTCACCTGCAAAGTGTCAGACTGTGAGTGACCACAGGATATGGCATACAAATTCTGCCGTCATCAGACGGTTCACCAAGGCAGCTACTAATCGATACAGCATCTGAAATAATGTTCGCATAACATACCGCAGATATGATGCAAAGATAACTTGGTGGGTCATTATACGACATTATACAATAGCTTTATATCATGATGGCATTATAAAAAGTGGCGTTATAACAAGTATTTATCATACCTATATTTGCACATTCGATGCGCACTTTCTCTTCAACTTCTTGAAAGGTCAAAACATCTCCACTATTAAATTCAATGACTTCAGTTTGTCTCAGATAAGATGTGACGGTAGGGCACTGCTCTGGTTCCAGGGAATTTAAACACCCTCGAATGGTACTGCAATTACACAAGAATACCTAATGTAAGCATTCTTAAAATTGATGCATCTAAAATAATTACCGTAATTGGCTTCAAAATGGAACAGCATGGGTTTACAATGCAGCAATACGTCCAAAATGTAGATGGAATGGCGAACAGTCTAGGCCCTGTAGGAGCAATCTGCAATGGGTCTGCAGTGTTTGCTTAGACCTATCTGCCTAATATTAAGATCGTTTCACAGTATTTGAAGATCTGCCTAATATTAAGATCGTTTCACAGTATTTGCTCAAGTAACGCAGCGACAACGTTTTATCAATGTCGCCACAGCATTTGCGACCATGACGTTTAAAAGATGTTTTCTCAACCTCTTTGTTTTTTTTTTATTTGACAAATTGTCCTGAGAAACGAGAAGAAGACATAGGCCACTCTTCGCATCTTTAAACTTGATTATCAGGAGCTTTCAAAAGCTATTATAACTGGCTTATTTTATTTCAAGGAAAATTTATCAAACTTAATTTTTCATGCAATTTTCCTTCATATTATTGAAATAACATATGTATGTCAGAAATCATGTTATTATGAGAATTAACAAGGATGAAACATGTAATTTCTGTTTGTCTGCACAAATGATACGCAATAAAAACATGCAATTTGAAGAGAATTTGAATGGGGGAAAAAAACGGCCCATATCATACCAGATCCTTTACTCACGACAAGAAAGTGTTGACGACGGACGGTGATGGATAATAATCAGTCGGAAGAATTATTTAAATGTAGATGACCTTTTAAATATTGAAAATCCTTATTTTGAAGGCACGGTGAATCAAATTTATCCACCTGAGCTACAGTTAAACAAAGCTAATGCAGCCGATACTGAAGCCCAATTTTTGGATTTACATTTATCTGTTTCAAATGGATTTGTTTCATCCAAAATTTATGATAAACGCGATGACTTTGATTTTGACTCAGTGAATTTTCCATTTTTTGATGGTGATGTTCACCGTTCTACCTCTTACGGGGTTTACATTTCTAACTTTTTCGGTTTGCGAGAGTGTCTAGTTATATGACTGAATTCAATGCCCGTAATAGAATTTTAACAGCTAAGCTTCTCCAACAGGGCTATAGATATCATAAACTTCGTAAAGCATTTTCAAAATTCTTTCGCCGACACTATGAATTGGTTTCTAATTTCAATGTCAGATTAAAATGTCTTTTGCAACAGGGCCTATCGGAACCAGAATGTTATGGTGACTAAGTCTATAAATTCAGAAAAATTGTAGGTAAGTCTGATGTTTTCTGGTCAGTTCAGGAAATTTATCGTTCGTTACAAACGTATTAAATATACATGTAATGCTACAGTCTGCATGGTTAGCAGTTAATCCAATTATGGTTAAAAACTTTGCTTGCTCTTGGTCAGGCAACAGACTCAATGATGGGCCCGACATAAAGCTACTTAATTTAGTTGGTTGGGACCGAAGTTTGCCTTGTCTGTTGCTTGGTTATTCGGGGTTCAACTAATAGTTTTCTTTTGCTCCGGTATTTCAGTGGTGTTGTCTGACTTCCTAGAGGTCTCCTGGTGTCGCAATACGTTCTTTCCGTTGAGTCCTCATCTCTGATTCATCATAGGCCTTACCGAGGACCGTGATGTGTTTGTTTCCAGTGTGATTCATTGATGAGTTAGAAAACCTTCATGCGGACCAAACTGCTAACTTCATGTTTCAAATCACTGCAGAAGCAGAGGGTGAGGTTTGGATCCTGTAAAACTAGTTTAAACTACACCCCCCCCCCTCCAAGAGTAATCTTTTGCCTTTTGCTGAACGTTCCAAGGCGGTACTTCTGTTGCGGTTCTTTAATGTTATATTGTGCTGTGTCCGCTTGTGTATGGTCTTTGGCGGTTTAGTCACCTATATTCCTGCATAATCTGTCTTCTGTTTTGTTTTGTAATTAAAATAAAAGTAGGTAAAATAGATGTTGATGCTGTTATTTGGGTAGCTAAACGACCATCTAATTGGGAAAGAGATGCTCATTCGGTTTACTGTGCGTGTCTTTCGTAAACTTGTGTCAATTTCTGTGTGTATGTTTTCCCTATTGCTTTTGAGAGAGGAGTGTGGGATTTGATTGTATTAATTACTGATCATTGCCTATCTTTTTACTTTACGGATTTCCAACACGCATATTTGTGACGGGTACTCATGCTCTTCAAATGAACTCATATGATGGCCTACCGTAACATACTTAATGAAATTTTGACCGCAAGATGTCACCACATGTCTGAAGGAGGAAGCGTGATGGACAGCCATAAAGTCAGCTTCTTCTTTTGTTATGGCTGACCATAACAAAGGCAAAAACCCTTTAGTGCTTTTCTGCTGAGAAACTGGTACACAATCAAGAGCAACTCATATAATTAGCATCCGTTTCATAAAAAGCAAGCATTGTAGACAATTTTCATTGTAACAGTTTGTATAAAAAAGTAAACATGTATGTTTCTTTGAAACAAAACAAGCCCAATACGAGGGTCGTCAAAATATACGTAGACTTTTTATATGGTAGACACAGTTGACGTATAATGACAAAAACAAGTATACCTCGTTAAATGTGAGCATTTCTGTCTCACAGCAATATTTACCTTATTTTGACCATAAATCTGTTATAGTAACCAAAATGCAGATTGTTTATACAGAGAACAGTCACAGGCTGGGCCAAATATCAATTTTAAGCGCAGACGAATCATACTGAACATTGCCAGTGGGTTATTGTCATTTTAGTGAGTTAGATTGAAAAATGTAAGGGTTATGGCTGACCAATATAGATGTGCGTGATAGAAACCCGTAAATCCCCCGACTGACACATGTAATAAAGCATCTTAAGCATTTTTCGACTAGTCGACTTGTTACACTTATTATTTGGATGAGTCCATTTCTAGTTTTACGGGTTTCTGGTGGATGTTTTCGTTTTTATTGCATTTTGCATAGAAATTTCTGTTACCAACAGTGTAGACTAGGATCAGACGCCGCGTTCTGCGGCGTCTGATCTTAGTCATGACTGTTTGCATATGTCCAAAACGGGTTTTCAGTCTCGACAGGGTTATAATGCTGTGCTTAAAAGAGGTAAAAAGGAGTCATTTTAAATATAAACCATGGTAACTACATTGCAATTTTTCTTACAAGGGCATTTGACTCGATTCACTATGATTATGATTCACTACGAAGTGACAGGTGCCTCAACAGATTTTTTGTTATTAGTTTCAATGAAAAGTTATTGGACCAGGTAGAACTGAAAATTTAAATACTATATAGTATTTCACTGACTGATTCATTTTTATCGTTTAAAAAGAAGAAGAAAAAACAGATTGATATGCAAAAAGTGATGCGACATAGAAAACAAATCGCATGCTTTTGAAAGTTGTGAAAGTTGGTGTCCTTAGGAAAGAAGAAGAAGGAAAAAACGTAATAAAAAAGAAAAGAAGAGAGAAATAAACAAAAAGAAACGTGAAAGCAAGGCATTTATCAAATTTGGTCAAGACTATAAAGACTTACCCACAGTACAGTTCGTAAAAGGCAGCTAATCCTTCATGACGAAACTGACTTGCAGCACCAAAGACAGAAAAATAACAGTCCCAGATATCCTTGCAGCCTTGTTCTAAAAACATAGTAACAGATACCCAGTAGGCATAAAAGGTTGAAACGACAATGAGCGTCATGACGATGAATCCACATTAGATTAAACAATATTTTATTTCCATATCAACACATACCATAGTACAATACATGAAATTGTTAGGATTTGGCAGCAAGCCTGAGGTTATAGACGTCTTCTCCCGAATCAAAGTTGATTCATTTAGAAATTAATTAAAAGTCGTTTTTTCCAATTTCATAGATGTATGAACACAATGGGTTACGTGCAAAGTCAGTAACGCCCGATGGGCGTTCACATTAACTTTGCACGGGATCCTTTGTCTTCATACTTCCATGACATTCGGAAAAGATCCAATAAAAATATAAAATGCGCCAGACTTATTTGAAAACTTGATAGATGGATCGGATAGTAAAAAGATTGTTTTCTAGAATCCGATGGTACATTTTACCTCGTATAATAACATTTATTTTTAAAATTATTTTCAGCATTATTTTCGATTTTAAAAAGAAATATTTGTAAAATATACGACAAAAAGCTGTCACTATCCGAAAGGAAAGCCACTTATGTTAAACGGTTGTCGCCTTACGTGACGTTCAATAGAACGTTACAACGGTCAATGATGTTGTTTGTTTACATATGACGTTTACATGTGACGTTTAATACCAACGACGTCGTGTGACAGACTGTTGTTAAGTAAGTAAGTCAGTTCATAGAAGTATGAACACTGGTTCTCTGATCTAGGTTCATCTAAGGAAATCAAAGGGAATATTATTATTATTATAGTTCCAACCTTGTATGTATGCTGAGTTGTACCGATACAAGTCCTTTTGTGGCATAATTTCCATCAAAAATGACGAAAACAGCCTCAACATAAATGCCTTTGTACATGTTATAGTTATGTCTGAGATATTTTTTAAAAGGAGCAACACAGTTTTGGTATTGAGAAATACATATTAAATATTGAAGTTTTTAATTATAGTTGATATAGCTCTCAGGCTCTCAGAAATTACCCCCCCCTCCCCCCCTCCCCCTCACACACATACGTGTTCATCTCATTGGTCTCGTATGCAGAGATTTGCATTCCCTTTGTCAAATAATGTGAAATTCGCACCCGCTGCCGACGGGCCTGTCATTAGATCCTAGTATCTAAAGCATTCTTGTTGGTTTGAAGACACTACCTTTCGGAAGACTTGTACATTTCATTTCTGATTGGGATTACACTGGATTTTATTCGTTTGTCATTGCAATGTAATTCTGTGACACCGTGATTCCGTCGTCGTAATGCTGGAGGAGACTTGCTGTTTGCGTTATGGATTTCACGGAATTCTTGTTATGTTCACAAAGTTGAAACTCTGAACAAATGTAGACAATGCATAATGTGTTCATGTACTGTGTACATGCATATCAAGATTAGGCAGCTACTGCATATTTATCTCTTTATTCATTCAGTTTTCATATTCTCAAATATCATTATTCTTTCACATTACTTTCAAAGACTGAAAAGTCGTGGCATGTTGTTCTTTTGATAGATACATAGTAATAAGTTCAATGTATCGTACATCAGTCAGAAGTAGCTGCTGTGGCTTATTCACCACCAGAGCCGCGACACGAGAAAACCAACAAAGTGGCATGTTCGCCCAGCGAAGACTCAGATCAGCCCGGGCATCCGCCCAGTCTGATAAAAATCTTCACTGTGCGCGTTAAGGGTAACTTAGGGTCGGAGCTACTACCTCTATGCTGACAAGGAAGACTGATTAGACCGGGCGGATGCCCAGGCTGATCTGAGTCTTCGCTGGGCGCACCTGCCATCTTGGTGATTTTCTCGTGTCGCGGCGCATTTTCTTTTTTCTCTCGAGTTAAAAAAAACCCCCTTCAAATATGTGTCTCATTTTTTCAGGCAATGCAAAGCCAACAGGCACACAACGTCATAACGCTGGATAAACTTTGATTCAATGTTGCTTAAACGCTGTGTGCCTGAGGAGAAGAGTTTTACCCGTTTCAATCTCGCAGGCAATGTTGTAGTCGCCATGGTACGCTTCAAATGAAAGGAGATTTTTGGCGTGTGTTAGATCACCAAGCTGTGTGTCCGTCCAGAAATGAGTACAATTTTCAGTTGTTTCGGAAAGACAGTCAACAACACCTTGACCTGTGGAACTGAAATAGAATATTTTAGCCAGAAATCAGCAAAATACTCAGACTGCACTGCACATCTTGGGACTATCGCAAACACACGAAACAGTGTCCATTACGATAAAACTACGTACGTGAACTGTACAAAATTACAATCGGGAGTATTTAAATTTTCAGTGCAAAGCTCTCTGTTCACCCATTTAAGTGATGCGGGAGCCAATGTTGTTTATAAGTCAATAATTACATTGTGCCACGTGGTTTTTGAGTGACAGCTCATCTCACTAACTAGCACGTTGAATCTGCAACATGCAATGTACTTGAATGGCCACCAAACATTGAGTGACAGCTCGCTACGCCTACTTGCGCGTAAAATCTACAGCAGCAGGTGGATTTAACCAGTAGGCAATGACAATGCGGCTGTTCCAAACGAAAGTAAAATCCGGCCGATAATGTTTCTAAAACGATTCTTATATGTGAATCTCTTATTTTTGTTTTATCTTTTTATCGATGAAAAGCATCGTTTAATAATATAAATATAAGGAATAAACGTTATTTTTTTAACGTTCGGGGTTCACTTACTTTGCTCGTGACCCGATATAGTTTATACTTCAGTAAACGTTAAAAAAATAGCATTCATTCCTTAATTAAAAGACCTGAGATATGATTTATTTTCATATGGACATCGAGATTGTTTTACCTTTAACAGTATTATTTACTGTGACTGCTGAGTGAAGTGGGGTAGGGTTCTAAAATATGTGTTAAGTGAAGGTGTAGGGGGCTGAAAAAAGTTCAAAAAATTTATATTATGAAATGATAGGGCGTGGCTCTGATTAAAAAGGAAAGTAAAGAATTACAGATAAAAATGGAGAAAACTATATTACTGCTTCACTTCTTAGTCCCTCCCCTCAGGCGATAATTAAAGACAATTCCTCTACCTGCATAGCTGTTGCCAGAAAGTGTCAGATTGTTCTATATCATTAAACTGTTGAGCACAGTCCAGGAACACTGCCTCGTCTTCTGAGCATCCCGGCACACCAGGTCTGACAGCCACTGTTAAATAGAGAGGCTTTAGATATAGTACCAACAACTGTTATAATAATAATAATAAAATTGATAATGAAAATTATGATAATCATAATAATACAAGGTGTGTTTTAGCTTGTATATAAACACTTTCCTCTAAAAACTGCAAGGCCTTACACATTCAAATCAGAACATCCTAACCATTGGCATGCTTAAGATATACAATAAAATTCTAACGTTCATTTACTTGCATGAGACAATTTTCACTGGACACACAAGGTTGAATCAATCTTCATCCTTGATTCAATGTGACGACGTTGAATCAATGTTGATTCAAGGTAAATTCAACCTTGTGTGCCTGCTGGGTTTACTTGTAAAACACCATTTACGCATATAAAAGAGAGAACAAATACATGTTTATGAATCCGGAAGTTTCACTCACCTATGAGTAATATAAACAGAGCAATATATTTCCCATAATAACTTGATTGCTTCCAAGAACCTGGAGATGCCATATCGCATACAGTGCGAAAAGAAATTCTCCGACAAAAAACTAACAACAACAATAACAAAAAAAGCAAGAGAGTCTTTTCATCATGGCCCTGGATCGCTCACCTGATCCACATTGTACAAATGAAATGGTAGGTAATATAATGTGCATTCCGCTTGTTGTCCTGTTTATCTACCTACCAGGATAAGATTATAAGATTGACAAACTCAAGTCATGGGTCACACAAAAATCATCCATATGTAGTAAGGTTTTTTTTATATATATATATTTTTAGCCTTGGCAAATTTAATTTTTTCTTTAGCTCTGGCTGCCATCTTGTTCAGAGGAGAGGATCGATTTGAGCGATTTTGGTATAGGGTCACCCTAGGAACATTCCTGAGAAATTATTTCAAAATCCGTCTATCCGTTTAGGAAGAGAAGTCGTTTTAAGTGTTTTTTTATTTTTTATTTTAGCTCTGGTGGCCGTCTCGATCAGCGGAACAAAACGGGTTGAGCAATTTTGGTAGAGAATCACCAAAGAAACATTCCTGTGAAATCATTTTAAAATCCGTTACCCGTTTTGGAGGAGAGGTCATATAAAGCTTTTCTCCATTTTTATTTCAAATCCGTCGGCCCGTTTCGGAGGAGAAGAAGTCGTTAAAAGTTTTTTCTTCTTCTAGTTTTAGCTCTGGTGGCCATCTTGTTCAGCGGATCAAAACGATTTGAGCAATTTTGGTAGAGGGTCACCCAACGAACATTCCTGTGAAATTATTTCAACATCCGTGTACCAGTTTGGGAGGAGGTCATTTAAAGTATTTTTTATTATTATTTTAGCTCTTGCGGCCATCTTGTTCAGCGGAGCGAAACGGTTTTAGCAATTTCGGTAGATGATCTCCCAAGGAATAGTCCAGTGAAATAATTCCAATATACGTCTATTAGTTTAGGAGAAGTCTTTTTAAGTTTTTTTTCTTTTTTTCTATTATTAGCTCTGGCAGCTACCTTGTTCAGCGGAGTAGAACGGTTGGAGTAATTTTGGTAGAGGGTCTCCCTTGGAACATTACCGTGGAATTATTTTAAAATCCGTCTAGCACATTTAGGAGGAGAAGTCGTTTAAAAAAAATTTTCTTCTGTTTTTAGATCTTGCGGTCGTCTTGTTCAGTGGAGCAGAATGGTTTGAGCTGTTTTAGTAGAGGGTTACTCAAAAAATATTCCTGTGAAATTATTCCAAAATCCGCCCGGCAGTTTTGGAGGAGAAGTCGTTTAAAGCAAAAGCTGACGACGGACGTACGACGGACAAAAGGCCCATCACATTACCTCACATTGAGCACTTCGTGCTCAGGTGAACTAAACATGCTTTTTTTCGTTGTATCTTTCAAAGCATGACATATGAATTTTATGACTAATTACGTAAATGTTATACATTCAACCATCCATGTGATGGTAGACAAAAACTGTAAAAATGATCTACAACATATTTGCCAACGCCGAAGTCTTAGACATGGAATTGGACCAGAGCATGCTCTGATTCGGCTGTACATATCTAAGACTTTACTGTTTCCTCTGACAATAACGCGGCATACGTGCGCACTGACAAGAATTTGAATATACATTCACAAGGTTGGAATAAGACAGCAAAGCACATGCCTAAAGTCAGAGTTTCTCAGGATGTGTCATACAATGATGTTATTTCACGGTTACGTCGTCATGTAGAACTAGGAAGTCATACATAGGGCAATGAACATTTATATGTTTTCGCCCGAACAAACTACTTTGACTTGCCTTTGACATAAATATAAATGTAAGTTTGATTTGGTGATAATTTAAGGTTAATATTTTCTTGCATTTACTACGCCTGACAAAACAACGAATTGTTTGCAGTTTCCATCGCGATGCATAAAATAAGAATGCATCAGAGTAACAGTCAAAATTGCATCTTTTCTCAATTTTATGCACTTTTTTTGAAAATGATGTATTTTCTTTAAAGCCGGCAGCATCTACAGCTGCCAATGTTATATGAAATTCTTTCTTAGGGTCGAGTCGGGTAACTTCGGACAGCGGATAAATTCGGACGAACCAGTGCAAACAGTGAAAATCCAGATAAGATGGCTCATTATAAGCCGTCTCACAAGATTTTCACTGTTTTGCCAAGTTAATTTTGTTTTAATCCAAACAACAGACATATAAAGGAAATAATGTCACTGTCCGAATTTAACCGCTGTCCGAATTTACCCGACTTTACCTTAAAGCGATAGCAGTTTATCATAAGATCAGACAACAATTCAGAAAACATTCGCTCTGTCATTATCGTATCCACAAATGATTATTTTATTGGGTAAGGGTATATAATTTTCAAAAAAGAGGAAACAATCTGGGTGTCGCAATTCAAGGGGACATACTATTAGTGAGTCAAGTTTATGACAGATACTTTTCTGCTTACAATCTAACAGCGGGATGTTGTTAGTGAGCGAAATAAAGCAATAAAGTCCATGTCGGGTCTGTTAACTCCTATTGCAAAACAAATGTCAATATTTTTGAGGAAAACTATAAAATAAACTGCGCATACGAAAAACATGTACTTATCTAAGGTCGCATAGCGTTATGGAGACTCTCATACACTGCTGAAAATATTTCGCGAGAACAAATATTCATTCGTGTCCCCAACATACTCGTATACTCCCCGTTTGCTCTGGGCACAATGTTCCTCGAGGTGCGGGTGTGGTACACGGAGAAGTACTTGACGCTCTGGTACCAGTTCCTTGATGAGTCAGTACGTGATGGCTCACAGGATCGGTCTTCTGGTTCCTTTTGTGTGTGTGGTGGCGTACCACGAGTTTCATCAATCGGATTGTTTCCCTGCTGAGTTGAGCGTGTAGTAGACTGTATATATCTTTCAGTAAATTTTGTAATGATGATGCTTGTAAATAAGTACTGCTGTGATAAGTCTCTTATAATTCTATATTGAATGGCTTGGTGTATATATGTGTGTGATGATGTACACCAGGATGAGACTCTAATAAACCATTTAACTATGATATTTTAATAAGCCGGTGTCTATCTGTCATGGCATCGCAACTCCCATTGATGACTGATCTTAAGGAACTCTTCCTATGAAAACAGGACATAAAATACCAGAACAGATTCGTCTGAACTGATTTCATGTTGATTTTATGTGAAATGGTAGTTTTCTTCTATGGTCTTGAAACATCAGCTTGGTTAACTTTACCTGCTGTTAAGATGAATGGTAGACCTTTTGTTTTTCAGCTACTTTGTCTAAGCGAGACAGTCAACTTTTGCGACATTTTGTTTGCTCTTCCACACAATGAAGCTCTTCTAAAAACAACAACAACGACAAAAATAATAATGAAAAAATAAAATAAAAATAAACGGACCGACTATCAATGGAAAGAATTTATTCATAGAGGAGAAATTATTTACTTAAAGAGTTTCCCTTTTTAGGAAAGTTGCACTCATAACAAAAGGCCGCTGTAGCTTAAAAGTTTTCACATGCAACTCCTGGTTTAGCGTGGACGGAAATTGTTCCACATACAACATGTACATTCATCTCATTCTTAACCGAAAAACGGTAAGTATTCGGTATGTGTATAGGTCTTCCTATCTCATCATCAAATGAGCCGAAACGCGACATCGCCAACAATGAGGCATGCGCGCCCAGCAAAGACGCAGATGAACCTGTGCATCCGCCCAGTCTTATCAGAGTCTTCGCTGTCCGCATGGAGCTTGCTTAGGCCCAAGTGCACAGCGGAGTTTTTGATCAGACACTGCGGATGCCCAGGCTGATCTGAGTCTGTACTGGGCGCACAACCACTTTAATGGTTTTCTCGTGTCGCGGCTCAAATGTGCGTCACCATACACGAGAGCCAATTAGAAGAGACCCTAAACAACAAAAATTGTAACCAGTCACGATTCCTGTACTGTATCCGGACAATTAAAAAAAAGATGATAAATCAAACTCTCAAGGGGAACAAATAACCACCTGTAGCAATCACTGAAACATGATTTTTTAAATTACATATCCGATGCTGTGAAAAGGCAAAATATAATGCCGCAGACAAATAGTTCAAGTAATAAAGACGATTCTAACACAGTGCGCCTATAGATGCAATGGAAAGTTTCCGTGTTTTATTCTGCAACAATTCACTGTTTCGGAGCGCGTGAGTCAAATTGCTGACGTCACTGGCAATACTGACGTAATTTTATGACGTTTTAAACGTCAGACGGTGTAACGTCCCCTTTTCTTTCTAAAATCGTCATATAAACGTACATTTATCTTAGATACAGTTAAGAATATTGGCGGGAGCATGAACGCGCTGGCAGGAAGGTTGGGAGAATTTGAATGAAAAGAATACTTTTTATGCGTTTTTGAGTGTTAGAATCGAAATAGTTCAGCTCTAGCATTGAATTGTTGAGTAATAATTCACTGTTTGTCAGTCAGTTGTAAGTAGATATATCACTCGCGCTCCGCGCTTGTGACATGATCTACTTTACAACTGACTTCCAAACAGTGAATTATTACTCAACAATTCACTGCTAGAGCTGATCTATTTCTTAAATGAAACTCTACTCTGAAAATAAACGTTATTATATAATGAAATCTGTCGAAAGCGTCGTAAACATTAGGCATCTAGCGATGAGTTTTACACAAACATGACAAAAGCGTCAGAATATGAATCGACAGAAGACTTGCCAGCACTCCAGGTAACAGGAATAACTTAGGAATAATTTCCCCTTTTTTCATAAAAACACATGTTGTTACCCTCATTCGAACTCGCTGAGACGTTTCTAATGAGGAAGGATCGCCGTTACATATCTTTTCATTGGAAAAAAATATCTGAATTATCCTTGTGACCCCTTCTTATCAAGAGATTTGCTTGCGAGTGAGTGAGTGATATGGGTTTTACGGCACATCAGCATCAAAAGGGCTATTTCGCGCCGAAGAGATTTGCTTGCAAAGCCCCACAACATAAGCCTTAGCCTTAAACTATAATATGGATTGAAGCTGACTCGCATGTATGTCGCCCTTATAAGAATAATGTCATCACTGCCAAATATAATTCGTCGATATTGAAAATAATAGAGCCGATGAGGCGAGGGGATTGTACCAAAATAGAAATCAGTTAATGACTTTGGTTTAAACATATTTATTTCACTTATTTTACAACATACATAGATAGTACGACATATAAGTTTATAGGATTAGAACGAAAGCATGTTGCTTATTTAGTTCTTCTCCTGACTTTGCTCGAATGATGACTAGCAAACATTACGTGGAAAATTTTGATCGTAAAGAATTTCACATTTGCGAACATTTCTTTCAGATCTGGCCCAGAGGTTATTAAACTTGAGTACATTCTCAAACTCAAAATAAAACCCACTGATTGGCTGCTTCCGAGCACATGCTCGGAAGTAGCCAATCAGTGTGCTTTATTTTGAGTTTGAGATTATGGTTTCATGGTCCAGTGATTTTGCCTCATATTTATATCACTATTTTATGGATTTGCATCATACATAATTGGACGGACACACGGCGCCAGGTGTGTGCAACTATGGTTACGTACCGTTGAGCCACTTGGGTAACGTCGATACGAGAATTGAACAGAGCAGAACAGAATTTGCATCATACTGTATTACATGATTCGGGCTGACACTATGAATGATATCTTAGTTGACAGTCAGAATGACCTATATTTCATGGTCCAGTAATTATACCTCATATTTCTAACACTATTTCATGGATTTGCATTATACTTGGGTTCTTGGTTTGGGCTGACACTGTGTGTGACCTCATACTTATTGTAGGTCAGCGTGAACCATATTTTATGGTATTGATTTTGCATCATATTTCTAACACTTTAACATGGATTTGTAATATACTTAGGTCATGGGTGTGGGCTGACACTGTGAGTGACCTCATACTTATTGTAGATCAGTGTGACCTACAGTGATTTAAGTCAATTTGGCTTAAACAATTAAATTGACTTAAATATTTGGTGCAATTGTATATTTAGATACAATGACTAAATTCATGTTACTTCTAGGTGACTCTGACCTATATTTTTTCTGTTCATTTTAGAGGTTTGAATTGTTCTTAGGAGAACTGTTTATTTTGTCGCTGCAGTTGATCCCATTAAAACTTGCACTTGTTAAAGTCACGCTCCCGCAAAGTCGCTCTTTATTGTCTTCTGACAACTCTTGTTACGTAAGTTGTTTTAAAATTACCACGGGTAGCGCTGTATCTATTAGAACATGAACAGGATTTATTGTCACAGACGGTTGAACAAAATAATATGAGCCGCGACACGAGAAAACCAACAAAGTGGTTGTGCGCCCAGCGCAGACTCAGATCAGCCTGAACATCCGCTCAGTCCGACCAGACGCTTTGCTAAGCGCTTAAAGGGTACCTAAGGGTCTAAGCTACCTCCATGCGGACAGCGAAGACTCTGATCAGACTGGGCGGATGCCCAGGCTGATCTGAGTCTGCGCTGGGCGCATAGCCACTTTATTGGTTTTCTCGTGTCGCGGCTCAATTATTATGATTTGATATACATTATTTTATTGAAAGTGCCTTCTGATGTACTTTATAGCCGAAGCATGGAAAACAAACGTTTGCATATGCATTTGTGTACAACTGATGTACAATGCAGCCTAAACAATATGCAGTCTTCTCAAAGCATTTATCAAAGCATTTATCATTTGTTGGCATATTATCTGAAATCTGTGCATACTATATTGCATTATAACGTCTTATCTGAGATATATGTAACCAGTTTGCTGATTCAAAGGAGGCGTTTTATAAATAACATTTGAGCCACGACACGAGAAAACCAACAATGTGGTTGTGCGCCCTGCACAGACTCAGATCAGCCTGGGCATCCGCCCAGTCTGATCAGAGTCTTCGTTGTCCGCATGAAGGTAGCTTAGTCCTTTAGCTACCGTTTAAGCGCTTAGGAAAGACTCTGATCAGACTAGGCGGATGTCCAGGCTAATCTGAGTCTGTGCTGGGCGAACAACCACAATGTTGGTTTTCTCGTGTCGCGGCTCATTTAAATTAGTTCATTGATGCACAGCCGAGAAAAGTTGACAAAAACTGTTACACCATACGTAAACACTTTCTGAACAATTGAACACATGTTTTTGACGGTTGGTTGTCAATTAAAAGTTTTATCATATGAGAGTTTAATAAAGCCGTGCATTACCAGTGGATTAAATATGCAAATTACGTCGTAACGTTATGCGTTGACGTCCATAAAAACGTCGCGTTTTCTAATGGCGACATCATGACCTATAAGTGCAAAATTTGCTAATTAAATGCGATTTTAGTGTCATATAATAAATAGAATCTTACATTCGCGCTCCTGTATTATTGACTTTATCAAACGAGTTTGGGGATAAAAATAAGACGCTCGGCATAATTAAACGAGTTTGGAGATAAAGATAAGATGCGAGGCTATGCCGAGCATCTTATTTTTATCCCCAAACTCGTTTAATAAATTCAATAATACGTGAGCACTCATGTAAGATCCTCATGTATATGCATAAAAAATTAACTTAAACTTTACAGAAGGATGACAGAGAAGAACAACAAAATATGATAATAATACATGTACGAGAACATTGAATTTCCAGTTTCCATTTTGAATATCAAAAATGGAATACCGCAGATTTACCGTCTGGATTTTATCTCTAGGTAAGAAGTACGCGCTCACCATGCTTTTATGTTAGCTGTCTAACAGTTGTCTAGCACAAGAAGCACGGTGACACATGTATGATTTGGAATTTCTTTGTTCTTTTCAAGTGGTGCTGTGTGGTTAACTCTTTCGGCGCCAAATTTTTCAGACGACAAATTTTCGTCTGCTCAAATCATCAGACGACAGATTTGTAATTGGAAATTTTAACAATCTAAAGACATTTTTCATAAAATCAGGCTTTTTAAGTTCATATTTGAATGGCAAACAGTGTAGATCCTGATCAGACGGCTCTTTTAAGAGCCGGCTGATCTGGATATACGTTGTTTGCAAAGTCGCATTTTTGCGACTTTGGCGCCGAAAGAGTTAAATGATAATTCTAAATATAACACATCTCCCCCAAACTTAGCAGATTCGTTCTATTTGGTTTTTCAATAGATTAGAATACTAGAAAATGTAACATGTGAATGAAAAAGTTATTTTTATAAAAAAAACAACATGTAATTTACGGCATAAGAATCTCAAGTACAACATGCGTTTAGTCTTAAAGTTACTTCTGTTCATTGAGAGTTATGTACTTTAATTCCGTTTTAATTCAATGTAATATGTGCCCACATTTTAGACATTGTGTACTGTCTACAGATAGTCTTGAAGGACTCTATTTATTCATAAGGGCTGTTAGAAGACAAAGGAGCGTGCATAGTGGGTGTCCTCCTCTCGCGACTCTAAACGATATCAGTAAAAGAAAAAACAAAACACTGAACTGTAAAGTATTAGTCAATGTCGTAGCTGTTTCCTCCACATTTAAGTGTATACCAAATATAATAACTTACAGTGTCCGAGATAGATATGTAGAAAATTACAAGGTATATGCGAATTATAAAATATGTCAAATTCGAAAATGGATAGTAATGCTGAGATGTAAATGTGCACCAAGTGTCATCCCCGTAACCCATATTGGGATTAAGAATTTTCATAAAGTCGATGAGAGGAAAAATACAGTTAAAGGTCAAAATGCTGGTGGAAAAGTTCTTGTGCAGGGGCCGTATTCATAAAACGACTTAAGTGGTTGCCAGGCTGTCTTTGAAGGAGATTCCCTACAACTATGAAATTTGCTCTGGAGGAACAGTCTTACAAAGACTGTTCCTCCAGATCAAATTTCATAGTTGTAGGGAATCTCTTTTATAGATGTTTAGCCTTAGCAACCGCATAGCAACGACTTAAGTGGCTTTATGAATACGGCCCCAGAACAAGTATCTTAAGTCATACAGGGCCAATGGACTATTATAAGTCAATCAAGTGTAAAATACTCGTATATAATAGGTCAGTGTCATATTTTGTTGCATTCCGATGTCCTTTCCATATACTATGTTAGTGTAGTTTCATGCTCCTAGCCCGAAAACAGACATAAAATTCAGATGTTTAACATTCGTTTACATAAATTTTTGAAAGTAACTAGACCATATCAGGTATTTCAAGATCAAAACCGGAGTCCTGTGCTGATGTAAGTGTGTACCGCGTTTCAACCCTGCAGCCGTCATACATTACGAGAAACAGAACTTTAACTAAGACGGTTAACCTACGGCGTGTAAAGTGGGAATAATTTTAAACTGTTTCATTTAAATTACACAATCCACTGGTGACACCAAACGGGAAACAATGAATAGAGGATCGTACACGAGTGGTCATTTTATATGAAATGTCATATGAAATGACCACGAGTGTAAGATTCTGTTTATCATATGACCCTTTAAAATGGGATTTTGTCACCTTCAAACTGAGCATTATTGCAATAAGAAAACGCATTGTTGACATGGACGTTATCAATGACGTTACGTGTACGCGCCAGAGTGTTATTACACGTGTGGTCATAAGATTTTTATGACATAACGTTATCCGCTGATTAACAGCGACGTCATATGATATCAAAGTACTGAAAGTACTGAAAGGCGGGCATTTTATTCAAATGGTTTAGAGGATACGTTTTGAAAATAATAATGCACAGACATATGATGGATGATGACAGAGGCACACCATTCAATAAGCTAGTTCTTCGGGATGAAATTTAGATAAAATCCGTTTTGAAAACAGTAGGGTTTTGTCAAATATTTAGATTATTTTATTGAATACCAGAAACACAATTATTAAGCAAAGAAAAAAAAAGGTTCTAAAAAGTGTTGTTTTTCTACAGTAGGGTTGCTATTTTGATTGGTTTCAGTTTTTAATTGAATGGGTGGAAGAATGGAGCAGGCGTTTTCCGTCACCCTTGTTACTTGTTCAATGAACGTTGCCTTATCTTCTCAACCGTAACACGGTCAAGGTTTGAATCGTATTGGAGGAAAACTTCTTCTCGACTGTAGACGGTGCTCCATTGCAAATTTCACCAGCAATTGATTTTGACGACATTGTCAGAGTCTCCATTTAATATCTGTACTGTTGAAAATGAAGTTTGTTATTCTTGATAGTAGCAAGGGTGAGGCATGTGCA
Organism: Ctena decussata; assembly: GCA_963989385.1. NCBI lineage: Eukaryota > Metazoa > Mollusca > Bivalvia > Lucinida > Lucinidae > Ctena > Ctena decussata. Next base: position 66,975,639 of record OZ022502.1, on the reverse strand, counting down.
TTCACCCATATTTTTATTCATGAGACTCCATATACCGCAATGTGAGCATTAGGAAGAAATACAGGATAATTAAGTATCCACAAAATGTTGACATTTGGCAGACTGAGTTACATTGGAGTCTGACACTTGTGTGTGTTTGCCAATGGATCATTTAGGCTGGGCCACTGTGCCTTGGTCTGGCAATAACCGCTTTATAGGTAAACAGCAGTACAGTTATATTTATGACGTGCTTTGTTGGCATTTAGTGCGTAAATTTAAGTTGTCTTGACTGTATGTTCGCGGTTTCTACACTTGTTTCAAATTAACCAGGAAATGCCATTAGGCCAGCTTTTTACTGTATATAACTTAACGGAATACTCCTGGGGGACCACGAAAGACTCTTCACTGACTCCTATCGATAAAAGAGCGACCGTAGACTGTCTAAACTGGTTAAATACTGAGTGCAGTCACTCTGCAAAAGACTAAATATCCATTGCATCCATCTGCAAAAGATCACTTTTAACTGCAGTCATCTGTAAGATATAAAATGATGACTCACTGCTGTCTTTTTCTTGTTCAGTTAGATTAGTCAGACAAGATGAAAGTCACAATAACACTGCCTAGTGGTCACAACTTAGTTATCTCATCCTTAATGACACGTCAGTACAATCAGTCGCCTTTAACTATGCATTGCATAGTACAGCAGATCTTTGCTTTGGATTCTTTTTTTAAAAAAAGCCAACTTGTATTCACCCATCGGCGAATAATTTACATAATGTATTTATACGCGTTGATCGCTGGGATAAACATTGATTTAAGTCGCAAACTGAAGCCTTTTCCAATTTAAATAAATCAACATTGATTATGACGAATCATTCTGCCTTGTTCAATAGGCTGGATTTTCGAAACTATACAGAAATGTCAGAACTATTTTCTCTGTTTCAAAATGTACAGCGCGTAGCGTAGGCTTACAAAAACAGAGATATGTTAAGACCTCCGCAAAACCGTTTTGACAACCGTAGCTATAGACGGGCTTACAGCCCGCCTAAAAATGAATTAACAGGACAAACAGGTAGCAACAGGAACGTATAGAAAAATAAACAACTCTTTCTAAGGCAGGTGGTCATAAAGTTAACCTTCACCAAATATATACTGAGTGGCAAAATAAAGTATACAGGTGAAACAGGCTGGATTTCTCTACAGATGTCTACATATCTGAATAACACGTAGGCACTGTCAATAAATACAATTATTTTTACATACTTTGTGACAACTTTCTGTACAATCGATCAAACAATAAGTAAATAGCATTGTTTTAAACGGGCAAAGGGTCTAAGTCAACATTGTGGTTTAAGTAGCTCCCCTTTGAACATGCACTTTGGACAATACAGATAAATGTTGTGTGCTTTTTATGCATTTCTTGGAAAAAGGGATAAACGCTTTGTAAGGACATGTCGCACTCTCAGATGAAAAATGGTGTTAAGGATCATTTTTCGTACCAAGAAATAATGTTTCTGGCGTCTTATGATAACGTGCATTGAGTTTGCATTGAGTTCTTACGGGAAGTTCATTTGCAATTTTCTTTCAAATAAACCAGACTCTGAGGTTCTATTCAAGTGCACACAGAGGCAAAAAGCCAAATAACACATTTCTAAAATTTTCAAGTGAAAAAAAATCTAATACCATGTAAGAATAGACAAACATTTAATTCCCTATATGAGCCGCGACGCGAGAAAACCAACAAAGTGGTTGTGCGCCCAGCACAGACTCAGATCAGCCTGGGCAACCGCCCAGTCTGATCAGAGTCTTCGCTATCCGCATGTAGGTAGCTTAGATTCTTAGTTACCCTTTAAGCGCTTAGCGAAGAGTCTGATCAGACTGGGCAGATGCCCAGGCTGATCTGAGTCTGCGCTGGGCGCACAACCACTTTGTTGGTTTTCTCGTGTCACGGCTCATATGTTTAAGTAGGGAGATAATTTGAGACATTTAGCATTTCTAACTATGGTTGAAGCCGTTTGGTTGGAGTTTCAGATTGAATGACGATGTGGTTTTACTCATTGACTCTAGCGCTAGACATTCGTGAAGTGCAGAATGCCATTTGGCATGAGCAAAGTGAGTTTTAATTGGAACCTTTGAATTTGAATTAAGACCGTAACTCTGATATTAAGGACTGCAACACACCTTCTGTTTGTGTACTGCAGAGCTAGACGTTTGCCAAATTGTTATTATTAATATTTTCACGCAGCCACCTACGCGAGACCTAGCATTCAAAACCAAAAACTGTATACTCTTTATTGCCTCTGAGTATAGACATAGCAGACTAACAACACAACTATGTCTGTCCATTTGCTATAATTAAGAAAAACTTAAAACAGAGTGAAAGAGAACAGAAAAAAACATCAATAAAACAGACTGACTTTCGAAGAGCGCATATAAGCGACACAACAATAAATAATATCGGCAAACTACGACAGACACACCGCCTTGAATTGGTCAGAAATAAATAAATTGGAGCTTAAAACTGCTTTTACAGAGCTTCAACTCTCGTTTTAGATTCAGTCTGTATGGCGGACTTATAGCACACCAGTGAACAGTAAACCAAGAAATACGAGGGGCGTTCGGAAAGTATTTCAAATGGCCTCAAAACTTTGTGTAGGGACATGCTGAGTACAAATGCTATGCATGCACTAAAAGCATAATATTTGGTCTTTACAGTAATACCAAACACTACACAGAGATACTTTTCCTTAGTGACTACAACGCATTTTATTAGGCTTCTGTCCTACTACTGGGCTAATTTCATATGTAAAATCTTTTCAGAGTTAGGCATTCAAGACAAATACCGTTGTAAATACAAGATTAATTCAATATTTGTCTTCAGTTTGTCCATCGTTGCCTACAAATTCACATGCATATACTCGAGGACTTTAAAAACGCCGCCTCATCCCGAAATGTGATATATCATGGAAATCCGATATTTCAAGTTACTTAATATTACTAGGTTCTATTAGAAATCGTAAAATTAACCAAATTAAAGACATTGCAAGAACGTAATGTCATGCGTGACAACCTTTGCAATGAAATCGGCCAACGACGTTGCCCCAACATTTTATTTACAACTTCTTTATGTTACAGTTCTTGACGTCGATTTCAGCTACGCCGTCAAAGATATCATACAGCGAAAACGCAAAATTAAAGACGTCATGACTTTATGTGCTGTCAGAAAGCTTAAATCGAAAACTGGAACGCACAAATTGGAATCTCAAAAAGTAATTTTCTGGAAAATAACGAAATTTGACTATTTGCACTTCACATTACCAGTAATCGATGCAAACATTTTACTGATTTTACTTCCTAAGCATCTGTCAACATCAATGGATACTTTGATATCAGCATGAAACGTCTGTTTATCAGCGTAGTAAACGACGTCAACGTCAATGATTCCATCCTTAACGGACTCTAAAATTCACTTTTTTTACTGTACGCGGTTCTAGAGTAGATCATTGTGAGCCGTAAAATACTGTTTAAATGAATTTATTGTTGTCGGTTTCGAAGTTTGATGCCATGTTCGAGGGTCTCAATGGGGTACCCATCAGTAATCAGTAAAATTTCAACCCAACAATCAGTAATCAGTAAAATTTAAGGGCAAAAATCAGTAATCAGTAAATTTTTGGCCAAATCAGTAAAATTGCATACGGCAACCATTCTCTCTATCTCATGCTAGTGATGCATAATCCTACTTTGAAGACTACTGAATAGTATCATAATACTCTTTTTTTATCCGAAATTGATGCCAAACACTTAAAAAGACAGTTATTCTACGAAGAAACGCATGCAATATAACCTGAAAATCCCCCTTTTCACATAAGGCAGAGACTGTGCATCAGTGAGGGTGTAACCCCCAAATCGTATGCAGTATTCAGCACAAATTAGAGAGTATTCAGTACGCAGAGTCATGGAGTATTCCATAAAAGCAGCAAATTGTACGCGTACTCGCACAAAGATGTGCGAAACCAAAGTGCTGCATGAACTGACATGTGTAGAGAACTAGCAAAAAACGCCTCTTCGCCGTCTTTAATAATCATGATGCTTCTTCTACGGGTGAAAATGTGAAAACCTGCATACTCAGTCTTCTTGTCGCCTTTGGAAACGGTGATGTCAAGTCCGTAAAGTTCATCCTCCCAAGAAATGGAAAACAAAACGTATAATATGAAATTGTTTACATCTTTAACAACCAGAGAAAGTTTCATTTGAATATGACCCTTAGTCGTAGAAGGAAATGGACTTTTTCTTCGAATGTGTGAAACCCCATAGGATGTAAGAAAAATGATAATAATAATAATAATAATAATAATAATAGTCTTTATTTACAGAGAGTAACACATCTAGTTCTTTAGAGTTGTTATTCTTGCACGCGTTCTATTGTTCTTTAGTTTCAATATAATCTTTTCATCATATAACATTAAATTGGAGTGGTCTAATAACGAGTTTTCGGCGATTCCGGTAACCGCTAGCCGCATGTGACGCCGCTAACCGGTATTTTTTTTTTCACTCTAATTTCGCTAATCAGTATATTTTTCGGCCGATTCTGTTAATCACTTAGCATAGGCGACGCCGCTAACCGGTAAAATTTCCTCTCAAATTTCGCTAATCAGTAATTTTTGGGGCAAAAATTCGCTAATCAGTAAACCCCATTGAGACCCTCATGTTCAAAATGCCATTATTGCATTCCAAAAATGTTTGTTTACCTCGCGTCAGTTCAGTAATTGTTAAAATATAGCGGAAGACGGGAACCACGCTATACTCCGACGAGAATTCGGACGGTGCATTATAGCCGTTTTGGTGAAAATCCAAAGGTTTAATACACCCTTTTATCTTTGTCGCGTGTATTTAAACATTTTAAATTTCAAGATTGTACTGATGACTATCTCATGCATTTGATATATGCATGCCGTTTTACTTATCATCAGTTTTATTTAAGTTGATAATAAAACAAATGCAGCATGTCGTTTTCTTTAATGTGAAGCGTTTTTAAAGTCCTCCAGTATACGTTAGAAGGGTGGTGCCTGTTATCGAGTCATTCCTTGCAAAGCAATGCGCAGTTCTTTTAACGTTATTGAAATCGACGTCAGCATCTTTTTGAAAGATTGTAGAAGCTTCATTTTTTTTGCTTTGATTTGTATTTATTGACAAGTTTTCATTGACATAATATTATGTAAATGCTCTTGCTGACAAGACTTTTAAGGCTAACACACTTGTTTTCATTACAAAATCATAATAACTTTTAGCAGAAAGGGAGAATTAGCTACTACATAAAGTACAGTTAATTCAAATCCAAGGGACAGTATGGAACCTAGATTAAATATAATTTCTGCGACATTTACAGGACACCATTGCAAGGGTATTGTCTATAAGTAGCAAAGATAAAAAGAATAAAAAGACTGCTCATATATGAATATCGGTCTACTTAAGTAAAATTCTGTAGTGCCTTTAGGATATACCTCTTTCAAAGAAGTTAAAGATGCGCCCTTTAAAAATAATACAGTAATTGCAGACCATAGCTTTATGTGTTTGTGCTATCAGAAGTTCTGTCTTTAGAAATAACGTCACTTGCAAAACATTCCGAACGCCCCTCGTAGCACCACGATAAAAAAAGATGAGGGCTTACAGAAACATAGTCACTTAACTTCTGGAGCAGCAGAAAACCATCTGTTGAACGTCGTCGAGCCTGACCAAAGACAGGACAACACCAGACGCCGACAAGCAATATATTATAGCTTTACATCGGAGCATCATTAAGTACTGCGCGCCATTAAAGACCAAACGTCAGCCCATGAGAAGCGATGTTTTATAATGACTTCAGGATACACTGTCGCAAATTTTTGACGTTATCCAATCAGACGTCGCGGCGTTATCCAATCAGACGTCGCGGATGCCCAGGCTGAACTGAGTTTTAGTTAAGCTGGTTTGGGCCGGAGTTTGCCTTGTCTGTTGCTTGGTTGTTCGGGGTTTTACTGATGGTTTCTTTTGCTCCGGTATTTCAGTGGTGTTGTTTGACTTCCCAGGTGTCTCCTGGTGTCGCACTTATTTCCGTCGAGTCCTCATCCGGTACTTCTGCCGTGGTTATTCACTGTTGTTCTTGTGAATATTTGTTTGTCCACTAGCAATCTGGCCAACTGTATAACTTCCTGTCGTGCTTTGATTAGGGTAGATGAATGGCCACCTGTTTGGGAAAGAGCTGCTCATTCGGTTTACAGTGCGTGTCTTTCTTGAACTTGTGTCAGTTTTTTCGTGTGGGTGTGCTTATTTTCCTATTGGTTTTGAGGGTTGGATGTGGGATTTGATTGTTTCCTGATCATTGCCTATCTTTTTATCTTACTTAGTTTGGCTGGAAAAATATATACACTGCGTGCGTCGCATATATACTAAACAAAAAATAAAGCTTCAAAGTCACTATTTTTTGGTAGTCGGGAAAGCGTCAAATATAAAAATCATTACTCATCTCATTTTCTAATATCACAGACACGTTAAAAAAGATCAAGATTTTTAATTGAGGCTATTTTAAAAGTGATAAGGGTTCTTTTATGTTCTCTATGCTGAAAATCAAACAACAACCGAAGTAATCTGCTTATAATTAAAAGACAGACTGGGAAAGCGTTTGTGGACCCTACTGCAATGTCGAGACAAATGAGAGAGGTCTCAGACTTCTAGAGTTTGCAACCTGTAACAGCCTAGTACTGACAAACACCATTGGCCCTCGCAAACCATCAAGAAGGTGGACATGGCACAGCCCAGATGGGAAACACCACAACCAGATTGATTACATCTTGGTGAGGAAGCGCTTCCGATCAGGAGTTAACATCCATAGGACAAGGAGTTTTCCTGGAGCAGACATAGGAAGTGATAATGACCTTGTGATGATGACCTTCAGAGTTCGTCTAAAGAAGGCTAGAAAGCCAACCCAGCCAAGACTTAAGTTTGACCTTGAGAAGCTAAGGGACTAAGATGTGGCATGCACTTTTCAAGCAACAATACGTGGAAAATTTGCACCACTCATTGGTCTGAGGACTGATGACATGGACATAGATACCATGATTACCACCTACAATACAGCAGTGACTGATGCACCCAGTGAGATACTTGGGAAGGAACGTCGCAGCAAAAAGCCCTGCGTCACTAGAGATGTTCTTGACCTCTGTGATGAGAGGAGAAATTTGAAGACGAAGAGGTAAGAAGCAGGAGGAGCAGCAGAATACAGGGAAGCAAACAAGAAGATTCAGAAGGCAGTGAAGAAAGCGAAGGACGACTGGATAGCTAGTCAGTGCGAGGAGATCGAAACTTGCCTGAACAAAAACAACAGCAAGAAAGCATACCAGCTGGTGTAGGATCTAACTTCAGAGAAACAGGGTAGATCCACAACTGTCCAGGACAAGTCTGGGAAACGCCTTACAGAGGAACAAGAGATTCTCAGCAGATGGACAGAATATTGCTTAGAACTATACAACCATGAGACTTACGGTGACAATGCGGTTCTGGACTAAAATCAGCCCCCAGAAGATCAACAACCGATCCTTCGTGAGGAAGTTGAGATTGCAATAGCAGCACTGAAGAAGGGGAAATCTTCCGGAGTTGATAATATACCTGCAGAACTTGTTCAAGCTGGCGGGGAGACCATGATTGATAATTTAACAGATATCTGTAACAGGATCTGGAGAACAGGATAATGACCTACCCCATGGACTCAGTCGCTGATTATTACGTTTCCCAAAATGGGCAACCTACAGCTCTGCCAGAACTAAAGAACCATCAGCCTCATCAGTCATTCAAGCAAAGTTATACTGAAAGTCATCTTGAACAGGCTTAAACCACAAGCCGAAGAGATAATCGCTGAGGAACAGGCTGGGTTCCGAGCAGGTTGTAGCACCGCAGAACAGATCTTCAACCTTAGAATCCTGTGTGAAAAGTATCTCCAACATCAGCAGAATCTGTACCATGCCTTCATTGATTTCAAAAAAGCCTTTGACAGGGTATGGCATGCAGCCTTATGGGCCACCAAATGGAAGTACAACATCAGTGCAAACCTAGTTCGCACCATTGAGCAGTTATACGACAAGGCTACAAGTGCAGTCCTGATAAATGGCAGCACAGGAGAAAGGTTCAGAACAACAGTTGGAGTAAGACAAGGATGTCTTCTGTCACCCACTCTCTTCAACATTTTTCTCGAACGGATCATGTCTGATGCTCTGGAAGAACTTGACGGAAAGGTTAGCATAGGTGGCAGAAACATTACCAATCTGCGGTTTGCCGATGACATAGACGCTCTAGCTGATGAAGAGCAGGAACTAGAAGCTCTAGTTGAAAGTCTCGATCAAACCTGCACAAGGTATAAGATGGAGATCAGTGCTGAGAAGACCAAACTGATGACGAACAGCACAGATGGCATCCAGAGGGAGATCAAGGTAAAAGGATAGAAGCTGGGTACCGTAACAAGCTTCAAATACCTTTTAGCAGTTATATCAGATGATGGCTCAAAACAGATGGTTCTCTCAAGGATTGCACAAGCTACTTCAGCTCTTACCAAGTTGAAACCAATTTGGACAGATAACAATATATCTCTTGGATCAAAGGTGAAACTTATGCCATATTTCTGTATGCCTGTGAATCGTGGACCTTAACAGCAGAGTTAGAGAAAAGAACGCAGGCCTTTGAGATGAGATGCTACCGAAGGTTACTGAACAATTCATACAAGGACCATATAACCAATGAGGAGGTTCGCAGGAAGATCCAATCAGCCATTGGAGAATATGATGAACTCCTGATTCTGGTCAAGAAACGGAAACTAAGGTGGTTTGGCCACGTCACGATGTCTTCTGGTTTAGCAAAGACGATTCTACAGGGCACAGTGAAAGGAAAAAGAAGAAGAGGCAGACAGACGAAGAGGTGGGAAGACAATATTAAAGAGTGGACAGGGATGGATTTTGCCAGCTCAGCTAGGGCAGCTGAAGACAGGGCAAGGTGGAAAGGGATTGTTTCGAAGTCATCTTTGGTGCCCCAAAGACCTAGTAAGGTTATGGGATCGAATAGAATAGAATAGAATTAAAATGACAAAAATGCTATTGGCAATTCCTTTCCATTTTTAAGTTCAATTTGTATAAGCTCTTTTGCCAAAGTAGGCCGCAAGGACCAGAAAGAAATCTGTAACTCAGGTCATTATGTATTCACAGATTCAATTTCTATGGGATTTCCATAATTCTTTTTTTTTTTTTTTTTTTTTTTTTTTTTTTCGTTTTTTTTTAATATGTTATGCTGGCATCTAAAACATCTCTAGACACTTAAATTAAAGGGGATAATTTGACAGTTTTGGACTTATAAGCTTTATTTTTAGGGTGTGGTTACTTCAACTAATTTAAGCGATCAGGCCCGGAGGTTATAAAACATGAGTATATTCTCAAACTCAAAATAAAGGACACTGATTGGCTGGTTCCGAGCACATGCTCGGAAGCAGCCAATCAGTGTGCTTTATTTTGAGTTTGAGATTATACTCATTTTTTATAACCTCGGACCCAGGAAGTTTTATATGGAACTTATGTTTATTGTGTACATGAAAACTTTCTTCTGCGCATTAAGAAATTAAAGTCTCGGCATGATTTATTAAAAGAGGAATAAATTAGATAACTCCGGGCAGGACAAAAATGAACTGAACTAAATTTTTCAAGGATTTATATAGTAAGACGTCTGTACATTCTGAAAAAAAACATATTTACAATTAAATGTTTGCTAGGTTGTACGGAATTATGATATTAGAACCCTCGAGTTTTCATTTTTGTATACGTGCAGTATGGTCAGGCAAAGAAATCTCACCCAAATTGCAAATATTTCTTTGTAAAATATAAGAACTAATCTGCAAGTCCTCTGACTGGACTGCACACATATGTAGGCTGATCATGACATGTGCTATAGACAGTTGTAGTCGACTCCTGTAAGAGGCTGCGTTGACTGTCCGCACTGTAAAAAAATCCGTAGAATTTACAGTAGAATAATTGGAATACCAGCTGCCAGTCCATTTCCCGTTTTTCTTACGGGTGCCTGAAAAAATTGCAGGGACCATCACGTACAGTAGGATAGATTTTAGCAAGAGTTGTTTAAGTCATATAGCTCTCCAACACTATAAAGTTATTTTCGAGTGGGGCCAGTTAACATAACACTACCATATCGTGATTTCCGAAAATGTGTTACAGGCAAACGCCCGATAAAATTACGGGAAATGGACTGGCAGCTGGTAGCCAATTACTCTACCGTAAATCCTACTGATTTTTTACAGTGTGTAGGGGTGCTGACAATGAAATATTTGAGCCGCGACACGAGAAAACCAACAAAGTAGTTGTGCGCCCAGCGCAGACTCAGATCAGCCTGGGCATCCGCCCAGTCTGATCAGAGTCTTCGCTGCCCACATGGCGGTAGCTTAGACACTTAGTTACCCTTTAAGCGCTTAGCGAAGATTCTGATCAGACTGGGCAGATGCCCAGGCTGATCTGAGTGTGCGCTGGGCGATCAACCACATTTTTGGTTTTCTCGTGTCGTGGCTCATTTATACCTTTTTTTACAATCTTTTCCAGCATGCTTTATATATGGAACTGAAGCCTGTGTTGAAGAAGCGGCGAATTTTATAACCTGTGTAGGACAATTTGATGAGATGGAGCAAGGCTCTACATTCTTTGCTGATATATGCAGGTATGCTCTTCACCGTAAAAATATACACATTGGGACACCTAAAATAATTACCGTAACCCTGCTAAATTTTAACAGTTTGGTTATTCAATGCAGTGGGTCTAAAATACCTCCCCCCCCCCCCGACACACACACCAATGACATTAATCTATATAAAAGCATGTAGTGGTGGTAAGGCTGGGACGAGTACCCGGGTACCCGAGTCCGGGTCGGGTAGACCAATTACCCGGGTACATATTTACTACCCGTTACCCGAATGCTTATTATTATGTAATTTATGAGTATTCTGTTTCAATAGAATTCCAAGCAAATAGAGCAAAGTTTCGTCTGACTGTCTTGTATAAATTGCCATCATAATTCCCCAACCGTTTTATATATTATAACAGAGAGATTTCTACATTTTCGTGCCCTTCCCATGCATAAGTAAGCAAATGCCAATACCTTACTTATTATTTGAGTTAAACCTATATGTTCTAACTGTGGATATGATGAAAATTCTATGGTAAGGGGTATCCGGATACCCGCGGATAATAGGGACTCGGAAACCCGGGTATGAAATCTCTACCCGTCCAAGCCTTAGGTGGTGGTAATCAAAAAATTTTTTAGTGTTTGCACAGAGACACTTCGATAGTGGCAGCATTTAAACAAGTGAGCCTTGACATGACAAAACCAACAAACTGGCATGTGTGCCCAGCGAAAACTCAGATCAGACTTGACATCCGCCCAGTCTGATCAAAGTCTTCGCCATGTGCTTTAAGGGTAACCGAGGGTCTAGAAGCGCATGCCCAGGCTGATCTGAGTCTTCGCTGGGCGCACATGCCACTTTATTATATCTCCGCTTTGTTAAAGTGGGTGGTAAACTGGTTTAGTTCTGTCCGTCATTCCGTCTGTCCTTCCGTAATTCTTTAACACTTTTTAGTCATTTTTTCTTCAAAGATATCTCCATAACCGTATAAGATAGAAAGTTCATATTTGGTATACAGTTAGACAGCAACAAGAGGTATTGTGGGTTTGAGAACCAGCTTTCTCCTTTTTGTTTGTCCTTGTATTTCTACCTTTTTCTTGCTCTCCATTTTTTTTTGTCAGAAAACAAAGAAAAAAAAAAAAAAAAAAAAACACTCCACAATCCTTTAAGATAGAAAGTTCACATTTGGTATACAGGTTGACAGCAATAAGTTGTATCGTGGGATTGAGAACCAGCCCTCTCCTCTTTTTTTTCTTTGTATTTGTTCTTTTTTTTTCCCTCTCCAATGTTTTCGTCAAAAATATGTCACCATGTATGATAGATAGTTCATACTTGGTTTGCAGACTTACAAGGACAAGTTGTCTTGTGGGAAACAAAACGTGCTTTCTTAAGTTTGTTCTGATCTGTATCTGTTCAGTTTTCTTTCTCTCCATGCATTCAGTACTGTAATTTTTTCGTAAAAGATTTCTCAGCAACTTTTATAAGTAGAAGGTTCATATTTGGTATATGGGTTGACAATGTCTTATTGTATATTGGGATAAAGAACGAGTCCCCTCTTCTTATTCTTCCCTTTTATTCTTTTCTTTCCCTCCAGTTTGTCAAAAATATCTCCACAACCATGTATGAGTTCATACCTGGTGGACTGATAGACAATGACAAGTATTTTGGGATTGAGAACCATCCTTCTCCAGTTTGTTCCTGTATTTGTTCTTTTTTTCTCTCTCCATGCAGTCAGTGCTGTAATTTTTCAATAAAGATTTCTCAGCGACTGTTCAACGTAGTTCATATTTGGTATATGAGTTGAAAATGACTTGGGTGGTTGGATGATGCAATGGTACTGTGAATAACTTCCATTTCCTGGGCATCCTACTGATTTGGAACTTAGTACATGTAGGGCAAGGGCCTACTGTGCTTGCAGTAGATGCGGGTGGGGGTTGTTTGGATATATTTTCTCTCATCTATCAATTCTCTTCTTTCTCCCCTTGTCTCTGGGAGACGGCTCAATATAGACTGAAATACTGTCTCAAAGGGCTGTTAAATCAATCAATCAATCAATGAAAATGACTTGTTTTTAGCTCACCTGAGCCGAAGGCTCACAGGTGAGCTTATAGTATAGGCAGGCATCCGTCGTCCGTCGTCCGTCGTCCGTCGTCCGTCCGTCCGTCCGTCCGTCAGTCCGTCCGTCCGTCAACATTTTCAAACGACATCTCCTCTGAAACTACAAGGCCCATTGTAACCAAATTTCATATATAGCATCTATGGGCAGGGGGAACCAATAATACTGTTTTTTATCCAAATCGCTTCATAACTTTGGTTGCTATGGCAACTTAAAGTTTCCATTGACTTGTATGAGAAAAATTGAAAATTTGCATTTATTGCTATGTCACTGCAGATATTTTGACAAAACTTTTGCAGAAATGTTCCTTGAGTAGTTCTCTATCAACCGAATGAAATTCATGTAAATTACACAATTTGGCTGGTTGCCATGGCAACCGAATGGTTAAAAATAGAAAAAATATTCAAAAATCATCTCCTCAGAAACTATACAACCAGTAAAGCTCAAACTTCACAGGAAGGATCTTAGTACTAGCCTCTATAAAAGTACTGTTTTTCTTGGCTATTGCTCCAGCAGTTTGGTTGCTATGGGAACTGAAAGTTGCCATTGACTTATAATGGCAAAATGGAAAATTTGCATTTATTGCTATGCCACTGCAGATATTTTGACAAAACTTTCATAGAAATGTACCTTGAGTAGTCTTTAACCAGCCATGTTAAATTTATGCAAATTGCGCAATTTGAATGGTTGCCATTGCAACCGAATAGTTAAAAATAGAAAAATATTAAAAAATCATCTCCGCAGAAACTGTGTGGCTAATAAAGCTCAAACTTTACAGAAAGAACCTTAGTACTAGCCTCTATAGAATTACTGTTTTTCATGGCAACTGCTCCAGCAGTTTGGTTGCTATGGCAACTAAGAGTTTCCATTAACTTATAATGGGGAAAATGGAAATTGGCAATTTTTGCTGTCTAACTGCAGTTATTTAGATTTTTTTTCTACAGAAATGTTTCTTGAGTAGTCCTCTACGATTTATATGAATTTTCTCCAAATCGCTGAATTTGATTGGTTGCCATGGCAAAATATAGGGTAAATTTTCGGAAAAAAAAAAAAAAAAATCTTCTGCTCAGAAGCCATATTGGGGATGAAGCTGATATTGTGCAGATGTGTTGATGACAGTAGCCTCTACATAAATTTTATTCTTTTTCTTCCAATCCCATAAGAACTTTGGTTGCTATGGCAACTTATAGTTTCCATTGACTTATTATGGGAAAAATGAAGCCATGAGGGGGATGAAGCTGATACTTAGCATACATATTGATAACATTAGCCTCTACCTAAAGTATGTTTTATATTATCATTGCCCGTGTGAATTCATTGCTATGGCAACTTAAAGTTTCCATAGACTTATAATGGGGAAAGTGGACATTTGCTATTTATTTCTGTGTTACTGCAGATATTTTGACAAAAGCTTTACAGAAATGTTCCTGGAGTAGTCCTCTACCAGCCATATGAATATTTCCCAAATACCTGATTTTGATTGGTTGCCATTGCAGCCAAAGATCTTCTTCTGAGAAGCCATTACGGGGGGATAAAGCTTTTTTTCATAAATATTTGTGATATTATCCTCCACATAAATGGTGCTTTTTATTGCTGTTGTGCATGGTGTTTTGTTGCTGTAACCTCAGTGCTCAGGTGAGCGATATAGGGCCATTGGCCCTCTGGTTTTCTGTCCTTTTGATTTTTTATGCCCCCGTGACGATAGTCAGGGGGCATTAAGATTTGCTCCTGTCTGTCCGTCCGTCCGTCCGTCCGTCCGTTCGTCACACTTTACGGTATAGAGATTGTGTAATCAACTCCTCCCACAGTTTTCAGTGGATCTTTTTCAAACTTCGCATACATGTTGTGGATATATTGAAGATGTGTATGTGGGTTTTTGTTGGAGCTAGAATTGATTTTGACAGAATTACAGCCTTTTGAACTTAGTCATTTTAGGCAAGTTTTTGCATTGTAGGGTATGTAGTTTGTGTAATCAACTTTTCTCACAGTTTTCAATGGATCTTTTTCAAACCTTGCATACATGTTGTGGACATATTGAAGATGTGCATGTGGGTCTTTGTTGGAACTAGAATTGATTTTGTCAGAATTACGACCTTTTGAACTTAGTCATTTTAGGCAAATTTTTACATTTGTAGGGTGAGGAGTTTGTGTAATCAACTCCTCCCTCAGTTTTCAATCGATCTTTGCCAAACTTTGCATACATGTTATGGACATATTGGAGATGTGCATGTGGGTTTTTGTTGGAGCTAGAATTAATTTTGACAGAATTATAGCCTTTTGAACTTAGTCATTTTAGGCATATGTTTGCATTGTAGGGTAAGTACTTTGTGTAATCGACTCCTCCCATAATTTTCATTGGCTGTTTTTCTGACATTGGAGACCTGTTGTGGACACAGTGAAGATGTGCATGTTGTTTATGATCGAAAAAAAAATAATTTTGAAGAATTATGGCCTTTTAAACTTAGTCATTTTGGGCTGCATTTTGCACTGTGGGGTATAAAGTTTGTGAAATGTTTTGAGTGGATTCTTGTGCTTAAAAGGCGCTTTAGGGATGTACACATGTCCTGTGACAGGCGCTGCACGGGGGCGTCATTAGTGTCTTACAGACACAATTTTCTAGTTCTTTTTATATTTCATGGAAAGGGGGGTGGGGGGGGGGTCTCCATAAGGGCCATAGTCTGGTTACAAATGGATTTTCACCAAACCTCACCAATCGCTTCTTGTAAGGGTTGGCTTTTATATACTGAAATATTGATCTCATCGAAAGTGCACTTTGAGTGCAGCGCAGTGCCAAAGTGGGTTGGGTAATTCCACCCCATACCTTACCATGTATCAATTTTTTTTCAATTATCTCCATAAATAATCATGACTGATTTAACATTATGATTTGAAATAATACAGGCATATATGCTAAAAAAATAGGTTGTCTAGCTTGCCATTGTTTGCTTACTCAATACCAATATATGAGCTTATAAGAGGTAACAGGAATTTTACTTATTTTTGCTTCTCCAACTTTACGAACAACCACAATTTTTCATTATTTGTCGAGATATATACAGGAAACCTCGTAATTATATTGATATGATAGTGGTCATTGCAGAATTATGAGAAAACTATCCTAGGCATATTAAAATCTGAATTATTTGCCCTTGATTCAAGAAAATATAAGTAATTAAATTGAAAATGTAAGATCGAAATTCTACACTGGAAGGTATATTTTTGATGACTCTTTTGCTCCTGTTTCTAATATTAAACTGATTGATGAGCTTTCGATTCCATATAGTGCCCATGATATCACATAAGAACTGTAACTGAACAGCAGAGCTCATCCTGTTATGAGCTTGTAAGTGGTTGCAGAAATTTACTTATTTTTGCTTCTCGAACTTTACGAAAAACCACAAGTTCTCATTATTTGTCCAGATATATAAAGGGAACTTTGTTATTATATATCCAACCGCCTCCGTGTATTTACCTCCGAGTTTCTCGAACATCCGATTCCTTGTATTGGGTTTCTCTGGGTGGACATGCACACAGCTAGCTTATGCATCATTGATTTTCAGACAAGTTATTACGCCGGCAAGTTGGTTTTGATTCCCGTGTGAGACGAACATTTATTATTTTATCGGTAGGGCACCTGACTCATAAGTCAGAGGTCCTGGATTCGAAAGCCGGTCTGGCCACATACTTTCGTTTCGCCTTCCGCTGATTCAAGAAGGGCAGTTGTCAGTTACTGGCGAAAGTATGTGCACTTAGTACTGGTTAACCGCTTATGAGGTCTAGGCCTGCCCAGGAATAGCGTGGTTAGGTTAACTGACCGTCCCGACATGACCTTAGCTGTTTACCGTGGACGTTAAGCAAGTAATCAATCAATCAATCCCCTCTCATGCTCTTCCCCTCGTACATTCGGTGCTTGGCTCAAGCCTTCGACATGAGCTGACCCCCTGAAAATCAGGGCGCTCGATCCAGCCCTGCAATTCGTTTAATTTTTTCTTCATAACTACATCAAAAGTAGCATACACTTTCTTTTAACACTGATTTCTACTACATGTACACTTGAAGCGCAAGGCAGGTGCCGAGAGGACAGGGTGGCGGAAGCTAAACTTGTGCCAGCGAACGATATCATACATCATCTTTATGTCGCATAAACGTTGTTTGCCATCTGGGTGGTGAAGGACTATGATGAAACACTGAAATTCTAGTTCCGTATGCAAGTTATCCGATTTGATCAATTTCAGATCGTTGCGATTGCGATTCATGAAAGCTCATCTATATCTGTTTTATACTTTATACGATGGTTCTTGTTGTGTGTGATCATCATTGTTTATACATTACAAAATACAAATTAAAAAAGAACAGAAGTTTATCACATCAGGGTATCGAACCTGAGTCGCCTGCGCGGTAGGCCAAGCCCACATCCATCACGCCACGCCCACTACCACGTGGATTAGTGAAACTTGAGAAAGTGAGCAGGGCTCACATATACCCCCGACCAGTGCCCCACCCAGGGCATGACTCCAGTACTTAGATGATTTATATAAAAAAAATAATGTAATGTTATTCAATTACATGTATCAGGCATCAAACAAAGATAAGAGCAATCAAAAAAGTATAATGCAAAACTTGGACAAAGCGGCTCCTAATAGTTGACACCCCGGCCCCAGCAGCAAACCCAATGCTTCTATAGACATTTCATATGAAATGTATCATGAACACTTATGAAAAGGATCTGAAATATGGTTACAGAGATATTAGTAAAACAAAAGGTGTATAACAAAACTTTGGCTTAATTAAAGCCCTAATTATTGATCAATGGTCTTACCAGAGGCCTGAGGGGCCTGACCGCGGGGCTGTGAGATATTGCACATCAAAGGCAATGCTATAGAAATATCAGGAACTAACTACAAAAGAATCTGACAAATGATTACAGAGGTATGAGCTAAACAAAGGTTTACGTAATTTAAGTCATAATTATTGATCCCTGGCCCTACTCAGGGGCCTGATCCCAATACTTAAGCATTTCATATCATATCATAAGTAATGCTAAATTATCTAGATATGAAAAGAATCTAACATGTGGTTAATATAGCAATCAAAACGGTTTAACACAAAAATTTGTTGTAACCTAAGTCCTATTAATTGACCCCTGGCCCCACCCAGGGGCCTGATCCAGACATTAAGATATTTCACATCAAAGGCAATGTTATAAAGATATCATGAACCAATAATGAAAATAGTCTGACCAGTGGCTGCACAGATAAAGGTTTAACGCTAAACTTTGACGAAAAAGTTAACTAACGGACGGACGAACAAACGAACGAACAAACGGACAAACGAATCGACGAACGGACAGCATACTTAAAACTATATACCCCCTGACATTCTTCGTATGCCGGAGTATAATTGGTTATCCCCTCGGGGATAAACATATTAAGTTAGGAATTCGTACTCGATTGTATGCCGTTTCCTTTTGCTGAAATAGGGTCCCACTATTTCCCGGTACTTCTACATTTGGCGCACCCTACTGCAAGATTCTCGCCAGCATCCCAAATGCATGATCTTTATAGCTTATCTTGAACACGTTATCTCGCCCTATACAAGCAATCACTCGAGAGTTCAGTACAGCTTCCAAGAGTTGTCACTAAAGGTTACAGATCAATAACAAGTTGTTATCGATTATGCGCCGTTTCGTTACGCTAAATGCGGGTCCCACTATTTCCCGGTATTAGTTCCCATATTTTTGCGCACCCAGCTGCAGGGTCCCTCCAACCATCACTGAGACATGAGCTGTAAAACTTGTCCTGATACTTCGTCTCACATAATACAAGCATCTCACCTAATACAAGCAATTACCAGAGAGTACAGTCCACTTAGGAAGAGCTGTCACTAAACAGTACAGGTCACCTAACAAAAGTTAATAACACTGAAGCTCACCTGTTACAAGCAATCACCGAGACATAAGGAAAAAGCTGTCAAACTCGCCCTTTACCTACAGCTTCAACAAAGTCCAAGAATACAATAAAAATAACTTGTATTGCTTCCAATTTTCTACTGTACCACTTGCATCCTACAGATTCATTGCTTAGGGATAACCACTCAAGCTTTTCCAAAAGCTAAACTTGTTAAATATCTAAATATAGGTAGACGTGTGAGCAACGACAAGGCAAAACCATCGAACTGGCATGTGCGTTCAGCGAAGATTCAGACCAGCCTGGGCACTCATACCGTCTGATCAGTCTTCGCTGTCGGCGTTGGAAACAGCTTAGACCCTTAGTTTCCCTTTACCTAATGTGGATGCCCAGGCTGAGCTGAGTCTGCGCAATTCGCACATGCCAGTTTGTTTGTTTTGTCATGTCGCGGCTCGTATACGTACTTTTACTATGTATGGAAGGCAGTCGTGCCATAGGTAGAAATTGCTGTCAACGATAATTTGCATAAGTTAGAATTTTGATAAAAAATTGAAAAGTGAAGCAAAATCCCGGTGAGCTAAAGATATAATATTAGTATCATTAGAAAGCTCATTTTCTATACTTTCAGAAAAAAAATCAGGGAAAAGTTTCTATCTGACAAAATAGTTTTCTTTTTCGCAATTGAAAACGGCTGGCCGGATTATACAATTCTTATGAAAGTGAGCACTGAGCCCCCTGTCACAACCAGACATGGCCGTGATATGTCTGAAAGATTGTTGATAGCGACGTCACGTTCAGCCCATGTATACAGGTATTAAAAACACAAATGTACAACATTTCAACACAGCACCAAAGGGAAGATGACTTTAGCGGCATGTCGTCATAAGATCTATCTTTTGAAGCAATAAATACTTGTGTGAAAAATAAGACAAAAATATGAAAAGGTTGGCGAAAAACCAGGCTTTCAGAATATATCAGGGAATCTTATGTGTCTTTATCAGGAACAGTTTGACGAAGCATTAACTAACGATTTCCTATCTCGCGCCATTATGTAGAGACTATCGATTTAGACAGGTAAGGGCGGAGGAGTTCTTCAAATCAAAGTTGGCAATGTAGAAACTGATCAATCCTTGGTTCAGTCTTACTCTGCGTTTAACCATGTTTTTATCAACGAAACAAACCAACAGTGCATTTCAGCAATTGTTCTGACCTTTGATTAACTATGTATATACAAGGGCTGTTACGAAACGAAAAAAAAGCTATTGCGAAACGAAAAAGTCATAGTTTCCAAACGACCTAATGGTCATTAGGTAACTATGACTCTTTTCAGTTCTTTTTCATTTCATTACATCCTTGAAAACTTAGTTGACCAGGAGTGTTTTTGATCAGAACTGCTACAAGCGAGCTATTCATTGCAGTCTATTTTGCTATGTCCCATGCTTTTGGCATTAAATATATCCAGTTTTCCCTTTAATCCATCTTGTACCTCTTTTTTCTGGTACTGGATGAACTTCACAGTAACAAATTCTAAAAAAATAAATAGAAATTATTTCTGTTGCAATCAGCCAAATAAGAAGAAACTGCCTTAAGTTTGCCATTATCTTGTACACTGCCATCAGTCCTCGGCTTGAAATTAAAAATTCCGAAATTCACTTGACTTCTGACGACATTTAAATATTCCCTGATAGTTCCTTGGCTTTGAAAAACAATTCCCTAATTACGTAAACAAAATAAATAATGGGACACCTAAAATAATTACGGCAATTGTCATAAAAATAGAACAGTTTCGTTTTACAATGCAGTGATATGTCCAAAAGACGAACATGGAATTGCAACCAGCGTAGACCCTGATCAAACAGCTGGGGCCGTATTCATAAAGCCACTTAAGTCGTTGCTATGCGGTTGCTAAGGCTAAATAGCTATAAAGGAGATTCCCTACAACTATGAAATTTGGTCTGGAGGAACAGTGTTCCTCCAGAGCAAATTTCATAGTTGTAACTGTTCCTCCAGAGCAAATTTCATAGTTGTAGGGAATCTCCTTCAAAGAAATTTAGCCTTAGCAACAGCATAGCAACCACTTAAGTCGTTTTATGAATACGGCCCCTTATCTGTGATGTTAGAATTATTACGGCATATCACTGACGTTTGGGATCCTGTAACTTGAACTTCCTCAATAATTATTTGAGCCGCGACACGTGAAAACCAACAAAGTGGCTATGCACCCTGCACAGACTCAGATCAGCACGGGCATCCGCCAAGTCTAATAAGACTCTTCTTTGATCACTTGAAGGGTAGCTAAAGATCTAGTCTACCTCCATGCGGACAGCGAAGACTCTGATCAGACTGGGCGGATGCCCAGGCTAATCTGAGTCTGCGCTGGGCGCACAACCACTTTGTTGGCTTTGTCGTGTCGCGGCTCATTTGTGCATTTTTCAAAGTGCTTAACTGACAGTTATGGCAAATCAAATACAAAATTTTATACCACTCTGCACGATAGTGGAAAACGTTGGTCACCCGTGAGTTTATCTGTCTGTCCGTCAAGCCGTCTGTTGTCCGTATATCGCGTTTCGTCCGCTCAGTACGATAACTGTAGTTCCTCTTGATATAATGGATTCAAATTTTGTTTGTGAATTTGTTATGGGTTAGGGTTGCATTAGAAACATATTATAGTTTAGCAAAATCAGAGGAAGCCACTATGCTTTTTCAGTTTCGCCTCCCTCCTCATTGGGGGGGAAACTCTTAAAAGCAAAATTCTTTCTTTTTAAGCGTAGGTCCCAGTTTTGGAAGTTTTGCGTACGGAGAAGCAAACGGGAAATAACAAAATAAATATTCCCTTATTTTAAACTTGTGGAAAAGCATGTCGGTGGACCCATACACATTAAGAGACACATTTTGGTAAAGCAAAATTATCTCAAATCCGTAGGATAATTACAATGATCGTAATAAGTTAAGAAGTATTAGCTTTTTCAAAAAGCTGGCGACCGTTCAGCTTTTATTATTGGTAGAATGTTTTTTGGGCTTTAGCCGTATATAACCTTAGTATTGAGTATTGACCTACACTTTAAGCATTTTATTAGCCAATTTAATTCCACTCGGGACTTTGATGTAAGTAGCTTACGCTTTCTCTTTCTACTATCGTATTTGAGTGAACTCGGGTTTAACGTCCCACCTACAACGAGGTCATATGGAGACGGGACCTCGGTTTAAAGTCTCATCCGAAAGACCGTAGAAGTGGGGGATCGATCTTGCGACCCCTGGATTGGTAGTCCGGAGTGTTATCCACCACACTACAGCCGCTCCTAGTTTCATTTGACTGTTGGCCTGATAAATCTAGATATTTCGGTCAAAATCGCTTTTTGCCAAATAAAATATTTCGCTCTTTATGTCGCTCATTTAAAATTTAAAACCAACAAAATATTCTGACACAGGAATCGCAGATGAAACTGAGTAATTGTTACTGGCTTAGTTGTTGATGTTGTGTTGGAACTGTGACACTTAAAAGACAAATGTTCTCTACTATTATAGAACACAACCCAAGTCTTTATTGGCTTTATGATCCTGTTATGTCATTACCTATGTGAGAAAGAGAATTCACTTTGAAGATAGAGCAGTGTCACTGGACTGTTGCATAGTCATATCATCACACCCAATAAACAGGACTATTTGTCTTTACGGTTATATATGGGGCGGTCAGCCAACCAATCCTCATTATTATGTGCAACACAGACAGACCCCAATCAAAATTCAACAGAATTCCCGAAATCGAAACCCAAACACAAACAACAAATATGCATATCAACAAGCGCATCCGTACATTGTGTTCAGCATATCCGACATCTTACATGCATCTGTCTCATATATATTACAATACACATTTCTATTTAATCTAAGCCGATTATCTTTTTTCAAAGATATTCCTTGTTTGTTATTACTGCTTCAACAGAAAAAGAGGGGAGCTATTCCACTGCAGAATCGCTATAAATCTGACATCTACGCTATTGAGAGCTGCATGGTGCTCTAATATGTAACAGTCCTGGCCTGTATCTGGGGTCAGACATTTATCTGTGTCATGATACACGGTACTGGAGTGTGTCTGGAAGAAGAAAATCAAATAAGTCTGCTCTAAATGAGCCTCCGGGGATGGCCTCTCCAGCTCATCGATCATATTACCACCACTTGTGTTGCGCCATCGCCTACGGGTCGACCTAGCTGCTGTTCTCTAGACTTTTTGAGCCTGCCAAGACTGAGTTTAAAAATGAGGATCTCAAATTATAGATGATGCACTTAAGTTTAGGTTTAACCAACGTTTCGTATGCAGCAGCTTTGTTTACGTCGCAAAATTTCTAGAGTCTTAATTGCCTTTGATGTAAATGATGATCCCAAATAAATTCGTCTGCTATAAACAGCATTCGTGTTTATAAACGTCTCCCCTTCCAGGAGGAGAAGCGCGTATTAACTTGTGGAGTGTTTGTTTATTAATTTGGCAACCCACGTGTTCGCTTACCTGAGTCACCGTGTATACTATCTCCAGTTGGCGCTCCCACTCTGCGTAATACACGCTTGTTGTTATGCTCTAAACATTTACGGTGTTCTGTTGCACAAATACGCGTCATGCTCCTTTTTTAGAAGTTCATGTCTTGTTTCCGTCTTATGTTTTTTTTTGCTGTTTTTGGTACCAAAGGCTAGGTCTAAAGGGATGACGGTACCAATTCATTTCCCATAGACCGCAATACAAACATTTTGGAAAATACAACACCTTTCCTGCGAATCGTGGCTACTTTAGACCATAGCTCCTTCTAGCTGGTGGACTCAAAATTTAAACAAGCAAAGAAAAACAATACCTTATGTTGCATTTAAGAGAGCCGGGTAAACCCAAACCCAACAACCGTCTGCGGAACTGCTGTCTGATGAAAATAACTGTCGAAAATTCAAAGAGTTTAGAAATGCAAAACAATAATACTGGTAGACATTCAATAATTCAACTCCCTAATTTTACATGTTCAACCACTGAATTAAAAAGAAAAAATAATAACATTAACTCAGCATCCATTTTCAGCCAATAGCAGCAGCTGATGTTTTCTATGTATTCAAATTGTCTGCTAAAACCCTTGTGTACCCATAAATTGATGACATAGTAGGTACTTTCACTCCTATAGGGGTGACGGTACCAATTCATTTCCCATAGACCGCAATACAAACATTTTGGAAAATACAACACCTTTCCTGCGAATCGTGGCTACTTTAGACCATAGCTCCTTCTAGCTGGTGGACTCAAAATTTAAACAAGCAAAGAAAAACAATACCTTATGTTGCATTTAAGAGAGCCGGGTAAACCCAAACCCAACAACCGTCTGCGGAACTGCTGTCTGATGAAAATAGCTGTCGAAAATTCAAAGAGTTTAGAAATGCAAAACAATAATACTGGTAGACATTCAATAATTCAACTCCCTAATTTTACATGTTCAACCACTGAATTAAAAAGAAAAAATAATAACATTAACTCAGCATCCATTTTCAGCCAATAGCAGCAGCTGATGTTTTCTATGTATTCAAATTGTCTGCTAAAACCCTTGTGTACCCATAAATTGATGACGTAGTAGGTACTTTCACTCCTATACTGCACCCAAAATCTTTAAAATCAAATAAGTCCTGCCTGAATTCAAAATTCAGGCTTTCTTCAAGACAGTTTCCAAGTTTCGAAGAACTCCAATGACTGGATTTCCTTCAACAGTGCGCTAAAGTTTTCGCATCAGGTCACTTCGGCCGGAGTTGAAAAACACAATTTTTTACGAAAAAGCAAAAAGTTTACCTCATACTGGTGGAAAATATACTCAAGCACACAACTCTTTCTCTCTTAAATTGAAACTTCAAACTGTTCAGCTGCTAAAATAAATCAAAACATGAAATAATGGTCATTCTATAAGAATTTACACTCATTCTTGCAAGTACACCCCCAAATTTGCAAGAAAAATGAGCATTTTTTTGGCAATTTGGACACCAAAGAGTGTCAAAATTGGAAATCAGTGCAGTTTTCTGCTTTCTAGAACAGACTTCTAGAACTGATCTAGCAAGCTAAGGAGCAAAAAAGATATTTGTAGGCCTTTTTACAGTCAGCAGTGGTGAAATCTGCAGACGACACTGTGTCGCGCCTTAAAATCTCTACCAAGACCCAACTTTGGACCATGATTTTTCCAAAATGAAGCTTTTCCCCAGGTTTCGAAAGCATACGGCTTATAATTTTGAACAATCAAAGTCATGAAAATGCAGTTCTTATCCAAGATAACACGTAAACTGATGCAAGGGGACCTTTCAAATTAGCCCCACCCCCTCCAGAAATCAGTGTCAGGAGAGATTCAACCCAACTGAGACAACATTGAGGGCCAGTCTCATTATTTTGAACATTTCAGATGTGAATTACTTACAGAACAGCAGCATTTCAGTGTAATGAGACATGTTTTACAAGAGACTCCTTGAAAAACCAATGGAAAACATTGAAATAAGGCACAGAAAGCAAAAATCTACTTTCGCTTTAGGGGTGACGGTACCAATTCATTTCCCATAGACCGCAATACAAACATTTTGGAAAATACAACACCTTTCCTGCGAATCGTGGCTACTTTAGACCATAGCTCCTTCTAGCTGGTGGACTCAAAATTTAAACAAGCAAAGAAAAACAATACCTTATGTTGCATTTAAGAGAGCCGGGTAAACCCAAACCCAACAACCGTCTGCGGAACTGCTGTCTGATGAAAATAACTGTCGAAAATTCAAAGAGTTTAGAAATGCAAAACAATAATACTGGTAGACATTCAATAATTCAACTCCCTAATTTTACATGTTCAACCACTGAATTAAAAAGAAAAAATAATAACATTAACTCAGCATCCATTTTCAGCCAATAGCAGCAGCTGATGTTTTCTATGTATTCAAATTGTCTGCTAAAACCCTTGTGTACCCATAAATTGATGACGTAGTAGGTACTTTCACTCCTATACTGCACCCAAAATCTTTAAAATCAAATAAGTCCTGCCTGAATTCAAAATTCAGGCTTTCTTCAAGACAGTTTCCAAGTTTCGAAGAACTCCAATGACTGGATTTCCTTCAACAGTGCGCTAAAGTTTTCGCATCAGGTCACTTCGGCCGGAGTTGAAAAACACAATTTTTTACGAAAAAGCAAAAAGTTTACCTCATACTGGTGGAAAATATACTCAAGCACACAACTCTTTCTCTCTTAAATTGAAACTTCAAACTGTTCAGCTGCTAAAATAAATCAAAACATGAAATAATGGTCATTCTATAAGAATTTACACTCATTCTTGCAAGTACACCCCCAAATTTGCAAGAAAAATGAGCATTTTTTTGGCAATTTGGACACCAAAGAGTGTCAAAATTGGAAATCAGTGCAGTTTTCTGCTTTCTAGAACAGACTTCTAGAACTGATCTAGCAAGCTAAGGAGCAAAAAAGATATTTGTAGGCCTTTTTACAGTCTGCAGTGGTGAAATCTGCAGACGACACTGTGTCGCGCCTTAAAATCTCTACCAAGACCCAACTTTGGACCATGATTTTTCCAAAATGAAGCTTTTCCCCAGGTTTCGAAAGCATACGGCTTATAATTTTGAACAATCAAAGTCATGAAAATGCAGTTCTTATCCAAGATAACACGTAAACTGATGCAAGGGGACCTTTCAAATTAGCCCCACCCCCTCCAGAAATCAGTGTCAGGAGAGATTCAACCCAACTGAGACAACATTGAGGGCCAGTCTCATTATTTTGAACATTTCAGATGTGAATTACTTACAGAACAGCAGCATTTCAGTGTAATGAGACATGTTTTACAAGAGACTCCTTGAAAAACCAATGGAAAACATTGAAATAAGGCACAGAAAGCAAAAATCTACTTTCGCTTTAGGGGTGACAGTACCAATTCATTTCCCATAGACCGCAATACAAACATTTTGGAAAATACAACACCTTTCCTGCGAATCGTGGCTACTTTAGACCATAGCTCCTTCTAGCTGGTGGACTCAAAATTTAAACAAGCAAAGAAAAACAATACCTTATGTTGCATTTAAGAGAGCCGGGTAAACCCAAACCCAACAACCGTCTGCGGAACTGCTGTCTGATGAAAATAACTGTCGAAAATTCAAAGAGTTTAGAAATGCAAAACAATAATACTGGTAGACATTCAATAATTCAACTCCCTAATTTTACATGTTCAACCACTGAATTAAAAAGAAAAAATAATAACATTAACTCAGCATCCATTTTCAGCCAATAGCAGCAGCTGATGTTTTCTATGTATTCAAATTGTCTGCTAAAACCCTTGTGTACCCATAAATTGATGACGTAGTAGGTACTTTCACTCCTAAATCACCATGACATTGTTGTTAAGAGCTTCCTTTCAGGGTGTTCGTTTAGCTTTAAAGATCATGTTTTGACTGATCAGTATTGAATGCAGTTTAGGTTTCCCCATGATATTAGTCTTCAGTTAGTGCTTCCACTCTGCGCGTAAGAGATGATCTCATGAAGGCGGTATTACTGGTTGGTTACAGATACTGCATTCCGGAAGCTTCAGACCGGAAGCTCTTTAGCGTGCTCGTTTAGCGTTTAACACCATGATTTTGACTGAATACTATAAAATGCGACCGTGTCATGCCACGGTCGCAAAAAGTCCAAAATTGTGGAACCCACAATGTTGGACTTTTTAATTAATCACAATCATTCTTATCATGGGTTCTTACCGTACCATCGTTTCAGCGATACAGGCCAAACAGTTTTAGAGTGTTTGAAAGAAACTACAAGCTCATGTCCTCAGCTGTGGACAGAAACAATCCTAGGAAATCTGACATACCAAAGAAATCTGATATTTCAAATAGCTCCTTCACAAGAAGATTTTGCCATTGCATGTGAGAGAAAGTATGGTAAGTCTTTGCATGGGTATTCTGGGATCAACTTAGCTTGTAACATTTCAACATTTGGTAAGCACAGTTCTCTTTATACATGTACGACCGT
This sequence comes from Ctena decussata, assembly GCA_963989385.1. Classification (NCBI taxonomy): domain Eukaryota; kingdom Metazoa; phylum Mollusca; class Bivalvia; order Lucinida; family Lucinidae; genus Ctena; species Ctena decussata. The sequence continues at coordinate 66,947,932 of OZ022502.1, read as the reverse complement.
TTTGGAAAAGAATCCGCCATATTAAATATGGCTTTGTTTATCCTTGCTGCAAATGAAGTTATTCGTATGTCATACACGTAATAAGTCTCCTGCTGAAACAACGTTGAAAGTTTAAATTTGCATAAATGCTTATTTGTTATGAGAACCAATATTTATGAAAGAACTGGTCATAAATAATGTATCCAGGAAAATGTCTACTAGTAATATTTCATATTGATAGTCTCACCGCAGCGTCCCATAAAATGGTTCATTGCAATCAGTGTAAACCCAGGACGCTGCATCATGCTGGTCAAGGCATATACTGTCTGCATTAAATGCAGGAATTTCTGAACAATATTTTTTTTTAAAATCAAGAAACTGCTTTTCTTTCTTCTTGAACACCTATGATCAATCAAAATTAAGGAGGAGGACAATCCACTACAGGCGGAACAGATTATGGACTGTTGAACAAAGACCTCTTTTGGCCGCGACACGAAAAAACCTATAAAGTGGCTGTGCGCCCAGCGCAGACTAAGATCAGCCTGGGCATCTGTCTAGTCAAGCTTTGCCAAGGGTCTAAGTTAGCTCCATGCGGACAGTGAATGCCCTGATCAGACTGGGCGGATACCCTCCGCCTAGTCCGATCAGAGTCTTTGCTTTGCACTTAAAGGGAAGCAAAGGGTCTAAGCTAGCTCCATGCGGACAATGAAGACTCTGATGAGACAGGGTGGATGCCCAGGCTGATGTGGTCTACGCTGGGTTTTCTCTTGTCGCGGCTCAGTTTTGTCATCTTCCAGTTGCACCTGGCACTCCTACTGATTTCGCCTTGGCTTGGATTACAATATTTGTTGGTTTCTTCAGCTTTTCTTAGATGTTTGTATTTTAAACTATTTTAAAAAATTTCAGTGTCGGAATGCGAGGCAGCATACAAATGTTTTGAGTACGTGTTTTGGAACCGGTCCTCAGCAGCCTTTTCCGGACTGGCAGAATTCTACAGCTGGTTTTGTGGGTAGGTCAACGATTTCATACCACGTTACTAATATGATATTATGAAAATCATGGCTTTCTTTGTTTTCAGTCTGAAGCTCATCCAAATATAAGAGAACGGGAATCACCGCAGTGACGTCATCGGATGATCACGTAGGTAGCTTGGTTGGCAAAACTTCGGATTAGCTGCGGACAGTGTTTTTCTACAGGATAGTCTGAAGTGTAATCGCTAAAATGCGTCAAAGATAATTAAAATAAGTGCGAATAAATAGTTACCGATTTAAAACAATTGGAAATAAGGTCTTAGTCACCTGTCATACGAAAGAGAAATCACTTAATTAATTGATTTAATCTAGTAAAACGCGTATTTGGATAAACCCATCAACTTAACCGGACTGTTTTTCTTAATAACTACGACTGAAAAATATTACCAGAATAAAATGAAAATACTGTAAATCAGTAGCTTACTTTTTTCTACTATAAATTATATTTATTAGTATAACTAAAATAAAATGAAAACAAATGAATAAAAATTAGAATATTATATCCAAGAGAACTTAAACGGAAATACTGTAAAATGTCAATCAGATTTAGGGACAAGAAAATTAAACTAAAAAACTATTTATAGAAATAAAAATATCTATCGATGGTTGCGATTTCTTAAAATTTTATAAACAATAAATAAAGAAAGAAAAAATAAATGAAATAGAGGAAGCAATACGTTTGTGCTAACGGATAATTAGCCGCAATCGGCGCACAAACAGTTTATTTTAGATACATGTTTTTCAAATTGTCACCACAGAAACCAGCGGCGTTTTTTGAACTATAATAAGACATCCTTGATCAAAGGGTCCACTGAAGTCAGCGAAGATACTATTATACAATAGTAAACAAGCATTTTTAATTCAGAAAATTAACAGGTGATACAGACTCAGATACTTTTTATTAGAGTATCTATGATAAAAAGTATATGTTGTATTTTGTGAATGCGAGATCTAACATGTTAAGAACAGTTTAATGCTAACAATATTGAATTTCGCATTTCATCTCGTTTCATTGTAAGCTTTTAGCTATATCCTAAAACAAGTAAATGCAACCTAAAGTATTGATTCTAAAACAGTTTATAAAATTCGATAATAGAGCTAGGCCAACAGTACTTTATGAAAGTTACATGAAGTTCAAAAGCTTAAACTAAGAAATATAAAAGAAAAATATGTGAATCTGAGTCATTCATCAACGATTCACTGCCATTTATTCAGTCATTCATTCATTTAATGGTTTGTTTTCCGTTCGTTCATTCGTTGTATTTTCCGTTTCCCTTTTTACACGCTACACCATCTAGACTTTTATAGATATGCGCTATGAACGTGTGTGAGAGAAAGGGAAAATATATTTTTGAGGCATCTTAGCACGCAAATAAATCATGAAATTCATTTTCATCAAAGAAAATGTAAGCCTTACATTGTGATATGTTCTGGTTAGCTGATGCACGAACTTATGTGACACACGGATGGTCGATTTTGTATATGTCTATGCATTTTCGATTCGTTGTTGTATTTGCTGAATTACTAGTCCGTGACAGTTATGCCTTTCAAAACTATCAATTTACCTTGTTTTCTCGTTTAGCTGTCAAGTGTCTGTGAGTGTGCATGTGCCTGTATTCGTCAAAGTTTTCTGTCTGCCGTAGCAGCTGATATTCATGTCCACCATATTTGTTGTGAATATTAATTAAGTACTGCGGAATGGTGGACCGGTTGTAAAGGCGCTTTGTAAACATTTGCCGTCTGTCAAATTCGTTTTTCAAAGTTTATATGCTGATATCTTGTTAATTATTCCATAGATTTTAGTGTGAAAGTAAGGGTCATTTAAATTTATCATTTTTGTACATGCGGCAAGTGACAATCGGTGTGTTTTAGCAAATATTTATCCTAGTGTCATTGATTTTCGGTGAACACCCTGTGCTTTGTTTACTTATTGGATGGCGGACTTAGCCCGGTTGATAGGGGAGCACGTACTGCACACAATATTTGTGTGAAGCGCGCGCTCCTACTATGTTTTGCTGTGTGCTATCCAACAAGAAAACTTGTGTGCTGTGTGATGCTCGGAGTATATAAGCTGAGCACAGTATTTGCACGAGGACTTCTGATTTTTGGCCGTTGAGAGCAGTCAAGCAAATTGTAGGCTCTTTGATTTTAAATCCTAAATTCATTTCTGTTGACTTTAAAAGATTATTAAAACGTAGGTTAGATATAAATTTGTTCCTTATACAATTGTTTTGCAGTTTAAAGCATAAATTCACGGAATTTTGCCTTTGAAACACATTTTTTTTCTTTGCTTAATTCTCCACGTTTAGAAGCTGCTCTCTTTTGAATATTTACCAGTGAAAACATCCATGTTTTTCTTATATAGTTCTTGATGTTAAATGATATTAAGTGCTTGACAGTAACTAAATACACGTAGTTGTTCTCATAGAGGAACTTCTGTTTTAAATGCCTTTGAATCCACGAAAACATTACCATTTTTAATGCTATTGAGTTTTTGAAATCATTGAATTATGTTCTTGTAAAGTGCATTTTGTCTCCTTTCGTTTCCGTCTAATAGCATAACAGACTCTAACCTTAAATTCCTCAAAATTCTGAACCATAGAAGTCCACAGACGTCCATTTATTGAAATGATACGTCTTTCTCTTAGGTAAGATCTGAGTAGTCAGGAGAGATTCAGTGGCTGTGACTGCTCAAGTCGGACCAAGATTATAGCCCTACGTCCTGTGTAATTAAAGACTCGGGACGTTGGCAGCATGCCTTTTCGAGAAAGCCATTTCCTGGTGCATGAGCACGGTGCCTGAGTTGGCGGCACATAACAATATTATCTTTCTAAAGCATTAAATGCTTGCTGTTTTAAATTCATATTTTACACAAATAATCACGCGTATTTACTATATTCTATAATACTGCATCAACCTTTCTGCCAACCATACTCGGGGTATCCCCCAGGTATCTTATCAGTAACGTCACGCTTTTATCTCCTATATGTCAGCCATCTGCTTGCATACCGTGACGAACAGAACTTGGGGTTAATCTGTTAAAATAAATAGAAAATGGATCGCTAGTTATTCATGCATTTATACTGTAATATATACTTGTCAAAATTTGTGAAACATCAAACTTTATGAAACATTAAATTTTGCAAAACATCAAAACAGTATCTCCTGCTATTCAAAACTGAAAAGAGTTCCGGAAAGAATTCGATAACAATTTTGCTTATCACGAATAATCGTGGATCACGGTACATGCTTAACTATGTTTATCATATGACGTCGATGTTTTTCAGTGAATAGCGTCGTGTCTCAAATTATTTTCAAGTCGAATGACCACACGTGTAAAACCATTTTGGCGCATACATGTAACGTCGTTGACGACGACCGTGTTTTGAACAGTTAGAGATAGTGTTTTGATGAATCAGTGGAAGGAGAAACGAAAGTAAGTGGCCGGACCGGGTATCAAACCCGGGACCTCTGGCTCTTTAGCCAGACGTGCTACCAACTGCGCTACGCTGCCCGGCTTTTTTCCTTTGGTAACCGCCCTTGTATATACATAGTTAACCAGGGGTGATGGTAAACCCATTTGAGCCGCGACACGACAAAACCAACAAAGTGGTTGTGCGCCCAGCGCAGACTCAGATCAGCCTGGGCATCCGCCCAGTCTGATCAGAGTTTTCGCTGTCCGCATAGAGGTAGCTCAGACCCTTAGCTACCCTTTAAGAGCCAAGCGAAGAGTCTGATCGGACTTGATTGGTTTTGTCATGTCGCGGCTCCTTTATTCCTACTTTACTCTTCTTCTATCCTAATAAATAAGTTGAGTCCATTTATCATTTTAGGGATATCTGGTCATCTGTAGTGCCCCAACGACCTAGTAAGGTTATGGGATAGAATAGAATAGATAGGTTTATTTATTTTATTATCATTTTATTAGATTCGCATACAGTGTTGACCCTGGGGCCGTATTCATAAAACGACTTAAGTGGTTGCTATGCTGTTGCTAAGGCTAAATTTCTTTGAAGGAGATTCCCTACAACTATGGAATTTGCTCTGGAGACTGTTCCTCCAGAGCAAATTTCATAGTTGTAGGGAATCTCCTTTATAGATATTTAGCCTTAGCAACAGCGTAGCAACGACTTAAGTCGTTTTATGAATACGGCCCCTGATCATTGATAAGGCGCTGCGTTTAGCGGCTTCTAATCCGGGACTGCATCTTCTGTCTCTGTCCTTTTTAGAGGACACTATGTATTACTGAGTTATCGCACGGGGTCAGCAGGCAGATTGCGAAATATTACTTCATGCCATCGTAACATCAGCGACCATATGTTATTGGAAATATGCATTTAAAGAAATAAGAGTTTTCTCTTATGTTTATTGTAAATAGAGACCCCCCATGTTTTTAACAACTTTTGTGACTTCCAGTTTTGCAAACCTGGCTGCTGAAACCCTTTGAAAAAGACGTCTACTCTCAAAGAAAATTATTCCTCCTTGCCTAGCACATAACTTTGATGCAGTTATTTTTGGATGATGAAAGTATCAGAATTTGTTTTTTTAGATTTTACTTTTAGAGTCGGTTAAAGTACCATCACTGATATTTTGCTTCCTGTTTTACGTAGTAATGAACACGGTGTAACACATGTCCTTGACTGTTTGTCGCCCGCACAGCAGCTATGTCCGGCAACGGTGGCGTATCTAAGAAACAGCTATATCATGGAGTTTGCAGCAGGAGGTTCTCTGACCTTTACACAGTTGGCAGAGAAAACAACAGCAGAATGTGAAGCCGTTGGAGGTACTTTCTTTTTGTTCATATATATATGTGTGTAGCAATTTAGTTCAATGCAAAAACTGGTCATTTCAGTTTTGGCTAAGATAAAAAAAATAAATTGCTACATATTCGACGTACATGTAAAGGTGGAAAGCTTAAATTGGAATCAAACTTACTTGAAATCTGGACTTGCATCAAAATGCATACATGTATGCATATAAACAATTTAACACCCGATGGACCGTTTTATTGCTTTTTTATGTGGGGTAATTTGGGGGAATATGGACCGCATAAGATTTCTCTTGATTATTCTGACATTATAGTGACTTTCGTTTCAAGTTCAGATTATTTTGTTGTTTATCTTCAGAAAGGCATACATCTAACACGCATTATGATGTACAAAACATTTCTTTTTACCTGTCTTTTTATGGATAAAATAGTTAATATACACCTAGAGAGTAATACCCCAAACCTTTAAAGTAAAATGTTTCATCTAATGGGCGAACAAGTAAAAGAACATCAACGCGTCATAATATTAATGAGAGTGGCAAAATAAATCTAAAATTCTTTGCATTTTATATATGTTTTGTATGTGTTTCATATAAGACATTATGTTCATAAAATCTGCCATTATAATAAACCGGTGGACAAAGCAGCCGTAGAAAAACTTTAGGATGGACAATGTTGGAACTGTAGGAAATTAATTTCCTTTTGTGGGGGGGGGGAGATGTTATGTATGGGTAAACCTCGGTGAATCCCTCACAAACTCAACATAAAGCCCGTAGGACTTTTTTCAGTAAAGCCCGGAGGGCTTTATTCAGTCAGATATCTGGCTTTATTCAGTCAGATATCTGGCTTTACTCAGTGTGTGTGTTATTTCCTGGCGTTGACACATCCATAAAATCCCCAAACAGGAAATTCAATCCAATATTAACTAATCAAAACCAGCTTTCTTCGTTATTTATCGCGGAAAGACAAGATACAGTTCAAGTATTTTCTAAGCTAACTATAATCAGTTCTAAATTTTCCCTTTTCTGACACTGCAGAAAAATTTGCTTATCTTGACACTTGTATTTGTCGTTTAACGGTAGGATGGAGCGAACGTGTTGTAGAAATGTCGGCAGAAGGGTGGCCGAATCGATATTTTAGGTGCACGATGTTGTAGGTGCACGATGTAGGTGCACGATATTGTAGGTGCACGATGTTGTCTGTCCGGATTGTTATTATTCATATCTACCCTCCTTTTGTCGGACTTTTGCCTGCCTTTTTCGGGAGACGCCTCGTTGTAGGATGAAATACCGTATACGCGGTAATTTTCGCTGGTTCAAATTTTCGCGGATAAGGGTCAAAAACATAAAAATTAATTTTCGCGATTTTTAATTTTCGCGGTTAGCAACATGCACGAAAAGCAAAACTACTTCTTGTTCACTTGAGCCAATTCGTTCATTAACCTGCGGCTGCCGCAGGTTGGTTGATTTGATGCTTAACGTCCACGGTAAACAACTAAGGTCATGTCGGGACGGTCAGTTAACCTAACCACACTATTCCTGGGCAGGCTTAGACCTCCTAAGCGGTTAACCAGTACTAAGTGCACATACTTTCGCCAGTAACTGACAACTGCCCTTCTTGAATCAGCGGAAGGAGAAACGAAAGTATGTGGCCAGACCGGGATTCGAACCCAGGACCTCTGACTTACCAGTCAGGTGCCCTACCGATTGCGCTACCCGGCCCGGCGCTGCCGCAGGTTAATGAAAGAAATGGTTCAAGTGAAAAGTACCAGCAATTACCGAAGCAAACAGAAACAAAATATATGATTACTGTGTCTACATAAGAACCTTTGTAGGAAACAGGAAAATATTTCGCAATTTTAATATTTGCGGTTACTAAGTGACCGCGAAATACCGCGAAAAATGGAACACCTCGAAAATTATGTTGTGTACGGTATTTTTCTCAATAGGCTGTTAACCCAAACAGTCAATGGGAGTTTGGGCAGAAAGATTTTATATAAGTCAATGACTTATTTCTGTACCTCTTTCATCATACTGTATATTGCTATGCCATTCAAAAATTGTTGGTTTAAACATATTTTATTCAGAAAATACATATGTTCATGACAACAGCGATGTTATAAATATGAACACAACGGGATCAGAACGAAAGCATAAGCTTATTTAGTTCTTCTCCTTACTAAACTATTCAAGATTGTGTACAATATATTGAATAAAATGTTGTTTTTGCACTAAACAGTCAATGCCAGCAGCATTATGAGATAAAGCATGCGCAGTCTTGAAAGTACATGCGCAGTTTGAGCATTCGCAGTTCGCATAGTATATACTACATTTTACATGTACTTTATTTTTCCTCAAGATGCTTTAGGATAGAGTCGGGTAAATTCGGACAGCAGGTAAATTTGGACATTGACATTGTTTCCTTTATATGTCGGATGTTTGTAATTAAAACAAAACTGACCAAACAAACAGTGAAAATCCTGATGAACGGCTCATTATGAGCCGTCTCATCTGGATTTTCACTGTTTGCAATGGTATGTCCGAATTTACCCGCTGTCCGAATTTACCCGACTTGACCCTATTCTGTTATAAGACTAGGGTTTCCCTTCCAAAACAATCTCAAGGATCTAGATCCGTATAGTAAGACGCACCTAGATCTTTGGAATTGGTTTGGAAGAGAGGATTTCATTTTACAACTTATTTACGTTCACAAGACTTCTTACCATATTTGCGGTTTATTTTGGAAAGGTTTGATATCGTCTTTTATTATATACCTATCAATGATACACCCTTTGAACTGCCTATTTTCTGGCCATCTGATACAGGGAGCCGTATCAAACTGACGTTTTCTGAATCCGTATTACTATCCTTTAAAACGAGGCTATTTCTGAGTTCCAGCTTCGGGCGCGTCATTTGTTAACGTGCATCGTAGAAACGAGAACCAGAGAAACGGGACTGGTGACGTAACGTCAACAAACACGTCTAATGGCGCGCTACGACAGCTCAGTCGGTAGCGTTTGTCTCACAACTAGCTTCAAATCTCTGCCGCGCCGGTTCGAATCCGGGTCGATGCAATGGCGCTGGCAAGTATGAACAGTTGACTGTTCTATAAGGTATTTAATAAACAAATTATTATAACAGTAACTTGATCTGGCGTACTGTATCACGTCTTGTGGATGAGCTCATACCATCGGATCACCCTCGACGCAAGCGTCTCGGGTGATCCGATGGTATGAGCTCATCCACTCGACGTGATACATTACGCCAGATCAAGTTACTATTATAATAATGTGTATTTATCATATGACGTCGCTGTTATTCAGTAGACAACGTCGTGTCATAAAAATCGAATGACCACACTGGTAATACTTTGGCGCATACCCGTAATGTCATTGACAACGTTCTTGTCAACAATGCGTTTCATATTGAAATAATGTTCAGTTTGAAGGCGTTAAAATCCCATTTTAAAGGGACATATGATAAACAGAATTTACCCTCGTGGTCATTTTATATGAAATTTATGAATCTCGCTGAAAGCTCGTTTCATAAAGGACTTCTTTGATTAAGGCGAGGATTTTCCCCATTAGGCCGGCGCGACAAGTCCGAATTTTCAAAAGTATAAAGTGTGCAAATTTTTTCTTAGCAGAGCTTCCACAAATATGTAAACCGGATGAAATCAGATCATTTGTGATTCAGACCCAAAGACATGGGGAGATAATCCAGTCTGACCCTACCATCCCTAAATTCAAGGTTTTCACATACCTATTTTTTGAGGTAATAAAAATATTAAAATTAGTCATTCATTTCATAAATTTTGCTCATAAATGCATGCTAAATACACGAATATCACAATACAAAGCAACGATTTTCTTCTTGTTACGCCTGATTGACATTTAAAGATGCAAAACCGTAGTTCTACATCCGGTCAAAACGGTCAAAATAGAACGCTTCACTATAATTAAAATACAAGTACTTTCCCCCCCGTGACCCAGCATTTCCTTCATGCAGCAGACTTATGCGATGCAAGTACGCAATATATATGAGTGGGAAGCTGGGTCACGGGGGGGAACGATACTCAGTTAGCCGAAGAAGAAGAATGGTCAACAGTAGCACTGTGATCTTCAAGGATTATATTGCGTACCATAACCTTGAAATGAGGTCAAGGTCACATACATATAGTCAAAACTATACAGTATTGTCTGTTATGTAAGTAATGTAAGTCAAAAAAGGGTGAAACGTATACAATTACTCATTATTCCTACTATCAGTTTGAGGATAATTTACAATTTATCTCAACAATGACGTCAACGCCAACGTATGTTTAACGTATTTTACATAGACACAAACACTAGAAAATTCGTTTGTCATGCAAGTTACATATCATAGTCATAAATGCAAAGCAGAAATCAGTGATCCGTATAACTTTTTAATCATGGGGAAAATTCACGCCTTAATCAAAGAAGTCCTTTCATATGATATGGTCACTCGTGTAAGAGCCTCTATATTACAGAATAAACACGTAAGCCGCTACACGACAAAACAAACAAAGTGGCTTGTGCGCCCAGCGAAGACGCAGATCAGCCTGGACATCCGCCCGGTCGGATCAGAGTTTTCGCCGCTGTATGCTTAAATGGTAGCTAAGGGTCTAAACTACCTCCATGCGGACAGCAAAGACTCCGATCAGACACGGCAGATGCCCAGGCTGATCTGAGTTTTGCTGGGCGCATATGCCACTGTTTTGGTTTTGTCCTTCCGTGTCTCACGTTATCTTATTGACAGTTTTAGTGACTACCTGCAGTGGCAGTGTCGAAACAGACAATTGTGCCCTACATCTTGATAAAACAGCTGCGCGCATTACTGGGTGCCTTAATGACAACGCAAACCAATGCTACACGGAGCCAGAGATCAACTTTGGTCAAAATATCTTAGATTGTGTGTGAGTATTGATATTGTTTAATGGGTTCGGAGATTTATCTTTTTCAACTAGTCTAATGTTTTTTATTGCGCATTCTATAATTGACCCACAACACGACAAAACCAACAAAGTGGCATATGCACCCAGCGAAGACTCAGATCAGCATGGGCATTCGCCCAGTTTGATCAGTCTTTACTGTGCGCTTAAAGGGTAGCTAAGGGTCTAACCTGCCTCGATGCGGGCAGCAAAGATTCTGATCGGACTGGTCGTATGCCCAGGCTCATCTGAGTCTTTGCTGGGCGAACAAACCACTTTGTTCGTTTTGTTATGTCGCGGCTCATTTATCCAGTTTTGAGTCTTCCAGACACAGCGACCACTTTATAAAAGTATTAATAATGACTATATCACAGTTCAGTTTGAAAGCTTTTAATGGGTTGTGGTCGGGCGATGGTGCTATGCCGGGGCGTCCTACTTACTTGGATAAAAGTAGGGCAAGGGCCTACTGTGCTTGCAGTAGGTGCGGGTTATTTGGATATTTTTTTCTCGTCTATCATTTCTCTTTTCTTTCTTCCCTCTCTGGGAGACGACCCAATATAATCTGAAATACTGTCTCAAAGGGCCGTTAAACCCAAAAACAACCGACCAACCAATCGAAGATATTTGAGGACTTTTGGTCCCAGCTGTGGTAGTTCGCATTAAAAATAAATGATTCATATCTTGAGAAAATGAAGCTTATAATAGGTGCGAAAGATGTACGCAAAGGCCGATGAGAATCTTTCTTTATTCGTTATCTAAAGCTCCTAAGAAATTTATTCTATATTAGTGGAAAGATACGTTTGACAAAAGAGCGTCGATGGTGCAGTCTTAGAATACTGACTTTGTTTTCTGAAATAGCCTGATAATGCTTTGTAATAACACGCTTTCGCTGTAAAATTTTGATCGTTTTTTTTATTTTAAATATGCGCACTGGTCTGTGTTGAAACTGAGTTTCTACATATTTCTATTTTGTATGCCCTCGTGACGATAGTCAGGGTCATTAAGATTTGCCCTGTCTCTCTGTCTGTCCGTCCGTTCGTCACACTTTACGGTACAGAGTTCGTGTAATCAACTTCTCCCACAGTTTTCAACGGATATTTTTCAAACCTTGTATACTAGTTGTGGACATAATGACGATGTGCATGTGGAGTTTAATGGAGGTAAAATTATAAATGACATAATTACGGCTGTTGGTTGGTTGGTTGGTTGGTTGTTTTGGGTTTAACGGCCCTTTGAAACAGTATTTCAGTCTATATCGGGCCGCCTCCCAAAGAGAGGGAGAAAGAAGAGAGAAATGATATACGAGGGAAAAAATGTCCAAACAACCCCCACCCGCACCTACTGCAAGCACAGTAAGCCCTTGCCCTACTACTATACAAATAGGTAGGACGCCCCGGCACTGGAAGTTACACACAGCACCTTCGCACCACCGACCACCCCCGAATTACGGCTGTTTAAACTGTTTAAACTGGGTAGCTTTTAACATTGTCGGGTATGGGGTTTACGTAATCAACTCTTGCCCCTGTCTGTCTGTGTGTCCGTCCGTCCGTTCGTCACACTTTTCGGTACAGAGTTTGTGCAATCAACTCTTCCCACAGTTTTGAATGCGTCTTTTTCAAACCTTGCATACTTGTTGTGGACATAATGAAAATATGCATGTGGGTTTTTCATGGAGAAAAACATTTTTTTGACGGAATTATGACCTTTTAAGATTAGTCATTTTGGGAGGCATTTTTGCAATACATGGTATGGAGTTTGAGTAATCAAGTTCTTCTAAGGGTTTCAATAGATTCTTTTAAAACTATGTCCACAATTTTGAGGCATAACGAAGATGTGCGCGTGGCTTTCTAAAGCAGGTACAATTATTTTTGACAGCATCACGACCTTTTGAACTTGGTCATTTTTTTAATTATAGGATATTTGGTTTATGCAATCAAGTGCTATGGATTCTATGTAGATAGAGTTGTACTTAAAATGTGTTTAAGGGGTGTACACTGGCCTGTGACAGGCGCTGCACTGGGGCTATCATTCGTGTCTTACAGACACATTTTTTTTAGTTTAGATATAGTTATTGGCTAGTCTTATTTGGCTTTATTCCTATAGATATACTGATGTCACAGGTCTATGTGTACAAAATGGATGTGGGCGACCAGCATGGGACTTTTTCATAAAATTGTTTGACTATTTGAAATGTGGGAAACTAGGTAAGGGTTTTATAAATAAGATAAGACAATGTCGGTTGTTTTAAATTAGTTATCAAGGAACACGAGAGAATAAATGTTCCTCTTTTTCTTATAAACTTGATGCAAGTTATTATTTTTATCTAAAGATATGCGCACACAATTTGTGTTTTTTTTTTCTTTATTCCGCGAGACTAGGCGTAACATGAATTAATGAAAGTGTGATTTTTTGGTTGGTACCGGTCATTACTTTAATCATAAAACTACTCGAAATGACTTTGAATCTGAATTTGTGACTTCATGTTTCCGTTTTGGTCTTTATGGCATACCAGACGACCATTTCGACATTGCTTTGGCATAATCTTAGCTATTGGGTCCATGCAGACTGACTTTAACAATGGAGATGCCATGCCAATATATTTTTATCCTTCAAGCAGACTATAATCAATTTAAATTCGGCAACAATTTGGTTTTCAGCAAGGAAAATAGAAAAGTCCCTTGAGACATTTAAAAAAGCCGGAATATGGCCTTGTTCAAAGAATTTTAAATTTTGTGTGACTGTGATATCAGTAAGTGATTACTTTTTCCAAAATTAAAATAACGTTTGTGTCTCACCTTTGCTCAACTACCGTAGAATAAAAACTAGTGACTCTCAAGTTTTGATATTGTTCGTAAGAATCGTGCAGTATTGAAGGCTATTATTACACATTGTTTTCAACCTATTCAGTTCAAACAAAATAAAAACGTGTAGCATAAAAAATCATATTTATTTTAACATTTCTGACCAACTTTTCAATACAGAAACTGTGAGAATTTAATCAAATCTTACGGATAAATGGTTTTTTACCATTTAGAGTCTATACATACAAACAGTTGGGCACAAGACAATAAAAATGTAACAAATAGGCCAAGAAGGTTGACCAATTATATTTCTACCGTTTTGTCAGGACAGGTTCTAAACCAAAAAATCTAACAAGTCTGTTTTAGTTCTCCGTTATACTCAATAGGCATATAATTGAGCCGCGACACGAGAAAACCAACAATGTGGTTATGCGCCCAGCACAGACTCACATCAGCCTGGGCATTTGCCCAGTCTGATCAGACTCTTCGTTAAAGGCTCAAAGGGTAGCTAAGGGACTAAGCTACTCTTATGCGGACAGCGAAGACTCTGATCAGCCTGGGCGCATGCCCAGGCTGATCTGAGTCTGCGCTGAGCGCACAACCACATTGTTGGTTTTGTCGTGTCGCGGCTCATATGTACTATATGACGTTTACCTTTCTAAATGTGCAGTAAATTCTGGCTTTACATGTGGCGAAGAGACAGTAATAACAGAAGTCGGCCAGGAAGGTTATGAAATCAACATAAATCTAAACTTCTCTTTAACACTGCCAGGGATAACGGTGCTCAAAGACTGTCCACCACAATACAAAGGTAAGCCTTCTATAATTGTTCACGTTTAACAATGGAACAAAAACGAATGAAGACAGTTGAATCTGCAAACACCGCTGATCATGATCAGGTGGCTCATTATTGACTGCCTCGTCATATTATACACTGTTCGCTATATTGCCTTTGATTTCTCAGGAAGAAAGGTGTCTTGAAAAATTGCACACGAAAAGTTTTTTTTTTTTTTTTTTTTTTGGCGTTTTAAGTGTACGAATGGCCAGTTTGTAGCAAACATTGTACATAACGATAACACTACTCCTCAAAATTATGCTGTAAATAAAAGTTGATTTCAGGTAATGGACGACCCAAACTGACATGAAAGAGATTTGTCTGTGTTTGCTTTTTTACTTTTCTGTATATTTTATTTACTTTTTTCTTGATATTATTTCTTAATACTTTTGGTGATGAAGCTTTGTAAACACAGACGATATGGTCTACATGTAAATCACGTTAGGCAATCTAAGTTTACTGTTAGAAAATTGTACACTTTTACATTATATGTATATGACATCACTGTGCTTTACAAAAGGAGCACGCTGATGTTAAACAGTATTATAACGCGTTTCGTGCGGTTATTTAATTTATATTCTAATTTGGGACACTCGAATGATAACCAAATATTGTGTAAAGGATAAGACGGGCAATTATGTGAAATATTTATACATGTATTATCACTTTGCATTCTAAATGACAAGTCTCCTTTTATTCCAGGGGTGGTGACGCGGGAATGTTCCGCGAATGGTGACTGGGAACCGATTATTGAAACGTGTGTTAAGGACTTCCTGTCCGAAATACAGGCAACTGTAAGTCACATCATTACACTGACAGAAAATATGTTTCTAATACATGATATATAACATAGGACGGTTTAAGATTGAGAGTTTTGTTTATTTTTTAATGCGCAGGCATACAAAATTAACTATTTTAGACCAGTGGGCTTGAACATCCTTATCATCTGGGGCCGTATTTATAAAATGACTTAAGTGGTTGCTGTGGTGTTGCTAAGGCTGCATTTCTATATAGGAGATTCCCTACAACTATGAAATTTGCTCTGGAGGAACAATCTGAAAAAGACTGTTCCTCCAGAGCAAATTTCATAGTTGTAGGGAATCTCCTTTATAGAAATTCAGCCTTAGCAACAGCATAGCAACCACTTAAGTCGTTTTATGAATACGGCCCCTGGTTCTGAGTCCATTCCTAGTTTTATTGGGTTTCTGGTGGATGGTTTTATTATATTTTCATAGACAGCAAGCAACAATGTACGTAGACCCTAATAGCACCGCCGCGTTCTGTGGCGTTTGAACTGGGTCTGCACTGATTGCGTATATATGTACCAAAAACGAGTTCCCACCTATGAAAGGTTTAATACTTATTGTCCCGTTGACAAACGGGTATTATTTTCAAGTGGTATAATTGTCCGTCAATCCGTTATAATTCTCGTTAACTCCATAACTTTTATTTTGACGCAGTGTTACAGTAATTTCACCTTGTCAACGAATAACAATGAATTCTGAAAGTTACATTCTTTAAAAGCAAGAAATACATCAAGAGAACGCACATTATATAGCAGACTTGGTTAAATTGGTTCTGGCTTTCTGTCTGCCCATACTGCTTAGCCGGGAGTTCCTTCTTCTGACAGTACTTCTGGTACAAGCAAAATGGTTATACTACAGATGTTTTGCGACAAATTGTATGCTTGGTGGTTAACCCATTCAAGTCAGTGGAACTAAAATGGATTAAGCTTTTGCAAACACCATACCAACTGAGATTTAATGCCAATATATACCATGAAGGTAACATTTCTAAATGTCGGATTTCGGTTCTTCTCTTTGTTAGAATTTCGTAAGTAAACCTAAAACTAGATCTCATGGATTAAAGAAAATTGGAAATTGTGAACGCAAAAGTCGCGTTCAAGTTACCTAACTGTACTCTTAGAGATCTAGATACTAAACTCGACAATCATGGTCGACATAGTATGCTTTCGTATTAAAGTTCGTTGCCTTTTTCAGTTTTACGGAGTTAGGATACTGAGGCTAATAAAGTTTACGATAGTTGTAATAGATAATATGATGCTGCTTTACTTACAATGTGCTATACTCAACATGCTCTTCGTCCAGTCATCGATTCGAAAATTAGTCTCTTAATACATTTTTATTAAAACTCCTTTCATTAATAAAGGAGTGGAATTCATTGATGTACCTAGCATATTCAGGGATAAATAGATAAAATCATCCATACCAGATTTTGTTTTTAAAAATTGTGAAGTACCAATCATTTGTAATAAATTCAATAAACCTTTCAGGAGTATTATGTTCAATTTCAATGAACTTGTTTCTGATCTTGATATTGAAACTAGTACCCCTGAGTCCTGAGATTGTAAGGATTCTAAATATTCTTATCGGGCTGCGGATCACGTTATAACTGTCAACCGAAAAATCATTCTGATTCACGGATACGCTTGATAATAGCGAATGGTCAAAAATAAAATAGATTTTCAAAAGTGTCGCGAAGAAATTGCAGCATCTCTTAATGATTTCTGTTATCGTTGATATAAGCGAGACCATGTTGAGTGGATGGGAAAAATCATAGGTGAACGTATTTCCTCTTATGCTCAAAATATTAACATGTTACCGCGTAAACTTAAAATTAGTTTTCGTTATCTGAAATTGGGTATCCAGGAATTTCATTGGAAGTACGTCTTGGTTCCAGCAGACAAAGATGCAAACAATGTTGTTACACTACATTAATACCTTGAATCAGGAGCTGATTGGTACTTTGGCTTATGAGCCGACTTCCGCAAAAGAGAAGTCTGTCATCAATAACCATATTTTTCATACAGCCACCAAATTTGCTGTTAGTGTTGATGAAAACCAAGAGAGACTTCCTACATTCTATTCTACTGGCTACCTAAACTTCATAAACGACCGTATATGTAAGGCACAATTTATTGCTAACTCTAGTTCATGCACGACAACCGAACTTTATAAATTGCTACATGTAAGTTTTTGTCTTACTGCCATTAAAAAAATCTTGGTTTCAAATATTGTGAAGGAGCCTATGAAAGGTCAGGTAAAAACCTATTTGGTCAATTAAAATTCATGTTAGGTTAAGTAAGCTGAAATCGCGAAATGTTTGTCTAATGATTTTCCGACATTATATACTGTCTTGCCCCACAATTTCATCAAAGATAAACTACTGGAGTTAACTGAAAGAGTTTTCCAAAGAGAAGACACTCTTTATATTGCATGTAATGATAGGCGTGCTTTCTTCACCTCTAAAGCGGTCATGAATTATAATTTATGGTCTTCTCAGAAAATGAGCGAAGCTCTCACCTTTCTCTTGAACATTATTTTTTGTATTAGATGTGACTCTAAATTATATAAACAAATTGTAGGTGTTCCTATGGGCACTAATTGTGCCCCTCTTGTAGCTTTCTGTTTTTGATCTGTTATGAGAGAGACTTCATGCTGTCTCTTTCAACGGATACCCAATCTGAAGATATTGGAGGTTTCGCTTCTACCTCCGCCTCATTATCAAGATTTACATTTATCAATATCGGATGGTTTTGTTATGTACAACTAAAATTTACGATAAACAAGATGATTTTGACATAATAATAATTTGATATAAAAAGATTGGTTATAATATAGTTATTTTGCGACAAACTGCATACGGTTTGATTGCCCAATCAATGTTATCATCTTTGCTTACCTCTTCGATTGCACGACGGTCGATCGGGCCTCAGACTTTATGAAGGCGCCAACTTAAACTTAAACTAATAATAACACAGACGGTTGGCGCCTGACACTCGTTGCGGGACGTCTTGGGTCAGGCCCACCGTGGTTTTACTGGTAGGTTTCCTCTGCTTCAGATTTGAGTGTTGCTGTTTCTGTGAGTCCTAATGTTTGTTTTATTTTAATTCTAATTTTGATTTCTGTGTTCCTCAGATATTACACTTATGAGTTAGGAATCTTCCACGCAAACCAAATAACTCAGTGTTCGGTGGACAAGAGCAGAACCAAGGGCTCGCCCGCACCCCCACCCCCTCCTCCCAAAGTCAATACTTTGCTGACCGTTCCATCGCGGCACTTCTGTTTTGGTTCTCTTTGGTTGTTTTGTGTGTTGTTTGTTGCTTTTTTGTTATTGATATAGTCTGTGTGATATTAAGGCTAGTCATAAAATATAAAAATAGAAAATAAGTTAAAGTATTTGTTTAATGTTTTTCGTATAATTTGACCTTATTGTCAAAATTGATGCTTTCGTTGGTATGTTGTGTGGGTGGTAACTGTTTTGGTTGGGTTGAACAACTTGGTGTCTGATGAACCAAGGCAGAACCAAGGGCGATTTTTGGTTGACCATAAGCCGGTTAAGCTCCCAGTAATTTCATTACTGGCTGTCGCAAGGCGGCACTTCTCTTTTGGTTCTTCTTGATGGTTTTATGTGTTGTTGGTTGCTATGTCTATGCTATGTCTGTAATTGAAATATTATTTGTGATGCTAAGGCAAGCCCGGTGACCACCTACATGGGAAATGGCTGTTCACATGGCTGCCGCTGGTGATGTCTTTGGTGGTTACTAATTTTGTACTGTCTTTTTCGCAAATGGTGTCTTGGGTGGACTCTGGGATTGAATTGTGTCAGTTCCTGAGAATTTTCCTACTTACTTTAGCATGACCATTGCAAAAGAAGAAGATGGTTTTTCAATGTGACTGCATACTTCTTTTGGATATTTTCTGAAGCTAGTTTCTGTTATGTTAAAAATAGGTGCACAGTGATGAAGTAATATATTATGATACTCTGTAAATCTAATACATGTGGGTCTCTATATTGAAAGCAGTTATGTCTGTCTTAGGAATTTCATGATGAAGAAATGTGTAAATACCACCAGCATATAAGTTTTTTGAGCATATGGTGTCGGATAGGAGATCAAAATCGGAATACAAAATATGTACCAAACATAATTATGGTAAAACATTTTCTTATAATACAGTTAGAGAAATTGAAAAATTCCGACGACGTCGACTCTGCTGAGTTCCTAAATGTTGTAAATGACCTTACTAATCTAACAGACCCAAATCGTGAGCCGATTGACAAACCTCCTATAAAGGATATCAGGGACTTAGTCGATGACGTAACAGAAGTGTTCGAAAAGATTCACATCGTGACCCAGACTGAGGCAGAGGTAAGATTTGTTCAGTTTTTTGAATGACTGTCTATCAGTCATTCAAAGCTGTCACAAGCGTAATTTGGAAAGTGACTTTCACAGCTGTATTCTTCCGCTCAGAAATGAAGTGATCGTAAGTTCATTTCGCTAAAAAACGTCTGGAATTGAAAATAACTTTGGTACGAAGTTAAATGAGAACTTATATAATGTAATCTTGTGCAGGTATAATTATTTATATAGTTCTGTAAAATAAGTATCCCACTAATGACATCAGCGGTCAAAAAATATAACGAATACAAACTGAATATTAAAAATCAGTCCGCCAATTACCGTATTCGCCCCCTTTAAGCGTAGCTGTCTCTTTAAGCGCCCCTCATACTTTATCAAGGCAACAACAATAACAACAAAAACTGTTTTACAGTTGTAAACGTGCCTAAAACAGCTAGTATTCCGAGCACGTCAGTCATTGCAGAGAATGCAATGTAAAAGAAATTCTGTATCCACATCTCTCGCAAATGTTATACTGGACATCATACGGCAATTGTGTGTTTATCGGTGGCTATTCATAGAACTGCCATATTGTAACATTGGAGTGGACACCCTCGTGGTCCATATGTAATGCGAAATACCGCAAACACTGAGTCAGTTAAAAGCAGTAACCCCCATCAGAATCTAGAAATTACTTGTGAACAAGAGATAGAATTTTGGCAGATGTATGAAGTGATTTGCGGTATATGGCGTATTTACATTATTAGAGCTTGACCATATACAAGCAATAAGACTGAAGTTTGAAATTATTTTGAGCCGACTTGAGCATGACTTTATTCTGATAGAATCTGTCATTTCTGGGCTATTGGCTCTTTGATTGGTCAATAGCAATAATGAGTTTGGACCTATAGGAACCACCGGACTGCGTCGTAAAAAGATGATTAAGTACCGAAGACACAAACCAATCTGTGAATCCGTAAAGTCTGGCTAGAGTATTTGAGCTGCGACACGAGAAAACTATCAATGTGGTTGTGCGCCTAGCTCAGACTCAGATCAGCCTGGGCATCCGCCCAATCTGACCAGACTCTTTGCTAAGCGCTTAAAGGGTAGCGAAGGCTCTAAGCTACCTCCATGCGGACAGTAATGACTCTGATCAGACTGGGCGGATGCTCAGGCTGATCTGAGTCTGCACTGAGCGTACATTTACTTTGTTGATTTGTCGTGGCTCAAATTTTGTATTCTGTCTTGCAAATCTTCATGGTCCATTCATGCTGTGGGCGAAAATCCAAAAGTCTGATCAGACTGCACAGACTCGCATGGTGGTCTAAGTTTCTTCTGTTCAAAACGAAATAATTACAACCGTCTTATTTTTATTGCTGGTGTAGTTAACGAGATTAAAATTATTCCGCGAAATGAGTGTTCATTCCAATAAATCGACATCATTATAATACGTTTAGTGTTCTAAACAGGACACTTATGAAGAACTGGTGTAACTTAAATTCTTTCATAATAGTTTCAATCGGAACACGGACTATCTGTATAGCGTCGTTTGTCGGTCACTAAAGTATTGCATTTTTACATTTCAGAGCACTTTTAACTTTATAAGCAACACTATTGATGAATCAACACATGAAGACTGGAAAGATCTCATAACATCGGTAAAGTACTATAATATGGAACGCCACAACTGTCTTATATTCGGACATGTCATTATGTTATATGGACAAGCATTATATGCTGTTCAGTTACATTATGTTTCGTCAGTTTGACATGCTGTCTTTCTCATTCGTTATTATATGCTGTTCATTTTCAATTTGTCTTGTCTGAAAGCCATAATGTCATCTCGGTTTAACATGCTGTCTTCTTTACTCCTCATTATATGTTGTTCATTTTCATTATGTATCGTCTGAAAATCATTATACCTTGTCAATTTGACATGTTGTCTTCTTCACTCGTTATCATATGTTGTTCATTTTCATTATGTATTGTCTTAAAGTCTTTATTAGTCAGCTTAACAGGCTGTCTTCTCCACTCGTTATTATGTGCAGTTCATTTTGCATTTTATCTTGTTAGAAAGCCTTTATGTCATGTCTGAAAACCATTATATCCTGTCAGTTTTACATGCTGTCATCTTCACTCGTTTTTATGAGCTGTTCATTTTCATTGTGTCTCGTCAGTTCGACACGCTGTCTTTTTCAGTCGTTATTATATGCTTTTCATTTTCACTATCTCTTGTTAAAATCACATAACGTCTTGTCAGTTGGACATGTTGTCTTGTCCACTTATTATTGTGTGTTGTACATTTTCATTATGCCTTGTCAAAAAATAGTATGTCTTGTTAGTTTGACATGTTCTCTTGTCAAGTCTTGTGTTGTGGGGTGCTGTGGGGTGGGACATGCCGGTTGGCAGGACAAACAGGAATAGAATACTTTACCTCTAACATCTTATCTGCCCTGAACCCTCTCCCAGGACCCCACCCTACCTCTTCCCTAGCCTACCCTTCCCTACCCTAACTCACCATTTTCCACCAAACCATTCTCACCATACCCTCATACCCAAAGTCAAAAATGAAAAATGCTTATTAAATTCGAAACCCTTAAGTAAGACAGTTACTGAAAGTATAAAGAGGCACTCCACAAGCCTCAGCCCCATCTAACCACCACCACATACCATTCCCTCCCCTCCCATGATCTGCTCTGCTTTACTCCATTTTACTCTACCCTACATACACCCAACAATACCCAAACCAAGCCCCAGCCTTACGCCTACCTCCTCTATACGCACCAATATCTCAACCTCTTTCCCTACCCCTACCCTTCTCTATCCTACTATTCATTATGGTAACACCTATGCCTACGCCCACACATATTCAACCCAATGCTTCCACCTACCCTTACAATCCCACAACAAACCCTAATCCATCCCAATCCCACCCAGTCCTCTTCGATCCCAATCCCACCCAGTCCTCTTCCCATTTCCCGTCCTACCCTACATTACCATACCCAAATGCTCCAAGCCTTACCCAGATATGCACCCCACCATTTGTTCTTCCCCATGCCATGCAATCCAAACCCCTTCACATACCTTACCTTACCTACTCTTCCCCTCCTCACTCCACCCCGTTTACGCCCGTCCCACCCGAACCCTCTTATACCATATCCTATCATACACTACACGATCTTACGAACATGCTCTCGGCTCCACCCTAATCCCAATGTCAACACTTGTTCTTTCCCACACCGTGCCATCAAAACCTCTTCACTCACCCTACCCTACTTACCACACCCCCAGTCTATAACTACCACAACCAAACCCCTGCTCTTGATGGTTACCCGCCCGAAACCACTCCCATCCAGATCCCTATTCCCGCCACTAACGGTTCTATACACAACGCCAGCCAAACTCATTCACCTATCCTTCCGAAGTTTACACACTCACCACTACCCCACCACCACTCCTTCCTCACAGCCATTCTTACCCCTCTCACTACCCATATCTTTCCTTACCCTATCCTGTTTACCCTACCCACTTTATCCCCACAACTCCAAGCATACACTCTACCCATCCCAAACAACCACAGCCCATTCTCCTGCCCTACCTTCCCACTCATTCATACCACAAAGGACTTCTATGGTTAAGGCGTGAATTTTCCCCATGATAAAAAAGTTATACGGATCACTGACTTCTGCTTTGCATTTTTGACTATGACATGTAACTTGCATGGCAAATGAATTTTCAACTGTTTGTGTCAATGTAAAGTACGTTAAAAATACGTTGACGTCATTGTTGAGATAAATTGTAAATTATCCTCAAATCGATCTTTGAAATAATGAATAATTGTATACATTTCACTCTTTTTTGACTTACATTACTTACATAACAGACAACACTGGATAGTTTTGACTATATATATGTGACCTTGACCTCATTTCAAGGTCATGGTACACAATATAATCCTTGAAGATCACAGTGCTACTGTTGACCATTCTTCTTCTTTGGCTTACTGAGTATCGTTCCCCCCCGTGACCCAGCTTCCCACTCATATATATTGCGTACTTAGATCACATAAGTCCGCTGCATGAAGGAAATGCTGGGTCACGGGAGGAAAGTACTTGTACCTTAATTATAGTGAAGCGTTCTATTTTGGCCGTTTTGACCGGAAGTGTAACTATGGTTTTGCATGTTTAAATGCCAGTCAGGCGTAACAAGAAGAAAATCATTGCTTTGTATTGTGATATGCATGTATTTAGCATGCATTTATGACAAAAATGTATAGAATGAATGACGGGTTTCAATGCTTTTATTACCTCAAAAGATGATGTATGCCAAAACCTTGAAATTAGGGTAGGTAGGGTCAGAATGGATTATCTCCCCATGTCTTTGGGTCTGAATCACAAATGATCTGATTTCATACGGTTTACATATTTGTGGAAGCTCTGCTAAGAAAAATTTGCACACTTTACACTTTTGAAAATTCAGACCTGTCACACCGGTCTAATGGGGAAAATCCTCGCCTTAATCATAGAAGTCCTTTTCCACGTCCTCGCCCCTGCCCTATGTATGATTTAGAATACCATGACTCCTATCCCCTTCCCCTCCCCCCAACGCTAATCTACCGTGTAATACACAAGCAACGACAGGCATGCAGGCAGACCGGAAGATTAATAGACGGATTTCGGGAGGAACTAGAAAATGTGTTTATGAAACACTATGCCCCTTATGCTTGCCTCTAAAAAGGGTTCGCTTTGCAGAAAGGGGTATTAACCGGTTCGTTTACATCTTAGTCGGATATTTTGTTCGCAAGCACGGCTTATTTTTCATGAATATGCCACACATAGAATTTCAAGTTCCTTTCTCTAATAGTTCTTGACTGTATGTAAGGGTACTTTTGTACCATAGGCTTCAATGCACTAAGTCGAAAAAGGGGCCTTACTCGATCAAAAATTAACATTTTTCTGTTTCAAAAGTAAATCATCTACACCTTGGACAATGTCTTCCTCCACAAAATCATGATCCTAACATCAGGGGCTCTCGAGATATTTTGTCAACAAGGTTCCATAGACTTAAATGCACTAATTTGAAAAAGGGACATAACTCGGTCAAAAATTCACAATTTTTTTCAGGTCATCTACACCTTGGGCAATGTCTTCCTGCAAAAAATCATGATCCTAGCATCAGGGGTTCTCGATTATCTAGTTATGGCGCGCACAAGACTTGTAGGGAAAAATGATCAAAGGGGCATGACTTGGAAACTAAGGAAGGGGGAGCAACCATTCTTATACGCGACTATACAAACTGTCCCAACCTAATACATATTCCTACCATATTTCACGAAGATATCCCAAACGATTTCTGAGTTATTGCGCGCACAAGAATGTTTACGGACGGACGGACAGACAGACGGACGGACAGTGCCATGACATAATACGTCCGTTTTTTTTCAAAACGGGCATGTAAAAACTAGGGATGATGATAAAGAATAAGTCTTTTTTAGGAATTTTGCCTTTTAGAGTGTTTATTTTGACACAATGGGTTTGTTGTCTCCCATAAGCTAGTGACTCTTTTCTAATTCAGTTTTAGTGGAAACATTTACTTAGTAATGCGGCAGATAAATAATTCATGTATGTGAATGCTTGTATAGCATTTTTTGTAAATGTATGCACATGCGGGCCTGCTGTTGTAAAACAATTGTAGTTAATATCAAAACATTACTATAAATATGGGGGTCTGGGGGTCGCAGAAGACAGCCACATTTTAAAAGAAGACAGCCACATTTTAAAAACGCAATTCAAATGGAATTAACTGCAGACTATTTTGTTTTTGTTTTGGAAAGTTTGGGTGGAGCCAGATTATTTAATTTTTCACTTATTTTTGAGGCAAGAATATTTATTTAAATCCCCTCATGAACCAATTTATTTTGTCTTGCACATCCATAGACAGAGATTTTTTTTGCAAAATATACCAGCACCCCCCCCCCCCTCGGAATATCAAATGGTCGGTCCCTAAATGTTTTACTTCTCTTTTTTTCTTTTTGTTTTATTATACCCCCCCCCCCCTCGGAATATCAAATGGTTGGTCCCTAAATGTTTTACTTCTCTTTTTTTATTTTATTATTTGTCAGACTTCATACTCTAACATCTTCGTTTGGGGGTTTTAGGGAGGTATAAAGGGATCAGAGAGGCAAGTGAGATTTAATGTGAATTTCTAACATCTTGGGCTGACAAAAGTCTACCCATACCAATGTCAAAGGTCGACCAAGTGGCCCGGTAGCTCAGTTGGCAGAGTGCTCGCACGGTAAGCGAGAGGCCCTGGGTTCGAGTCCCGGTCGGGCCACGATTTTTTCCTCCCCTGTGACATTTGGTGGTTCAGTGTTGGTCCACGGCTAGGGCCGCGAGCATCAAAATGTGCATGTCTCGTAGGTTCCTCCGTGGTACCGTGTAGATTCGGGGACGAATCTTATTAAGCAGGGGAAAAATGTCAGAGGCCGACCAATAGCTCAACAACCTTGAGTTCTCCCGGATAGCGAGAGGCCCTGGGTTCGAGTCCCGGTCGGGCCACGATTTTTTCCTTCCCTGTGACATTTGGTGGTTCAGTGTGGGTTCACGGCTAGGGCCGCGAGCATCAAAAAGTGCATGTCTCGTTGGTTCCTCCGTGGTACCGGGTAGATTCGGGGACGAATCTAATTAAACAGGGGGAAAATGTCAAAGGTCGACCAGGTGGCTCGGTAGCTCAGTTGGCAGAGCGCTCGCACGGTAAGCGAGAGGCCCTGAGTTCGAGTCCCGGTCGGGCCAGCCGGGCCGGGTAACGCAATCGGTAGGGCACCTGACTCGTAAGTCAGAGGTCCTGGGTTCGAATCCCGGTCTGGCCACATACTTTCGTTTCTCCTTCCGCTGATTCAAGAAGGGCAGTTGTCAGTTACTGGCGAAAGTATGTGCACTTAGTACTGGTTAACCGCTTAGGAGGTCTAAGCCTGCCCAGGAATAGTGTGGTTAGGTTAACTGGCCGTCCCGACATGACCTTAGTTGTTTACCGTGGACGTTAAGCATCAAATCAACCAACCAACCAACCGGTCGGGCCACGATTTTTTCCTCCCCTGTGACATTAACCCCTATACTTACCGTACTCTTTCTACCATTCCTATGTCATCCCCAAAACTCCCAGCATATTCTCCAGCCATCCCAATCAACCCCAGCCCATTCTCCTACCCTTCTTACCCACCCATTCACACCACAAAACCCCGCGTCCTAGCCCCTGCCCTATGTATTACTTAGCATACCCTGATTTGAAATGCTCCCGCCCTAAGCTACTGTTTAATACACGAGCAACGGCACACAGAAAGATGAATGGATGGATCTCGGGAAGAATAAAAAAAAGTGATGAGCTGACAGACAAATGGCCGATCAGATGGATGCGCATATGCACGGATGGACAGCTGGACTGGCAGACATACACACACACATATACTGACAGGCAAATCGGCGATCGGAAAGATGCATGGAGAGACCTACAGAAATACACGCACATATATAAACATATGGACAGACGGACAGACGCATGTATGCCCTTGCACTGCGCCAAAACCCCGAATGATTGACGGGCGGATGGATGGAATGCTGGACGGACGACATTCAAACACTATTATATTGTCTAGTGAATATTCCGTGTAGGTACTGTACTACCGGACGCCCTAACAGTTACCGGGTTTCTGGTACAGGGTTTTATCGATTTCTGGTGCAGGTTTTATCAAGGCAACAACATAACGTTTTAACACAACAACATATAATGATGACTTAACAGCAGGTGAAGATAAGTTGAAATGATACTCTATGAATGAACTATGTTGATTTAATCGCATAGAATGATTCTTTAACTTTACATAACGGCAAGTTTATGCAAAAAATCAGCCAGTTAACAAGACAAGATGACAGATTGACAAAACATGATGATTTTCTGACAAAACATAATAGAGAGTAACAGCATCAAATAACAAACAAAATAGACAGTACAAAAAGCGACTAGATGAAATTGGGTTCTGAAAATACATAATGAAAACGAACAGCCTACAGCTGCACGTTAAAAAGACCGAATGACAAACTGATAAAGCACGATGGTTTCTGACAAGGCATAATGGTTTCCCAACAAGACATAATGGTTTTCTGACAGTACATACCAGAAGAGAACAGCATATACTAACGAGTCAACCAGACAACATGTCATGGTTGCAAGACATTATGGTTTTCTGACAAGCAATTATGAAAACCAGCAGTATACAATAGCGAGTTAACCCGACAGCATATCAAACTGACAAGAGATCACAGTTTTCAGACAAAACTTTATAGAAATGAACAATATAGTAGTGTTTGTCAAAAGAACGTAATGACATGTCCGAATGTAAGATAGTTGCGGCGTTCCATACTATGATTTGTTTTGAGTATGGTTACATGCATAAGATATTATATTTGCATTCTCAGTGCATTTATTGAAAAGCCCTATGGTGAACCATTAGAACGTAATGTAGTTTATACCTCAATAACTACATCGGTTCACTCGAAGATACATGAGGTTAAGTGACGTCTAAATAAACCATGGTTCTCTCTAAACTGATTGGACGCAGGCGACGTTATCACGTCGTTGACGCTGTTCCGCTGTTAGCAGGAAACTGCGTATAAATGTTTTTCTGCTTCAACTATAGCACTAACGTGAAGTTATGGTCAATTCACAGACAGAAAAGAATGTAAATATAAGTAATGAACTTAATGTTTCTGGTGTTTATCGAAGTATAAACTACATTGGGTCGCGTGCAAAGTAAATGAGGGGTTCATGTAAACTTTGCTAACGACCCAATGTAGTTTATACTTCGATGAACACCAGAAAAATGAAATTCGTTTCTTAATTACTTACAGAAAACTCACTGGGATGCGCTGACGCAATATATGAGTGAATGTCGGAAATTTTAATTTAATGTCATGACTCAAAACCATTTAATATGCTATTGCTAGAATTTAAAGGTAGGTTCCTGTACTTTGGAATGCATCATAATTTTGATGAACTTTCATCCAAGTTGTTGGAAAGCACTTATAAAAGGGAATTAATAAGTTTCACTAAAAAGTTAATAAAAAAAAAAGTATTAGAAAAGTTGTTTTGCAGGGATTTCCTAACTCTGCTTCGCACACCAGTTAGCGCTATTTTTAGTTCGCGCCAAAAATAGATAATGCAGCTGATGTCATGCTGCATTACATTTTGGGATAGTTTTGACCCATCCGCCATGCCAGGACCTCTAGGAGAGCTACGCCAAGGGAAAATTGACCTTTGGAGAATGGCATCAGAAATCGCGCACTTATAGACATAATAAACATAGTTTATTTTTAGAACTGGAATTCCAACGACAGAAAATAAACCAAAAGGGAAAACGACTTTTTTCTTCAACATCTGACAAGTTTCTCAGTAGCAACAAATTCAGAAAAATAAGAGAATTCAATAATGCTCAGAAAAAGACGAAATTATTTTGCGGACATTATTGACATCGCTAGCCCAGGAACCTACCTTTAAACACGTTCTGCTTGACGGTCATGGCATTTCTCCTCTCAGTAATTCACGTACAGATAAATATGTAGAGAAATCTGATGTTTGATATTCTCTGCAACCAGCTTCAATAGTATTTACCCTGAATACCATTTCTCACTCAGTATACCACACCTGGATACATGTAACTATGTTTTCAAGGATGTTACGAAACGAAAAACAGCCGTTACGAAACGAAACGAGAGTCAAGGTTACTATGACTCATTTTCGTTTCGTAACAGCTCTTTTTCGTTTCGTAACAGCCCTTGTATATACATAGTTAACCAGGGGTGTATACTACCCGTACACTAGCACAGGGACTGGCCTTCAAATTCTGTTCCTGGAAAGTGCATGTACTTAAACAAGTAGACCATCATGTATCAAATGTATGTTTCCGAGAATGAAATCTGCAAGTTGTCTAAGGACTTGAACCAATTCCATGAATCAAAATAGACGTTCGTGACGTTAGAAGTTCGGTTATTTATCAGGCTCTGTATGGATTGGATATGCCCTAAAGTCTGCAGTGATTTCCTTTGAACAAATGAAGTCTATAATGAGTGAGTGAACTCGGGTTTAACGTCCGAACAACAACTAGGTCATACAGAGACGGGACCTCGGTTTAAAGTCTCATCCGAAAGATCGGAGAAGCCGGGGAGCGATCTTGCGATCCCTGTATTGGTAGCCCTGCGTGTTATCCACTGGATCCTGCTATGTATGCCTGTATGTCCGGAAACTTAAGATCATATGGGAACAGCGACACGAGAAAACCAACAAAGTGGCAAGTGCGCCCAACAAAGTCTCAGATCAGCCTGGGCATCCGCCTAGTCTGGTCAGAGACTTCGCTTTCCGCATGGAGCTAGCTTAGACCCTTAGTTATCTTTTAAGCACAAAGCAAAGACTCTGATTAGACTGGGCGGCTGTCTAGACTGATCTAAGTCTTCGTTGGACGTACATGCCATTTTGTTGGTTTTGTCCTTCGTGGCTCAAATGAGTGAGTCTTCCTGCATTACATATATTGAAATTATTAAATGGCGAGACAGAGGGGAGGGGTGTGTTATAAAGGCTGTCAGTGCATTACATTCTTCACCGTAACCAAGTGAAATATTGTTTATGCATGATGTTATCATATTTCCAGACGCGGCACAATTTGATATTTTTTCTTAATGTCTTATTTATATCGTTATACAATTTCTGACAGTTTAGTTTAAACAGTATTTTATCGAACACATAAACTTACACAATCAATTCATACAAGAATAATATGAAAGGATTCGAATTTCTGACAATTTCCATGGCTTATGTTACAGGGAAAGGAAGGAGCTGAGCGAATCATGAATGATGTTGACAGAATTATTAGGCAAATACAAGCGCAAGGTTGTTCTTCTCAGATCGACACCAACAACTTAGGTATATGGTTTAAAACTCCGGAAAGGACACTGTTGCTTTATTAACGTAGTTCGATACCTTTGGCGACGTCATGGGTAAAAAATCGAAATACCTTGGATTTTGATGAAACTTGCCTGAAATATACTCTGACATGTTGCACTTTTGATGGTATTATTTGTTTTGAGGAATCTATATTCGTTTAATATTAATGCGCCATCTAACGTAATACGATGTTTCTTATAAAAAGAATTACGTTTTGTACCATATCTTGCGTATTTCCTGTCGGATTTTCTTTTCAGAACACTCAATCAACAGTGTTTTAATCTCTCTGTTATTTGGTATATACATTTTGATGGTGGAGAACAGCATTTATGACTTAAAAACGTTGAATCCTAGCACCTGTGTCTCTTTTGACGCCATAAAATTTCGAACCCTTCAACTGTTGAAGCAGACATTTCTCCAAAACGAGCCTGGCGACACTATACAAAATTACGACGAAAATATAGAGCGGATTTCGTAGAATAAGAAATGCAAATAAAAATATAGGGTGATCGCGTAAAGTATTAATGAAAAATTCATCTGAAAGAAAAAATATATATTAAGAGACGAACGTCAGCGACACGTAACGTTATAAACTCTTCGTCATTTTTGAGACGTTGCGTAGTCTGATCAATTCTCTACTGTATACTCGAAATAGATGTTTCTATTATTTTAACGTGGAAATGTCTATAATACTGTTCTTTTTTCTTAATACTGAATTTTACAATGTGCACTCCAGGAGGATAGAAATAACCTAATACGGCATAAAAAAACATGGTATTGTATGCACATAAATCTGTTCGATTTTCAACGTACTACAGCTGTATAACGTGCAAGACTCGCAGGGTCACAGCCACACTAACTAGCAACACCGGACGAACGGATGCCCAAGCTGATCTGAGTCGCTTTGCGCACATGCCACTTTGTTGATTTTGTCAGGTCGCGGCTCAATTATAACCTGCCACTGGTGATATTCGAACAGTATTAGAGTTATCAGCAGATCAGTGATCTTGTTACCTGTGAGTCCCGCCGTTTCATATAACGTTTATTTGGCTATAAAACAGGGGGTTTCCATCTCCAAACTGACCCCAAATACCTAAATCAATCTTAAGAAATTCTGTTATAAGATGGGGTTTGCCCTTCCAAAAATATCCCAAAAAATATAGATCCGTCTAGATGTTTTGGGATCGTGTTAGAAGGGAAAAAATCTCCATCTTATAAACGAAGACATACGGTTTTTAATTCTTCCCCTCACAATTTATAATGTTGAGAGTCCCAAGACTCACTAAAATTCAGTGCTGTGGAATCATGGTTTTATTGTAGGATGCACTGAACTTATAAACCTACTGAGTCCCAAGCGGAGTCCCAAGATTCTTTGGCAGCAAAATTGTAAATAAATCACTGACAGATAAATACATATGAGCCGTGACACGACAAAACCAACAAAGTGGCATGTGCGCCCAGCCAAGACAGCATGATCAGCCTGGTTATTCGCCCATTCTGATAAGTCTTCGCTGTGCGCTTTTAGGTTAGATAAGGGGCTACGCTATCTCAGTGCGGACAGCGAAGACCCTGATCAGACTGTGTGGATGCCGAGACTGATGTGAGTCTTTGCAGGGCGCACATGCCACTTTGTCGGTTTTGTCGTGTCGCGGCTCAATTATAGAAGTGTACCCATACACCTTAATGGAAAGCTCAGGTGTGGGTCTTTATTATAGCTTGAAACTCGCTTTTCCTAAATCGATATTCGCTTTTTATGACCCGAAACTTGCTTTTTATAACTCGAAACTCGCTTTTTATGACTCGATACTGTAAAAAAGAAACCCTCGGGCAAATTAGAGTTACGGTCAGTGTTTTATAATAAACTTTGGACCTCTGATGGTTCTGAAGTAAATTGCCGTAGACCTAGATAAAAGATAAACATGAGATAATCCCTTTTTGAACTTATTTTGCTCTAACGTTTTCATAACTGGCATGAATCTTTTATTAATGAGCTCTGCTGAACGTAAGTATGGAAGAGCTATTGCCATCACAATGACGTCGGCCTTGGCCTCCCACTCCCGGTCCCTCTTTACCATGGTGATGTTCAAGACAGTATGTCAGGCGAGCCTTCCTGTACGCTGACAAGTCTTGTTTTGTAATGCAATACTTAATTTTTCTCCAGGTTTTGTATAGTTAATAGGGTAAAAAGTAGCAAAAAGTATTAATGAGCCGCGACACGACAAAAGCAACAAAGTGGCATGTGCGTCCAGCGAAGACTCAGATCAGCCTGGGCATCCACCCAGTCTGATCAGAGTCTCCGCTGTCAGCATGGAGGTAGCTTAGACCCTTAGCTACCCCTTGAGCGCATAGTGAAGACTGATCAGACTGGGCGGATGTCCAGGCTGATCTGAGTCTTCACTGTGCGCACATGCCACTTTGTTTGTTTTGTCATGTCACGGCTCAATTTTATATGAATCGGAACACTTTCTGGGGAAGCAGAAGCAACTTTTTCATTTTTATTTTTATGTCCCTTTAAAATGGGGATCAAATCTTCAAGGAAAGTATTTGCTCCTCTTGAAGCAATTCTTTCCTTTAAGGGTAGATCCGAGTTTTGTCCAGCGAAGCAAACATGAAGTCACAAAAGTTGTTTCCCTTAGTAAAAACGGTTGGAAAATATGGACATTCACGTTTAACTCTCATCGCGCCAATGTCTACAAGAACACTGTTTGATAGAACGCGTTTCTCTGTACTTCGGGGTTTACGAAAGCTGATGGAGTGGTCGGGTCGGGCAATGGTGCTCGTTAACTTTCATTGCAGTGGCGTCCTACTAATTAGACTAAAAGTTGGACAAGGGCCTCGCAGTAGGTGCGGATGGGGATGTTTGGATATTTTTTCTCACGTCATTTCTGTTTTCTGTCTCCCTCTCTCAGCTGGGAGACGGCCCGATGTAGACTGAAATACTGTCTCCGAGGGCCGTAAAACACAAAACAACAACAACGACGTAAGCTGGGTGGGTACGACCTGTTCAACATTTCCGCCAATTTTCTAGACGAGAAAATTCTTTTCCGTAAGAGTTAACTCGAATTGAGAAAAGTGGCGAAATAAATAACGCAGATTTCTGCACCCTGAAAAAGTACCTATTCACCCAAATATTCACATTATCTGCAGTACCCTCGGACCCCAAACTACCGCCTTTTTCCTATTTAATGCCCCGGGGGCGTTGCATTTTTGGAAAGGGGGCGTTAGGGTCTAAAGAGTAGTAAATCAGCCACTGCCAAAATACCTTCAATAAGCGTAACTGTGAATGGAAATACTTTCAGAGGAACAAACTCCACTATTTTTTTGCCTTTCTTCTCAGTAAGGGTCAACTCTTAAAGCAAAGAATTTGCAACTCTAGGAGCAAATTCTTTCCTTTAACAGTAGACCCTGTTTCAAAGAGCAACCGCAATCAGAGAAGCAACCAGGCTTTCATGCAAGTTAATATAACATTTTTTTAGAAAATAGTCAGGGGGCGTTTATTAGAGCCGGGGCGTTTGTTATGATTCATACGGTAATTGATTTTGCAGAAAATATTTTATTTTATATAAATATTTTATTTTCACTTGTATTAAGATTATGTTTACTCAGGATGTTTTGTATGTGTGGCGTCGTGTAAAACGGCACCTTACGACAGGGAAGATTCAGCTGCATATTGTTTTCTGATAATATAAATAATATATGGACCCATGAAAATATATACAGCTTAAAATGTCAACGCTTGTCCTTCTGCATTGATTCACAGACCGAATTAACTTACTGCTCGCGATGTCTCTCGTATGTGCGGGGCATGATTAATTTTGTAAATATGCCAGATATAATTTGTTGTGACTTTTATAGATTGTACTCATTTGTATTGTATGTAACGTTTTTATTTTTAATTGAAACTAGAGAATTTTTACTTACAATAATCATGATAATTACAATTTCTTCATCATCGGTGTTATGCTTCTTGGCCGATTCATAAGCGGTTAGTCAGCGGGCAAACAGCGTTGAATCAATGTTGAATTAACGTTGATTCAGCGTCATTTTATTCTTTGATTTTCGAGTAGACCCCATCTTTGAAGGGCTACTTCATCTAATAAAGCACACAGTAAGTCACTAAACTTCCCTTTGTATAATAATGCAGACAATTTGGAGGTGTATTAATTCAATTTTGTCTTAATATGTTTCAACAAAATCAGAAATTTTATAAGAACGTCACACATATCTCAAAGTGACGTCGCACGCGCAGCTTTATTTTTTTCTTGCAATTTTTCGCTTAAGTCCGATTTTTCACCAATTCTTTGCGCGATGACCGCCTCTTTTTATTTCAAAACCTGTTTTGTAACTCTGTAAAGAGCATTTTAGTGACATTTTTATATGGCCTTACCGGGCGTTTTTCTGAGATAAACTCGCATTAATCTGTGAATGGTAGCACTTTCCTAACGTCAAAATAATGTTGGTTACTATGGTAAAGGTTTTATTTTTAGCTCCGTTTGGTTCTTTACCAAAATAAAAATTGAAGTAATTCAACAAGCAATAAACAGGTGTTAAAAGAGCAGATTTGCGAAGGAGCTGGCCTAAATGTTACAAAATTGTAACCCTATAAAGGCGGATTTTCTCTAAAATGACATACTGCCGCTAGGTGGCGCTTCATGGTGAAATA
This sequence comes from Ctena decussata, assembly GCA_963989385.1. NCBI lineage: Eukaryota > Metazoa > Mollusca > Bivalvia > Lucinida > Lucinidae > Ctena > Ctena decussata. Next base: position 66,912,776 of record OZ022502.1, on the reverse strand, counting down.
AAATAAATTACATGACAAATGAATACAGTTAAAAACACTAGACATGCTAGACAACGATCAAAACAAGTGTCATCAAATTCCCTGATGTCGGCGATTTTTTTCATGAAATGCGACAAAGGTAACGAACTACCTTAAATATTTTCAAATATTGTCTTATAGAACAAAAATATATTCGTTTTGGATGACTTAGGAATACTTGCGTTTTATCATTATCTTTTGGCTTCTCCAGGGAACAAGATATTTTTGTGGATACAGAATAGCTTTAAAGGTTGAGAAGACGAAAAGTATATGACGGCTTCAAAACATTATCTAAGTAAAAAGACTGGGGAAACGATTATACCTTTATCTTATTATTGAGCCACGACACGACAAACCCGACAAAGTGGCATGTGCGCCCAGCGAATACTCAGATCAGCCTGGGCATCCGCCCAGTGATCAGAGTCTTCGATGGCCGCATGGAGCTAGATTATGCCCTTAGCTATCCTTTAAGCGCAAAACAAAGCCTCTGATCAGACTGGGCAAATGCCCAGACTGATCTGAGTCTTCAGTGAGCGCACATGCCACATTATTGGTTTTCTCGTGTCGGGGCTCATATCTTTTCGGTTTTCTTTCATTTTTGATCGGTAGCAATTAAACCAAACCTACGAAAGTTCTGAAAGATAGACTCTGGCCACTCAGCAGTTGTTGTATTTTTCATATTCGCTTGAGCAGGTAGTTCTGCATTTAAAGTGACCAGTGAAGTGCCTCGCACTATCCGTCGGGGTTAGATGCATTAAAATATAATTGTGCCTTTTCTCGCTGTTATATCACTAAGAAGCGAGAATGTACATTTTTGTCAGTTACAGTTAAAGTCAGTAGACAAGCATATGAGCCGCGATACTACAAAACCAACAAAGTGGCATCCGCCCAGTCCGTGGACATCCGCCCAGTCCGATCAGAGTCTTCGCTTTCCGCACGGAGCTAGCTTAGACCCTTACCTACCTTTTAAGCGCAAAACAAAGAGACTGGTCAGACTGGGAGACTGCCCAGGCTGATCAGCGTCTTCGCTGGGCGCACTTGCTACCTTTTTTGGGTTTGTCGTGTCGTATTTATAGTTACGTGATCGTTACAACACTGACAATTAAGCACTTTAGTGATCGTACGTTATTGACAGTTGAAACACACGCAAGAATTGTGGGAAAACCATAGAACTGTTTGTATGTTTTCGTTTTCCTTCTCCCCCAGAGCTTACTGTACGTAGGAAGAGTGGCGACATAAGATATGTTCCAGTATCTGGAGCTGGGGAAATAATTATACGAGAAGAGGCCTTTGCACAGCAAGGTAACGTATTTGAGACGCGACACGACAAAACCAACAATGTGGTTGTGCGTCCAGCGCAGACTCAGATCAGCCTGGGCATCCGCCCAGTGTGATCAGAGTCTTCGCTGTCCGCATGGAGGTAGCTTAGACCCGTAGCTACCCTTTAAGCGCTTAGCCAATAGTCTGATCAGACTTGCTGGATGCCCAGGCTGATCTGAGTCTGTGCTGGGCGCACAACCACAGTGCTGGTTTTGTCGTGTCGCGGCTCATTTGTTCTATTATAAGACGGGGTTTTATCCCTTCCTAAACAATCCCAAAGACCTAAATCCGTCTTAAAACAATCCAAAAACATCTAGATCCGTCTTTTAAAGATCAAGAGCCGTCTTGAAACAATCCCAAAATTCTACAGCTGTCTTATAAGACGGATTTTGCTGTTTGGGATTGTTTCTCTTGGGTATAGATTTTTGGGATCCCAAAAGTTTAAATATGTCATATAAGACTGATCTAGATCTTTGGAATTGTTTTTCTTGGATGTAGATTTTCGAAAATATAATGGCTTGTTTAGGTGACGTCATTCCACGAAAAATTGAATAGTTTCGACACTAACAGAAATGAAAATAAAAATGCTTACCCCAGGCGACTACGTAGTGTCAGGTAACGCCATGCAAACAAGTGACGACCCGGAATGCGAATAAGCAAGACTAAAACGAAGTTCGAACAGCACGAGAATCGCATTATGAAAACATGGATTTTGTTTCATCAAACATGACCTCAAACAGCTATGCATTTAGCTATCTATGCATAAAAAAGCCGCGACACGAGAAAACTAACAATCATGGTTGTACGCTCAGCGCAGACTCAGATCAGCCTGGGAATCCGCCCAGTCTGATCAGAGTCTTCGCTGTCCGCATGAAGGTAGCTTTGACCCTTAGCTACCTTTTAAGCGCATAGGAAAGACTCTGATCAGACTGGGCGGATGCCCAGATTAATCTGAGTCTACGCTGGGCGCACAATCATTTTGTTTGTTTTCTCGTGTCGCGGCTCATAAATGTTGAATCGCGTCTCTAAATATCTGTCCGCACATTAGAACGATATATACTGGTCAAAATAAGTTCCGCCGCATTACCTTTAGCATCTTTTTCTGAAATGTACCGCAAGTAATGAACTTATAAGAGTCATTGTAGTACTGATATGACCTTTTGTATTGCTAGACAGACAGGTTTCAAAATTTTAATCTAAACCGACAGTTTGCGCAACTTTCAGTTTAAGTGGGGGTTATTTCTAATTTCCCAAGATTTCTCATGGAAAAAAATCGCCTTTTCTTTTTGTTTTACTCTCATTTTCTGGTCTGTACTTCTTAAACACATTCATTGGATTTCAGATGCCTGATATATAAAAGAAAATCGAAATTCAAAACGGTTTTCACGATAACTTCTCACTTCTAAATTTCAACGTTCAGGCAGAAAAGCCAACCTTCCCAAAGTTGCAATGGCATTGTCATAAACATTTCAAGACTGCATGCCTGACACAATTCTGCAATAAACTGATGCATTTGGATTTAAAAATGTTGCAAAGAAACGTATTCACATGTCCAAAACAGCAGAACTAAAATTTATGACTGATAAGCCCATAAACTGAAAATCAAATTTCCTATAGTTTTGATTCAAAGGGAGATAATTTACAGTCTCGCACACTTTTAAGATGCAATATTCGCCATTTGAACGTTTGTTCAGATTTGATTTAGATGTTTCTTGAATGTAGGGTTTCTCGAGGATTAAACGAGGCAAACATAACGGTACTGCGCCTGCGCAGTAAGCGCCTAGTCGCAGTTTCTATGGTTTAATAGTTATGCGAGATAACTCTGAACACGCAAGCAGTAAACTGAGGCGTTCAAAAATTTTCCGTGGACAAATGTTGTGGTAACTAATTAATAACAAAATAATTTGAAAATGTTATATTTAAAATCGTCAATATAACGATTAAAAATTGCGGCGGAATTTGTTTTGACGAGTATATGTGTCACTTGTTTAATTTCAACTGTACTTTAGGTTAACATATTGGTCCTATTTTTTATACATTAAACACTAAATTCTCCGTACATACTTGTTATACTCGAAGATTTCCTCAAATTACCCGATTTCTTTCTGATTCAAAACAGGACATACAGATGGTGTATGCTTTGGTGGTGCACACTTTGATTCTCTGTCTCCCATACTGTCCAGGCGACTATTAATAGACGGGTGGGTACAGTAAAATGTATGAAAGCCCTCATTGCTCTAACACTGGTGTTTTCATCGTAAGATGCCGCTACAATTTCGTCAATGACTGTGACTGGAGGGTTGAAATGAATAAAACACTATTGCCTTTCTTTTGAGATGTATTGGAAAATTATTAAGGTCCTTTTAGTTAGCAATTAAAATGATTTTTATCATATGGCGTCGCATCTGAGAGTGTAATAAAGCCATGCATTAAAAACGATAATCCACTAGTGGATTAAATATGCAAATAACGTCGTAACATTATACGTTGATGTCCATAAAAACGTCACGTTTTCTAATGGCAAAATCGTGACGTTTTAGTGCAAACTTTGCTTATAAAATGCAATTTTAGTGTCTTATGATAAATAGAATCTTGAATTCGTGCTCCTGTATTATTGAATTTATTAAACTCGTTGGGGAAAACCGATAAGATGCTCGGCAAGCCTCGCATCTTATCTTTTTCCCCAACTCGTTTAATAAATTCAATAATACATGAGCAGTCATGTAAGATCCTCTATATAGTATCATAATTCTTCATACAGGTGTATATTTCGTTGCTCATCCGGTCGGAAAAGCAAAACAAAATGTCACCATTTTGGGGACAGATTTGACAGTTTTGAAAAGCCTGTATCCTTAAGCTTTGCCAGTTGTATGACACAGTCATGCTTATCAACCAAAGCGACAGCCGTGCTATATACATGTATCGGTATTTCTTTAGACGTTTCCAATCTCTGCGAAATAGAGGCTCTTTAGTTTTTGTACATGCATTCGAAGCATTTGCACTTTTGTAAAAGTTTATACAGGTGTAGCAAAGGCACCCAGCAGGCACATGACGTCGAAACGACGTCGGACTGACGTCGATGCGACGTAATGACGTCTTATCGACGTTAGTACGACGTCATTTCGATGTCATGTGCCCACTGGGCAAAGAGTCATTAACAGACGATAGACCTTAAATTTCAAATCTAGCGTTCTATGGACTTCCGCCTTCTATAGAGTTTTAGAGAAATACGAATAAATACATTTAAGAAAAGAAATAGAAATCAAAAGACTTATACATGTAACTATCAACACCTACAAGTAGTTAGCCTGTGCCGTCACCAGCTTAATTTACACCAAATGCACAATGCTGGCTGCCGTGTGTGATCAGATTTCTAATCGGTGATAGACACACCGCCGCAGCATACAGTTTGCAACAAGCACATAGTGCCTAATTCCGAACAGCAGCATCTGCCAGATCTCTAGGCAATGTGATCTGGACATTCCCAGTGCCGAAAGCTTTGAGGCATCTGAAGGATACTAACTGTTAAATCGCTGCATGGTCTGCAGTAATATGCACGGGCTTCTGTAAAGTTTTTCAGGTTACAAAAACAAACTAATCACTATTGTCTTATAGACCCTGCAACCGTATAGGGTCGACAAAAAGACTAGGTATTCACCCTTCAAGCGCAAACAACAACAAAATAAAACGAGAGAAAAAAAACAACAAAAAAAACAGACTGCAAAATTTACGACGGCAAAATTTCAAAATATTTCTTTCAAGCTATATCTCATTAAGAATTCAAAGACTCGAGAGCAAACAGTGAAGATCCAGCTGAGCTCATCATGATGACCTGACTCTCGGATCTACGCTGTTTGCAAAATCAACTAATACACTTGAGCCGCGACATGACAAAACCAACAAAGTGGCATGTGCGCCCAGCAAAACCCTCAGACTAACCTCTGCATCCGTCCAGTCTAATCAGAGTCTCAGTTGTCCGCATGGAACTAGCTTAGACTCTTAGCTACCCTTTAAGCGCAAACCAAAGAGTCTTATCAGACTGGGCGGATGCCCAGGCTGATCTGCGTCTTAGCTGGGCGCACATGCCACAATGTTGGTTTTCTCGAGTCGCGTTCTAAATGTAGAATTGCCTTCTTTCAGGAAATTGGAAGAATTTGATGGTTACCGCATCCTCATTACAGACATCTTATCCTTACAGTTACAAGAACAGGTTGAGATTTTTCAGCCCCCTATTGTTATAAAGCAGAAACCTATAAAGGCAAGTCATATTCTTTACTCTTGACTCTTCTACAGATACATGCAGGAACTACTGTGTTATTTCAAATCAGTCTTTGTTATGTCTAGTTCTCATGAAAGAAGAAAATATCTTTAACATTTTGTGGATAATGTCTAATAAATTGTTCTTGTTTCATTTAGTACTGCATTATGTCGATGAAAGTACACTCAGGTATTTCTTAATTTTGCAGCCAAGAAAATAGGGCGGAAAGACAGCTTTTCGCTCCTTCGGGTATTATAATTTCCTCCAACGTATATGTGATAGTACCCGGCATTTTTAGCCTTATGGAGCGAAAATCGGAAATTTGGTTTTTAACATTTTCATATTTATTAGTGCTTCCAGAATAGATTTTGAGAAGCACAAAGCAATAGCACTTTACGTAGGTTTACTGCAAAAGCAAACGAAATTCACACCAGCCGTATTTTTTGTTTTCATTTCACTGATTGGGTACAATTTACATACTAGCTATATAAGCTTATAGAAGTCTGGTTCGTGACATCGCTTTTCAAATATTTCTAATGCGAACATTCTTAAAAGAGTGTAGATGACGAAAATTAAAGAAGCCGATAGAACTATTGAATCACTCTTTTCAGGTGACGCTTTGAAATTTGTCAGTCAGTGTGCGGAAATCTAATTAACTTTACGTTTAAAGTTTATGACGTCACTTTCATTTCACGTTTCGCTACGTCAACGTCACACCTCCACAAGGCTCAAAATGCCAGGCACTATCACAATTATGTCCTACTCAAAAGATTTTTTATGCGTAAAGGAAAGTTAAATCTCAGTACAGGCTATTCGTCTGTTGTGGGCATAACAGATTTTGTGATTCGGCCATTGTCTTGCTCTTAATAAGCCCTATAAAACGTCATACTTAGTTTACCTTTAATTTTGTTTAAAACCTTTATCAACCCAGACAGACGGAACAGAAGAAAATCTTTCATAGCAGCAATGAGGAATTTGACAGTGCTACCCTCAGATTTTACATTGTCGCAGAAACATTAATGTTGTATGTACGGAAACCTGAAAGTCAAGTAAACGTAACTATGTATATCCCTTTTCAAATTGCATGTAGCGTACTTTGTAGAATAGATTTATTATGAAGCAGAACTTGTTACATGTATGACCCGTACATGTCAGATGTCATTTTTATATCTGCTGCGTATTTTTTTTTGCTATTTCAGGAAGATTATGGTTATAATCCAAAATGCGTATCTTGGGATTTTACGGCAGAGTAAGTAAACATTTATTAATGTACAGTGGGACATTTAAGTCAGCCAAATCAAACTTTTGGTGCTGTGCCGTGTGGCGGCCGTAAAAGTCTCCCATCGTCCATCGGCCATAGTGCAGATTATATTTATACCCCCGCAAACTGTGTTTGTGGGGGATATACTGTTTTGACGTTGTCCTTCCGTCCGTCTTTCCGTCCGTCCGTCCGCAACACATTAAATTTGCTCCGATTTGTTTCAAATTTTGTCCATGGATGCAGCATAAGAAAATAGTGGATACGTATTTTTCAATTTTTCCTGGAAGGTTTTTTTTTGCGGAGTTATGCCCCTTTGTATTTTTCGTGAAATAAGTTTGTTATCGCAACTACTCTTAGATGGTTTGACGGATTTTCTTGAAATTAAATATGTGAACAGATATTGGTATGAAGATGTGCATTAGGGTTTTGATTTTAAATTTTGCCCCTTTTTGCCTGAGTTATGCCCCTTTTTGATATTTTTTGCCCTATTTTATAGGGTTTTTGCACTAAATTTGCTCCAATTGTTTCAAATTGTGTCCATGGATGCAGCATAAGAAAATAGTGGATACGTATTTTTCAATTTTTCCTGGAAGGTTTTTCTTGCGGAGTTATGCCCCTCTATATTTTTCATGAAATAAGTTTGTTATCACAACTCCTCCTAGATGGTTTGACGGATTTGCTTGAAATTAAGTATATGAACAGATATTGGTATGAAGATGTGCATTATGGTTTTGATTTTAAATTCTACCCCTTTTTGCCTGAGTTATGCCCCTTTTTTGATATTTTTGCCCTATTTTTATAGGGTTTTTGCATTTATTTGCTCCGATTTGTGTCAAATTTTGTCCATGGATGCAGCATAAGAAAAGAGCTGATACATATTTTTCAATTTTTCCTGCAAGGTTTTTATTGTAGAGTTATGCCCCTTTGTATTTTTTGTGAAATAAGTTTGTTATCGAAACTCCTCTTAGATGGTTTGCAGGATTTGCTTGTAATTAAGTATGTGAACAGATATTGGTTTGAAGATGTGCATTATGGTTTTGATTCTAAATTCTGCCCCATTTTGTCTGAGTTATGCCCCTTTTCGAAATTTTAGCCCTATTTTATAGGGTTTTTGCCTTTTTAGCATCCATTTTATTCAAATCTGGATACTAGATGCAGCATATGAAAAGAGCTGATACATATTGTTCAGTTTTTCAAGAAAGGTTTTCCTGCTGAGTTATGTCCCTTTGTAGTTTTCGTAAGAAAAGTTTGTTATCGCTACTACTCCAAGACCATTAGACGAACGATCCCTTGTGTGAAATTTGTAGGGTACAAGAAGACTATGCTCATCTTTTTATCGAATGTCCAGTCTTACATACCCTGTGGACTAAGCTAAATTCTTGTTTTTTAAAGTGCAAGTTCGACAAACCAATGAACAAACTTCAGTACCTCGTCCTAGGTTATAAACCCGAACAAAAAAAAGTATACCGAGCTCAATTATATCCTGTCATTGATTGGTCATTCTATTTTCAAGGCATACTGTGTGAGCGAAGATCGAAAAAAATCGGTAGATACGATATTTATCGTAAAATCGGAAATTAAAAAGGCAACTGAAGTATTTAAAGCTCTAAGATGGAATATAAATTATGATATGCTGCAAAAATTTTACGACTTTTTTTGTTCTGGGTAAAACTATATTAAAAGTTGTACCTAATTGTACACTAAATTATCTTCGAAACGTTATTTTAAAACATTTCAGATAAGCTTTACAACGTTTATTACATATCCTGGATACACTATTGTTGTAATTCATTATATACTAGTAAATAAAAAAAAACGAATAGTAATATTAAAAAATGCAAAATCAGCAAGCCAGGTAAGACCACGGCTCACAGGTTTTTTTTTTTTCTCCTTCGCATCTGTCATAGCTGTGACATTCGGCGACCGAATAGCTTCCTATTAAACAACAGACGAATGACAGCGTATCGACGTTGCTGTGACGTCGTTGACGTTGTGTCAACAGCGTGGTAGCAACGTTGATGCGCGGTGCTTGTTTCAGCACGTGGAAACACACTCTATCGTATCGGCGTCGATGCAAAGCTTGGTCTATGCGGATGCGTAGGCCGACACAGGCGCCCAATGTTGCGCACAAACAGCTTGTTCTGAATTGAGATATGTATTGTATAGGAGATCTCATTAATTGACATAGCTTTATCATAAGCAGAGAATGCCCTGATCAATCCGTGCAGGTGCCCGGGCTAATCGGGGTACTCGCGGCTTTACTCTAGTTTTAGTGAGGGTAATAAAACTCTTGTGGGGTGTAGCTGCTGTAGTATGTATCAAGGTTACGATTAGTGGTGTACCTGCTATAAAGTAAATCTTTCGGAGTTTCTGCTCAACTGTCATTATAGAGTATAAAAAATACAACTGCCGAATACCCTGTTCAATCTGCGTAGAAACGTAGGCTGAACGGGGTGCTCGAAGTTGAATACTAGAAGCAGCCGAAACGTAAATGAGAACTATAACTATAACGTACTTGTCTATATATTTGTATTGCTAGCAGAGAATACTCTGTTCGATCTGTATGGCACCGACTGATCGGGATGTTCATTAAGATGTCTAATAAATAAATAAAATAAAATAAGCCTTGTTGCAAGCAGCGATTACCTAGCTCAGTCTGCGCTGACGCGCAGGCTGACCTAGTGGTCCACTGCTGCATACGAGTAAACATTCCCTTTCTGGGCGAGACACACCCAGGTTATAAGGTGACTCGATAATGTACATACGGATTACAGAATAAAATGGCTGTTCTGTTGGTCGCGAATATCCTGACTAGCCCCCGCAGGTGCGCGGACTAGTCTGGATGTTCGCTACTGGAACATGCCACAGGGTAAATAACGCAAATAGTTTTATCTTGTCTAGTGGTAAACATCATCTTACAAGTTTTTTTTTTCCATCTCTGTATATTCGAAACTACGGAATATATAAAGGCTGTTCTGTAGGTTGCGAATATCCCGATCAGCCAGCGCAGGTGCGCAGACTGATCTGGATGGTCGCTACTGGAAAAGGCCACAGGGTAAATAACGCAAATAGTTTCATCTTCATTGGTGATTTATTACACAACATTTATCATAGTACTCTTTCGATCTGATTGCAGAATAGAACGGCTGTTCTGTAGGTTGCGAATATCCTGACCAGTCCGCGCAGGACTGACCTGGATGTTCGCAACTGGAACATGCCACAGGGTAAATAACGCAAATAGTTTCACCTTTGCTGGTGGTATACACCATTTATCATAGTGTTCTTTCATCTCTGTATACACGAAATTGCAGACTAAAAACGGTTGTTCTGTAAGTCAGGAAATATCCTGACCAGTCCGCGCAGGCGCTCGGACTGGTCAGAATATTCGTACTGCATATTCGTGTGTAAAAATGTATATAGTAGCTCATTATTCTTGTCGAGTTTCATCGTATTGCTCATCATCTGTTTATTGATTTATACATGTATATATCTTTTTTTTTCCTCTTTTTTTTGATATGTTGAAGAAACAGTATATCTGCATATCAGGCGTAGACCTTTTTCTGATTCGCACACCATCTTTTTAATGTTAGAAAATTGAAACGAATGCAGTATTCAGTAGCTTCTCTGGCAAATAAAATTACAGATGATACCGTAAAGGTCTGAAGGTTGGGACACCTCGGACAATAAGTACTCTATTTAGAAGGTGGGCAGAGGAGGCCCTGAGCAGACTGCTCTTGGGGGCTGTCTGATCTGGGCCTGCCCTGTTTGCTCAGACCTATGCCCCAACATTTAGAAGCTTGAGGACATGGAGGCCTGATCAGACTGTTCCTTTAGGGGCGGCCTGATCTGGATTTTTCACTTTTGCTAACACCTAGCTGCCCTAATGTTCAGAGTTTTACGGTACGTCACACGAAACAGTTAAATCATTTTCCCTATCATATTAAAAAAAAACTAAAAAGAAATACATAAATAAATAAGTTTTACTTACAGCAATGAATTTCATAGATCCTTCGAACACATTTAAGGAATTCGGTCAAAGTCAAAATAATAACTTTGTTCGTGCTTTTCTTCCAGCAAAAATCTCGTGCTGCCTGAGGGGTTTGCTCGCAGGTATGCACGGGTTTCTCTAGAAAATAGGAGACCTGTTTTTGCCAGTTCTCGTGGTTACACTACTGTGTACTTTTTGATACGGAAAATGATAAAAGAAATGTGGGAGAAAATAGGCATTTTCTATATAAATCTAACCATTGTTGAACGTATATACCTTTTCTGTTGTGCGTTTATATGAATATGTTTTGTTGAATAGTTAAAAAAAAAAAAAAAAAAAATATATAAAAAAAAAAAAAAAAAAGAAAAAAGAAAACAACGTCAAAAAAAAAAAAAAAAAAAAAAAAAAGACCATTAGACGGATTTTCTTGAAATTAAGTATGCAAACCCATATTGGTATGAAGATGAACATTAATCCTATGTGCATGAGTTATGTATTGCCCTATTTTGAAGTTTTTTTTCGGCCATTTTCACTTCCATTTTATTCAGATTTGGTGCACAGATACAGTAGAAGGAAAGAGTTGGCACACATTGCTCTCTTTTTCTCAAAAGGGTTTTCCATCTTTGTTGTGCCCCTTTGTAGTCTTGGAAAACAGAGTTTGTTGTCGCTACTTCTCCTAAACCGTTTGACTGATATCAAATATGTGAACACATATTGGTATATAGATGTGCTCTTGTAGTTGTCATAACATGTATGCTGTGTAAAGGTAAAACTTAAATGACAAAGCGGCATGCCTAACTGTTAAACGCGGGGGGGGGGGTATTTAGTAAGCCATGCTTACTGCCACCTCTAGTTTACTTTTGTCCTTTGAGATCAGAGGATATATTCTGAGATATTCGAAATGTTTGAAAGGTTTAAACTTTCATTCTAGACCATCGTTTTTTTTTAATCATTTGGACCCTTTTCGATACTGATCTTTGAATTGACTACCATATTAAAATCTAGAAATTACAGTAGGCTTATTCTAGCTTTCGTCGCCAGAAATTGTCAGGGTGACCAAGGAGGCTTGAACAGCCGAAATTTCGAAGTATGGCCAATGTTCCTTCTTTGAATTTGTTCTCTGCTCTTGAAGGAACTCTTTTAGATTTTAATTTTTCTTTTAACTTCACCAGACAGGTTACGCACGTATGTGTTATTTAGTTAAAGCTTGGTTTAAAGCACTCACATATCCTTAACGGTTTTTACAAGCATTTAAAAGGCCTTAAAATAGTCATTCTTGAAGCTGACTTTAAGTGTAGTATGCACGAAGTGCCCGTTATTGTCCTATCACATATCTTGTACATATGTTTTCGTGCCAGTGACAAAGCTTATCTACCCTTATACATGCATGTGTATCTGAACTATTTGAATATGATATTTATAAATTTCAAAACGTTGGCTTCCGAGTAGCAGGATTATCATGTTCATGCTAAGGCATAAAGTGAGTCAACCCCTAGCTTCAATGGCTAGTCTGTCATGTATCATTTATTGCAATATTTAGATTAATTTTCAGCAATGTATACTTTGCCGAAATTCGTGTTTTTACAGACTCAAACTAGTAGTACTAATAGCGTTTTTTTCTCAGCGTAGCCGAGTACAATTTCATTATGTTCCATATTTCACACGATTTCATTGGTCAAACTTTAGCCAATAATATCAAAGTTCGATGAATATTTAATCTTCGTTTTTTTCCCGTTTCAGTGCTGAATCTGTCAGATGTTACATCAAAATGTTTCCCTTGTTTGTAAATTTGCAATGGAAATTTTATCGAAAAACAGACGTAGAAAACCTTTTTTGCAGTAAAGATTTCCTGTCAATTTCTACTTTCGGTCTTAAACACACAAATAAACATTGCATCATGTTGGTAACTGCTTTGGAATAAGGTCAATCGCAGCCCATTTAGAATTCCAAATTGGACAGCTCAGTCTTGAGATGGGTCATTGTCGCTACCCAGTGTCAAAATTAAGGGTTGCGGTACCGACATAGCACACTTGAGTCATATTTATGAAAGTTATTTCATATTACAAAACACTTCCATTAATCTGCACCGATTATCTTTTAAGCCCACCTGAGCCAGCGGCTCCGGCGGAGCTTGTAGGATGGTAAGGCTCCGTCGTCCGTCCGTCCGTCCGTCAACATTTTCAAATGACTTCTCCCCTGAAGCCGCTGGGCCGATAGTAACCAAATTTCATGTAGACCCTATGTGGGGCAGGGGAACGAAAAAATGTTCAAACGGTCCTAGTCACATGACCAACATGGCCGCCACGCCCATATGAGGTAAAACCTATAAAAAAATTCTTTTCCAGAACCAATAGGCCGATGGCATTGAAACTTGGCATGTAGCATCGGGCATGCAAGTTCTACCAAGACTGTTCAAATTATGACATTGGATTGTCCTTGACCCTTTTTACGGCAAGGTCAAATTTGCTTTCTGAAGCTTTTATATGGGAAAATGCTAGAACATAAGATTTCTTGAAAACTGTTGAAGATTTTGACCTGAAAATTGATATATACAGTCATTTTAATAAGTACATGAAAATGTATGCGTACAAGAGGTCAAGGTCATTCTTTGACCTTTGACCCTGGTCTCTCATATTGCGATAATTTCACACTTCTCCTCAGAAGCCACTGGTCCAATTATAACCAAATTTCATGTAGAGGCTCTAGGGGGCGAGAGAACCAAAATTTGTTCAAACGGTCCTAGTCACATGACCAACATGGCCGCCACGCCCATATATGGTAAAAAAAAACACTTTAAAATCTTCTCCTCCAGAACCAATAGGCCGATGGCATTGAAACTTGGTATGTAGCATCGGGTACGCAAATACTACCAAGATTGTTCAAAGATGACCTTGGATTGACCTTGACTTTTTTACGGCAAGGTCAAATTTGCCTTCTGAAGCTTTTATATGGGAAAATGCTAGAATATAAGATTTCTTGGAAACTGTTGAAGATTTTAATCTGAAAATTGACATATACAGTCATCTTGATGAGTACATGAAAATGTATGCGTACAAGAGGTCAAGGTCATTTGCTGACCTTTGTCTCTGGTCTCATTTGGACAATTTTACACATCTCCTCAAAAGCCACCGGGCCAATTGTAACCAACTTTCATGTAGAAAGCCGCTAAGGGGCAAGGGAATGAAAATTTGTTCAAAGGGTCCTAGTCACATGACGAACATGGCCACCACGCCCATAAATGGTAAAAACCTATAAAATCTTCTTCTCCAGAACCAGTAGGCCGATGGCCTTGAAACTTGGTATGTAGCATTGGATACGCAAGTACTACCAAAATTATTCAAATTATGACCTTGGGTTTACCTTGACCTTTTTTAAGACACGGTCAAATTTGCTGTCTGGTGCTTTTATATTGGAAGGTGCTAGAACATAAGATTTCTTGTAAATTGTTGAAGATTTTAACCTGAAAATTGATATATACAGTCATCTTAATGAGTACATGAAAATATATGCATACAAGAGGTCAAGGTCATACTTTGACCCTGGTCGCTCATATTTTGACAATTTTACATATCTCCTCAAAAGCCAGGGGCCAATTGTAACCAAGTTTCATGTAGAGGCTCTAGGGTGCTAGGGAACGAAAATTTGTTCAAACAGTCCTAGTCACATGACCAGCATGGCCGCCACGCCCATATATGGTAAAAACCTATAACAATCTTATACTCCAGAACCAATAGGCCGATGGCCTTGAAACTTGGTATGTAGCAGCGGGTACGCAAGTACCACCAAGATAGTTCAAATTATAACCTTTGGTTGACCTTGACTTTTTTAACGGCAAGATCAAATTTGCTTTCTGAAGCTTTTATATGGGAAAATGCTAGAACATAAGATTTCTTGTAAACAGTTGACGACTTTGACCTGAAAATTTGTACATACAATAATCTTAATGAGTGCATGAAAAGTAATATGAACAAGAGGTCCAGGTCATACTTTGACCCTAGTCTCTTATATTGTGACACTTTCATACATCTCCTCAAAAGCCACTGGGCCAATTGTAACCAAATTTCATCTAGAGCCTTTAGGGGCTGAAGGAATTAAAATTTGTTCAAACACTCTGGGTCACATGACCAACATGGCCGCCATGCCCATATATGGCAAAAACCTTTACAACTCTTCTCAAGAACAAAATGATCGATGGCCTTGAAAGTTGGTATATAGCATCAGGTACTTGAGTAATATCAAAATTGTTCAAAGATGACCTTGGGCTGACCTTGACCTTTCTTTAGGCAAGGTCAGGTATGGGAAATTGCTAGTACATAATATTTCATGGCAAGTTTAGAAGAGTTTGGCCTAGGAATTGGTATATACAGGCGTCTTAGTTAGTACATGGAAGATTTGCGATTACAAGAGGTCAAGGTCATTCTTTGACCTCTGACCCATATCTCTCATATTTTGACAATTTAAAACATATCCTCAAAAGCCACTGGGCTAATTGTAACCAAATACATATACAGCCTCCAGGAGCTGAGGGAACGAAAATTTATTCAAGCGGTCTAGGTCACATGACCTACATGGCCACCATACTCAGGTGAGCGATTCAGGGCCTTATGGCCCTCTTGTTTAAAGATGTTTCTTGATTTATTTGATATTGATGTTCATACGCTCAACGTATCATATATGAAGCCTAACCTTTCCGGTGATTATGACCTTGAAGAATTGTAAAATTATTAGAAGTCTTACCAGTGCCCCAGATATGGCAACAGGTATAAAAATCAAAGCTCTTCTACCCCTCGTTTAAAGCTTGGGTACTCTAGAGGGTTCAATCATTTTTCCTCAGAGCAGCAAAGAAGTCATCAGGTACCCTGGCTAGACTTGCCAGACAGAATCTGAAAAGGTCTTCACGAGTAAGAAACAGCACTCTGGTCTCCAAATATTTTCCAAGTTATATACTATCAGTGTTTCCTTCTCCCTCTTTACGTCCTTCTGTATTTTCTAATTGCGTTATCTCTCTTTCATGCTTTTTCCCCTTAATCCCCCCCCCCATCTCACCCAGTTGTTGCTTTCCTCAAGACCAATGGTACACCGATATACTAGCAAAAGAAAAAAAATATAATCTCTTAAATTGGCTGCAAAATAATGTTAATTTGTAAAATTGCTTAGATAAATTTTGAAGCTAGATGAAGAGATGTAAAGCCTATCTATTATTAAATCTCTATATTATTTGCTATCATATGTGAATACAAAGTCGAGCTGTTCAGGGCTTAATCAGGCCCGGATCCAGACCTCCACATACTGGTGGGGCTCTTGAAAACTGGTGGGGCTGGGAGATGTCGATATGCTGGGGAGGGGGAGGGGAAGGGGGTCTGGTGGGAGTGGGGCTTGAAAATATATGACATTATTAGGGATCAATTTGATGAGAATTTTTGCTGTCTTTTTTGCCTTGAAATATATGTTGTTATATCTCATTAGAATCGCCTCGCCAAGGCGATTCTAATGAGATGTCACAACGTATATTTTAATTTAACCTAGCCCAGGTGGCGGGGCTCAAGCCCCAAAGCCCACCCCCTGGATCCGGGGCTGGCTTAATAAACAGAGGATTGCGAAGAGATAAAACGATCTTCCTCTGACATTAAACATTGGCTACAAACTTCGTATATTATATTAGATGACTGTATCTGAAATGCTGTTCAGTACTGACAGCTATGATGTAGTTAAAACCAGACAGAAAACTGTTCCTAATTTCTACCGTCTCTAAAGGAATATTGGCAAACGGTGTGGACACAGTTTAGGTTCTGCAGCGTCTGGTCAGGGCCTACTCTGTTTGTATAACATAAGGGAATACTATAATGAAAATTAGGTCAGACACCCTTATATGAGCCGCGACGCGAGAAAACCAACAATGTGGTCGTGCGTCCAGCGCAGACTCAGATCAGCCTGGGCATCCGCCCAGTCTGATCAGAGTCTTCGCTGTCCGCATGAAGGTAGCTTAGACCCTTAGCTACCCTTTGAGCGCAAAGCGGAGAGTCTGATCAGACTGGGTGGTCGCCTAGGCTGATCTGAGTCTGACCTGGGCGCACAACCACTTTGTTGGTTTTCTCGTGTCGCGGCTCATATTCAAAATGGAAGAGTCCACCAGGCGTCAGTGGGTCAATTTCTACCACCACACTGTATCACAGACTATAACGCTATATTTTATTGCAGGAACACCAAAGGTGGTGGTGCATGGACGACAGAGGGATGTAGGTTTCAAAATATATCGACAGATGGGAATTACGTTTGTGAGTGCACACACCTTACCAACTTCGCTGTCTTGGTGAGCACGAGCCAGCCGGTAAGTAGTGCTGGCAATAATAGTCTGGCATATAGGGTAAAATGATGAGTGAGGCACTGATTTACATTGAAAAAAAAACATTTACGAATGAAACTTCTCACTGAAGTTCAAATGGTCTTACAAATCAAAAGGTTAAAATGCCTCTTTTAAATTCAAGAATAGAATAAATTTATTTATCCTATGACGTCGCTGTTATTCAATGGATAACGTCGTGTCATAAAAATCATATGACCACACCTGTAATAGCACTTTGGCGCATACACGTGACGTCATTGCCAACGTCCATGTCAACAATGCGTTTTCCTATTGAAATAATGTTCATTTTGTAGGCCATAAAGTCCCATTTTAAAGGGCCATATGATAAACAGAATCTTACACTCGCGGACATTTCATATAAAATTTATGAAACTCGCCGAAGGCTCGTTTCATAAATTTCATATGAAATGACCGCTCCTGTAAGATCCTCTATATCTGTCGTAGATGAGAATGCAATAATCGGAAGCCGACACAATCAATTTCTACATCCTGCGCTAAGCACCAAATGAGAAAGGAAAATAATAAGGACGGCACAAAAAAGTAACCAAGACAAGCGTTAAATCAAGAGGTGAGCTCTTTACCAGCAAATGACAGCGATGCTATCCTCAATTATGTACAAAAAGTTAAAAATCAATAGAAAGTCGACAACAATGACAATACTAGAGAACCGCTATGGAACGGTCAATTATAATTAACTGGGGGTTTTAACCGGTTTTACAGGAACTCTTTAAGATTTTAATTTTCCTTTTCTGCAGCTGGGGTTGTGCCATGTGGCAGCCGTAAAACGTCTCCACGTTCATCATCCATAGTGCAGATTATATTTGAGCAGCGACACGACAAAACCAACAATGTGGTTGTGCGCCCAGCGCAGACTCAGATCAGCCTGGGCATCCGCCCAGTCTGATCAGAGTCTTCGCTGTCCGCATGAAGGTAGCTGAGACCCTTATCTACCCTTTGAGCGCTTAACGAAGAGTCCGATCAAACTTGGGGGATGCCCAGACTGATCTGAGTCTGCTCTGGGCGCACAACCACATTGTTGGTTTTCTCGTGTCGCGGCTCATTTTATTTTTGTCCTTTGGGTTCAGAGGATATGTTCTGAGGAATCTGAAATTTTAGATTTGTTTAGACTCTTATTCTAGATCATCGTTTTTAACATTACTTGGACCCTTTTTTACAGGCGCTTTGCATTAATTTTATACCTATGCAATTTTTTCAATAGTCTTCGCATACCCCCACTTGCAGTCTAGCTTCAGCTGGAAGTCTTTGATGCCAAACAAATCTTACACTTACAATAGGAATAACTGAAGGGACACTGCCAAGGCTTCCAGAAAAGTTCGTGTATAGAATATTGCGGAAAAGTGATATTGCGACCTATCAAAGTTATCTGAACTATATTGACAAGTGCTGAAACTCTTACACGTAGTTTAAGTTGTTTTCGCGGTGTACTGAGATATGGTAATGGAAAACCTAGACCGACATTTCAATAACAAATTTTCAAACATTTTTTATTCAATGAACCCCGGAAAGTTTCTTTTCTGCATGAAAATATTTACCCTTTAAAAGAACCACACGGGACCTTCTTTGGAGCCAAGTAGTATAGGTCCTGTTGTTGAAACGGTTAGGCTTCGCGTTAGACATTTAATTAATAAAATGTCTGTTTTATCCTGCTTGTGAGCTGTTGAAAAAATAGTTTTTACGGCATTTTGACACTGTCAAGTAGAAAACAGGAGAGAAGAGAGGGGCGGACACAGTGTACCTACGCAAGTGTTTCATACGTCTTATTACATCCCTATTAGTTGTATTACAGACTTTGAAACTGAGGTGCTGGCAGTTATTCTTTCTTTAGCTTATCATTTTTTCTTGTTTCTTCCTGTTAATATCTTAGCAAAGTACAGAAATGAGTTTTTATAGAAATGTAGCAACCTAGCATAGAAACATATGATGTCTACGTTTTCCTATTCTTTATCGAAGGCAGTGTACCTACTAGCAAGCATTGTTCACACCTTTTCGTAGTGGCAAAAAAGGATGAATGAAATCTCGTGTTCAGTGTTGTTAAATGGTTAAGACATGAAATGAAAAACGCAAACAAATAACAAATTAAACTTCCTTGAGCAAAATTGAATTACCCCACCCCTCTTTTCTATCATGTTCTCAATTGTCAGTATCTAACCGCAAGCGGAATGATATTAAAAGATTTTTTTGCAAAATAACTCGCTAATAGGATAGTAAAGGCAGGCTATATATTAACTGTCTCAAGGTAGCTTTACTGTTTCTAACCCAGGACCTACACTAAGTTTCTCAAAAGACGGCACCGTCTTGCTCTTTCTCAAGAATAATTTTTTCCTGCAAAACGAAATTTGTCCGGGTTTTCATTAAATATAACATGTTTGAATATCTGTTATTGAAATGTCGATCTCGGGTTTTCATTACCAAATCACTGTACACCACTACAATTGAGCCTCGAGTGGCATGCACCCAGTGAAGATTCAGATCACCCTGGCCGCGGGCCAAGTCTGATCAGAGTCTTTGATGTCGGCACAGAAGTAGCTCAGACCCTTAGCTACCCTTTAAGCGCAAGTGAAGACTCTTATCAGTCTGGGCGGATGCCCAGGCTGATCTAAGTCTTCGCTGGGCGCACATGCTCAATTATAGTTTGATGCAGTTAGATTAAGTTTCCGTTCATGACTGCTGATAGCCAATGCTGGTCGTGCAGGCATCAGATGACACTCCAGAGCTAAAGACTCGGATTTGTTTTCTTGATGTGAGTCCAATCAGAGTCTACTTTCTTACAGAGTGCTGAACATGTCAAGGCTTTGAGTATTATATCGGCTGTAGGATGTGCAATTTCCATATGCGGTCTTATCTTGACAATTATTTTCCATGTCTTGGTATGGAGGTAAGATCTCTCTCTCTTTCTGTCTCTCTCCCTCTCTCTCTCTCTCTCTCTCTCTCTTCATTTGCTGTGAATTTGTATGATTTGTAAGCGCCGGCGAATCACTCACAAACTGAATAAAGCCCGAATGGCTTTATGTTACGTTTGTGAGTGATCGCCGGCGTTTACACATCCATAAAATCCACACAAAAAAAATCACTTCTCATAATTCCAACTCGGTCACATTTACCTTGAAAATGTCAGCTTTACCGAGTAATTTAGAAACTGCCTCAAAGAAAAGAAAATAGTCCAAGAAAACGCCGTTTTCTGTACGCTCTTGACCAATCGAATGGCACTAAATTAGCAACAGAAAACTGAGTTGGAATTAAGGTTAATCTGTCAATATATAGGTAGTCAATGCGTGTGACAAAGGCTTATTCTCTATGTTTAGACTTCAAAACCATAGCGGCTGTACTATAAAACATTCACCTAGTTGCTACACTGACAGTGACACAAGACGAAATAGCTAGGTCACACGGCGGTCTTCATTTACCAAATTACATCATGCTACCACTTGTTTTGCTTCCTTAATCGCTTCGCCGCTGACGCAAAATCTTGGTCTCTCTCTCTCCCTCTCTCTGTGAAATCAAAATCGTGCTGGAGCTATATTTTGTCGTAGAAAATTGACAGAGTCACTGTCTCTTTTAGGCCCGATTTCACGTCACAGTTAGAACTCGTTTTAACAAGTCCGTAGTTTTATTTTACCGTAAGGTGAAATGTTTAAGTTTTGGTGTTTCGAGTGCTAATCCATCAACTAATTTCGACGTGAAATTGGGTCTCAGAGTCAGTCGATGACGCGTCATCATGAGCTCCAGTTCTTAGTTTAAGAACTGTATTCAGTTCTACATTCCAGAAATATTCCTCCTTGCTTCCTGGCCGAAATAAATTTGACAAATGAGGTTGAAGGCCAGGTTCTAAAATATATGCCACTACTGCGATGCGAGAGTGAAAGAAAATTCACCTCTAACCGAAAGTCCCAACTGTTAGTCACGTTATGTCTTGTTCAAGATATATACTTTTGATGCAAACAGCCATAACAAAATGAAAATTAAGAACTATTTGATGAATGCATAGACTTATATGATTGGCGTCGCGTGAAAGGGAAAACTTACCCCATGTTTAGCCATGTAGGTGAACAAATTATGTACTGATTGATAGGAGTCATCCTGGATTGGGTAAATCATTTTCATGTCTCTCTTGATTTTTTTACCCATTCTCATATTTCACCCTTTTTTGACCAGTGGACTTGTCCATCCTTATCATCCTGATAAGTCCATTTGTTGTTGTAGGGGGTTCTCGAGATCACCTTGGATTTTGGAAAATCCTGTAAGCAAACAGTGAAGACCGTGATCAGACGCCGCGTTCTACGGCGTCTAACCTGGGTCTTCACTATTTGCATATGTCCCCAAAACGGGTATCCAGTCTAAAACGGGTTAAGTTGACCTTTTGACTAGTTACATTCAGCAGACTACGGCTCTTTATTTTACGGATTTGAACACATCCGCGGTGACAATCATCTGATGCACTCGTTCACTTGTAAAGTATTGGGAAAAAAGAAGCCATGAAAAAGCTTAACAATGGCATCAACACCTCTACATTATAACCACGACTTTTCCCCAAGACTCTATTCCCAATACTCATTTCCTGAGGTTATCATAGAATCACATAGCCATAGTTAAAGGAAACTTCAAACTCAGCGCCCTCCTTACTTATTTCACAGCCACGGAATGATATCAATTCACGGTTTTATCAGCATACGTCACCGGGGGTGACCTATTAACCTTTATACTCATACTACAAACTATGATACACTTTCTCTGATTTTGTAGGTTGGTGCGGTCAGATAGAAGTAGTATTCTGATGCACCTCTGTTTTGCCTTATTAATTGCACTGATTGTATTCCTGGCTGGGATTAATCGTGTAGAAAGTCAGGTAGGCTACATGCATAACTAAGTTATCAAGCGTGCTCAAAAGATTGCGTACGCTTGTTTGATATTTGTTATAAATATATATTCTGACACAAACAAGTAACGTCCGCTTTACATTTGTGTCTGTTAATTCCAAACGCATGCAGGGGTTTCATTCAAATGTTTTGCTTCAATAATGTCGATTACTTAGCAATGATATACGCCAGACAGAACTCCATTCAATGAGCATTTGTGCCAACGACAACGCCGCAAGCTGCACTACCCAAATTTCGAAAGTCACAAAATCAGTATCTCGTGTGGACTTCATGTTTTAACCATCGCAGACCATTCCAGGATCACAGAGCAGACAAACTGGTGACATTTTATGAGTGGTAGATGTATTCCTTACTGTCACGACCACTGGCATAAATCTGTCGCGTTAAATGACGTAACAAAACGTCGATCATGACCGTGCGTAGATACACGCATGCATTACCTTGTTGGTCTATCAGTTTGGAAGTCAGTGGCATAGGACTACTTCAAAGTTTCATTTCTAGCCTTCAGTAACATTGGAATTAGCATCAATTAGCATTACAAAATGTTGGTTACAAAATAAATTGAATACTTTCCTGTTAGGGGTGGGGTAATGAAACCGGGCTGTAGTGAACCCAGATTTCACATGTCAGCCTTAACTTTGGTTTTCTGATGAATGTTGTCATTATCGTATACACGAATAGCCAATTAAAACAAAAACGGCGTCAAAATGACGAACGGGTATGGAGATATGGAAGTTCTAAAATCGTTATTAATCTAATTCAAAGGGAGATAATTTCATAAATCGAAGACTTGGAACTGCTCTCTGGTTCTTTTAATCAGCGGTTTTGATTTCATAAAGTTGTTTTTTCTGTTTTTGACGTTTCTGACTCTTGTGTAACGCAAAACGTTTCATGTTTTGGTGAATAAAATGCTGCTGAGAATGAAAACTGCTGTTTTCACATTAGTTTTGATAAACCCTGAGGCTATGGAGAAAAATTAAAATGGTTGCATTTTTATGTGTGTCAGACGTTCGGGAAACATTTTGTTTTATTTCTTTTGGCTGACAACTTGAATGGTTCAAAATATACAGAACCCTATAAAACGGACGTTTCTTTTTTGTGTCAGTATAGATTATAAATATTACTAGGGTGGAAGGGGGGGGGGAGGGGGGGGGGCTTAAACTAGTTTTACTGTATCCAAACCATAAAAGCCTTATATGAATCCTCAGGACCCAATACAGTTCAAACTTCAACAATAATGTCATCGGAGCCTGCAGTGTGACATAATGTCAAAACAAAAGCCATTGTTAGTGATCTGAGCTGACTCCAGTATTATCCTGATGATGTCAGCGCTATTTGTCTCTTTGCGCAAAGACGATGTATACAATAATTTGTATTTCAAATTTCGTCTTCTGTGCAAAGACTTCATCGAGTTAAAAGAGAAAAGTATTGTGAATATAAGCAGCACTGTAAATTTCGTTGTTCTATCATTCATGAAAGTACGAACGGCACTAGATGTCTAGCTCAATTTGTTGAGTCCGTGCTGGGGCCCGCTGTCGATCATTTTATTATGAACTTAAAATGAAATTTATATCTTATAAAGAAATAAATTTTAGTTTTACAATCACAAGAGCATCAACGACAGAGCCCTTGCGGAGCAAAATGGGGCTCCTGCATAAGCGTAAATAATATATCAACCAATTTCTATTGTAGGAAGCATGCAAAGCTATAGCAGCCATCTTGCATTTCCTGTTTCTGGCAGTATTTTTCTTGATGCTGGCGCAAGGCATTGAAATTTGTATTTGTGTTGTGCACGTTTTCACAACAAAGTTTCGCTTAAAACTGCTGTTACCATTTGCTTGGGGTAAGTATTTTATTTTTACATCGTTACCGGTGCTATATTTGGCAAATAAAACATATAGACAGATAAATGTTTTAATTAATTATCAATTTTATACATCTAGGACGTATTCTGACACTGGTTGCCGATAAAGCTAATGGTAAAATCTAGTGATGTACTGCGTGACAAATCACTGGGCTAGCATGACGTTATTTAGCGCAATTCGGGCGCCATTTTGATTTTCTGGTGACGTCATTTTTTTATTTCCATGGCTTCTCTGTTATTTATCCATACCAATTGAGATGCTGGGGCCGTATTCATAAAACGACTTAAGTGGTTGCTATGCTGTTGCTAAGGCTAAATTTCTTTGAAGGAGATTCCCTACACTATGAAATTTGCTCTGGAGGGACAGTCTTTGTAGACTGTTCTTCCAGACCAAATTTCATAGTTGTAGGGAATCTCCTTTATAGATATTTAGCCTTAGCAACCGCATAGCAACGACTTAAGTGGCTTTATGAATACGGCCCCTGTGGTTTTATAGCTGTATTCGTATACAAACATACGTCGCTACTAATACGGTTATTGCTGTGTAAATTATGACGATAATTTTAGTGCCGGAGGGGACAATAAGAGATAAAGCGTGATGTCACTGAGAAGACACCTGGGGGATTCCCCCGAGTATGGTTGGCAGAAAGATCGATACAGTATTATAGTATACAGATAATGCGCATTATTTTTGTGTAAAATATGAATTTAAACCAGCAAAATTTTAATGTTTTAGACAGATAATATGTAAGGCTTACATTTTCTTTAATGAAATTGAATTTCACGATTTATTTACATGCTAAGATGCTTAAAAAAATTATTTTTTCCCTTCTATCACACATGTTCATAGCGCAAATTTATAAAAGTCTTGGTGATGTAGCATGTAAAAAGGCAAACGGAAAATACAACGAATGAAAGAACGGACAAACAAACCATTAAATGAATGAATGACTGAATAAATGGCAGCGGTTGGTTGATGAATGACTCAGATGCACATCTTTTTTCTTTTATATTTCTTAGTTCAAGCTTTGGAACTCCATGTAACTTTCAAGAAATACTGTTAGCTTAGCTCTATTATAGAATTTTATAAACTGTTTTAAAATCAATCTTTTAGGTGGCATTTACTTGTTTTAGGATAAAGCTAAAAGCTTACACTGAAACGAGATGAAATGCGAAATTCAATTTTATCATTGAATGATTGTCAGCATTATTCAACTGTTCTTGAATTGTTAGATCTCGCATTCACAAAATACAATATATACTTTTTATCATAGATACTCTGATAAAAAGTATCCGAGTCTGTATCCTATGTTAATTTTCTGAATTGAAAATGTTTGTTTCATGTTGTATAATAGTATATTCGCTGTCTTCAGTGGATCCTTTGATCAAGGACGTCTTATCATAGTTAAAAAAACTCCGCTGGTGTCCTGTGGTGACAATTTGAAATAAACATGTATCTCAAATAAACTCTTTGTGCGCCGAGTGCGGCTAATTATCCGTTAACACAAACGCATGGCTTCCTCTATTTTATTTATTTTTTCTTTCTTTCTTTATTTATATTCTTTTTTTTTTACTTTATTCATTTCTTAATATTAATATTGTTCTCAATAATATCCTGTCGAAAGAGAAAGTTCTTTATTTAAATCTTACTCTTAATTGTTTATAAAATTTTAATAAATCGCAACTATCGATAGATATCATTATTTCTAATATTTTTATTTTTCATTTTTTTTTTGTTCCTAAATCCGATCGACATTTTACAGTAATTCCCCTTAAGTTCTTCTAATTTTTATTTATTTTCGTCTTTTCCATCTTATCCTATTTTTATTGTAGAAAAGATTAAGATACTGATCTGCAGTATTTTCATTTTATTCTGTTAATACTTTTTCAGTAGTATTTATTAAGAAAGACAGTACGGTTAAGTTGATGGGTATACACAAATACGCGTTTTACTAGATTAATTCAATTAATTAAATGATTTCTTTTTCGTATGGCAGGTGACTTAGACCTTATATCCAATTGTTTTAAATCGGTAGCTATTTATCCGCACTTATTATTTTCAATTATCTTACGCATTTTAGCAACTGCATTTTAGACTATCCTATAGAAAAACACTGTCCGCTGCTAGTCTTTTGCCAACCAAGCCTCCCACGTGATCATCCGATGACGTCACTGCGGGGATTCCCGTTATCTCCTATAGGATAGCCAGTATCGGGAAAGACTGGCTCCAGCAATCTTGAAAAAGTCTTGAAGAAATACTTATAAAACAGGGCAATAAGTAGATAATTATCGTCGTTTTTTGCCAGCCAGAATTTCTGGTTGACAAAGCAACAAAAGGAAAATCTATACTTACGCTACGATAACTCTTAAAGCTAGGCTTATGGAATCTCGTGTGCGCGGACAGACACACAGACGGCCCACGTGAAAACATAACACACCGCAACTTACGTATTCATTAAATGCCCATAACTCTAAGAGTTAATTACACAATTTTGATTAAGTAATTTATCTACACATGCATTGCCACTTATGGTTCCCAATATTACTCGAATGAGTATGACTCCAATCTCAGAGGTGGATGAAGAGAAACTACTCGAAAGTACAATCAAACTTGTCTGTAGCACTGCCTCTCTGCCTCTCTGTAATCAATGATTACGAAGCCCAGAGTAGCTCCTTTCAAAGGAAAACATGTAATGCTCCGATTACAGCTTTTTTTTGGCACGATAGTTTTATTCGTACGAATAGACTGTGTAGGTGTCTTTGTAAGCTTCCTCCGTCTCATCAGGATTTTCACAGTTTGCCCAGTTATTTTTGTTTTAATCTAAAAAAATGATATAGAAAGGAAACAATGTCACTGTCCGAATTCACCCGACTTTACCCTAGCTGTATTCGAAAGTAGTCCTATATGGTAAACCAAAGACACATTTCAGAAGGGCTCTACGCTCTTGTAAGGAAACAGGAAGTCACGAAAAGTGTTCTTTCTTGTAAAATAGCGGAAATACGTAGAGGTTTACCCATTATACCTTAATATGGTTCTTAGGAAAACAAGTTAATGGTCAAACCAACATTCCGCCTGAAAGATTTTCAAAATAACATTAGGAAAACTTCCTATATATTTGTACTTGCCTGACAGTCTGTTGACTGAAAAGTACATACAGACTGGGTGGATGCCCAGGCTGATCTGAGTCTTAGCTGGGTGTACATGCCACTTTGTTAGTTTTGTGTCGCGGCTCAAATTATTAATGAGGATATACCACTTCATCCATGCACAGCTGATGCTACTAATACACGGTTACATTTAGCGAATTACTGCATCTTCAGGGAAACGCAATACTAGAATAAACTATTTCAGTCCTATTTCTGTAATTATTATACTAATATACCTCATATGTACATTTGAATATGTTTCAGCAATACCTGCCGTTATTGTAGCGATATCACTTGGAGTAACAAAAGCTGACGGTTACGGAAATAAGGAATAGTAAGTTATCAAGTTTTTGAAGGTCAGGTTTATTGAGAAGTTTGTGAAACTAAGGTTTATAAGCTAGTACAAAATGCAATCTTTTCGTTTGAGAAAATAATACAGTAAACAGATGTGCCTTCCAATTTTGGCTATTCACAAGTCAAATTTTATTGAATCAATATTTGGTGCAATACCGCAGTTGAAAATAAGACATACCTTTGAATTCCCGCAATGATTTCTATGATAACATTACTTTTTTATACTTGTTTGAGGTTCAAAGCGTGTTTTCTTGTCAAAGTGACATGAATCTTAGCGGAGTTTTGCTCCCACCCTTTTGGATTATTTTGTTTCTTTTATTTACAAATCATTTCTATACTCGCAGCTCGCTTTGACTTCTTTCTGTACAGTAGGCGTATTTTGTAGCTGTTGGTTGTCGATAGACTCGGGACTTATATGGGCGTTTGTTGGACCTGCAGCTTTAGTCATTTTTGTAAGTATAAAATGTTTATAGAACCTAAAACTACAAACAGCCAAATAATTGCATTAATGTTTGCAGCCTTTGGATGCTGTTTTCTCGGGTGGAAGGTTAAATGATATTTCATAGTTCCAGTGATACTCTAATAGGTCCAGACAACAAATGTGTTCTTTCCGCTACTAATTCACTGTACATCAATATTTCTTAATGTTCTATAATTTCAATGTCTTCCATATAATCATTTATTGCATTACTCGTGGCCTACTGACAGTGCTTTTTTCTTTATCAAATCCTACAAATCAATTTATCTACTTAAGCTTTTTTGTCGGGTGCAAAAACAGGTGAAACCGTTGTTATCTTAGACTTTTTAAAAAGCCAATTGTTTTTGATAACTTAATAATGATTTTGTTTTATCTAAGAATCGAGTTTCCATTTCAGAGCTTGAATGGAGAGGCGCAAATAATTTACTTCGATTAATTTCATTTAAGTGCGGGTGACTTCTTGTAGACACAAAACTAATGTTTTCCATAACTTCATCAAATCGATAAGAAGTGATTACAGAACTTTTATTATATTTTGTTTTTGTTCCTCAATATTCATGAGGTTTCACTTACAACCAAATGTTTGCCTAATATTTGGTATAAAGGTGACTTAACATCGGGAAGGCAAAAGGAGTGCGTTACTTCAATGCGATAAATGACGCCTTAAAACTCATGGTCATTAGCTGACATTCACGCTAAGTTCCTTTTGTCTCCGCATCATCGCTCTGCCTTCATGACATTTTGACGCTGCTTTCTATTTGAACATTAAAGTCTAATAGATAAAAATGCTTCATCGGGGAAGGCTTCAGAAAAAGATAACAAGTTTGGATTGAATGTGACCGTTGTAATCCAGTGAGATGTTACGTATGCAATGTAATTACATATATTTGACGTTATAAATGTTGGATGACGTTAAAAGTAAATCGGCATGATAACTGAGGCTTTAGGCAGGAGTGGACTATAAAAGGCAAAATTAACTACCTATTCTCAGTTTTCCAATAGCCACCGAAGGGTAAACATCTACAGTAGCTCCTGTAGATTTATTTCTAATTTGATTGGCTGTTGATTTGCTAGGGTGCTACCTGTGAAAGTATTGACAGCTCTTATTGGCTAAACAGGACAGTGGTCTAATTTGCACAGTAGCTAAGCCACGCCCCCTTATTGCCTCATACAGGTAGCTAATCCTCTACCGGGGGGTCAGAAATCCTGCCTTTAAGCGATTTCTAACATTCAAAATATTTTTGATATTAGGCATCGCTAATTAATGTAAAATGTTTTTCTAGGTGTTTTTGTGTCTGTGTATGCTCAATTTATATGCTCTTGTTTAATGCACCTTTGAACATATGTACACATGATACAGTAAATGTGGTATAATAATAATAATAGATTTCAATGTTGGTCGGTTGTTTTGGATTTAACGGCTGTTTGAGACAGTATTACTGTCTATATCGAGCCGTCTCGATATAGGGGAGAGAAAAGTGTCCAAACAACACCCACCCGCACCTACTGCAAGTACAATAGGCCTTTGTCCTATTATTATCAAAATCAGTAGGACGCCCCGCACTGAAAGTTATCCAGCACCATCGCCCAACCAAGACCACCCCCTTTCATGTCATATAAATTATTTGCATTCACCGCGACCTGGAAATGTCTTTTTCCGCTACGGACTTAAAAATCCGTTCAAGAGTATTTCGTTTATTGGGACTGTTCGTTAAACTGAACTGAACTGAATTGAACTTTATTACTCTCAAAGTACATATAACATGACATATTGAGGTATCAACAAAGCAATTACAATGGCAAACGGTGGATCATATCATTTCACAATTAATGATGTCAGTAAGTTTAAATGCCAAGAAAACAGGGGTTGGCTTGGGGAGAGAACACAGAACACTAGACCAAAGCTGAAAGAAAAGAGATACAATAGAGAGCGGAAAATCTATAGATAAATGACCAACACATCTTTATATAGCTCGGCGTATGCCCCCTTCTCAGTAACAGAATCAAAAATATTAAAGACAAACTTCCTAAGCAATCTGATAGAACCGCCACGCAGTAACAGGCATATGGCTGGCTGTCGAGTTATATATAGCACATAGAATAGTACTGAGAGAGAGAGAGAGAGAGAGAGAGAGAGAGAGAGAAAGGGAGGTTCATGTCATCAGTCTAATCAGTGCAAAACTGGCTATTAACGGTCCCGATAATATTCTGAACTGTATCTAAAATAAATATACATTTTATGGCCATTTTAGAAAGAAAAAGAAACTGTACACTGTCTAACGTCTCAAAACGTCATAAAATTACGTCAGCGATTGCCAGTAACGTCAGCAACGAGACTCACGCGCTCCGAACAGTGAATTGTTGCAGTTTAAAACACGGAAACGTTCCATTGCTTCTATATGCGCACTGTGTTAGAACAATCTTTTTACTACACAGTCATCACAAATAATTTATTTACAGATTAATATAATAGTCATTATAGTTGTGTTCAAGAAGCTGGTGACATCCCGTGCAATGAAAGACAAATCTGTTAAAGAAAAGACAAAGTAAGTACGATAGAAAGGAGTAGAAAAGGATAACCATTTTTCTTCGATTATAAGACTAGTTTTTTTTTCTACCAAATAAGTCCCCAAACTCTAGATATTTCGGATCGTTTTGGAAGATTAAAGAACTTTATCATATGACGTCGCATCTGAGAGTGTAATAAAGCCATGCATTAAAGACGATAATCAACTAGTGGATTACATATGCAAATTACGTCGTAACGTTATGCGTTGACGTATATAAAACGTCGCGTTTTCTTATGGCAAAATCGTGACGTTTTAGTGCAAAATTTGCTAACAAAATGCGATTCTAGTGTCATATGATACATAGAATCTTGCATTCGTGCTCATGTATTATTGAATTTATTAAACGAGTTGGGGAAAAAGATAAGATGCGAGGCTTTTGCTCAGGTATTATTGAATTTATTAAACACGTTGGGGAAAAAGATAAGATGTTCGGCAAAGCCTCGCATCTTATCTTTTTCCCCAACTCGTTTAATAAATTCAATAATACATGACCACTCATGTAAGATCCTCTATATTTTATGGGAGAATAAGACAAGACTGATTTAAATATCAGCAGTAATGTTGGAAGGGTAAACTCCCGAGTTATAACCGAATATAAACGGTATAAGTGGCAAAATACCAATATTATCAGTCAAAACTCATATATCATAAAATATATTGACATATTAGCCGCGGCATGACAAAACCAACAAAGTGACATGTGCGCTTTGGGAAAACTCAAGTATGCTAAGTCTGATCAGAGTCTTTGCTGTGAGCTTTAAGGGTAGCTAAGAGTCTATGCTGCCTCCATGCCGACAGCGAAGACTTATTAGTCTGGACGGCTGCCCAGGCTGATCTGAGACTTCGCTGGGCGCACAAGCCACTCTGTTGGTTTTCTCGTGTCGCGGCTCATTTAGATACACAGACATGGACCTCTATACGGAGGTGTGATTAGGAAGTAAAATTGCCTGTTATAATACACACGTCATGTCCATGAGGGCCCAATCAGAAAAACCGAGAGTCCTATACTTGAAAGCTTGTCTATATTTCGACAGTTGTCATCAGATCGGAAGTGCGTTTAGAAAGACCGCATTGTAAGAACCAATGAGCCTATGACTTCTCCCATAGAAATTTTTAAAGGTGCCAGCACAAGCCTCGCTCTGCGCTAACCAAGTGGGCAATAGTCATCGTCTAAAACGCTTACAAATCTAAAGTCTCAAGCGTCCTTATCAGTTATTTGACTCATACAGTCTCCCTTGGTGCGCATGTGTATGCTTGCGTCGCTTACAAAATTTCTAGGTGACACTGCTGTGGTGTTTGAATGTGACAGGTATTACCTCACTTTTTAAAATATTTTAAAATAATACAAAGTAGTATATTTGTAGCATTGATGATATGTTTACTTTATTAATCAAATAAGCTATTCAGCATAGTTCGTTCGGAAAACACTGTGTTTCTCTTTTGCATGTTGAAGGTTCATTTTACAATTATTTTCAAATTTCAGTCAGTCATTGAATTAAGAATAGAAAGTGGTTATTTGAAAACAATACAAACTCGCCTCATTGTGGAGTATTTTAATTTGTTCTACTCTGCTTGCAAAGATAGCTACATGCCTTTATGTTTGTTCAGAGAAAAGGAATATACTTGTTCCGAATTACCTGTCACCTATGGTCTGGCGAAGATATTAAAATAATAACAAACAAAAAAAAAACTCATTTGTACTAAGAAACAGTTGATGTACACGAGTCACGCGAGGACATGGCCCTGGTTCTGTACTAAAAACTTGTTTCAGTTTTCAAAAAAAATGGCAGAAGAACAAGCAAATGATCCCATACACTTTTACTTTATTTTGGCATCTGCATTCGAAATATATAAAATATATAATTTTAGGACAAGTCTTCATGGTGTTTGCGTTTTACTTCCTCTTCTGGGTTGCACATGGGCGTTTGGCTTACTCTCAGTAAACAGCGACACCGTCGCCTTCCAATACATATTTTGTGTACTCAACAGCTTACAGGTAACGGATTACCGTAATTTTCTAGGCGTTGCATTTTACGAAATAAGGGGCGTTAATAAGAACCTAAAATGTAGTAAATCAGCCGCTGCCAAAATAACTCCTATGAAGGTGAATGGTTTACTTCCAGAGGAAGCGACGCTAATGTTTTTTGCCTCACGTCTCAGTAGGATTCAACTCTTAAAGGAAAGAATTTGCCCGTCCCGAAGGAAATTCTTTAGGAGACCCTGTTTTGAAGAGCTACATCATTCAAAGAAGAAAACAGGAATCCATGCATGTCAATACACTCATTTGACCTATTCCGGCGGATTCACCTATTCCGGTGTATCCTGTTTCTTTCTCTGTAACGAAACAAGCTAGAAGCGAAATGATTTTTAGGTAATTACCTTTAATATTTATTTATCAAATCCACATATAGGAAGGATCTAATTTATCAATCAAAGATACGGAAAACTGAGTTTAAAAGTGGCTGGTAATGCATATTTAACAAGAAAAATGACAGATGTTTTCAGGCCAACTGTGAAAATTGGGCCGGACCATATTTGTGTAAAAAAATATGTCGTAAACCTAAATATTTGTCGATTGCTCATTTTATAAGCTATCTAAACTGATAAATATCAAAAGGAAATAAAATCATTTACTTAGGTTTATTGAAGTTTTAATTTATTAGCTCATTTAGCCTATTCCGGCGGATTGATATTTGGGGAATGTCCCTGAGATCTGAAATCCATATTAGTGCTGCATTTTCGTCATGCAATTTGAATATTCAATGTCAGTTGTAAGTAAAACTCCATAAGGTGGTTTTATTTTGAATTGATGATATCCTTTTATCACAGAATTCTGGATAAAATATCAAACATTGCACTTACGGACACTGAATCACCGAAATAATTTTTCAGCGAAGACGTGTGTATAATCAGATGTTTTAAATATCAATTATGTCAGATAGACAATTGTTTGCATTAAATCATCTTTCATCGAGCTAGTAATAATCCGACAGTTTACTATTGGGGCATCCCTCGGTGGTTCTTTCAATGTATTGTAAATGATATACAGATCCACCGGAATAGAAGAAGGTGCGTCGAAATAGGATAAAAGACAACGTCTGGTTATCGTCAGATTTCACTATCTTCCTCAAATAGTTTGTGAACTCAAACAAAGTGCCTGAAACAAGAGGCTTTTATTCATTTACTGACACAAATAATTAAAAAAAATGACAGTGAATTTAGATTGTAGCGCACGGTCGACTGAAAAGTGAATAGGTCAAATGACTGTATCATGTTATTTTCGGAAAAGAGGCAGGGGCAGTTAATAGAAATGGGGCATATATTAAGATTAATAGGTCTGTGTTTCTTCTTTATGTATGGCCTGTTCTTCATCAGTAGCATCTGTAGATTGTAGCGGTTTTAAAATGCACAGCAAGGAAGGATTTATGTCACTCATTCTTAGTAGCATGCAGCCCTACTTCTATGATAGATACCATATTGGGCTTAACTACATTTATTTCATTAAATGTAAACCAAAAGGAAGCGCCTATAATGTTTCACGAAAAGTACCGCAAGCAAAGACAAAATCAGTCTCAGTTGCCATTTCGCGTATCATGTCGTTATCTTTTCTGCCTTTATTCACATCAATTGCATGCGTAATTGCCGTCCAGGGGTCGTATTTATAAAACCACTTAAGTCGTTGCTATGCTGATGCTTAGGCTAAATTTCTATGAAAGAAATACCCTACAACTATGAAATTTGCTCTGGAGAAACAGTCTTTTTCAGACTGTTCCTCCAGGGCAAAATTTCAAAGTTGTAGGGAGTCTCCTTTATAGAAATTCAGCCTTAGCAATGGCAAACCAACCACTTAAGGTGAGGTGGGAGTAATTGACAAAACACATGATTTTATTCATACTTCCTTATATGGTACATTTTTAGTCCCTCTTCCAGAAAAGGTAATAAAAAAGGGGGGTCGCTGATATCGTTTTCAAGATATTTGACATCGAAAACGTCAATTTTTCTACATTTTCGACCCGACGTTATAATGGCGTTCTATGGAAAACGCACTTTTTTGCTCGTCACTCTTGGATACTAAAAGTCTTCATTCTGAGAAAACAAAACACATTTTTTTCTTCAAAAACTAACAGAATATGGCCAAATGATTGAAGTTTACATTAAAGCAATAAAATAGTAGGTCGCCGACTTAACTTTCGAGCTAATGTGCATAAAATATTCGGCTTGCCCTCATTTTAGACTGAAATGTCAACGTTGCGCATGGTGACGTTAACGTAACTTAAATTTTCGCGCCACACATCAGCTATCGGTATTTAAAGGCTACCGGCAAAATTTGCTTGGACTTTCATCACTCATGATTGCCATCGTCGGAAAAGTGCAAGATGAAGGCAGAGGTTATACTTTTCTCTAAAGCTCTGCATAAGACGTCTTGACTAACTTTTATTTTATTAAAAAAAAACGAAAACATTGCCATTATGCCCTCCCATACAGTTGACGCGCACCCGAGTTGACAGACTCTCAGAAGCAACAACTTTAGGGCGGGGTTCCACGTGTTATGACATTTGAACAAGTCCCTTGTCCACTTGTCGTTTGTAGGCGAGTCAAGTTTTACAGTTCCTGACCCGACCCAAGAAAGAGCCTATAATATTCTGCACTATAACTTAGCGTTCCAACGACTGGACTTCGGCGATTCTCTCTCTCTCTCTCTCTTTCTTTCTCTCTCTCTCTCTCTCTCTCTCTCTGTAAATATGATAAGCAGCTTGGAGTCGCTTTAGTGTTTAGGAGATACAATAAAACGACTCTTTGATATACACTTGAAACAGAAGAAATGAAGGACAGAAAAGTGAAAGAAAGGCATGGAAAAAAAAGGACACATTGTTTTTAACTTATTGACACAACATATCGCTTTATTATCGTAACAACGTCGATAAAAGATTCTGACGACATTGCATCGACGTTGATACCGATGCCTGGCATGTTCAGATGCTAGGTACAGTCTAAGAATTTTTTATGTAACTGAAATTTGGCATAACTTCTGCTAATTAATATTTTAGGTGTGGGTGGTATGATAACGACTGTCTATTGCTGCAACCATGTTAACTGTAAAATGCGTGGTCGAAGTGTAGACTGTTACATGTATCTGACTACTCATTGTACGATTTTGGATTCGATTTCGCGAGGCTTTGTGGTCGTATGGATATTTGTTGCAACTCAACAGCTGCGAACTCCGTCTGACAAACTGATAGGAATCTGTCTGAGAAAAGTTTTCCCGCTTGTAGTCTTTCCCCACGGAAAACTAGCTATACTTTTGTCTGTTTCTTCTTTACGGCATTTTCTATTTCCTTTTCTCGTATGAAATTTATAATAAAATTACATGTATTGCAACTCAACAGCTGCGAACTCCGTCTAATAAACTGATAAGAAACTGTCAGCTATCCCGCAATTAGGCTTCCGCACGGAAAACTAACTATAATTTTTCAGTTTCTTCTCTACGGCGCTTTCTATTTCATTTAAAATTCACCCAGCGCTCAGCCTCCTTGCCTTTTGTGAGCAGACCAGAAGCGTCTAACGTTGACGCCATCTTGTTTTTTTATCAAACGGAACGTTTGACGTCATTACGCAACGTAGTGACAGAAACTGCCGCACGGCGGCGCTGAATTACTCCCACCTCACCTTAAGGTGAGGTGGGAGTAATTGACAAAACACATGATTTCATCCATACTTCCCTAAATTGAGCAGTTTCAGTTCCTCTTTCAGAAAATGTAATAAAAAGGGGGTGTCGCCGTTGTCGTTTTCAATATATTTGACATCGAAAACGTCAATTTTCCCTCATTTTCGACCCGACGTTATAATGGCGTTCTATGGAAAACGCACATTTTTTGCACGTCTCTCTTGGATAACAACCTTCATTCTAAGAAAACAAAACACATTTTTTTCTTTAAAAACAAACACAGTATGGCCAAATGATAGAAGTTTACATTAAAGCAATAAAAATAGTAGGTCGCCGAATTAACTTTCGAGCTAAAGTGCGTAAAATACCATGCGTGCTGTCTCTTTAGACTGAAATGTTGACGTCGCGCATGGTGACGTTAACGTTACTTTACTTTTCGCGCCACGTATCAAGCGTCGCTTATTGTAGGATCTCGGCAAAATTTGTCTAGGACTTTAGTCATTCATGATTGTCATCCTCGGGAAAGCGATTGTAGTACATTTTTTCTCAATACATTAGCCGTCTTGGCTAACTTTTCTTTAATAATGATAAAAAAGGAATCGAAAACATTGCCACTATGCCCTTCCATACAGTTTACGCGCACCTGGGTTGACAAACTCTCTGAAGCAACAACCTTATGGGTGAGCTTCCACGTGTTATGACATTTGAACAATTCCCTTGTCTCTTGTCGTTTGTACAATGTAAGCAAGTCAAGTTTTCCAGTATATGACCCGACTCAAGAAACTATAATATTTTGCACTGCGACTGGACCTTGGCTACTCTCTCTCTCTCTCTCTCTCTCTCTCTCTCTCTCTCTGAAAATGACTGTGAAAATGCTACATTTCTTTTAGCTTATTGACAGAACAGAGCGTTGAATTATCGTATCAACGTTGATAAAAGGTCGTGCTGATATTGCATCAACGTTGATACGACTGCCTGGTGTTGTTCAAACGCTAGGGACAGTCTAAGAATTTTTAATAATACTGCAATGTGGCCTAATTCCAACTGATTAGTATTTTAAGTGTGGGTGGTATAATAACACCCCATTGCACACAGCCTCACATTATCACATTGCCATGGTCCTGGTTTGACTGAATTACTGTTAAAAAGGACGTAAAACCTCAATCCATCCATCCATCCATCCATCTGTGATAACACTCGAGGAGCCCCGGTAGCTTAGTAGGTTAAGCACTAGCCTGCTGATCTAGCGGTCCCGGATTCTAGAACCACTGGAGGCGGAAATCTAAAATGCGTGGTCGAAGTGTAGACAGTGGTCTGACTTCTCATTTCAATTTCATGAGGCTGTGTCGTATGAAATTTGTAATAAAAGTATTGCAACAGCAGTTGCGAACTCCATTTAACGAACTGATGAGAAACTGCCAGAGAAAAGCTTTCCCGCTAGTAGAACCTAACTATATTTTTTGCAGTTTCTTCTCCACGACACTTTCTATTTCCTTTTAATTTCACGCAGCGCTCAGCCTCCTTGCATTTTGTAATCAGACCATTTAGTACATGTAATCACAGATGCGGATAATATTGACGCCATCTTGTTTTTCTCAAACGG
This sequence comes from Ctena decussata, assembly GCA_963989385.1. Lineage (NCBI taxonomy): Eukaryota > Metazoa > Mollusca > Bivalvia > Lucinida > Lucinidae > Ctena > Ctena decussata. Next base: position 66,874,991 of record OZ022502.1, on the reverse strand, counting down.
AACGTTTGACGTCATTACGTAACGTTGCGACAGAAACTGCCGCTGGGTGGCGCTGAATTACTCCCACCTCACCTTAAGTCATTTTATAAATACGGCCCATGGTCTACTGTTGCTATATTGTTTAGTACCAGGTACTTTCATGACTTTGTATTTTCTGTCATCCTCTCTGTTGGTAAAATTATAATGATAATAATAATACGTTATCCCCAGCATCAGGTTCCTGAGGTACTTCCGCAATTACAATGTCATATTACAGGTACAGAGAATGTGGGCGTTCTGCTTTAGAAGGTTAACACACTGTAGCAAGCTATATAAAACACATACATCAATAAAGAGACTTGAGACGGCAACAATAGCACAATGTGCTTTTTTAGATCACCTGAGCCAGCGGCTACGGGGAGGCCTATAGTATAGGCATGCCGTCGTCCGTCGTCGTCCGTCCGTCCCTCCGTCGTCCGTCCGTCGTCCGTCAACAATTTCAAACGACTTCTCCTCTGAAACCACTGGGCCGATTTTAACCAAATTTCATATGTAGCCTCCTGGGGTCTTAGGAACGGAAAGTTGTTCAAACGGTCCTGATCACATGACCGAGATGGCCGTCATGCCCATATATGGTCCAAACCTTAAAAAATCTTCTTCTCCAGAACCAATAGGCCGATGGCCTTGAAACTTGGTATGTAGCATCGGGTAAGTTCAAATTTGGTCGTTGGTACTTTTATATGGGAAAATGCTAAAACATAAGATTTCTTGGAAACTGTTGAAGATTTCGGCCTAAAAATAGGTAAATACAGTCATCTTAATGAGTACATGAAGATCTGTGAGTACAAGAGGTCAAGGTCATTCTTTGACCTTTGACCCAGGTATCTCATTTTTCGAGAATTTCAGACGACTTCTCAAAAGCCACTGGGTCAATTGTAACCAACTTTCATATAGACTTTTCAGGGTTGAGGGAATGAAAATTTGTTAAAACGGCCTGGGTCACATGATCAATATGGCCGCCACGGCCATATATGGTCAAATCTTTAAAAATCTTCTTCTCCAGAACCAATAGACCGATGGCCTTGAAACTTGGTATGTAGCATTGAGTACTCGAGGACTATCAAGATTGTTCAATGATGACCTTGGGTTGACCTTGACCTTTTTTACGGCAACGTCAAATATTGGAAAATGCTAGAACATAAGATTTTTTGAAAAGTTTGGAATATTTTGGCCTACAAATTGGTAAATATAGTCATTTGCATAAGTACATGAAGATTTGTGAGTACAAGAGGTCAAGGTCATTCTTTAACCTTTGACCCAGCACATTCATATTTTGACAATTTCAAACAATCTTCTCAAAATCCTCTGGGTCCATTGTAACCAAATTTAATACAGAGCCTGCATGGGTTGAGGGAATGAAAATTTGTACAAACGGTCCAGGTCACATGACCAGCATGGCGGCCATGCCAATATATGGTAAAAACATTTAAAAAATTCTTCACCAGAACCAATTGACCGATGGCCTTGAAACTTGGTACGTAGCATTGGGTACTCCAGTACAATCAAGATTGTTCAAATGATGACCTTGGGTTGATCTCGACCATTTTACGGCAAGGTCAAATATTGGAAAATGCTAGAACATAAGATTTCATGGAAAGTTTCGAAGATTTTGGCCTAAAAATTGGTAAATACAGTCATCTTAATGAGTACATGAAGAGTCATGAGTACAAGAGGTCAAGGTCGTTCTTTTACCTTTGACTCTGAATTCTCATATTTTGTCAATTTAAAGCTTCTTCTTAAAAGCCACAGAGCAAATTGTAACCAAAAATCATATAGAGCCTTCAGGGGTTGAGGGAACGAAAATTTCTTCAATGGTCTGGGTCACATGATCAACATGGCCGCCATGCCCATATAATGGTAAAAACCTTAAACAAATCTTCTTCTCCAGAACCAATTGACCGATGGCCTTAAAACTTGGTATGTAGCATTGGGTACTGGAGTTATATCAATTTTGTTTAAATTATGACCTTGGGTTGACCTTGACTATTTTTATGGCAAGGTCAAACATGGGAAAATGCTAGAACATACGATTTCAAGTGAAGTTTTGAACATTTTGGACTGAACATTGGTATATACAGTCATCTAAATGAGGTCATGAAGAATAATGAGTACAAGAGGTCAAGGTCATTCTTTGACCTTTGACCCAGATCTCTCATATTTTGACATTTTCAAACATTTCCTCAAAAGCCAAAAGGCCACTAGTAAACACATTTCATATAGAGCCTCCAGGGGTTGATTGAACAAAACTTTGTTCAAACGGTCCAGGTCACATGACCAACATGGCCACCATACCCATTTATGGTATAAACCTTTAACATTTTTCTTCTCCAGAACCAATACACCAATGGCCTTGAAACTTGGTAAGTAGCATGGAGTACTAGAGTACTACCAAGACTGTTCAAATGATGACCTTGGGTTTACCTTGACCTTTTTTGCGGCATGGTCAAATATGGGAAAATGCTATAAAATAAGATTTCATGGAAAGTTTTGAAGATTTTGGCCTAAAAATGGTATATATAGTTGTCTTAATGAGTACATGAAGATTTATGGGTACAAGAGGTCATGGTCATTCTTAGACTTTTGACCCAAGACTCATATTTTGAAAATTTCAGATATAAGTAAAAGCCACTTTGCCAATTGCTCAGGTGAGCGATTCAGGGCCTCATGGCCGTCTTTTTATTTAATTTCGTGCCATTCTGTAGATAAAATTTTATCTCATTTTCAGGGATTGTTTATTTTCCTGTTCCACTGTGTCTTTAATAATCAGGTAAGACATTTCTTTACAGATATTTGTATCAAAGAAAGTCAAGAAACAAAATATGGTTGACACGGAAATAATCTAAGTGCTAACTGAGCAAGGGTGTAGATAACTGACCAAAGGTGTATCGAAATAGGAAAAACAATCGTGCAACTGGGGTGATGTATTTCGATTTCTTCGACTATTTGTCAGATCTCTGATAATAAAAGCTTAGAAACAGTGACAGTTTTGGGGTAACCACACACACACACACACACACACACACACACACACACACACACACACACAATCTAGGACATTTGTAAAAACGTTTAAACACGCATCATGAGACTAAGAACTGTCATGCAATATACTAAGCGACTGTTAGATATGTTGGAATGTTAGCCAGTGCACGTTCTTTGAAAAAAGTAAATATGAGCCCCGACGTGAGAAAACCAACAAAGTGATTGTGCGCCCAGCGCGGACTCAAAGCAGCCTGGGCATCCGCCCAGTCTAATCAGAGTCTTCGCTGTCCGCATGAAGGTAGCTTAGATCCTTAGCTACCTTTTAAGCGCTAAACCAGGAGTTTGATCGGACTCGGCGGATGTCCAGGCTGATCTAAGTCTGCGCTAGGCACAGCCAGTTTGTTGGTTTTCTCGTGTCGAGGCTCATATCAAAATTATCAAGATTTCACCAGTCTCATTAGATGATTACCAGACATTATTTATTAAAGTAAGATAAAAGAAGAGTATTTCACCCTTTTTAGCTCACCTGAGCCAGCGGCTCCGGGAGAGCTTATAGGATGGTAAGGCTACGTCGTCCGTCGTCGTCCGTCCATCGTCCATCCGTCGTCCGTCCGTCGTCCGTCGTCCGTCCACAATTTCAAACGACTTCTCCTCTGAAACCGCTGGGCCAATTGTAACCAAATTTCATAGGTGGCCTCCAGAGGAAAAGGGAACAAAAAGTTGTTCAAATAATCTTGGTCACATGACCAACATGGCCGCCATGCCCATATATGGTAAAAAACTTTAAAATCTTTTTCTCCAGAACCAATAGGCCAATTGCCTTGAAACTTCGTATGTAGCATTGTGTACGCAAGTACTACCAAAATTATTCAAATTATGACCTTGGGTTGACCATGACCTTTTTTACGGTAAGGTCAGATTTGCTTCCTTGTGCTTTTATATGGCAACAAGCTAGAACATAAGATATCTTGGAAACTGTTGAAGATTTTGGGCTAAAATTTGGTATCTACAGTCATCTTTATGAGTACATGAAGATCTATGAGTACAAGAGGTGAAGGTCATTCTTTGACCTTTGACCCAGAACTCTCATATTGTGACAATTTCAAACAATCTCCTCAAAAACCACCAGGCCATTTGTAGCCAAATTTCATATAGAGCCTCCAGTGGTTTAGGGAATGAAAATTTATTCATACGGTCAAGATCACATGACGAACATGGCCGCCACGCCCATATATGGTAAAAACCTTTAAAATGAAACTTAAAAGATCTTCTTCTTCAGAACCAATTGACCGATGGCCTTGAAACTTGGTATGTAGCACTGGGTACTCAAGTACTATCAAGATTGTTCAAATTATGACCTTCGATTGACCTTGCCCTTTTTATGGCAAGATCAAATGTAGGGAAATGCTAGAACATAAGATTTCTTGGAAAGTTTTGAAGATTAGAACCTAAAAATTGGTATACGCAGTCATCTTATTGAGTACTTGAAGATTTATTAGTACAAAAGGTCAAGGTCATTCTTTGACCTTTGACCCAGAGCTCTCACATTTTTACAATTTTAAACAATCTCCTCAAAAACCACTGGACCAAATGTAACTTAATTTCATATAGAGCTTTTAAGGGGTTGAGGGAATGAAATTTTGTTCAAACGGTCCAGGTCACATGACCAAAATGGCCGCCATGCCCATATATGGTAAAAACTTTTAAAATCTTCTCATCCGAACCAATTGACCGATAGCCTTGAAACTTGGTATGTAACATTGGGTACTCCAATATTATCAAGATTGTTGAAAAAGATGACCTTAGGATAACCTTAAATATTTTACGGCTAGGTCAGATATGGGAAAATGCTAGAACATAAGATTTCATGGAAAGTTTTGAAGATTTAGGCCTCAAAATGGGTAAATACAGTCATCTTTATGAGTACAAGAGGTCATGGTCATTTTTTGACTTTTGACCTAAGACTCATAGTTTGACAATTTCAGACATAAGAAAAAGCCATTTTTCCAATTGTCCGGGTGAGGGTTCAGGGCCTCATGGCCCTCTTGTTTGCTTTAGTTTCATCTTCTTTATCTTTTTATATGGTTTGTATATTTGAAAAGATATAACAATCGGACAAATTGCATTACAAATCTTTGTTCCGCATAATAGGTCCTGTTATGATTTTTCTATCATGTTTAATTTTTTCATACCTCCCTATTTTTGAGAATCTAGGTTAATGGAAATATTTTCAGAAATATCTGTTCCTTCACTTTTTATTTTATCTCTCGTCTTTGAGACAATGCCCCGATATGATAACAGCAAAGCCAATACTAAATACGTTTACATGTATATAACTCCTTTCAAACTAGACGGAACAATAAAGTCTACCCCTTGAACTAAGAAATATTGTTATCAGATCAGCCAATATATAAACAGCCTAGAAGTTCATGTCTTCTAAGTAAATGAGCCGCGGCACGAGAAAACCAATAACATGGCATGTGCGCCCCGCGAAGACTCAGATCAGCCCAGACATCTGCCCAGTCTGATCAGAGTCTTTGCTTTGCTTTGCGCTTTGATGGTAGCGTAAGGTCTAAGCCACCTCCATGCGCACAGAGAAGACTCTGATCAGACTGGGCTGATCTGAGTCTTCACTGGGCGCACATCCCACTTTGTTGGTTTAGTCGTGTCGCGGCTCAAATTAATTTATACACATTATAGAGATATAATTAACGTAACAGTGCATTAAATTTATATGTTCGTCTTTATAATCTGTTTTTGATGGGAGCGAATAGAAGGATTATATCAGAATTTTGTGAATTTATGATCTAGAGATTTTCAGTTGATTTGCTACTGGAATTCAGATTAATAAGACATTGATATTTATCTTCTAGACTTCATAAGCCATGTTTTCCGGATAGCATTTTTATGTCTGTAAACATTAACTTGTTCTATTTAGAATATTCTATCAGGCTTAAGAAACTTTGTGTTTCTGTCAAATTGGAAACTATCTGCTACTTTCTTATGAAGGGATGAAATGTTCAGATCATACATAAACTATGCGGTTTATCAGTCTGTATGAAGGTTAAGCAACTCTTAGGGGTGATTAATTGATAAGCTAGGAAAACTAAAAGGATAGGCAATGGTCAAGTATTAATACAATCAAATCCCACATCCTGCCTCCAAAACCAAAAGGGAATTAAGCACACACACACATAAACTGACAAAAGTTCATGAAAAACACACACACGGCAAAGCGACTGAACAGCGTTTTTAGCTTTTTTCCCCAAACAGGTGGTTATTCGGCTACCCAAAATGAAAACAGCGGCAACATCTAGTTTTAACCTATTTTCTTTATCAAATTGCAAAACAAAACAGAAAGCAGACTGGGCAGCCAATCAAGTGACCATATTGCTAGAGACCAAAGACACGGGGACATAACAACATGTAACATTGAGGAATCACAACAGAAACCCTCGCCCTCAACTCTGCAGTCGTTAGAAACATTTAGTTAGCTGAAAGGTCAGCATGAAGATTTGCTAACCCACCAATCATCACAGGAAATAAAAAAAATTACGGATAAGACCTATAATAAATCTTGAGATGAGGACTCGACAGACACAACGTATTGCGACATCTGGGGCCGTATTTATAAAGCCACTTAAGTCGTTGCTATGCTGTTGCTTAGGCTAAATTTCTATAAGAGAGATTCCCTACAACTATGGAATTTGCTCTGGCGAACCTCCAGAGCAAATTTCATAGTTGTAGGGAATCTCCGTCAAAGAAATTTAGCCTTAGCAACAGCATAGCAACCACTTAAGTCGTTTTATGAATACGGCCCCAGGAGATCCCTGGGGTGTCAAACAAACTACTGATATACCACAGCAAAAGAAAACCACCAGAGGGACCCCGAATGACCGAGCAACAGACAACGGCTTCAAGTAACTAAAATCAATAGTTTAATGTCGGGTCCGTCAAGGAGTCTGATGCTCGACCAACTGGCTGCAATTGAAGAGGTGAAAGCAAAGTTATTTGACCATGAGTAAGTTAAGCACTAAACAGGTTAAGCACTAAATATGCAGACTACAGCATAACATTTTTGTTATATCCAATACTTTTGTCTATTCTATTCTATCCCATAACCTTACTAGATCGTTGGGGCACCACAGATGACTTCGAAACAATCCCTTTCCACCTTGTCCTGTCTTCAGCTGCCCTAATTGAGCTAGCAAAATCCATCCCTGTCCACTCCTTAATATTGTCTTCCCACCTCTTCTTCTGTCTACCTCTTCTTCTTTTCCTTTCACTGTGCCCTGTAGAATCGTCTTTGCTACACCAGAAGACCTTGAGACGTGGCCAAACCACCTTAGTTTCCGTTTCTTGACCAGCGTCAGGAGTTCATCATATTCTCCAATGGCTGCTTGGATCTTCCTGCGAACCTCCTCATTGGTTATATGGTCCTTGTACGAAATGTTCAGTAACCTTCGGTAGCATCTCATCTCAAAGGCCTGCGTTCTTTTTTCTAACTCTGCTGTCAAGGTCCACGATTCACAGGCATACAGAAATATGGAAATGACAAGAGAGCGCAAATGTTTTACCTTCGATCCAAGAGATATGTTGTTATTTCTCCAAATTTGTTTCAGCTTGGTAAGAGCTGAAGTGGCTTGTGCAATCCTTGAGAGAATATCCTGTTTTGAGCCATCATCTGCGACAACTGCTCCAAGGTATTTGTAGCTTGTTACGGTACCCAGCTTCTGTCCTTTTACCTTGATCTCCCTCTGGATGCCATCTGCGCTGTTTGTCATCAGTTTGATCTTCTCAGCACTGATCTCCATCTTATACCTTGTGCAGGTTTGGTCGAGACTTTCAACTAGAGCTTCTAGTTCCTGCTTTTCCTCAGCTAGAGCATCTATGTCATCGGCAAACCGCAGGTTGGTAATGTTTCTGCCGCCTATGCTTACCTTTCCGTCATGTTCTTCCAGAGCATCAGACATGATCCGTTCGAGAGAAATGTTGAAGAGGATGGGTGACAGAAGACCTCCTTGTCTTACTCCAACTGTTGTTCTGAACCATTCTCCTGTGCTGCCATTTATCAGGACTGCACTTGTAGCCTTGTCGTATAGCTGCTCAGTGGTGCGAACTAGATTTGCACTGATATTGTACTTCCGCATGGTGGTCCATGAGCCTGCGTGCCATACCCTGTCAAAGGCTTTTTTGAAATCAATGAAGACATGGTACAGATTCTGCTGATGTTGAAGATAATTTTCACACAGGATTCTAAGGTTGAAAATCTGTTCTGTAGTGCTCCTTCCTGCTCGGAACCCAGCCTGTTCCTCAGCGATTATCTCCTCGGCTTGTGGTTTAAGCCTGTTCAAGATGACTTTCAGCATGACTTTGCTTGAATGACTGATGAGGCTTATGGTTCTGTAGTTCTGGCAGAGCTGTAGGTTGCCCTTTTTTAGGGAGTGTAATAATCAGCGACTAAGTCCATGGGGTAGGCCATTCTCCTGTTCTCCTGATCCTGTTACAGATATCTGTTAAAACATCAATCATGGTCTCCCCGCCAGCTTGAACAAGTTTTGCTGGTATATTATCAGCTCCGGAAGATTTCCCCTTCTTTAGTGCTGCTACTGAAATCTCGATTTCCTCACGAAGGATCGGTTGTTGATCTTCTTCTGGGGGCTGATTGCAGTCCAGAACCGCATTGTCACCGCAAGTCTCATGTTGTATAGTTCTGAGCAATATTCTGTCCATCTGCTGAGAATCTCTTGTTTCTCTGTAAGGCATTTTCCAGACTTGTCCTTCATAGTTGTGGATCTACCCTGTTTCTCTGAAGTTAGATCCTTCACCAGCTGGTATGCTTTCTTGCTGTTGTTTTTGTTCAGGCAGGTTTCGATCTCCTCGCACTGACCAGCTATACAGTCCTCCTTCGTTTTCTTCACTGCCTTCTGAATCCTCTTGTTTGCTTCCCTGTATTCTTCTGCTCCTCCTGCTTCATAACTCTTCTTCTTCGAATTTCTCCTCTCATTATAGAGGTCGAGAACATCTCTGGTGATCCAGGGCTTTTCTTGCGACGTTCCTTCCCAAGTAATTCACTGGCTGCCTCAGTCACTACTGTATTGTAGGTGGTAATCATGGTATCTATGTCCATGTCATCATCCCTCAGACCAATGAGTGGTGCAAATTTCCCACCTATTGTTGCTTGAAAAGTGCATGCCACATCTGGGTCCCTTAGCTGTCAACCATGGTGTTTCTAGGGCAGAGATCAGCCTGATGGAGCCTATCCCTCTCCAGGCTATATACGTATGTATATGTATGTTGACCACAGTCGAAATCCACGATTATTGTATGGCTCGCCTTGGTCACGAACACATGGCCGCTGACTCAATAAGTTCTTCCGCCCTGGCCGTTGACTTCTTCTAGGAAGACTTCCGCCCAGTGATGTTGTGTTAACACCATCCCTTGTTGACCCATAGGGTTGGGAGACTCATGGAGGTGGAAGCGTCTTATTTCCTCCCATTAAGTCGTTGACTTGTCCACTGCCTATAATATAATATGAACAACCAGATTCAAAGAGTCAAGGTGATCGGGTCAGTCCCTAACTATCAGTGACCCCCTTAATCTAGCTGTTTCACCAAACTGAACAGGGCTCGCTCGGGTCTAGCTGCTAACACTTGATTTAGATTTGAGTTCCACTCTGGCCGTTGACTTCTTCTTGGAAGACTTCCGCCCAACGGTGCTGTGTTCACAGGTTTGTTAGTAGGTTTTTGTCCAGAGACCTAGCAATGAACTCTTAGGTGGACTGCCTGCCAAGGCTTAGATATCCACCTACCCCTTCTAGTTTAATTAGAGACTAGTAACTCTTAGACAGGACACCTTCCAAGGTTGATGAGCCCCATCTGCCCACATGCAACTGGTAGTACTGGTTTATAAGGTACCATGCAGTAGCAGGTTTGGCCTGACCTGACCTTTTGTAACGTATATTAATTTTTCCTGAATTGATCAGAAAAATCAGCCCTACTTACATTTTTTTCGACTTTATAGACTAAGTCACAATAAAATTCTGATGAGCCCCATCTGCCTACATGCAACAGGTAGTACTTTTTTTTTTTTTTTGGAAAAAAAGTTTTTAATCCGACTTTGAATTTCGAAAACAATTCATAGCGTCGGCGATAAAAGTTTAAAAAAGGTTTTCGAAGTTTATGAAGGGGGTACTTCTGTTGTGGTGCCTTTGATGTTTAATGTTTTTATGTCCACTTGTCTGTGGTCTTCTAGCAATAATGTCACCTTTATAGCTGCCCGCTTTACTTTCGGTTTTGTTGTCTAACTTAAAATTTAGAAAATAGGTTAAAATGGATGACACTGCTGTTTTAATTGGAGTAGCTGAATGATCACCTATTCGGGAAAGAATTGTTCATTCGGTTTTGTGTCTATCGTGAAACTTTTGTCAATTTATGCATATACTTCTTTCCTTTTCGGTTTTTAAGGTGGGATATGGGTTCTAATTGTATAAATTCCTGATCATTTTTTTTTTACTCTCCAAAGCATTAAGGCGTATGGGTACATTTTCAGTGGAAGGAATTCTGCCATTTTCATTTTTGCCACCCTTCCGCATGTGCGCCCAGCAAAGACTCAGATCAGCCTGGGCGTCCGCCCAGTCTGATCAGAGTCTTTCCTGTGCAATTAAGGGTGGCTAATAGTCGAACCGACCTCCATGCTGACAGCAAAGACTCTGATCAGACTGGGCGGATGTCCAAGCTGATCTGAGTGTTCGCTGGCCGCACATTGCACTGTTGGTTTTGTCATGTCGCGGCTTTTTGGAAGCGGTTCATCGTCCAGGAACGCTCATAGGAAGTCTCCCTTTGTAAAAAAAAAATAGTGAGAAACACAGAGGTGTACCAGTACACCATCAGGCCCCGAGGTTATAAAACTTTTTTCGTGCTCAACTCAGCTGAGCATGAAATTTTCTCTGCTGATAACTATGAAAATGCCAACTAATGTTGGCATTTTCATATTTAACATCAATTCTCTGTAAGCACCAGAATTTTTGAATGGGGGCGTTCCACGCACCGTCTCAGAATTGGCTGAAATTTTCACACAATGGTCCTTACCACTCAGGTATAAGAAAATGACCTTTCAAACTTTGACATCTACTTCCGTTGCCATGGTAACCGTCAGTGTCGCTTTCAGCGAAATTTGGACTTAAATTCTTGTGATTTATATTAAAAATGGCATATTTTCACTCTTAAAAAATCATAATAATCAACAGGTGGACAGGAGAAACAATTAAACCTGTAAAATATTTGAGTTTTATTTGACATGTTTCACAACAGACTTTAAGAATAAATTAATGTCGCTAATAGCACCTTCATTGTGGATAATACATACTCTGGCAAATTTCATTAAAAATGAAAAATGCAAAAAATGACAATATTTCAAGATGTATAAAAAAAAATGCAGGCCTCTACGAATAATTTACATAGCTACTCTTGAATTAACTAAGTATCATGATTGTAACTATGAAAAAAACTGAGTGGGGTAAGAGCATCTTCTTGGAAAAATAAGCATACTAAATTTGCACCGTTACAGAAATTTAAAAAAATGGTTTTGAGCAGGTAAGCAAACATTTTGGCTCTATGTTAGCATTGTAGTAAGTTATGCATATATTGTTGCTGATAATTTATGACTACAGGTCAGTTTTTATTGAATTTGTATCAAACATTTCCTTGTCTCCAAAGAAAATGCATATTTTACGCGTTCTAAGTGGAAAATATGTCGAAAACAGGGGGTAGGGGAAATAAACAAAAGCAAAATATCAACCGTAAAAGGAAGACTCTTTAATAAATGACTTTAACTGTGTAAATATCCATTCAGCATTATGTTAAACTGAACTTAATTAAAAATTTATCAATGTGTGTGATGCTAAAGGGCAATAACTCTGCATTTTTGACGAAAAAGCAAAAAAAATTAGAAAACCCATAAAAATGAACCCAACCATAGCTGTTTACTGTGGGCATTAAACAATAACACAACAACACTTTTTAAGGTAAATACCAAATATGTTTCATGGAATATGTTGAAAATATAAAAAAATTCACGAGTGCGTAGCATGAGTGAAATTCTAATATTTTCAACACATGAAATATTTTTGGTATTTATCGAAAATAGAATTTTCTTTTCATTTTTTCTGTTTGGAAAATAAAAATAACTTTTTTTCATAGTCATTTCATGTTAATTTTGCTTGTCTTAGCACATTTAGTGGATAAAATATTGGGTGAAACTATAGTTTGCACCTAGAAAATGGCTAATAAGGCCATCCGAAAGAATGAATAAAAAGAAATTGGCAATTTAAGAAAGCCGTTTGCAGCTGCCGTCAGACTGATGTCGCATGCAAATTAGTAATACTCCGGCTCAAAACCTGAAATCAAATTTGACATCATTACTTGATTTGGCATGCTAACATCTGTAGCATAATGTCAGAATGCTACATTTCAGACTTTTTCGGAAAGAAATTAAGCCCAAAATTGTCAAAAGCAGCTGCAGTTTACTGCAGTGAAAAATTACTTGAGCAAGTGAGCAGAGGCTCACGTATACCTATGACCAATGCCACCGCCTAATGAAAGCATACTTTAACACATAACTTCAATGCAAATGTCATACATGTACAAAATTCTAAGTCTGTGGCCTTGACCCTAAGACAGCTGCAGCATCCACATGATGTAAACCAGTATGATGTAAACCAATAATAAAACCTTTCATGTATCATTAGAAGCCACTGAAGTATATTGGATATAACTATTTGCCAATTAAATACAGCATATGGCTAAGTCCTAGTTACTGACTCCTGGCCCCATTCATGAACCTGACCCTGCAGCTTAGGTAGTCCATAAAGAAAGCAATGATGCAGGTATATCATGAACCAAATATGGAAGAACTCTTCAATGCAGTAACATAGATATAAGCAATCAGATAGGTTTAAGGCAAAACTCTGACATAATGAAAATGCCTAAGTCCAAATTATTGACCCCTGGTCCCACCCTGGGACCTGACCCAGGGGTTTAGCTAATTCACATCAAAAGTAATGCTATAGAGATATGAATCAAATATGAAAAGAATCTGATGTGTGGTTAGAGATATGAGCAACCCATAAAGGTTAAACGCAAAACTTTGATGTAAAGTCGACGAACAGACAGACAAACGAACAAACAAACAAACGGATGGAATGACAACAACTATATACCCCCTGACATTCTTTGTATGTAGGGGGAATAATGAATCATATCAGTAACTAGTGAAATGATACAACATATTTTTCTGCAGACAATATCACCTTTATTTTTTCTAGATATGCATTGAATTCACTGCTGAGCATAAAATAACTAGGAAATGGTGTCTGTAAGACACTAATGATGCCCCCATGCAGCGCCTATCACAGGACATGTGTACATCCCTAAAGCATTTGTTAAGCACAAACACTGTCTGCAAAAAGAATCCACTGGAAACACTACACAAAAGCTTCTTACCCAAAAGTGCAAAAATGCCACCGAAAATGATGAGTTTAAAAGGGCAAAATTCCTTCAAACTTAAATTTTTCTCCATCAAAAACCCACATGCACATCTTCATTATGTTCACAAGTATACAATGTCTGAAAAACAGCCAATGAAAATTGTTTGAGGAGCTGATTACACAAAATATCTACCCAACATTGCAAACATTTGCCTAAAATGACCAAGCCCCAAGGTTATAAAACATTTCTCATGCTCAAATCAGCTGAGCATGAAATTACCTCTGCTGATAAATATGAAAATGCCAACTTATGTTGGCATTTTCATATTTTTCAGCAGAGAAAATTTGATACTCAGCTAAACTCAATAAGAAAACAACTGTACATATCAGTACTTTGCTATTTATTAGCAGGTAAAATTTCATGCTCAGCTGAGTTGAGCATGAAAAAAGTTTAATAACCTTGGGGCCAAGTTCAAAAGGCCATACTTCTGTCAAAATTAACTTGAGCTCCAACAATTTTACAAAGGATAATGCCTTCCTGTATGCCTCTCTGGAAAACGTAGCCTTTTAATTGAGGTCTACACCCCATGGAAAGAATTAGCTCCCAGGGGAGCAAATTTCCCAGCAAGTGCTGACCCCCTAAAGAAGGGAGACAACTAATGGGTCAACATCTGGGGTTTCCACCATCCCTTTAAATGTGAATATCATAAACTCCTGTTTGCCTCTCTGGAGGATACAGCTCTGCAAATGAAGTCGTCTCTTCAGCAAATTCAGAAATGCCATAAGCTAGAGTTATTCTAATGATTATGCTATACTGACCAGTCAACCTAAGTATTTTCTGTCCGATTTACAAAGGGAAGCAACTGTCAACTTTACAAAGAGGAGCAACAAGAACTCCTGTTTTCTGGTTTGCTTTCCTGAAGGACGCATCTCTTCATGAAGTTCTGTATGCCTCTCTGGACCTCATTTTCAAATAAATGAGGTCTACACCCCAGGGAAAGAATTTGCTCCCAGAGGAGCAAACTACCAACAAGGGCCGACTCCCTCAGGAGGGGGAGGCAAATGACGGGTCAACATCTGGTTTTTCCACCAGCCCTAAAACAATGAACATCACAAGATCCTGTTTGCCTCCCTGGAGGACAGAGCTCTTCCAATAAAGTCTACTCTTCAGGACGTTCAGAAAAAAAGAATGGGTACACTCTCAGGGGCAGCAACTCTATCATTTTTATTTTTGCCTTCTTCCTAAATTTACAAGTGCCAACTCTTAAATGTAAGAATTTGCCTCCCTAGCAGCATATTCTTTCCTTTACAAGCAGGCTCCATTTTTGAAAGCTTCTTCATCTCAGGGATCAACCAGGAAGTCACAAAGGTTGTTCCCCTTCGTAAAAATGGATGATAAACATGAGGGAAGTAAACAGGAAGTCAATGATTTTGTTTCTCTTTGTAAAAATGGTGGAGAAACATGACTGAAGGAAAGGGGAAGTCACTTAATTTGTAAAAAGAAAAGGTAAAGGTAAAGGTTTCCCATAGCCTAATAGCTGTAGGGGCAGTGGGGGTTAGAGACCCACTGTATCTTGGGCACAGCTGATAAAAGGCGGAGCCCATCTCTCTCCTTTCACTGCCTTATCCTTCCCTAATTCGAAAAAGGTACCAATTTACTGCTTGGTTGACTGAGTTTTCCAGTTGTTGGACGGCGACAGTGAGCTGCGAACTCACGACCTTCCGGTGACTTTCTGCACAATAACCGAGCCACTCTAACCACTCGGCTACTGCGCCTCTCTGTAAAAAGAAGGGGCACACATGAAGATGTACCCATACACCCTAACTGCATATTTGAAAAAAATCAACATGGGATATGCAGGTATACTTTAAAACTGTGCAGTAAACCCCATATCACTCACCTACTTAAATCATCAATTGTGAATGGGTTCACTCTCAGGAACAACAACTTTCCCATTTTCATTTTTGCCTCCCATCTAAATTGATTCAGTAGGAGCAAATTCTTTCCTTAACAAGTAGACTCCATTTTGTAAGAGCTTTATCATCCCAGGAAGCAAACAAGAAGTCATTCAAGTTGTTCCTTGGGTAAAAATGGTGGGTGGAAAACATGATAAACATTCAAATACCCATACATCATAATTTCATACTTGGAAAAAAAATGAAAATGGAACATACAATACTTGTACTTTCGGTAATCAAAAGCAAGATTTTCTCAAAGAGTAATATGTACTCATGTAATCTGTTTTCAATCTACTTAAGGTCCATAGATCCACTTTTGGGGGGAGGGGAAGTTACTCTGCCAATTTATTTTTATCTCCTTTCTAAATGGGGGTCAACTCTTAAAGGAAAGAATGTGCTTCCCAAGAGCAAATTCTTTCCTTAACAAGTAGACTCCATTTTGAAAAGTCCTCCTTATCCCAAGAAGCAAACTGCAGGAAGTCACTTCAGTTTTCCTTTGTAAAAATGTTGGAAGAACATGAAGCAAACATGAATTCACTTACTTGTTCCCTTTTGTCAAAATGAAAAAAAAAAAAAAAAATGAAAAAAAAAAACATGGACGTGTACACATATACTCAGAGCTCTAGATAAGAGGGGTATTTGATGATAATGGAGGGATAATTTTCTTCATTTCTCATTGAAACCATATGTTATGACCCCTCATCTGAACTGTCTCATCAAGGCGGTTCAGATGAGGGGTCACAACATATGTTTTTATCCAGAATTTACAAACATTATCCCTAATTGTCATCAAATACTCCCTCTTATCTAGGGCTCTGAATTACTGTAATAAGTGTAAGATGGAACATACTGGAATACTTAATAAAATACACCACATGAAATAAGTAAAGTGCATTGTAGCAAGGGATTCTGAAGTTCAAACTCACTACATGTAGCTGCAGTTTTGTTTTGTTTTTTTGCATCTTTCGTAGAAACTCGTAAATTTCTTTGTGTGTTTCACCAAGTCCTTTTCTGATTAGTGCTTTTGAGATTTAGTAGAATTGTTAATTTTCTCACTCAATACAAGTTTATTTTTCCTCTATTTATTTAGTTGGCCTTTGAGAAGTTAATGCTTTAATCAGTCTACCAGACAGTGTCAAGGACTTCTCAAAATACAGTGACTGAATGTTGGAGTTTAAAACGAGGTCCCATCTCCATATGACCTATTATTGGTGGGACATTATACCCGAGTTCACTCACTCGCTCGACTAAAAGTTGACTGAAGTCTAAGACTTTCTCTGGATGAGACCTTTCGTCTGCTTCTGTTGGCATAAATAGTTCAGCAGGCTTCCATTCTGCAAAAGAATTTAAAGGAGCTTTAAATCACTTTTAAATTCAAACTGCTTATACAGAACTTATGAAATGATAAAGTTTATTCAAATTTTATAAAAAGCTGCATTAAAACATTGAGAGCACTATCCGTTATATTTGGACCATTTGCATTCTTATGCAGGCTGAATTTTACAGTAATTCTGCTGCATTTACAGAATGTCAACAGATGCTGTATACATTTAGCATCTATGGACAGGCTTGTTCCCATTGTGATTCAATGGAAGTTTAATGGGGCAATAACTATATTGTGAGTTGTCCAGTTTCGCTTAAATTCAAACATGTCTGAAACGTTTTAGCCATCAAAAATGCTTAGCGGTTCAAGATGTTCTACTGAGAAATGTAGCAAGCAGACATCATTTTCCAATTAAGAAAACAAAAGTCTGATGATATGGCAGTTTCCACCATATCTTATATCGTCCACAAAGCAAGGAATAATAAGCAAATTCGACAAATTTATAATTTATGTCCCCCGCCTTGGAAACTAGGTCTCCACTGTATATACACTTAGTGTTTGAGCTGGAAAAGCGGCTACGTTAAAAATGTGAAAAAAGTAATAAAAACAAATGTGAGGATTATATCCAAACCACATGCATATCGTCAGACCATGATCAAAACACCTGTGAAGTTTCAAAGGAATGGGCATAAAACTGTAGGAGAAGTTGCACACACAAGGTACCCACTATCTATTCACTTTGATAGTAAAAAATGTACGAAAAATGGCTAAGTTCAATCTGCGAAAAAAGTAATAAAAAATAATGTGAGGATTATATCCAAACCACATGCATATTTTCAGACCATGACCAAAATACCTGTGAAGTTCAAAGGAATCAGCATAAAACTGTAAGAGGAGTTGCGCACACAAGGTACCCACTATCTAGTCACTATGATAGTAAAAACGCCTAAAAAATGACTAAGTTCAACTTGTAGAAAAAGTGACAAAAAATAATGTGAGGATTATATCCAAACCATATGCATATCTTCAGGGATTATATCCAAACCATATGCATATCTTCAGACCATGACTAAAACACCTGTGAAGTTTCAAAGGCATCGGCATAAAACTGTTGGAGGAGTTGCACACACAAGGTACCCACTATCTAGTCACTTTGATAGTAAAAAGGTCTAAAAAAAATGACTAAGTTCAACTTGTGGAAAAAGTAGCAAAAAAATAATCTCAGGATTATATCCAAACCACATGCATATCTTCAGACCATGACAAATATATCTGTACAGTTTCGAAAGAATCGGCATAAAACTGTAGGAGGAGTTGCACACACAAGGTACCTACTACTTTACGGGGACGGAAAGACGGATGGACGAAAACTATGTCCCTCCGCTTTTCTTCGAAAGGCGGGGGACAATAACTGGTGTTAATGGTCCAATATGATCCATTATTAACCTTTGCTGAGATCCTGTTCAATAAATGCAGCCCTCAATGCCCTTAGTGACTAACTACCTGCAGAACTTGCTTATAAGTTATTTGCATAGATCAAAGGTCTGGGTTCTTTCTATCATACTTTCTGGTAGGCCAACCAACAGACATCATGATCATCGTACTGGCTGTCTCTAGTTTGGTAACACAGTAACAGGGAGCCATCTCTGGTACAGTCTGTGTATAATTATTAAGTAACCACCATCTCTGGTACAGTCTGTGTATAAGTAACCAATCATAGAGTCTCCTTCCTGCTTATTAGACAAAAAAAAAATCTTCAAATTCATTTGCAAATCAGCACAATCAAAACCAGATGTTCAAGCTGGCTTTTGCTGACCAATACCTACACAGTGTTTAAATCAGTTTCACGTAAACCCCATACGAATCCATGATCTTCTGTTTATAGCAGATGCACAAATTACATATTTAAACACTTCCCTTGGAATAGAAGAAATCAGTGCAAATGCTTGATTTTTTTTTAGAGCACCTGGTCTTCCTGACTGAGTACCAGTGCACAGAATGTCAATATTTTTCTATTCTACCACCTTTGTCAGACTAGTCCAGACTAGCAATACAATTGTCCAATGTAAATTTTAACAAGACCTGTCACCAGGACAGGATAGCTCGCCTGACAGTGCCTGGCCCATCACCTAAAAAAATATAATGTAAAACTTTAACGTTTTACTAACCCCGCCGCTGCCGCTAACGCCAACGCCAGAGGTAGTACAATAGCTCTTCCTGAACTTCATTCAGGCGAGCTAAAAAGGGCAGTGCCAGTGAGTGAGACCTGTATTATTTGGAGCTATGCATTTAATGTGTCCCAAAAAATACATAAATAATTATGAAGATTGTATGAAAGGAACCGTTATTTATGAAAGTAAAGGTAAAAGGTTTTCCAGAGTCTTGTGGTCGTAGGGGAAGAAGGCTGTTAGAGCCCTACTGTATCTTGGGCACAGCATATAATATGAATTACATGTGTAATAACATTTGGCACATACATGTAACGTCATTGACAACGTACGCGCCAACAATGCGTTTACTTATTGAATTAATGTTCAATTTGAAGACGTTAAAATCTCATGACATTTTAAAGGGCAATATGATAAACAGAATCTTACACTCGTGGTCATTTCATATGAAATTTATGAAACTCGCCAAAGGCTTGTTTCATAAATTTCATATGAAATGATCACTCCTACAAGATCCTCTATTTAATGCAATGCCATTAAAAGTATACCTACAGCAGATATTTGAACAGTATTCTTCAGGCATTTTTCAAGTTTCTCTGCTCCCACAAGCATGTTGCTGAAGTGGCACACATAGCGTATTTTGGATTCATTTCTTTCATTCTCAAAAGTACATTGTTATTGGTATTTCTGTCCACCATCAGATTAACCTTTCACAGGCATAATCAACTACATTTTCTTCATATGTTTCAGTCCCTAAAAATAAATTAAAAGATTTTCCGAATGTTCATATACATGTATAATGTAAAGTACGCATAATCATAACAAAGAGCTCTTGATACAATGTAAGAGGGAGTATTTGGTGATAGTTAAGGATAACTTTTGTTATTTCTGCATAAAGACATATGTTGTGACCCCTCATCTGGACTGTCTGGACAAGACGGTTCAGATGAGGGATCACAACATATGGTTTCAATGAAAAATAAGAGAAAATTATCCCTCAATTATCATCAAATACCCCTCTTATCTAGAGCTCTGTTAACAGGAGATAAGAGGTGAAAGGATTCACCGAAATTGTATCATATCACTGCCCTCTCATGATTCATTGAAAACTGCATCTGGTGCTATCCATATATTGTCGGGACAATATGATATACTATGTCAAGTTTCTTTCAACTTCTTTGAAAAGTTTTGTAAAATCTATAACTTGGCAAATTTAAGCTGTACAGATACACTTTCATATGAAGCAATCTAAACCATTTTCTTTCTTTTTTTCCTTTTTTTTTCTCAACTGTGTCAAATCCATACTGGTCTGACATTCAACACAGGCAACGAAGCAACGTACTATAAAACTCGATAGTTTTCGCATACTTTTTAGATTTATTTCAAACTATCATTCTTACGGACCCGGCAGATTGTTATACCTCTTAGTCAGATCAGATTTTCGAAGAAATTCCGTGTAGTATAAATACAGTGCTTAAATAAGTTTTTACAGGAATTTGTTGCCTAGTCGTTGTAGCCCAATAATTGTTTTCAAGCATTTCTTGAATATATATGCACATGAATTCAGTAAAACTTTTGATTCCTATTTCAAGAGTCAGGGGTCTGATGGTCCGTGAGTCTATACTTCTGAAACAAACTTATCCTGATGAGCGGAACAAGCAAGTTTCATGTACGTTGTCCTCATTACCTGTGTTGAATGCCATCCAGTGTGAACTAATAAAGGAAAGAATACACCCAACCCCTCCCCTGACCAGATTTTTACCTTTATGAATAGACCCGATTATGGAAGGGCATCTTCATTCAGGAAAGAAAAGAGGACATCGCAGAAGTTGTTTCCCTTTGTAAAAATGGCAGAATACATCGTTGTGTACCCATACACTATAAACAGTTCCATTGTCCTAGATGGACTGTGTTAATTCTAAAACACAATTCTAGAATAAACAGTGTATTGTTGCAAAATGGGCACTCTAATATTAGAAAAACATTAATATTGCAGCGCCCATTTTGCAACAATACACCATGTACACTGTTTATTAAAAAAAAAATGTATACATGAAGTGTGTGTGTCGATAATAGTAACTGTCCCTAGTTGATAAAAGTCTCCATTGGCAATTAGCTCCACAGAATTTGATAAGGTTTGTTGTTAATGGAAAAATTCTTGACCATTACATTTCCCAGCTACTAGTAGCCCAGCACTGGGCTGGAAAATCCCTAGAAACCGTTTTCATTTTTTAATAAAAGCATCGCAAACGACTGTGTGATACCCCGCCACTGCAAACCATTTTCACAAACCGATTTTTCCAGATTTATCTTTTCTCTGTATAACCACGGGGCAGAGGCAGCCTAACCCCACTGAACATGGGTAAAAGTCTCTGTCATAACAGGACATTTTATTACTCTGGTCACTTAAAATAAGCTTCCGATAAATCACTTACCACTTCAATCAAATACAATTTTAGTGATTTTTAACATGTGGCCATGGGGCAGGGGCAGATAACCCCTTAAGGGTCAAATTTTAATCACCACAAGAAGATTTTATTACTTCTATCATCAGATGTAAATTTCTGAATCCGTTTCACATGATTTTATATAGATTTTACCCCTATCATCTGATTTTATGCATGTATATGGACCAGGGGCAGGGGAGATAACTCCCATGGGGTAAATTTGAGCATCACTGGAGGCTTTCATCACTCGGATGATCGGATCATTTACTGTAAGTTTCAGTAGAAATGCTTCAAACTCTGATTTTATATGGAATTTTTCATGATTTTATACATGTATATAGCCCCAGGGCAGGGGCAGATAACCCCTGATGATATAATTGCTGGGATATACAAAGCTTATGTTACTTCGATCATGTTTGTGAAGTTTCATCACGATACTCCCAGTAGTAAAGGAGCTAGCAGCCAGAAACCATTTTTTGTACATTGACAAGTGCCATAACCCTGTCAGAAATTATCGAAATTTGCCCATTAACAATCCCAAGCGAGACATTCTTGGTACAAATGCATAAGCAAAATTTGAAGAAATTCCGTTGATAAATACTTAAGTTATCGAATGGAAACGAAGTGCGGACGGACGGACGTACGTACTACGGACGGACGGACACACGGACGGCCAACGTGAAAACATAATACCCCGCCACTAACGTGTGGCGGGGTATAAAAACTAGAAACCTGTTTCTGAAATAATTTAGGGCTAGAGCTGGAGCGGGACTGCAGCCACTAGCAGCTACTGAGCCTCCTTTACTTACATATGGCAACTGGAAGAACAACACCAGAAACATCACTGATGTTGTACATTGTCTCTTCTGTGATTCCCCTGTCTCCACGAGGCACTTGCCTTTCTTGTGTATGATTTGACAAATATCGAGCACCCTCACATATTATTTGTCTTATTGTTGGCCTTAAATCAACTGCTGTATAAGAGAGGCTATAGCGGAGTCGAAAATAACAATCTCTACAATGACTGAATCTACACGGCACACACAAGCATGCACTGGAAATGACTGGGATGATTGTTTGTTTAATAGTCAAGTAATTAATTTGTTTTTAATTGATATGATGCATGCAGTAGAAACCCTTAAACTCCCAGTGTACGAATCTGCAAGCTGTACGAATCTGCAATATGTCACTTTACAGCACTTCACTTTCTCCAACAATCAAGAGGCATATCTGATAAACACACCTAACAAATACATGTAGTGAGCTCAGAATTGTGTAACATTATCTGTAGACGGTGCTACAATGAATAACTGAATAAAAACTCAGCATACAAATTCACAAAGTTCTGTCAAACTTGTGGAATACCCGCCTTTAATTTTTGTGTAATTGTTTACAAGTTTCTCTGTTTTACTGTGAAGAGCTAACAAGGGAAGTAACTGCGTAGCAACCAAAGTAGAATAGAATTGAAGAAAATTTGGCTTTTGGGGTCCAACCACCTCCAGAATTAATGCAGAAAACTACTTTACCCCACTTAGATTTTTTATGAAATTTGTATTATAGGCTTTTCTTTATTTACTAGAATATGGCACACTATCTGTATCAGACTGCGTTTTGCACATTGCCCTCTTAAATAGGAGACCATGGTACACCAAGAAAACCTAAAATTTCCCATTTAAGTGATAACTGGAGCAAACAGCAGTTTCAGAATATACACTTCCCACTTTGAATTATTTATTTGTTGTCTACTTTATACAAAAACTGCAAAATTAATCAGTTTCAGACAAAGTATGAATGTTTAAAATCTTAAGATATCCACCTACTGTAATTTCCCACCAGTTTCAACATTTTCTAATTTCATCTGCCGTTTCCATGACAACGGAAAGAAGAATCGCAAAACTAAGTATAACTTTTTCGTTTTTTGATACACCCTTTCATTTGAAATAAGTGTCATCAAAATCCCTTTCGGTGCGGGGACAAAATAGTTTGGTGCTTACAGAGAATTGATGTTAAAAGCAGAGTAAATTCCATACTCAGCTAAACTGAGCATGAAAACAGCTGTACTTATCAGTAATTTGCTATTTATTAGCAGGTAAAATTTCATGCTCAGCTGAGTTGAGCACAAAAAAAGTTTTATAACCTCGGGGCCAGGCCTTCGACCCAAATTGACGAATTCAGGCAGATTGGTGAATACTGTCAGACATCGTCAATTGTCGACAAATGAGCCTCGGCACGAGAAAATCAACATAGTGGCATGTGCGCCCAGCGAAGACTCAGATCAACCGGGACATCCGCCCAGTCTGATCAGAGTCTACACTATCTGCATGGACTTAGCTTAGACCGTTAGCTACCCTTAAAGCGTATAGAAAAGACTCTGATCAGACTGGGCGGATGCTCAGGCTGATCCAAGTCTGCGCTGGGCGCTCATGCCACTTTGTTGGTTTTCTCGTGTCGCTCTCAAATGTGTAATGCTACTGTCAAAAAATTGTGGCAAAGTGGACAACGGCATCGTTATCTCTCCCACAGAGTCTTGGGGTTTAGACTTTGGTCACTAGAGCCTCAGTGGAGTCGCAAGAAGTTGATACTGATACTACTTTGAAACTCTACTGGCGAAAGTCCAGGCCCCCAAGTGTCTGATGACTCGCCGGTATTAAACGAGATAGGAAGCGACAGAATATGATATATCTCGATGTTTGGCATTGTTACCGGTTTGTGTATACTTGCAATTGCACATGTTTTCATTTTCATTAATGTTCTAGCTCAGGGAAGCACTGAGGAAGAGAAATGCGAGGAAAAGATCTCTTGCTACTCTAGAGTCAGACCTGAAAAAGCGATCTAGAAGCGAATCTCTGGTAATATTTCAATGCTGGCCTAATATTAAAATGTTTACGAACAAGTGTGTTTAATAGAGAGAGAGTGTGTTGTGTGTTGAGGGCTGTGCAGGGAGTTGGGTTGGGGCTGTTGGGAGCGTGCATTTGTGCATTCCTATATGCGGATTTCATGTCAATTTTTAGGAAGAAATTTCAAAATGAAAAAAATATTATTTACTTGCCATCAGTGGAAATGAAGACCATCTTGAAAGTACCAAGAAAACAGTTGTTATTTTCTCTTTTTGCTCGAACTTAAATTGTTACTTCATTTGAGCCGCGACACGAGGAAACCAACAAAGTGGTTGTGTGCCCTGCGCAGACTCAGATCAGCCTGCGCATCGGTCCGGTCTGATCAGAGTCTTCGCTGTCCGCATGGAGGTAGCTTAGACCCTTAGCTACCCTTTAAGCGCTTAGTGAAGACTCTGATCAGAGTCTGCACTGGGCGCACAACCACTTTGTTGGTTTTCTCGTGTCGCGGCTCATTTACTTTTTCTCGTTTGGTGCTTGGGTAAGGCGTGAAATTTATTGCATCAATTCTTGAGCTTTGGTGTGTTATACTTCACCAGTTTAATTATGGTATGGTTTCTATCAGAAAGCGGAAGGTAACCTGTGTTTTACGGGAGCCCAGTTACGTTTCATCATTTGGTGCATTTCAAAGGTCAATATCTTTGTAACTAAATGACGAGAAAACTTCACAGGATATGTGAATTTCATGCGGATAATCAATCCCTGTGCTCTTCTTAGGTGATATCTTTAGATTTATAGACTTCTCTTTTTGGTACATGTAAAAAAATTAAACGCTTGTGCTACTTTGAACTAGCAGTTTGTATTGTGCAATATGTGCAAATTAAAAAAGATTTGTCAAGTATGTTTGCAGCAGATGGATGAATGGGTTGCGATTTTACGTCCTTTTAAAAATATTTCAGTCATATCAGGGCAATTTGTGGGTTATTATGAAAGGTTGTGTGCAATGGAAACCCGTTTACGATTTTAAAAGATTCGCGCCTACAGCGGGGCCAAAGCTCGCTGGTACCGCTAGATCAGCAATCCAGTGCTTAACCTACTGAGCTACCGGGAGCTAGCAGCAGAGCCAGAGGTAAGGAATGTTTGCTTGCTTTACTTTGATGCTGGAATCACAAATTAGTATCATTTTTATTAGTTCGCTTGAGATTTTAGGCTCATAGGTGAGCTTATGATATAGCCAGGCATCTTTTTTCCCTCCGTAGTAAACATTGTCAAACATGTTCTCCTCTGAAACCACTGGGCCAATTGAAGCCAAATTTGATATGGGGTCTCAGTGGGATGGAGTAACGACAGTTGTTCGCGGAGTCTGGGTCACATGACCAAGATGACCACCACGCTGATACATGATAAAAATTCTTTAAAAATCTTCTTCTCCAGAACGAAAGGCACAAAGATCTTGTGGATGGTGTGCATTATTAGGGACTCGGGTACATCTTAGTTTGTACAAATCATGACCGTGCGTTGACCTTGACCAAAATTAATGGCAAGGTCAATTTTTGTGCGTAAGTTTTTATGTGGTAAAATGATTAAACAGTGTATTTCTCAGAAACTTTTTAAGTCTTAGGCATAATATTTGGTATTAATGGTTAACTAAATGAGCAAATGAAGATATTATGTTGCGAAAGGTCACGGTCATTCAAACATCTTCTCTGAAGTCAACTTGGCCGATTGAAGCCATATTTCATACGGAGTTTTATTGAGTTAAAAACAACGTTTGTTCAGATGGTTTTGGCCTCATGACCAAGATGGCCGCCAAACCATATATGGTAAAATCCCTTCAAACTTCTTCTTCTCCAGAACCTCAGACTCAATGACCATGTGGCTTGGTATGTAGCATTGGGGCTACAAGCCCAGCATTATTTGTACAAATCATAACTGTGCGTTGACCTTGGCCTAATTAAGGGCAAGGTCAATTTTGGCGCGTTATGCTTTGATATGGTAAAATGTTTAAACAATGGACTTCTCAGAAACTTTTAAATCTAAGATATAATATGGTTATATGGGTAACTAAATGAGCAAATGAGGACTTTGTTGCTAAGGGTCAAGTACATTCTTTGACATTTGTTCAAAGACACTGAGATTCTGTCGCCCCTCATTATTTTCAAACATCTTCTCCTCTTAAAGCCACTGAGCCATTTGAAGCCATATTTCATATGGACCTTTACTGGGTCAAAGGAACCAACATTTGTTCAGATGGGCTTGGTCACATGACCAAGATGGCCGCCAGCCCATATATGGTAAAACCATTTTAAAAATCTTTTTTTTTTCAGAACTTATGTCAATGAACTTGTAGCTTTGTATGAAGCATTGAGGGCTCAGGGGCCGTATTCATAAAACAACTTAAGTCGTTGCTCTGCTGTTGCTAAGGCTAAATTTCTTAGAAGGAGATTCCCTACAACTATGAAATTTGCTCTGGAGGAACAGTCTTACAAAGACTGTTCCTCCAGAACAAATTTCATGGTTGTATGGAATCTCCTTTATAGATATTAAGCCTTAGCAACAGCATAGCAACGACTTACGTGGCTTTATGAATACGGCCCCAGGCCCCTTTATACATATAATGACCGTACAATGACTTCGACCCAATTTATGGCAAGGTCAACTTTGGTATGCTGTGCTTTTATATGGCAAAATGCTTAAATAGTTGATTTCTCAGCAACTATTTAAGTCTAATGTGTAATGTTTGGTATATATGTGGTTACTAAATGAACAAATTAAGACATTATGTTATTAAAGGCCCGGGTCATTTTTACCTTTGTTCAAGGTCACTGCGATTCTGTTACCCGTAAACATTTTCAAACATCATCATCTCTGATGCCACTTGGCCGATTAAAGCAATATTTCATATAGAGCTTCACTGGGTCAGGGATGTCAAGGTTTGTCCAGATTGTTTTGGTCACATGACCAAGATGGCAGCCATGCCTTTATAGGGTAAAAAAAAATAAAAATCTTCTTCTCCAGAACCAAAACGCCAATGACCTTGAAGCTTTGTTTGTAACATCGGGGACTTGGACCCTACAATATTTTTTTTCAAATAATGACCGTGCGTTGACATTGACCTAAATTATGGCATGATCAACTTTAGAATTTTATGCTATTATATCGGACAAAACTTTAACAGGAGATTTCTCAGAAACTATTTAAGTCTAATATATAACAGTTGATTTATATGTTGTTAAAATCAAGGACAGTTTTCGACTTTTGTTTAAGGTTACTGATATTTTGTTGCCCGACATCATTTTCAAACAACTTCTCCTCTGAAGTCACTAGGACGAGTGAAGCCATATTTCAGATGGAGCTTCACTGGGTCAGAGGAACCAAAGTTTGTTCAGGTGTCTTGGTCATATGACCAAGATAGCCACCATACTCATATATGGTAAAACATTTTGAAATTCTTCTCCTGAACTGAAGGTCAATGATTGGTATGTAGCATTTTGGACTCGGGCTCCTCTTAGTTTGTACTAATCATGATCGTGCGTTGACCTTGACCTAATTTTTGGCAAGATCAACTCTGCAATGTTATGTTGTTACTTGTATATCGGGAAAAGCTTAAACAGTCAATTTGTCAGAAACTATCTAAGTCTTGTAGATGATTGATGGTTTATATGTCAATAAAATGAGCAGATGAAGACATTATCATGGCAAAGGTCAAGGAATTATTTGACCTTTGTTCAAGGTCACTGAGATTCTATCAACTGTTAACGTTTTCTCAAGCCTCCGGGCCGATTGAAACCATATTTACATATGGAGCCTTCCTTGGTCAGGGGGTCAAATGTTTGTTCAGATGGTCTTGTTCACATGACCAAGATAGCCGCCATTCCTATATATGGAAAAATCTTCTAAAGCCATTCTTCTGCAGAACCAAAACGCCAATGACCTTGAACTTTGTGTGTAGCATTAAGGACTCGAGCCTTTGTTTTACAAATGATGACCCTGCATTGACCTTGACCTATTTCCTGGCGAGGTTAACTTTGGTTCCTTATGCTTAAATATGGAAAGATGCTTAAACAGTGAATTTCATTCATTTTATTTATTTTGCCCAGATATGATTATTGTAAATAATGGTTAACAAAATGAAGACATAAAGGCCAGCATAGGTCACGGTCATTCAGTCAACTTTGTAACGGTCACTGAGATTTTAAAAATGAAATATGCTCTCCTCAAAAACCACTAGTTTAAAATTTGTAACAAACAAGGGACGTTACAAATGGTGTCCTGACAGTAAGGACTCAGGTTAGCTACAGGACCATTGGTCCTCTGGTAATTATTTTTGTAGTATGGTCTGTATATTGTCGACAAAAGCAAATGATACTGTAGTTAGAGGGCGCCAATGCTCTGAAAGGTAAATTTTCTCATGGCTTGGCCTCTACAAATTTTGTTTAAGTGACATTAAGTGGCTCGTAATGTACCTAAACAAGATTGTTTTAATCATTTACAGGGACAAGAGATATCTACTGCTAACTTAGACAAAAGCATCGAGGACAGAAAGTCAGACTCCAGCCCAAAAAAGAAGCACAAATTGAACCGGAAGTGGCAAAATATAAAGAAACACTCAGGGATGAATGGTTTGGACGACTGGCAAATGAAACAAAGGAAAGAATACCAAAGGGATATTAGGCGAACCATTTCAAATGATCTTGACTGGACTGTATAAAATCCATATAAATTGTAGTTAGCGGACATGAAGAATGGAGTTTCTGGGACACTACTAAAATTAAGTTTTACTTTCCTGAGTTTCCGCCATAGCGACTCGATGGTCGAAATATGCATGAGACCGGATCAGCTGTATCACCTCAGGACATTTGCTTATCTACATAATTTGGGTAGGCTTGAAACACTTTGCCTGCACTTCCATATTTAACTCCTTATAGTGGTATAAATTCATGTCTTATTTCATCGTGAGGAATGGCTTCAAGCTCTTCGCTATAGTTTCGTCATTGTAAATAACCGTGATTTCTCAACTTTAAACAAACCTTAAGTTTCTCATAAAAGTAAAGAAAACGATTTTTTTTTCATTTTAGACAGGAAATTAAATGACTTGGGAATATATATTTTTTGAGAAACTCTGAAATCTCTGTTGGAAGAATTTCAGTTTGCATTATCACTGAAAAATTGATGAAGCATGGCAAACAATATTTGCCATGATCTGGAACAAATGACGTCATATACCGTTACCATAGCAACTGACAGTTCATAGTGATGTCTAATTGACGTCATTGATACGTCATTATGCAAGCCACAAAGCACAACATTTGATAATTTCACAGCTGCCAAGGTAACATATCTTTGACGTCATGTCACCTATAATTCGAGCACAATGTATGCCACGCTCCTCTCGAATTATAAGTGAACTGCTACCTGAAATACATACAATAGGAAAGTGTGATTTTCTCAAACGCTCCTCTCGAATTATAAGTGAACTGCTACCTGAAATACATACAATAGGAAAGTGTGATTTTCTCGCTGGCAACTTAAACGCTTACGATATCGCAAAACTTGAATCGTCAGGTTTCAATTACCAGCGTGAGACCCATTTGTTAATATTGCATTGCTTGACGGGGAAATAGAAAAAAAAATAAGTCTTTTGTGGAACGATTTGTCATTTTCAAGCACATGCTCCTTGCCGTTTGCCGGTTAGATAAAAAGTATAAGCATATCAACAAACGTAAATCACGTTTTGAAATAGAAAATTTAATTATTTCCCTGGGTGTGGGGTATTGCTTTGAGATTATAAAAATACATAGGAAAATATGAATACCTCACAGAAGGGCATAACTAACTAGTTAAATAGCCGAAACCAGTGTACTTTTAGCAAAAGAAAAAATGAGAACGATATCTAATTATTCTAACCGGACTATATTCCATGAGCTGCCAACCATAACCGAGGTCCCCCAAGTAGAAGAAGTGCGTCGAGTGAAGACTCTCATAGTGGGTTTGACAATAATATTAGCTAGTAGCAGCTACACCGAGCACGCACATGACGTCATAATGACGTCGAACTGACAGATGCGACGTCATTACGTCGCATCAACGTCGTTACGACGTCATGCGCCCGTTCTATAGTCATTTGTCAACAACAAAAGATAAAATTAAAACAGTCTGTGGATCGTAGTTACTGTAGTCGATTCAATTATCCTTGTTCGGAGTAACAATATATGAATCCTTAGGAATCTATATAGCAAATAACGAAGACTGATAAGAATGCGTAGATGGATATTTTGAGCGTGAGGTTTTATTATTGTCACATATAGGGCCTATGGAACTAATGTGAATAATCATAAGTTCGATCTCAGAAGTTGAAGAAACATTCACAAATTTGAAATATTTAGACGAACAGACATGGACCCCTCTGGAGAGGTATGAGTAGGATTTAGCATCTAGTAAAGTAAAAAGATAAACACTCTCGCCTATTCTAATACGCTCACCATGGAAGTTCGGTTATTAAAAGTACGGCTCTGTTTCGGTCGTTGCCATTAGTTATATTTCCTGATCAGACTTCACAGCTAGCTAGATGGCAATCATAAACAAGAGAAAACATGCGTGAGTTTTAATGAATTTTATTGTAAATATGTGTATATTTGTACAAAATACTGTAAAACATATTAATAACGTTATTATACTTTCTATGTTTATCATCCACAAAAGCAAAACAAATAATGAGTACAACAAATTTGCTGTCTATTATAGATAAATACAGATTAGTTATTTCCGTGTAAATGCTTAGTTTGCTATTCAGCAGTAATTGATGAGAAACCAGTAAAACCAGGTAGTCTCAGCAGTATATTTGTTTTGTTTTGCATCAAACTCAAAATGCTCCCGCTTGCACAATACTAAGTATAATAACCCTCCTCCATTTCATCATGATGATCCATACTGTTTAGATTTATTTTTACTTATGAATCCGCTCATGCAGTTGTCACATAATATACTCAGCGTCAATGAAAACGCGCCAGTTTTATCATGTCATACATGTATATTTCCCTAAATTCAATGATCATTCCATATCAACATGATATAGTTATCAGTTCGAACCATTTCATTACGCTCATGACGTTGCTTTGCCTAAACATACGCTGTGAGTGTGTGACGTAACGTAAGCTCTGAAATCAAGAACAACGAAATTGCAGCATAATTTCACATGCCAGAAATTCTGCATTAATGGATTTTGCTAGAGAATAGATAGTCTATCAAATCGTCATAGAAAGGAAATCCAGACCGCCGAAGGCAACAAAGTACATTGGAGTCGAAGGTCACTATTTTGTCACATTCTTTAAAACATGGACAGACAAAAGTAACTTATTATAAATATGTTACCTTTTGCAACCTAAAATGCTGAGATCAGTGGTAGGAACTGAACTTCAGAAGTTTTGTGGGGGCAAATTTTAACCATTTTCCAGCCCGAGCATGACGTTACATTTATAACGTCACCCATATTTGCCAAACGGCGTCATAATTCCGTGGAGAAAAAGTGGTTTTATGTCAAGAGACCTTCCAAAGTACGATTTATTTGCAATCACGTATCTGACAGAGCGCGAAATAAGGATTTATTACGCTTTAAATGTGTCATTTGATATTGAAAGTGTTCAGACACGTCACTTTCGACGTCACGCTCGAAAGCGCCGACTGGTTGACGAATTTTATTTGTAAACATCCTATCCCAACACCAGAAATTAAAGATTTATTAAATTATCTGTTAAATAAATAAACCAAATATGAAACTAACATAATGTACCATATATCCAAATTGGTGCGTTTTCATTGACGCTGAATATATATATTTTGTATCATATACCTCTTATGCCATATTCTGTATGGGTTGAGTGTAAAGAAAATATGGACTTTGCAAGCATTTGATCGAAGGTGACCAATTTATCTTGCAATGACAAGACTTTTAATGTGAGCATAAATATGAATATTATTGTGAATTATATTGAGATCGCAAGTACATCTTTTTACACTGCAGAGTAACTAAATTTGTTTTATACACATCTCCTTGTTTCGCATGATTTGAAATACTGCAGCTTACAGTTGACTGACACTTAACATAAGGGCCTCCCTATTTGATCATGAAATTCGCGTCACAATACGTCACAAGCCAATCAGAAACGGAGGTAAACTATTTATAGTTAAATGTATATTATCACGATTTCTGTATTGTATCCGGATGCTTTTAAGGATAGAAATCACTCAAACATGTAAATTATTATACACTAATATACTGGACCAAAAAGTTAAGGGTCAAACAGTTTACTGAATTTTTTTATATCGAATTTTTTTTTTCCAAAAATCATTTTCTTCTGTTGAATACATGATTCATGGCTGCATAAGACTGCATGACTCATATAGAAATCTGATCACATCAGCAGAAATGAATAAACGGGTATACCCTTAAATTCAAAATGAAAACTTGCATTACCATAAAACTGAATGTCCTTTATTTTTGGCTTTATCCATGCAAAATCATTTTCAGTTCTCAGTGTGACCTCCGAAGGCCTGAATAACTGCATGATAGCCACTCGGTATGTTTCTGGTAAATACCCAAGAGGCCCATATAGGGACTCATTTGTCATTTTTCACTAAAGGCCTGAATGAGCTCCCCATGAGTGTCAGGAAGGCTCTGGTGATTAGAATTGGCGGAGTAACCTGTCTAAAGCATGCTCAAACGGATTAAACTTGTGAGTGAATTGACATATCAGTGAGGACGATTGTTTTTGTCGCAAGGTACTGGTCCACCACATTTGCTTTGCGATTCGATAATGTCATCGCCACAAACTGCAGCAAACGGTCTCGTAACTGAATAAAACATGTTATTCCTAACTCGAAAACCAGTCAAAGCGCCTCTACATGGCATGTTCAAGTCCACACAGCTGCAAATCCAGATGCCGGCCCATACCATTACCCTCCCTCCTCGAGACATGTCATATTCCACATGACGATTTGATTTATAGTCGACATGACGTAAACCTGGCCACCATCACACCTTTCTTCTATCATCGTCGATATCTACTCACGATCTGGACTCATTTGCGAAATGAACATGGGTCCAATGAAACAGTTTCCAATTCGCGTCACCAGTCGCCTAGCATACCTATGGTATCGCGTGAAACCTGGCCTCATTGCAGGCATGCAACCACGCAAATTACCTGTCTAAAGTCAGTTTCTAACCATTTTCGCTTAAAATGGCCGATTATATCATTTTTATGGGAAAAATGCACATCCTCACATTGTTATTGTGATAAACCAGTAGCTTTGGACAGAGACAATCGTCCGTGCGGACAAGTCTGGTTAATCACAAGTTTTAAATCAGATTGAGCATGCTTGGCTGATGTTACAACACAAAAATTCTAATCACCAGGTGCTTCAGTAAACTCCTCGAGAGCTAATTCGGATATTTCATGAAAATGGCAAACGAGACCCCAAATGAGCATCTAGCGCTTTACTAAAAACACGCCGAGTAGCTGTCATGAAGCTATTCAGTGCCTCCGAGATATCGGTGATCACTGTAAATATTTTTGCATAGATAAAGCAAGGAATCTTTGACATTCGATTTTGTGGTCATACCAATTTTCACTTCAATTTTAGGGGTATATCTGTTTATTCGGTTTTTCTGGTGTGTCACGTGATTCGATTCCAATATTTGTCATGCTGCCCTGTGCCACTTTAAAAAGTGTATTGAATAGAAAAAAATGTATATTATTTGGATATTGTTTTTCATGATCTAAGTTCCAGTCCAATATTTGATCCCTAACTTTTTGGTCCAGTATATATTCGCCACTGTATCATAAATAGAGCGAAAGATAATGCCACAGACAAGTGTTTCAAAGTGATGAGGCTGAATGACATAAAAGTTGGTATATAGGATTTAAGTCTTTTCTATTACATGTAGGACTGGCTCCTACTGAGAAGGGAGGCAGGAAAATGACAATGGCAGATTTGCTGTGATAGTGTACTCATCACCGACATTCTTTAAAACAACAGCAGAAACGGCTCTGATGCTCTTTCTTAAGAAACTACATTGCTTGACGATTTACGACCTGCAATCTCCAACAGTCAAATGAAAAAGACATGCTATCGCAAAATCATAACACTGTCACCTCTCGATATTTCAAAGTCAAAGTTAATCTCAAAGTGCTAATATTTCAAAGTTAGAAAATTTACTTTGAGATACCAGTAGTTTGAAATGTGGAGAAAATGTGAAAATGTGTCCAGACTATATCGTTTGATATAAGAAGGAACTTTGAGATACATAATTATATAACAGTGTTCGAGATAAAGAGTCAACATTACATTTCTATGCCCACTCCCAACTTTATAAAATTTGGTGGGGCATATTGCTTTGGGATTTTTCGTTCGTCCGTTCGTTTGTCACTTCGTACGTCCGTCCATTCGTTCGTCCATTAGGTTTTAAAGCCTCAAGTTACTTTACAACCGTGCATGCTAGGGCGTTGAAACTTTATATGTGGATTCCTCATAAAAATAGCTTTGAATGTATTTTTCTTTTTATGATTTATGCCCCTTTTTTAGTTATGCCCCTTTCACAAAATGAGATGAATATCTTGTAAGCATAGCCTTGTTATTAAAAAAAATGATCGGGTTTTAGGAGCAGATTACCTGATTAACTTCAGAGAGAATTCTGTAAAATTTTGACGAAATTACGGCCCTTGTTTAAATTGGGCATTTTTCCAACTTTTGAACCGCTTGTCCTAGGAAACTGATTTTGGTATAATAGTAGTCGTTGATGAGTTGAACATTTTAGTAAAGGCTAGGTAACACTGCTTTAAAGATTTACACCCTCAATATTTCTTTTAACTTTCAAATTTCTCACAAAAGATTATATCCTAGGCATGATAATGATTGCTATTAAAAGTACGTTTATCTGCCAAATTTATGATTTGTGATTGTCACTGAAAATAGGAGAATTTAAGAAAATGCACAAAAAGGGCGCCAATAGCGGACCGCCATTCCCGCCAAAAAATGAAGACTGGATACGCCCAGCAATCATAGTTAATCAGGTTAAAGTTATATCAAATGCAAATTCAAATTCTTTATTACACTTAGGTTTACAATGTGTAAACAACAAAAGGAGCAGTATATAAAGCATATACAAGACATGGCATAGTGGTGAACAAGACATTTTCATCACGTGTTCGGCTGAAAGTAACTTATGTGGAGAGTGGATGAAAGTGCTTCAAGTTTTAATCGGCAAATTATATAGCTAACTGACTTTTGGCTTACGACTTATGGGAGGACGATGTACTGGAATATACAAACTTTAGATTTTTTACTACCACCTGAATATAATATATGTCCAGAGTGGAAAGGTTGTCCCATAACTCCTTCCAAATTTATGCAGATTTGATATACATCATATCTATAACCCCGGAAGTAAAGTAATTGCACTTAGGGAATCTTTAGAAGTCTTGTAAATGCATGCGTAGGACGAACAGCTGATGGGGTCATATCCCTTACCTAGACTGCTGTCAACGCTTACATCTACAAGTCTTATGGATTTATTTTATTATTTTTTTTTTTTTTTTTTTTTTTTACGAATAAGTTTAAGCCATTTCTTTAATCGACTTCAGACAATTATTGGTTGAAAAGTACTCACGTGCACAGATTAGAGGTTAATGCTATTGTAAAGTTATTTACTCCACCAAACATAAAATTCAAAACCTGCTTGAAGAAACGCCTTTGGGAGTCACTCAATTTATGACGACAAAATATTCGTGAATATTCAAGAAAGGAACGCATTGATATATCGTCTCTGCCTCCGTAACAAAGATTTTTTCGCAGAAGATTTTTTGAACAAATCTTAATTATGTTGCATACAACTAACCAGTTTCATAATTTTGTGATTATTTCTTAATGAAATACGAGGGAGTATACCTTTAATTAATCATGGGTTTATTTCCCCTGATAATTAATACTTATACAACTACTATGCTCAAGAACCAGTGAGCATAGGGTTTTTAAATTCATACTGTTTCCTCATTCAGAAAATAGCTGACACTTATTTTTCTTTTCTGATGCCGCTTTTTGGAGTTATGTCCCTTTAGTAAATGATATGTATATCTTGTTATGACCATATCTCCAAATGAATTCGAGCTATGACCTTGATGTTTGGTATACTGATCTGGTATGTAGAGTAAATTACCTGATCAACTTCTGGAAGAAATCCATAAAAGTTTGATGGAATTACACGTATAGACCTTGTTCGATTTGGCATTTTTTCAACTTCTGAACCACTTGACATGGGAAGCTTTTTGGATAAAACAGTAGTCCTTGATGAGTTAATGTTAGGTAACTCTGGATGTACTAATTACGTAGTTATTTATCCAGTTGTTCAAAACTTGTGCAGCTAGGGTTCTGAAACTTCATGCACGAATAGGACATGACAAAAGAACCAACCTGTATTGTTTTTCTCTACCTATCTTATACTTTTAAAGTTACTGCCTCTTTATCAAAAATAAAAGAAACGTATGTGACCATTATTATTTTGTGTCCAATATTGACAAACTTATTCCCCTCAAGACTTTCCGACTTAAGACATTTAGCCAAACCAGGAATTTTAAAAATATATTTAGAGAACCATTTTAGGTAGGATGTTGACATTTGGCATACAGTTTGGAATCAGCATTGTAAATAATCTGGTTAACGTCGGAAGAATTTCAATAAATAAAATAATAAAAAAGCAGACCTACACCACTTTCACGGTTAGACATTCTAAAGTGTGACACCTTTAGTGGCAAACATATGGTTGGAAGATTAGGGTTTCACAAACACACTCTCTTGTCGTCTATTACATGTTAACGTATTCTGTTTGTCTGTTATAATATTTGAGCAGCGCCATTTACTTACTTACATGAAAAATAAAAAAGCAAATGAGCCGAGACACGAGAAAACCAACAAAGTGGTTGTGCCCCCAGCACAGACTCAGATCAGCCTGGGCCTCCGTCCAGTCTGATCTGAGTCTTTGCTGAGCACTTAAAGGGTAGCTGAGGGTCCAAACTACCTTCATGCGGATAGGGAAGACTCTGACCAGACTTGGCGGACGCCCAGGCTGATCTGCGTCTGTGCTGGGCGCACGACCACTTTGTTGGTTTTCTCGTGTCGCAGCTCAAATGATCAGTGATAAGCCATACACCAATGCTTTGTTATCTCATATTCGCGCAATCGGTAGGGCACCTGACTCGTAAGTCAGAGGTCCTGGGTTCGAATCCCGGTCTGGCCACATACTTTCGTTTCTCCTTCCGCTGATTCAAGAAGGGCAGTTGTCAGTTACTGGCGAAAGTATGTGCACTAAGTACTAGTTAACCGCTTAGGAGGTCTAAGCCTGCCCAGGAATAGTGTGCTTAGGTTAACTGACCGTCCCGACATGACCTTAGTTGTTTACCGTGGACGTTAAGCATCAAATCAACCAACCAACCAAAAACATCTCATATTCGTGCAAGGCGAATTGTTCATGCATTTGGCCCGTTGTAATAAACCAACAGTGTTGCTGATTGAACATACCCGGTCGCGTTATTAATTTCAAGCCAGCTAGGATATACAACGTACAGAATTCAGTAAACCTCAATTTGCACAATTGGACTGGTTTATGTCTATTTTGTTTTTAGTAAAAAAAAATCGTGCGACTACTTTAAATTTGTTACAGAAATTCTTTCGAATGCCCCCGTTAGGCATACAAAAACTATAATTTAAAGTTGTTTAAAAATACCACGGGTAACTCTGTATCTATCACAACACGAACAGGGTTTATTGTCACACATTGTTGAACAAAATAATATGATTTGATAAACATTTATTGAAAGTGTCTTCTTATTCATTCATTTTTTAACCGAAGCAGGGGAAAATTACGTTGGCATATAGTTTTGAGAATAGCTTCTGCACAGTGCTGCCTGAACAATATGTTCCCTGTTCAAAGCATTTATCATTTATCAACATATACGATTTGAATCCTATAGAAAATGAATATTGGATAATGACGGCCAGTCTGAAAAACGACTTTGTGGGTGCATCGGGCGTTTTATAAATAACCTAAGTTCAATGATCCACAGCCAAAAAAAAAGTTGACAGCAACTGTTACAGCAAACGTAAACACTGACTCGCGAACACATCCGTACATGTATTTAACAAAGGGTTGTCAATTTAGTAATGTGCATCAAAAACTGGCTTTATATGCAGTCAACTCTCGATACCTCAAAGTCGAAATTCATTCCAAACTACTGATATCTCAAAGTAAATTTTCTGGGACCAGAAAATTTACTTTGAGATATCAGTAGTTTGTGATAAAGGGAGCTGAAATGAAAATAGAAATAGGAAATGTGTCCAAACAATATTTTTTTATATAAGAGGGTATGAAGAGACATTAGTGTTCGAGATTTTGAGAGTTGACTGTACATATATGTAATATTAAGTTGTCAGTTACGTAATGTGCATCAATACGGATGGAGGCGGATAACAATAACAAAAATAGTGATTCAAAGAACATTGGCTTAAGAGAGTCTGCTTTGGAATATTAAAAACATATCAA
The DNA here is from genome assembly GCA_963989385.1 of Ctena decussata. Classification (NCBI taxonomy): domain Eukaryota; kingdom Metazoa; phylum Mollusca; class Bivalvia; order Lucinida; family Lucinidae; genus Ctena; species Ctena decussata. The sequence goes on along the minus strand of OZ022502.1, from coordinate 66,836,162 downwards.
AATGGTCAGATTTTCCATTTGGAGTTTACTACTAGGTAAGACGCACGTGTTCATCATGTTTAATCTGAAAAACCCTTCAAGTGGTGTTTTATACTCACCTGGCCCCGAGGTTATAAAACTTTTTTCGTGCTCAACTCAGCTGAGCATGAAATTTTCTCTGCTGATAAATATGAAATTGCCAACTAATGTTGGCATTTTCATATTCATAAGCAGAGAAAATTTCATACTCAGCTCAACTGAGCAAGGAAACAACTGTACTTATCAACAATTTGCTATTTATTAGCAGGTAAAATTTCATGCTCAGCTGAGTTGAGCATGAAATAAGTTTTATAACCTCGGGGCCTGGGTAACTGTTTTCAAGGATATTCCGAAACGATAAAGAGTTATTACAAAACGAAAAACAGTCATAGTTACCAAAGACCAGGTCGTTTGGAAACTATGAATCATTCGTTTCGTGACAGCTCTTTTTCGTTTCGTAACAGCCTTTGAATAACATAGTTACCAGGGGTGGTATGATTGACTGAAAAATCTATATAGAATGCTGCAAATTGACATATCTCCTCGAAGCTTAGCAGACACAGTATGTTTGTTATTCGCAAATATAGAAGATAAGAAACTGTATCCTGTCCATGAAAAAGTGATTTTTTAAGGAGAAAGTGTAATATGCGGCATATGAATCTAACAACAGCATGTATTTAGGCCTGAAAGTACTTCTGTGCATTGAGAGTCATGTATTTAAATTTATACTTTTCCCCAACACCTTTTATGGCTTATAAGGTTAGAGTACCCAAATTTTAGATCATGGTGCACTGTTTCTTGATAATCTTGAAAAAAAATCTTTTCATTCATAAGAGTTGTTAAAAGATAACCGTGCGAGCAAAGTGGATGTCTGACTCTCTTTTACAATTTAAACGCGGTTTCATTGCACACAGCCTTTCATTGTCACCCTCATATTGCCCTGCTATGAATGAAATACTGTTGGAAAGGACCAAACTCGCAAGTCATCCATCAGTCTATCCATCGTATAGGTAAAGGTAAAACAGATGAAGGTTTCCCATAGCTTAGTAGCCCCAGGGACAGTGGTGGTTTGAGGTCCACTGTCTCTTGGGCAGAGCATATGAAAGGTGGAGCCCATCCTTCTCCTTGTGCTGTCTTATCCTTCCCTGATTCGAAGAAGAAACCGATCTTAAAGAGAGTTTTCCAGTTGGCGGTATCGAAACTCGGACGCGATCTCACTCACGACCTTCCGGCGACTTTCTGCACCATCACCGAGCGTCTCTTTACCACTCGACCACGGCGCCTCTCTTAACGATGTAGGTAGCAGAAAAAAATGTCATGAAACTATTGAACTGCAACTTTGCTTTACGGAGCTCCTTTCCTCGCCCGTGAAGGTCTTCAAGCTCATTAGTGATTCATCACAGTAAATAATAGCATTTCAGGCGCGGATCTAGACCACAACTAGCTTGCAGAGCTCACTCTCTGGACACCTGGTGGGGCGTAGAGCCCAAAGCAAAAGGCCATAATTAGAGTTTCAGATTAACTAGAGTATTCGATCAAATATCAAAATACCATGCTTACCTTTAAATATATAATATGACATCTCTTTGGAATCCCCTCGCCGATTCGATTTCAGTGAGATGTCACAACATATAATTTCATTTAAAATTATGGAAAATCATCTCAAATTATCATCAGGTGCTCTTTTTTACCTACAGTTCTGCATTATATTGGACACAGAGCCCAAGGTCGTGGGTCTTAAGCCCGAAAGCCCTGCTCCTGAATCCGGAGCTGGCACTACATGAAACAAAGATAACGGCAACACGGAAACCAAACCTATGAAACAAACGAAAATCACAAACTGAATTCTGTGGAGTCTGACCAAGTGTAGGACAGCATCACGCACCGACCAACAGTATATAATAATATTGGCGGGTTCCGCCATTTCGTCTCTTGCCGCGAAAAGACGCCATGCGAAAAGACGAAAAAAAAAAAAAAAAAAAAAACGCCATGCGAAAAGGCGAAAAAAAAAAACATGCGAAAAGACGAAATAACGCCATGCGAAAAGACGAAACCCGCCAAGCGAAAAGACGACATTTCAGCGAAAAAAGCCGAAAAACCGCTACATGCATGTGAAAAGACGCCATTTGAAATTCTTATTTCGTTGTCTTTTCGCGTGGCGTCTTTTCATCTTGCGTCTTTTCGTCTTCACGCATGGCGTTATTTCGTCTTTTCGTCTTTCAGCGTGGCGTTATTTCGTCTTTTCGCATGGCGTTATTTCGTCTTTTCGGCGCGAAAAGACGAAAAAACGTCATGCGAAAAGATGAAATAACGGCACGCGAAAAGACGAAATAACGCCAAGCGAAAAGACAAAATATCGACATTCTGCATTTTTGCTTTCCTTCTCTGTGAGGAACAACTCCTAAAGGAGAAACTTTGCTCCTCTAGGAGCTATTTCTTCCGTTTAAGAGCAACAACTCCTAAAGGAAAGACTTTGCTCCTCTAGGAGCAAATTCTTTCGTTTAAGAGCAAACCCTATAAGTAAGGATTTCTAACTTGGGGAAAACTTGAAGAGAAGGTCACAGAAGTTGTTTCCCTTGTTACAATGTAGTAAAAATGGCTGAAGGGGGCACATTTTCAATGTGAAAAATCTCTAACGGAGGTGCATTTAGATCAAAAATACTTCCTTCAACATAGAATTACGTCTTCCTTCGATTGCAGCTCAGTGATACTATAATATTCTTAAATATTGGGATACATATGCATTAGCCAGAAGAACAGTCTAATCAGGCTCTGCTCTGTCTGCGATCGGCACGTCTTTAGAAAACCACAAACTTATTCAAATTTTAGGTTAGCTGCAGGTTAATGTATGCCAAATTAGGGAGAATATAGAGGATCTTACATGAGTGCTCATGTATTATTGAATTTATTAAACGAGTTGAGGAAAAAGATAAGATGCGAGGCTTTGCCGAGCATCTTATCGGTTTTTCCCAACGAGTTTAATAAATTCAATAATACAGGAGCACGAATGCAAGATTCTGTTTATCATATGACACTAAAATCACATTTTATTAGCAAAATTTGCACTAAAACGTCACGATTTCGCCATTAGAAAGCGCGATGCTTTAACGGACGTCAACGTATAACGTTACGACGTAATTTGCATATTTAATCCACTAGTGGGTTATCGTTTTTTCATGCATGGCTTTATTACACTCGCAGATGCGACGTCATATGATAAAATGCATTTCATAATTTTTCAGTGTTCGTATAAACACCTTCGTCTGTTGACTTGTAACTTTCTCTCCATAATTTAAGAGAGATTACATGGTCAACAAGGTACTTAATCTTTTTCACTGTTGTCTAACCGACCCGTATGTGCTCTGATTAGTCATGTAGGCCCCGTATGCAATCGTGATTGGTTCGAGTTTCAAAATGGCGGCGAACAACACACCACGAGATGCCAACAGGTAATTTTTAGCTTTTTTTACCATTTCTTTTCATCATCAGAAGTAATTGCAGTTTGCAACATTAAACTTCATTGTTTTTTATTACATGCATTTCGGAATCCCCAGGCAGGACTGTTCACCATATGAATTGCTATCCTTCATCATTTGTCTGCTCATTTGGACACAAATATGTTGAATCGAGTGACGATTGTAAAAATATGAGTTTTTGCATCTTTGGACCATCAAAGTGTGCTTTGAAAGGTGTTTAATCAGTTGTTTGGTCAATTCTTTCAATATCCCACAAAGCATGGGATCCAACACATTTGCTTTTCAAATATATTTAAGAATACACAAAATGGTCATAACACGGATTAGTCTTGTGTAGTTTATGGTCAGACCACGGATTAGTTGAGCGAGGAGTGCGGATTAGTAAGTAAAGACAACGGATTGGTTTCACATTTAAGGATCAATTATCCAAGTATAAAATAGTTTTTTTACTATCATTCATAGTGTGGTAAGACTTGAGAGTGTAATGAAGTCACACCAGATTCTCACAAGCTCATCTTAAGTGTCATATATGATTGAACCTTTCTATGCAGAAATAATGTGAACGTCCTAAACACGTTTTAACTTACCTGAGCCGAACACTCATCTAGGCGAGTTTTTAGTAGATCAAGCCATCCGCTCATAATCGCTCGATCATCTCATCGCTGTGGCCGGTGTGGGTTCGAGCTTCGCACGGGTCACATGTAAGACAAGCCAAGTTCTGCTTGCGGGTGTGCCAGGTGATTTTTCCTGGGGTACTCCCGTTTTCGCCCAATCTACTGATTGGCTCGTCTCGATATGAGTGAAATAATCTTGAAAGAGACGTAAAACTGAATCAGAAAAAATCCAGCCAGCGTCAGTCGTCCGTCTGTTATCTCAACTTTTTTATGCCCCCGCCATTTAAAATGGGGGGGGGGCATATAGTATCACCCCTGTCCGTACGTACGTAGCGTACGTAGCGTAGCGTAGCATACGTACGTACGAAATGGTTTCCGTTCAATATCTTTTGAAAGCATTGGTGTACTGAATTCATATTTCATACACAGGTATATAATCATAAAATACAGGTCAAGTTCGATGTTTGGCAAAATCCGTCTATTATTATGGAAGTTATGGCCCTTTTTCAACTTCTGTTTCTATGAAAAAATGGTTTCCGTTCAATATCTTTTGAAAGCATTGGTGTATTGAATTCATATTTCATACACAGGTATATAATCATATAATACAGGTCAAGTTCGATGTTGGGTAAAATCCGTCGATTATTATGGGAGTTATGGCCCTTTTTCGAATTCTGTTTCTATGAAAAAAAGGTTTCCGTTCGATATCTTTTAAAAGCATTGGTGTATTAAATTCATATTTTATACACAGGTATGTACTTATCAAATACAGGTCAAGTTCGATGTTGGGCAAAATTCGTCGATTATTGTGGGAGTTATGGCCCTTTTTCGACTTTATTTTGTATGAAAATATGGTTTCCGTTCGAAATCTTTTGAAAGCATTGGTGTATTGAATTCATATTTTATACACAGGTATATAATCATAAAATACAGGTCCAGTTCGATGTTGGGCAAAATCTGTTGATTATTGTGGAAGTTATGGCCCTTTTTGGACTTCATTTTGTATGCAAAGCTGGTTTCCGTTCATTATCTTTTGAAAGCATTGGTCTATTGAATTCATATTTTATACACAGGTATATAATAATAAAATACAAGTCAAGTTCGATGTTGGGCAAAATCCGTCGATTATGGGAGTTACGGCCCTTTTTCGACTTCATTTTGTATGAAGAAATGGTTTCCGTTTGATATCTTTTGAAAGCATTGGTGTATTGAATTCATATTTTATACACAAGTATATACTCACAAAATACAGGTCAAGTTCGATGTTGGGCAAAATCCGTCGATTTTTGTGGGAGTTATGGCCCTTTTTCAACCTAATTTCATACAATAGTGGTTTCCGTTTGTAAGGTTTTGAAAAGTTACTTGTTTCTGGGCTATTTCTGTTGGAAAGTTGCATGGCATCCATTTCTGCGATAAGATACAGAATGTCATCACATATCAGTCAGTACACCCCCCTCCAAGCCCCCTGCCCCCCCCCCCCCCCCCCTCCCCACCACAAACACACACTTCTCATGATCCAAGAAGCACAATACATCTGCCAAGGGAAAACAATAAAACATGTACCACAGAAGTCTGCCTTTGTGAACCTAGTTATGCTACAAGTGCCAGTACCTTAAACAAGGCGCCATCTTACATAGGGCACTAGGCGGGGGCATCCGTGTCGTATGGACACATTTCTAGTTTCATATATACATGTATCACATATAGTATTTATAGTTAGGGGAAACGAATGATATGTTTTTGTGCCAGTCTAATAAGAAGTCTGGTTGCTTTGGATCCGGAGAGGTTAAATTTTTATTTTAGCAATTGCTGTACATTAAGATAACAAGCCTGTGCAATATACTGCCTTTTTCACGGCTGTAAAATTGGTAATTTTCAGATAAAAAATTATGATGTTTTTCCTAATTTTGCTCAAAAGATAAACTGTGGGTACATGTCAGGCTTTGGTTCACATGTATGTATTTCTGGTATTATTTACAATGTTTGCTTTTTACCGTGCAAACTATTTTAAGCATAAATTGGAGAAAAGAATTCTACCAGAAATATGTACATTTTGGCTAAAATACTTTCATACATTGTAGTCGGATAACTGTAGTTATGTTTATGTAAATGTTTTTCTCTGAAATACACCCAGCGTTTTACAGTGACGCAAATGGAATCAAACCAGGGAGTAACCAAAATGACTGATAAGCACGCTGCTGAGTACTCAAAAACTGTATTTTGGGACGTAAAGTAATCTGTGTGACATATATAAATTGCTCATACAACAATATAGCCAGAAATATCAGTCTCCTTGACAAAATGACCATTTTTGTTTGCACAGGTAAATTTTCATACAAGTAAGAGCTTTTGAGATCGGCGTCCCCTTAATGATGAGTTAATTTCATCAAAATAATCTGATATGAGTGTGTATGATTATTAACTAGTCTACAAGAAAACCTCTTCAAGAGCAATTCTGGTTCTGAAAGTTACCTTGCTATAAGGTCTGCAGCGTAATTATTGTATTAAATGCTCAAATGAATGAAAAAAACTTCAAAAACAGTATCAGAATAATGATGACTAATCCGTACTCTTTGTTAGAAAAGCTCATTCCAATCCGATTTCTGTAGGATACTAATCCGTAGTACACCAGTTTCTAATCCGGGGCAAACACAGGTGTGTAGAAAACTATAAAAATCATTTATTTTCACATCAAAATACAAAAACAAACAAAGTAAAGGATAAGCGACAGTAGCAATCACTTTTTGAAGACTTCCACGTAAAAACAGAGTACAACTGCTAAATGCGAGTAAATACCAGCCACATTTTCATGGATGTTGTTCGATTCGAATATTTTTGTTTTCCATGAGCACAACTTTATGGATCAATATCTCGTTTTTGGGTATCGTTTTGCTGAAATTTGCATAAGGGTCAACTAGATATTTGTTTGGATAAGTTACTTCGTGAAATAAAATAGATTAGCTTACCTAACTAATGTGTATCGCTTCCTTTCCTAAATGTGTACACAAATGTGTTGCGGCTCGCCGCCATTTTGAAACTCGAACCAATCACGATTGCATACGGGGCCTACATGACTAATCAGAGCACATACGGGTCGGTTAGACAACAGTGCTTTTTGGCAGTTTAAAATCAAAACGAAGATATACTGATGATGAGATTGTTTTCTTGTCTGTCCGTTCAGTAGAAATATTATAATGTCCTTCCTAATATTTTTGGTAAAGTTTCTAAAAAACAAGTAAAAACATTTCAGTAGCGAAAACTGCAAACCGCGATTAGACCACTTCTCTACAGACAGCATTTTGATCAAAGTCTACATAGTTAGATCCAAACCACGTGTCTAATTATACGTGTCTTAACTGTAATAAGAATAGGATATTTATACCTCTTAATTGCAAAACGGTACCATACTGACCGAAAATATTACCGACTCCACATTAATTTTTATAGTTTATCCTTATAATTTTTAGCCGTCGAAAAGAAAAAGCATTTCAGTGCGAACAATGCTCAGACTGCATCAGGAGCTGTGTTTGCAGTAGTCTGATATGAGTCTTCACAGTGTACTCAGACAATCTAAGTATTAGGCATCAATACCGTTAGCAATAAAGGGTATTTATGTGTCGTTATTTCGTCTTTTGGCGTTTTTTCGTCTTTTCGACTTTTCGCATGGCGTAATTTCGTCCTTTCGTCTTTTCGCGTGGCATTATTTCGTCTTTTCGGCGCGAAAAGACGAAAAGACGCTATGCGAAAAGACGAAAAGACGAAATAACGCCATGCGAAAAGACGAAATAACGCCACGCGAAAAGACGAAATAATGCCATGCGAAAAGACGCCACGCAAAAAGACGAAAAGTAGCAACGCGAAAAGACGAAAAAAAAGAGTTTCAAATGGCGTCTTTTCGCATGGCGTTTTTTCGTCTTTCCGCGCTGTAATTTGTCTTTTCGCGAGACGGTTTTCGTCTTTTTGCATGGCATTATATCGTCTTTTCGCATGGCATTTTTTCGTCTTTTCGCGCTGAAATTTGTCTTTTCGCGAGACGGTTTTCGTCTTTTTGCATGACATTATTTCGTCTTGTCGCATGGCATTATTTCGTCTTTTCGCGCTGAAATTTGTCTTTTCGAGAGACGGTTTTCGTCTTTTTGCATGGCATTATTTCGTCTTTTTGCATGGCATTATTTCGTCTTTTCGCATGGCATTATTTCGTCTTTTCGCGCTGAAATTTGTCTTTTCGCGAGACGGTTTTCGTCTTTTTGCATGGCATTATTTCGTCTTTTTGCATGGCATTATTTCGTCTTTACGCATGGCGTTTTTTCGTCTTTTCATCTTTTCGCATGGCGTCTTTTCATCTTTTCGTCTTTTCGCGTGGCGTCTTTTCGCGGCGAAAAGACGAAATGGCACAAACCAGCCACCATAAATAATAGATATAGTATAAAAATCATATAATAAGCTGGAGCTCAATTAAGTCTAGGATCTGACTCACAGGTGTGCAATGAAACTTAGCAGCAAAATTGTCAACCGTGATTCGGTTAACACCCAAGCTTGCACTCTGTTACTTAATTTTGCATAGTTTCTAAGTAAACGTGGGCATATAGAAATATAGAGGATCTTACATGAGTGCTCATGTATTATTGAATTTATAAAACGAGTTGGGGAAAAAGATAAGATGCGAGGCTATGCCGAGCATCTTATCGGTTTTCCCCAACGAGTTTAATAAATTCAACAATACGGGAGCACGAATGCAAGATTCTATTTATCATATGACACTAAAATTATAGCATTTTATTTGCAAACTTTGCCCTAAAACGTCACGATATCGCCGTCAGAAAACGCGACGTTTTTATGGACGTCAACGCATAACGTAACGACGTAATTAGCATATTTAATCCACTAGTGGATTATCGTTTCTAATGCATGACTTTATTACACTCTCAGATGCGACGTCATATGATAAAATAAGTTTCTTCTATATACGTATGTATTTTCAGAATAACGTGACTTCTGACTGACAAATCTGTAAAGTTTTATTCATTTAAAAGAAAGTAAATGACAAGCAAAAATATTCAGAAACCAACACAATCGATTTTAATATCGTGCCGAAAACACCAAATGGGAAAAGATATCAAAAAAAAAAAAAATCACACACTACCGTATACGCGACAACTTTCGCGGTGTTCTATTTTGGCGGTATTTCGCGGTCACTTAGATACCGCGAATGTTAAAATCGCGAAATAATTTCCTGTTTCTAATAAAGTATCATCAGTAGACACAGCGTCAATATATTTTGTTTCTGTTTGCTTCGGTAAAGTCCGGTACGTTTCATTTAAGCCAGTTCTTTCATTAACCAGCGGCCGCAGGTTAAGGAAAGAACTACCTCAAATGAAAATCAAGCCGTTATGATTTTTGCGCATGTTGCTAACCAACAAAATTAAAATCGCGAAAATTTTTATGTTTTGCCCCTAAACCGCGAAAATTGGCACGAAAAATTATCCCATATACGGTATTTGTCGGGTCAATATGTTTATGTTATGTTTATGTTTTAATGGCAACACTGCTTATCTCCTCGTAAAAATAAGAACAGTCTTGTTCGAAGAATGATGGCTTTAGGTGAACATTACAACTATACTTTAAGACATCATCTCCTGCAGTTAAGTATAATTTTCCTTGTGTCAGCCGAAATCCCGAAAGTCATACATTTAAAAGACCGCCGCGGCTGCTGCGGGATTACACGGGTACATGATCAAGGTGAAGTCATAACTGTCATGGAAACGTAACCGTTATTAAAAGGGGCAGCCTTCTTCATGAAGCCTTAGACTCACCCATCGGACCCGCGAAATAAATGAGCTACCGCCTATGCAGAGAGGCTGCCAGCGGCTGTAGCAAGGCCTGAGTGTAATTTGAGCCGCGACATGACTGAACAAACAAAGTGGCATGTGCGCCCAGCGCAGACTCAGATCAGCCTAGACATCTGCGAACTTAAAGGGGTAGCTAAGGGTCTAATCTGCCTCCGTGCGGACAGCGAAGACTCTGATCAGACTGGGCGGATGCCCAGGCTGATCTGACTCTGCGCTGGGCGCACAACTACTTTGTTGGATTTTTCGTGTAGCTGCTCATTTATCTTAGGTCGGGTAAAACACACACGAACTCAGAGGCAACATATCGACATGTTTCCAAAGGCAAAACTGCATGTAGAGTTTTATTTGAAATACTGTTTCAAATCATTTTTTTTCTCCATATATTATCATAAACCTGTGATTCCATTCCATTCACATTTTTTTAAGGTTTCTTATTTCCTTTCGCCATACGGTGCTGTGAATACTATATAAGGTAACAATAATTTTGCACATGGCGTCAAAATATTGTCATACGGACGTCAATGTGACATCACCACGTCACATCGACATCAGCACGACGTCATTTTGACATCAGATGCCATTCGGAATGACGTCGTACTAACCCTGCTGACGTTACGTGCCTACTGGGAAGTATCATCGTCACCTGATATAAAGGTGGTGGCTGATATTGAAATGAGCCGCGACACGACATAACCAACAATGTGCTTGTGCGCCCAGACTCAGGTCAGCCTGGCCATTCGCTCAGTTTGACTAGACTCTTCGTTAAGTGCTCAAAGGGTAGCTACCTCCATGCGGACAGCGAAGATTCTGATCAAACTGGGCGGATGCCCAGGCTGATCTTAGCCTGCGCTGGGCGCACAACCACATTGTTGGTGTTCTCGTGTCGCGGCTCAATTTTATTGTCTCTTATCAACTTTGTGGATTCATCCATGATCGAAAAAACAATATCGATGCAGTGATAAAAGTAAGAAATCCTTTTGAGTATATTTATTGACCACTCTTATTGAAAATAGGTTTGGTTTTATAACATTATCAGCTCATTATTTGAGTTTATGACTGTGAAAGAATTTGACTGTGATTTGCGTATGTGTAAAGTAGGCCTACATTTGTCCTGCCGTCAACTGACTAACCACTAAAGATCGAAATCTCTCAAACTTTCTACATCTGTCTTCGGTGACTTACATTTACGGTAAATGGGTCCTCTGCCAGGGGAAGGAACTCTACCATTTTCACCCCTCCATCCACACCACCCCCCGCCCCCAATGAGGGTTAGCCCTTAATGAAAAAAATATTCTCTTTTCGGAGCAAATTCTTGTTTTAGGGAAGGGCTTCTCAGTTTATTCTCTAGCGCAAACAGGAAGTCACACAAGCTGTTTCCATTTGAAATAATGGCAGAAAACCATGACGGTGTGCCTATAAACCGACACGGCCTCAAACATATAAAACACCTTCACTTATAATGCTCTCAAATGATGGTACTCAGATGATAGAGTTTGATCGTACAGCCGAGCAACAGGTTCAAACGACATGTATTATATATGATACACAAAGGATTTATTTTCAGATGTATCAACTAAAAGACTTTTTATGTATTTTGATTTTCATACTCCGTGCACCAGATGTTCGACTCAGGGACATACTGAAATTCTAAGACAAAGCCAGTTCACATAATTTCACCTTCTAAGAAACCTCGCTATATTCGCACAGTCTGTTATCCTAAGAGTTTATACATGTAATCAGCATTGGTGTCGACATATGAGCCGCGACACGAGAAAACCAACAATGTGGTTGTGCGCCCAGCGCAGACTCAGATCAGCCTGGGCATCCGCCCAGTCTGATCAGAGTCTTCGCTGTCGGCATGGAGGTAGCTTAGACCCGTTAGCTACCCTTTGAGACTTTAACGAAGACTCTGAGCAAATTGGGCAGATGCCCAGGGTGATCTGAGTATGCACTAGGTGCAAAACCACATTGTTGGTTTTCTCGTGTCGCGGCTCATATTTCCTGGCTCCGTTAGCTGGTGTGAAGAATGTTTTTTTACGTTTAAGTCTCTTTGTAAGTACACTGACAAAGTAAGAGCAGCTCAGGGTCCGCTTGTTCCAAACTAATGACATCGTTGGTGAACGAGGCATTAAAAATTTTCAAACTCGTTATACGCAAAAACAGCGATTTTTTGCTGGAAAAAATGTGAGAAGCTTTAAAGAGCAAAAGCTTCTTACATTTTTTCAGCAAAAAGTGTTAGTGCACTTGATTTTGTGTGTACCAAAAGACTTTGGGAATCCGTTAAGCGCACGACGCTTTGAACAGTTGGAGCTAAACGTATTAATGAAGATACCCAAGGTAAAGCCATTATCACTAAGCAGTACCCACCCAAGATACCGATAGAGGGAGAAGAGAGAAATGCAAACTATAAAACAGAACAGCTCCCTTTTTTTCTTTTATAACAGACACACTCCGTTTATCACAAACGAATAGTACATCAATAAAACATCAAAGTCATACAAAGTATATAAAACACACAAACACAAAAACACATTAACCTCGCTATTTTAGCTTATTTTCTTTATTATGATAATAATTGTTTCTTACATTATTGAAGTATAAATAATATATAAAAGGCAGTTCCAATCGACAAATTGGTAGTATGAAAATAATATCAAGTCTCTTTTCATTCCACCACAAATTGCCTGATGCTACGTGAAGTCTGCAGCGGCTGCAGGATGCGTGATACTCCGTGATGACTTTAGCGTGACATTATATTTCAAAGCATAGTTCATTGTCTTCCAGTCAGTATATGAGTAAAACAAATTTAAAAGTGAATGGATGCAATTTTAGGAGAAGCAAGCCTAACAGTGCTACCTACTTTTTCTGACCTCCTTCTACCGGTGGTCTACTGCTAAAGGGAAGAAGTTGGTCCTGTAGGAGTAGAACCCTGTTTGAAAGGGTTCCTTTCTCAGGAGACCAACAGGAGAGCACAGTAGTTCTTCCCTATAGTAAAATTTGTGAAAAGCAATGGAGGTATACCCATAACAACATTATTTTCATATATATAAGACGCCTCCTTTGCAATATATGCACGTACGCTTACTTGTTTACAACTTTTAACCAGAATAAATTTTAAAAACATGATAATCAATAACAACAACAAAATGAGCCGTGACACGGCCAAAAAAAGTATGTTCGTCCATCGAAGACTCAGATCAGCCTGGACATCCGCCCAGACTGATCAGAGTCTTCGCTGTGTGCTTAAAGGGTGGCTAAGGGTCGAAGCTACCCCCCATGCCAACAGCGAAGACTCTGCTCAAACTGGGCGGATGCCAGGCTGATATGAGCCTTCGCCGGGCGGACACGCCACTTTGTATGTTTTCTCGTGTCGCGGCTCATTAATGGCATTGCACTACCGCCATGATACTAAATATTGAGACTGAAATGTCTATGAAAACATGTGTAGACCCAGCAAGAACATTCCGAGGGTGTTAAGATAAACATTCAGGGGAAGAAACCCTGCCATTTTCTTTTTTGCCCCCCTTCTCAATGGGGGTAAACAGCCCCGGATCCAGGGGTTGGGCTTAAGCCCAGCCACCTGGGGCTTTGTGTCCAAATTAATGCAGGAAAATGTAGGTGAAAAGGAGCGCCTGTGAAGATTTGAGATGATATTCACAAGATGAGGTGGAAATATATGTTGTGATATTTCATTGGAATCGCCTCAGCGAGGCGATTCCAATGAAATATCATAACATGTATCTAAAGGTAAGCATGATATTATCTTGATTTTGCATGGACTGCTCTATATTATTTAGAGCCTAGATTATGGCCTCTTTCTTAGGGCCCTAAACCCCACCACTCGTCCAGAGAGAGCCTCGCCAGCTGGTTATGATCTGGGTCCGGGCCTGTAAACTCTTAAAGAATAAAGACCTCTAGGAGAAAATCTTTCCTTTAAGAATAGACCGTTGAAGGCTTCGTACTCTGGGGAAGCAAACAGGGAGTCTTGGAAGTTGTCTCCCGTTGTAAAAATTAGAAAACGTGTAGGTGTACCCATTTACCTTACAAGAGTATGCACTGTTTGCCATTTTAGTCCGACCCTAGCTAGCAATAATCAATTTATTTGACATTTGGACTTAGGCAGTCTAGTCTAGTTTATTCCATAACCTTGCAAGATCGTTGGGGCACAATAGAATTCTTAGCAACAATCTCATTCCATTTGTTCCTGTTTTCAGCTGTTCTAGTCGTTCTGGCAATGTCCATCCCTGTCCACTCCTTAACATTGTCTTCCCAGCTCTTCTTCAGTCTGTCTCTCTATTTTTCTGTAAGATGATTTCTGCTAAGCAAAAATACCTTGAGCCTGATAAGCCACTGTAAGATGGTTTAAGCTAAGCAAAAATACCTTGAGCCTGATTAGCCACTGTAAGATGGTTTAAGCTAAGCAAAAATACCTTGAGCCTGATAAGCCACTGTAAGATGGTTTAAGCTAGGCAAAAATACCTTGAGCCTGACAAGCCACTGTAAAATGGTTTAAGCTAAGCAAACCGACCTTGAGATAAGACCAAACCATTTTAGTTTCCGTGTCTTGTCCAAGGTGTTCTGCAATGCATATAGATTAAGAGCCGCGACACGAGAAAACCAGCCATGTGGTTGTGCGCTCCGTACAGACTCAGATCAGCCTGGGCATCTTAAAAGGTAGCTCAGGGTCTAAGCTACCTCTATGCGGACAGCGAAGACTCTGATCAGACTGGGCGAATGCCCAGGCTGATCTGAGTCCGCGTTGGGTGCATAACCACTTTGTGGAAATAATTTTTAAGCCACACCTTCGGTATATTGGACCTATTTTATCTAATATCTTCACGCCTAAATGAAAAACTATAAAACTGTTTTATTACAATTCAGAAGTCATACAGATTTGAATCTGTACGTTTGATATTAGATGTTAAGATCACAGACAAAATTATCGAACGTCCGGCGTTATTAAAAAAATAACGCTTGTTCGAAACAGAGAAAACTCACATCAGCATGTGCGCTTACAAAGTGTTATCAGAGCTGTCCACATTCGCGTAGTCAGTCGTTAAAGCTGGGGAATATATAAAGTGATATGAAAAATACGTATCTAATTTTCACGCGAATTACAGTACATGTATTTGCTTTTCACCAGTGCATAAAGCCATCTTCCATGCGATGCTGCCAAATTGTCTAATATCAGCTGGAATTTTATTGTAATCATTAAACTTTCCAATACAGGAAAAATGAAAGGTTGTCAGTGTACACTTTTGTCCACAGACTACAAGTTCAAATTCTGGTGAACTTTTCAGCATGAAATTGTTTGTTTATGTAGATGACTGATAAGCAGCTGTAACTGTTGCTTAAGTGGAATCCTGCTGCCAAACAGTGGTCAAACTGTTTGATGTAAGAGATTTTACAAGCTGTAAATGAGCTTTTTGTTTTCTTATGCTATTATAAGCTAGTTAACAAATAACTATAATAATTTTATCTGATCCTTGACTCAAGGGACATTCCATAGGCTGGAGCATATAGTATGTATCTGAGATATCTTTTCCACAGCCATCGCGTATTTTAAGGTAATTGCTGACAATGCCTTTTTGAACGACCCTCTCTACCTCATATATATTCCAGGATTCTATTAGTGTTGATTTCTGAGCTAGCGTATCGCTAATTTGCACGCGACGTCAATCCGCCGGCAGCCGCAAGCAGCTTTCTTTAATCGCCGATTATTTTTATTCATTCATTAAAATGACATTATTACCAATTTCAATTTTCTAGGTGCAAACTATGTTAACACCCATTAGTATAACCACTAAATGCGCAGCGCCATGCAAAATTAAATAGAATTGAGTAGGAAAAAAAATGTATTCTGAATTGGTCTGTTTTCCGTTGTTTTCCTAAACAGAAAAAATAAAAACAAAATTTACTTTTTTTGGTAAATACCAAACATATTTCATCTCACATGTTGAAAATATCATCGATTTTACTCGTGTCACGCACTCGTGATATTGCTGATATTTTCACCACGTTCGATGAAATGTATTTGGTATCCACCTAAAAAATATAAATCTCCTCTATCTATCATACGACGTCGTCGTTACTTAGTGGATAACGTCGTGTCATTAAAATCATATGACCACACGTGTAATAACACTTTGTAACATCATTGACAACGACCGTGTCAATAATGCGTTTCTTATTGAAATACTGTTCATTTTGAAGGCGATGAAATCTCATTTTAGAGGGTCATATGATAAACAGAATCTTACAGTCGTGGTCATTACATATGAAAACTATGAAACTCTCCAAAGGTTGGTTTCACAATTTCATATAAAATGACCACTCGTCTAAGATCCTCTACTTCATAAATAACCAAGGAATTTATTTCAATACTAACTTTCATCAGCTTAAAAACTGACTGCAAAACTATGTAGATAGTCTGGTCAGGTAAAATATTGAATGCAATTCTTCCTGTAATTTTAATACTGAATTGTCAATTGTAAAACCTAGAATGTACATATCCTGACCAATCTGCACATATAGACATGCCAAAACAGGACATGTGTCATACCCAGGTTTAGTTCCTACGCGACTCATTTTAGAGGATGCACTGAATATCTGTCGGTACGCTGAGAATGCAATATTTTATTTGAGCCGCGATACGAGAAAACCAACAATGTGGTTGTGCGCCCAGCACAGACTCAGATCAGCCTGAGCATCCGCCCAGTCTGATCAGAGTCTTCGGTGTTCGCATGAAGGTAGCTTAGACCCTTTGAGCACTTAACGAAGAGTCTGGTCAAACTGGGAGGGTGCCCAGGCTTATCTGAGTCTGACTGGGCGAACATACCACAATGTTGGTTTTCTCGTGTCGCGGGTCATTTATAGCTGTACAATATTTTCCAGCATGCTTCGTACTTGGAACTCAAGCCTGTGTTGAAGAAGAGGCGACTTTTATAACCTGTTTAAAACAATTTGATGCGATGGAGCAAGGTTCCACATTTTGGGGCGATATATGCAGGTATGCTCTCACGTTAAAAGTTTTAAATATTAAGTCACTAAAATAAATACATACACTGCCCCAAAATTTAAATAATTTTGTTTCACAATGCTATTCAATATACGTCCAAACGATGGACTGATGAATTGGTAAACACTGTAGTCCTTGATCAGACAGTTCCATCATGAGAAGTCTGATCTGATCTGCACTGTCTGCTCAGACCTATCATTCCAATACTTAGAATTTAATGGTTATTGTATATAAAATATGGAGGCTCTCTATAAATTTTAGTGCGAAATATACAATAGTGTTCTGACTTCTTGGGCTAAGCATACAAGCATGCTAGGATTCAAACTGTTGTATCCACTGTGTTCAAAGGATCTAACTTTTCAGAACATATGTTTTCCTCCCCTTCCCGTAGAATTTATCTCTGTAACAATAATCTTAAAGTCCTATGGTGGTGGTAATCAAAAGTTTAGTGATTTTGCACCAATATACACTTACCGTATCAGCATTTGAAATAATAATTTCCGTATTGCTGATGTGGTCTACAATTTGTCAGTGAAGTTGCAATTTTGTCTGATTCCTAGCCACTATGTTCTATACAGAAGTTATGTTTATCTGTATTGAATTGGAGCAGGAGCATATAATTTTTCTACTAGAGAAATTATATGCTCCTGATTGGAGTTATATAATACACGCAGTGGTTCAACTGGTGGTCTTCTTTTGCTCCAGTCCTCCAGTGGTGTTGCTGACGCCCCAGGGATCTCCGGGTGTCTCAACACGTTTTGGCTGTCGAGTCCTCATCCTTGCTTCATCACGGTCTTTTCTTGATCTTAATTGTTGACCGTGATGACTCTCTGATGAGTTAGGGGACCTCCATACGAACCGAACTACCAACTAATTGTGTGCACCGCAGCGGAGGGTGAGGGTGAAGGTTTGGGCCCAGAAAAACCGGTTTAAACCCCCCAGTAGTTATTACTGACCGTCCCAAGGCGGTACTTTTGTTGCGGTTGCATTTGTTTTATGTTCGGTGCTGTTTAATTTATTGTGTTCTCAGTTTAATCCTTCTATCATAAAAATAGAAAATAGGTAAAAATAATTGTTAAATGTTCTTCATATAATTTGCTTAGTCCGTTGTAACCCGTCTGTTGGTCTAAATTATTTAGTTCAATAAAGATAGCTGAGTTGCCATCTATTTGGGAAAGAGCTGCTGACTCGGCTTATCACTTGTAATTTATTGTTTGTTGGGATGTCTTTGTCAATCTTTCCCTTTGATGTTGGGGATAGGGTTTGGGATCTGATTCAGTCAGTTCCTGAAGTGTAGTTACTCTTTAAATTTACATGCATATTTAGTGAGTACAAAAGCAAAAGTATTACTACAAGTTTGAAAGCTCTTCAAAAGGTGGTAAGGGTTGGCGAAAGGGGAGAAAGGGGCCAACGTACATATATGTCAATAAATGTAAATACATACAATATGTTGCACAGGAATAAAAAAAAGGTCAAGGAAAAACGAACTTGGTCAGTGACAGTCAGGGGAAAGTGAAGGATTATTTTTGATCTATGGACACCTTGCAAAAATTATGTATAAGGCTAAAACAAATTAGGAAAAAGAATAACATACAACTGGAACAAGAGCAAATGAATTACAGTGAAGAATTTTAAGACTCAAAGGCTACACAATGCATTTCATACAATTAAAATTTTTGCCCTGAAAGGTATAGATGTATTCTTTTTTTAATCTGTTGCTATAAACAAACATTTGCTTTCATATAACCTTTTCTGTGTTCTTACACCATTACTTTTATACAGCCCGCGGAGACAATCAAATTATTCATTTGAAACAAATATATTATGAAAAACCGACTTCGGATCAGGCAAAAAATCATATATAAAGTTACTGATCCTGACGACATGAACTTGTATTTTTTCGCTAACAAAAATATAAGTTCTATCCACTTAAATTAATAATTCAGTTTTGTAACCAAAAAATCAACCCAACCAAGGTATCAGAAGAGACTATCGGTTCAACCTTTCTTTGTGCTTAATAATATTCTTTCAATAAAACAACCTTAAACATTACCCGAATTCAGCCAAATATTCATGGTTTATCTTCCACTTTAACATTGAGCCGCGACGCGACAAAACCAACAAAGTGGTAGTGCGCCCAGCGCAGACTCAGATCAGCCTGGGCATCCGCCCAGTCTGATCAGAGTCTTCGCCGTCCGCATGGAGGTAGCTCCGTAGACCCTATTAGACCCTTAGCTACCCTTAAAGTGCTTAGCGAACAGTTTGGTCAGACTGAGCGGATGCCCAGGCTGATCTGCGCTGGGCGCACAGCCACTTTGTTGGTTTCCTCGTGTTGCGGCTCAAATGTTTTTAAGAGCTCTCAAACTTCATGAAGGACAAAATGTCCGTATGACACTGACGCCGATGCCCGGATGAAAACAACAGCTATTCCTAAACTTTTGTCCAGGCGAGCTAAAAGTTAAAGGTTTCCCATAGCCTAGCAGCCGTAGGGGCAATAGGGGTTAGAGCCCCACTGTGTCTTGGGCTCAGCAGATGAAAAGCGGAGCCCATTGCTTTCCTTTCACTGCCTTCTCCTTCCCTGATTCGAAAAAAGGTACCTATTTACTGCTGGGTTGACAGAGATAGTTTTACCGTCGTCGGATGGCAATGGTGAGCCGCGAACTCACGACCTTTCGGTGACTTTCTGCACCATAGCCGAGCCACTCTAACCATTCGACCACGGTGCCTCTAAGGCGAGCTAATACGTACAATAATTTGGGTTCCGTCGTTTCAGTGATGCAGGCCAAACAGTTATGGAATGCTTGAAGGAAACTACGAGCACATGTCCCCAGCTGTGGACAGACACAATCCTAGGAAATCTGACATACCAAAGAGGTCTGGTTCTTCAAATAGCTCCTTCTAACGAAGGTTTCGCCATTGTTTGTGAGAGGAACACTGGTAAGTGTTAGAAGGGTGTGTTTGGATTTAATTGGCTTGTAGCACTTTCAGCACCAGCTGAGCTCATTGCTGTTTATTGTTGTTATGTAAAGAATCAGCCATATTATATAAGCGCTGTCTGTCGTTGTTTATACACAGCATACGGTACAACAGGCAACCTTGGCAAAATGGATAAGAGCACTGACTCTTAAACATTACGTCTCTCACTGGTGTATGTTCAAGCCTCAGCTGCGCACGTGTGAGAAAGTAAAGTTCCGCTTAAGGAATGTCAAGTGTTTTTTTTCCGGGAACACCGGTTTTCGCCCACCTCTGCTTAACAATCAGAGCGACATAAGTGAATATTCTTGAAAGAGGCGTAAGACCAATCCTTCAGAATCTATTTTACACTGTACACACAACTTACAGCACTCATTATCTTGCAAGTCATTTTACCATTTGACGTTAGGACAATTAAGAAAACAACAACAACAAAAACACCAATATCCTGCTTTTTTAACTCTTTTGTCTGGCGTGTTCAACTGCTCTTAGATGATTGTATTTTATACTTTGGTCAACTTTCACTAACTCAACGTTGAAGTTAATCTCAACCTACTCATATTTTTTTAGAAAAGATTCTGGTCTTAACTGTATTCATTGATATAACAGGGTACTTTCAAATATCAGTATTTGAGATGAGAAAAGTCAACTGTATTTTGAATGTTTCAGTGTCGGAATGCGAGACAGCATACAGTTGTTTTGAATCCGTATTTTGGAACCCGTCCTCACCTGCCTTCTCTGGACTTTCAGAATTCTACAGCTGGTTTTGTGGGTAAGAAAAAAAGAGGATCATTACATATGAAATTTTACGAAACGAGCCTTTGGCGAGTTTAATAAATTTCATATGAAATGACCACGATTTTAAGATTCTGTATATCAGATGACCCTTTAAAATTGGATTTTATCGCCTTAAAATGAACAATATTTCAATAAGAAAACGCATTGTAGGCACGGACGTTGTCAATGACGTTACTTGTACGCGCCAGAGTGTTATTACATGTGTGGTCATACGATTTTATGACACGACGTTATCCCTTAATTAACAGCAACGTCACATGATAATATCATTTATACCATGTAGATGTTTTATTTTATAAAATATGATAACATGAAAATTATGACTTCCTTTTTATCTGAAGTTTACTGCATACATGTCAGCCATCTGATTACATACAATGTATGTAAATGACAAACTATACCTCGATTTCCGTCTGTTAGAATATTGCATGAAATGCCTCGATACAGTAAAAATAACTACATGTTTTGCAATATATACTATCACAAAGCTGAAATACCTCAAAATGTTATCAAATTTTCAGTTTTTAAGTTAAAAATGAAAATTAAACGCAGTTTTGTTCGAACTTGCTGACGTCGCGTGCGCGTTTCGACGAAAGTCGGTGACGTTACTGAACCATCGAACGTTGTCATCAATGCCAACATCAGTATGTAGCCAATCGTCTTCAGAGATCGCTTCTAAAGGCACCGCCTGATAACATTCGCGCAAGCGCAGTTCTTAAGTGACATGATACCACCTCATGTTATCATACCCCTGTTATCTCGTAAATTTTGCAGCAAATGTATAATATAATTCTGTCCCGCCCTACACGTGATGTGATTTCTGCCACACGTGACTTTTGGACAACAGGGCTAGACAGCGCCTTCTGACAGGGCTATAGTGGTTGGGCCAAATATTTAGTGTCAAGAGCAATATTAATGAAGTATATAATAAGTAGTGGTACTCCCACTGATTTTCATTTTCCCGTTCTTTTGTAGTAATGAACACGGTGTGACCCATGTCCTTGAATGCTTGTCTCCTGCACAACAGCTGTGTCCAGCAACAGTGGCGTATCTGAGAAACAGAAATGTCATCGAGTTTGCTGCAGGAGGCGCGTTGTCCTTTGCACAGTTGGCAGATAAAACAACAGCCGAATGTGAAGCCATTGGAGGTACTTTCTAATGATTTACATATATGAGCCGCGCCACGAGAAAACCGACAAAGTGGTTAGGCGCCTAGTGCTGAATCAGATCAGCCTGGGCATCCGCCCAGTTTGATCAGACTCTTCATTAAGTGCTCAAGGGGTACCTAAGGATCTAAGCTACCTCAATGCGGACAGCGAAGACTCTGATCAGACTGGGCGGATGCCCAGGCTGATCTGAGTCTGCGCTGGGCGCACAACCACATTGTTGGTTTTGTCGTGTGCCAAACTTCTTCATGGGAAAACATGCATTTGTAAGTTTTAGCTACACTTACGTTGACTTTTCTTACTATTCTATTTCTTTATGTTTTATATCGCTAATTTCTGTGCCACTATTGTTTTGTTTAGTATCCTGGTTGAGTTGTTCTCTATGATTGTGGTATTGTTTTCTTTCTTCTGTCTCCTTTTGAGAGACGGCAAGCTGTAGAATGAAATTCTGTCTGAGCTGTAAAACGTAAACAGCAACTGCCGATAAGAAGCAACATAAGTAGTTTTATTATGCACATTTGCTGCATACTCAGTTCCCCGGGATGCTGCACGGTATAGTTTTATCATGCGTTGTTCGCATCATCCTTGGCCCATTTATGCATAGTGTACCCACACTACTATCTTTACAAATTGGATGAGTCCATTTATCATTTCAGCGGTGTTTGGTTTTACCAATTTCATTTGTATAAAAATTGCTGGAAATGTAGGGCCTAATCAGACGCCGCGTTATGCGGTATCTGATCTTGGTCTACACTGTTTACCTATGTCCTTTTTATGGGACGCTGTGTAAAGAAAGGTTAGTATAGTCCGTTTTCTCCAAAATGCGAACGGTATTCCCAATATTTTCTCAACATTGGTGAGGGGTAGAAGATATTTCAATTGCTCACTCTTAATTTTTATCCTATACATAACAAAATCATAATTTTGTAGAAATGTGAGGCATTACATATAAAAGTTTCTTTACAAAACAGGACTTAAAATGTGTCATTTTCGCCTCTTAATTACAAGGGAGTAAACCTTGGCTGTTGGAATTTTCGTGTTGTCTTACGTATTATAGCATATGACCAATGTATGCTACCCTTAGAACAAAATATGCATGATAATAAATTGAAATTTTATTCTAAATCCATTTTTCTACTTTTTATTTCACCCATATATTTTATAATATTTTGAAACATACACTTTTTACTCGCCAAACTAAATAATAGTTCAATGTTTATGTACAACATAGTATTACCTGACCAGTGACAGCATGCTTTATGCATGCGGACAGGTGAATACATTTAACAATCTAATTCATATACGGTCACAACTGCAGTAAACAACGAGGTAACACTGTTGCCTATCAACAATATTTGACTGTTCTAACAAGCATACGACGCCCTTCAGTCAAACTGCTCAGTTTCTGCATTACTGTTATGGAAAATATTTTACGGAAGCATCCAAAAAAAATTATTTTTCGTATTCTGTTATGTATAGTTATAAGAAAATATTGGAACATTAAAGTCTCCATAGTCCTATCAGAGGTAAAAACATCAAATCTGAAATCATTGTAAAAACTTGTTCAACCTTCACGTTTGGTGATAAAATGTAGGTTAATCTGCATATATTGAGTTATATAACTGGTAAAAAGTAGAGAAAACAAGGCTTTGGAAGAAAACAAATCGCTACACAAAATACAATTTCCTGTTCGGGTTCCCCGTCCTGTAATGCTATATGAACATAGGCGGAACAGTGATTGGGGCTTCATTCCTGTACATTGTATTTTTATACCCCGCCACACGTTAGTGGCGGGGTATTATGTTTTCCCACTGGCTGTCCGTGTGTCCGTCCGTCCGTCCGTCGAACGTACGTCCGTCCGTCCGTCCGTCCGTGAGCACTTCGTTTCCGTTCGATAACTTTAGTAATTATTAATGGATTTTCTTCAAACTTGGCATGTATATTGGTCTTGGGAATATCTCGGTTGGGATTGTTAATGGGCAAATTTCGATGTCTTCTGATGGAGTTATTGCCCTTGGCATGGTCTTAAAAATAGTTTTTGGTCTCAAATTCCTTTACACTTTGAAATATCTTGATGAAATTCAACAGAAATGATCGAAGTAACATAAGCTTTCTATTAGAAGCAGAATTTTGTCCGCCTGGGCTACCTGCCCCTGTCCTGGGGCTATATACATGTATGAAATGATGAAGAAAAAAAAACTGTATAAAATTAGAGTCGAAAGTGATATTTCTGAAACTTGTAGCAAATTATTATATTAATATAAGCTTTATATCTTGATCAAAATTTTGTCCCCTAGTGGTTATCTGCTCCTGACACAAGCTGTTTACATGTGTGAAATCATGAAAAAAATCTTAGAAAATCAGATTTTTGGTGTATCTAGATGAAATTTCATAGAAATGAGTGAAATAACATAAGCTTTCTGTTACAAGTAGTATTAAGTTCACATAGGTTACCTGCCCCCGCCCCAGAGCTATATACATGTATAAAATTATGAAAAAAATTCTGTATAAAATCAAAGATGAACAGGATTTTTCTGAAACTTGCAACACATTGTCTAGGTAGTATCAGCTTCATGTCATGATAAAAAAAATGTATAAAAGATTAAAGAAGGGGTATTGGTTTGCAGTGGCGGGTATTACACAGTCGTTTACGATGCTTTTATTACCATTTTAATTAACATAATAAAATCGAAAGTAGGTCATTTTAGTTGGCAACAAAAATGACCCAAATAAATTTTCAAACTCTTTTTATGTGAAACTCAAGAACGTTTTCTTTGTTCGAAGTTGGCTAATCACGGTCATTCACAATGACGAAACTGTAGTGAGAAGCTTGCAGTGATACGTCATGATAAAATTTTTCATGCTGATAGAGCTATGGGGCTTTAAAACATTTAATGAAACTTTCACAGTTTTCGAGCAAATAAGCAAAACCCCGTTTGCACTTGCGAACGAAAAGACTATACTAGTTTTCTCTTTTCTATTTTAAGTTTTAGTGAATACTTGCAATGTCGAAACAGGAACATGTGTCCTACATCTCGATAGAACAGCCGAACGCATTATCGGATGCCTCAACGACAACGCAAGCCAATGCTACACGGAGCCAGAAATCAATTTTGGTCAAAATGTCTTAGATTGCATGTGAGTAGTTATTTTTTTTATAGGTGTGAAGATTTATCGTTTTCATTTAATGGCATTTCAGTGCGCATTCTATATTTGAGCCGCGGCACGACAAAACCAACAAAGTGGTTGTGCGCCAAGCGCAGACTCAGATCAGCCTGGGCATCCGCCCAGTCTGATCAGAGTCTTCTCTGTCCGCATGGAGGTAGCTTAGACCCTTAGCTACCCTTAAAGCCCTGAGCGAAGTCTGATCAGACTAGGCGGATGCCAAGGCTGATCTGAGTCTGCGCTGGGCGCACAACCACTTTGTTGGTTTTCTCGTGTCACGGCTCATGTATCTTTTTTAAGGGTGTGAGGATTTATGTTTTTAATCGAATGGCATTTAGTTCGCGTTCTATATTTTTCTATGTTTGAGTCTTCCAGTTACACGGACAACTTCAGATTTCAGTCGAACATATCTGAGGACAATTTGATTCCAGCTGTGTTACTCTGCATAAAAATAAAGATGCACAACCTGAGAAAATGTCGCTCATAACAGGTGCAAAGGCATACGCAGAATTCGACAAGAATCATTTCAAGAAATTTATTTCACAGTAGCCTTAAGATCCATTTGACGTGCTGATTCAGTCTTAGCTTTCACATAAGCAATTATGGAAAATCTCTGAAATATTAGGATAATGCTTTTGTAATAATTCTCTTTTGCTGTAAGAATGTGGTCGTTTTTTTTTTCAAATATATGTACTGACCCATATTGAAACTATAAGTTCTACACATTTCCATATTCTTTCTTCTTTTGGCTAATCTTATTTTTCTTTATTCCTACAGATACACTGATGTCACAGGGCTATGTGTACAAAATGGATGTGGGCCGCCTGCATGGGACTTTTTCATAAAACTATTTGACTATTTGAAATGCGGGAAACAAGGTAAAGGTTTTTATAAATAAGATGAGACAAGGTCGGTTGTTTTTAATTAGTGATCAAGGAAAACTAGAGACTAAATGGCTCTCACTTTCATATAAGCTTTTTGCAAGTTATTATATTTACTTAAAGATATGGACACAGCATTTGGTTTAATTCAGTTCTAGGCTTAATATGAATCACATTACAATATGATTTTTTGGCTGCTACCGGTTATTTCTTTCATCATAAAACTACTTGAAATGACATTGAATCTGAATGTGTGACTTCATAATGACCAGTTTCCGTTTGGTCCTTATGGCATACTAGACGATCATGCTTTGGAAAAATCTTAGCTAAAAGGTCCATGCAAACTATCTTTAAAAATGGAATTGCTGTGCCGATTATTTTATCTTTCAAGCAGATTATAAACAATTTAAATTCGGCATTTTTTTCGAGTATAGGAAAAAGAAAAGTACCCTAAAGGCATTTAGAATAGCAGGAATATTGACTTTGTCTAAACAATCTTGGATTTGTATTGTGATGTTAGAAAGTGATTACTTTTTCCAAAATTAAAATAACATTTGTATTTCACTTTTTCTCACCTACAGAAGAATGAAAAATAGTGACTCAAGTATTGATAGTCTTCGTGAGAATCGTGCCGTATTGAAGGTTACGATGACAAATTTATATCATGACTCTATTCAGTTAAAAACAAACACAAGCAGAATATAAAAAATCATATTTATTTTAACACTCCTGACTAACTTTTCATCCCAGAAAATGTAAGCTTTAATCTTACGTCTAAGTGTTTCCTAATCCTTTAGAGTCTCTATATGCAAACACATGGGCCATGACAACAAAAAATGTAGAACTAGGCCAAGAAGGTTGGCCATTTGTATTTCCGTCTTTCGATGAGCGCAGGTTCTGAACCAAAGTACTACTTAGTTTTAGTTCACCATTTTACTTAAAAGGCAATAATATGTTGGACATGTACTATATGCCGTTTACCTTTCTTTATGGGCAGTAAATTCTGGGTTAACATGTGGTGAGGAGACAATAACAACACAAGTCGGCCAAGAAGGTTATGAAATCAACATTAGTTTATTCTTCCCCTTAACGTTGCCAGGGGTAACGGTGGCTAAAGACTGTCCACCGCAATACAAAGGTAAGCCAAAATGAATTTCCATGGATAGATGGCTGATTTGCAAATTTAGGCCATTTAAAGAGTCTTTTAGTCATCGGGACGATTAAATGAAAGGCTATGTGCTATGGAATAAAATTAAAAACTTTACGAGTTCCTTTAAGAGCAGAGAATACGTTCAGAAGAAGGAACATGGGGGCCAGACTACGTAGTTTCGGCTAATGAAGCCTCATCAATGACCCTGACAATCTCTTGTGACGAAACCAGAGAAAAGCATACCGGAATTTCTTAATTTCAATTGCGCAGTCGATTCAAAGACTGACAAGTATCAAAAATGGGCTAAATGATATAAAAGAAGATGATCTAGAATAAGGGTAAACCAATCTAAAATTTCAGATTTCTCAGAATATATGCTCTTATCTCAAAGGACGAAACTAAAATCTGCACTATGGATGGTGTACGGGTAGACGTTTTACGGACGACACACGGCACAACAGCAGCTGCAGTGAAGTCAAGTTAAACACTTGAAGAGTTCCTTCAACAACAGAGAATACGTTCAGAAGAATGAACATAAAAATCTAAAAGAACCCCGTTTACAGTTGGAAAGATTTCCGCTTCTAGCGGGAATCGAACACGGCACCACTAGCTGAAACCATGGATAGATTGCTGAATGGGTATAACGTAATTTTCAACAGTATAACGGTCATATCGAGCCGTTTTAAGGGTGACAATAATAAGCTGTGTGCAGTCGAACTCCATATAAAGAATTCCTTTTCCAGCAGAATTCTCCTGCAGTACCGTGACTCATTGCCAGTTTAGACATAGATAATGATGTTTAGTTTTTACTGTCTGACATTTCGGCTAATCGGAAAAAAGATTTATATCTGTTTCCTTATTTATTACTTTCTGTAAATCCTTTATTATTATAATTATTTTGTTTTAAATGTTTTTAATAAATGAAGCTTTGTAAGCAGAGACAATAACGGATACTTGCATGCCACGCTAACTCTACCGTTAGAAAATTATCGGTAAACTATGCATTATACATGTATGTGTACTTGACCAAAATGACTGACATCATAGCGCTTAACAAATGGAGCAGGCTGACTTTTAAACAACATCATCAATGCGTTCTATGCGGTAATTGTATATGCACTGCAATTAAGGACATTCGAATGATAAGTAAACGAATGCTTTTAAGGTCGTAAAGAATAAGACGGGCAATATTATGTAAAGTACTAATGCTATCAGTTTGCCTGCTTAATAACAAGCCTTCTTCTGTTTCAGGAGCGGTGACGCGGGAATGTTCCGCTACTGGTGACTGGGAACCGGTTATTGAAACATGTGTTAAGGACTTTTTGTCCGAAATACAGACGACTGTAAGTCACATCATTACTGAAAGAGAACATGATACTAATGGTCTTGTTATATAAAAGTTTAAGATTGGGAGTTTTTATTTATCAAATGCAGCGTCTTGAACACTAAACCTCAAAATCGAAGTTCATCTCAAACATCTAATATCTCAAAGTAAAATTTCTGGGAACAGAAAATTTACTTTGAGACATCAGTTGCTTGAGATTCGAAACTAAAATGTTAAAAAAATAAAAAGTTTTCCCAAACGCTATTCTTCTATGTAAGAGGTTACTCTGAGATATCAGTGTTTGAGATAACGAGTGTCAACTGTGTTTGTTCTCCCGTTTAACAAACTGACATTATTATCTAATGGCTTCGTTTGTTGGCCCGTTACAAAACTTGTTGATAAATCTTATTTTAGCGCAGTTTACTTTAGTATCACCAAGTAAAAAATAACAATGAATGCTGACAGTTACGTCCTTTTGAAGGACATTTGAAGTTTCAGTATTGATTCTGGTTCTCAGGCATTGGGGTCACCACTTAAATACTGATTTAAATACTTAATTCATTTTGATATATATCTGGTAAAATTTCTAAATTATTCTAAAACTAAGACTGACTTGTCAGAGCGACATGAATCTTAGCGGAGTTTGGCTTTCATTCTTTTGAGTTGTTTTGGCTTTTTGCGGGTTCTTGCTGCATCGGACATCTCTTTCCTGATGCCCTTGTCTGTCGCCTTTCTCGAGACGCAAGGGTTGAGGTGGCTCGGTGGGGGACGCCTGTGCCCGCGGAATAATACCTAGGCGTCTCTTACCTGATGTCTGCAGCTAATGTGTCCCGTGGAATGCGACAGTAAGTGTGGCTCGGAGAGGGATGCTCGTTGCCTGCCGAGACCTGCCATCATATCTTTTCTATCAAACGCTTTGGGATCAGTGACACTGAAGAAATTAAATACAGAAACGCGCGTCTGTCGCACTAAATTAGGTATGAATACGTTTATATTTGAAATAAAAAGGAAATTAGTATACTCGGTAAAAGTAGGTTTGGCTCTCTCTTTACCGTGACACCTTTTGTAATGGTTTACCGGGAGCTTACTATTCACGAGGTTTTTCCTGTAACATTTGGTGGCCAGTGTGGTGGTGGGGGGCGTGGACCCACACTTAAAAGAAATGGCACATTGGAGGGAAATGTCTTTGCCCGACTGGGACTCGAACCCAGGGCCTATCGCTTACTGTGCGAGCACTTCGACCACTGCGCTACCGAGCCACTCGGTCGACCTTTGACAGTCACAAACAATCCAGGTCACAATGGGAGGAACAACAATCTGACATAAACTCTAAGCAGGTCATTTCCTTGGTGTGTCATCTTTTTATTAATACTACTTGCAGATTTATATATACAATTTATTAATAAACAGTCTGTCCATCCAAAATGTGTCTTAATTAAGAGGCTTAGCATGACGGTTGCAAAAGAAAATGATGCTTTTTCAATATGAATGCATACTGCATTAGATGTCGTCCCCGTTTTTATATTATCTTCGGGCTTTACTGAAACTAGCTTCTACATTAGATAGATATGTCAAAGGAATGCAAAGTCAAAAAATAATGTACTCTGATACTGTGCAAGTCTGATACGCGTGGGTCTTTATAAAGAAAGCATTTATGTATGTCTTAGGAATTTCAGGATGGCGATTTGTAAATATTATGATACATTTTCTTATGATACAGTTAGAAGAGCTGAAAAATTCCGACGAAGTCAACTCTGCAGAGTTCCAAAAGGTTGTAGATGACCTTACTAATCTAACAGACCCAAATCGTGAGCCGATTGACAAACCTCCTATTGAGGATATCAGGGACTTAGTCGATGATGTAACAGAAGTGTTTGAAAAGAAGGACACCGTAACCCAGACTGAGGCAGAGGTAATATTTGTTCAGCTTTTAGGTCTCTAGCCATAATCATAATCATGGACCCATAAGAACAAATGAGCTGCGTCGTAAAAATGTTCTTAAATACAGAAGACTCAAAACAATCTGTGAATCCGTTTAGACAGGCTGGGGAATTAAAATTTTGTATTCTGTCTTTCGATTCTTATGGAACTATTCATGGTGTATACGAAAGGCTAAAAGTCTGTCCAGACTGGATAGATTTGCAGGCTAGTCTAAGTGTTTAGACTGGTTTATTTTATTCATGAAAGAAGTAGAAACAACCATGTTAATTTTGCTGTTGGTAAAGTTAACGAGGTTAAAACTTACATGTCCGTGAAATAAATGTTCATTCGAATAAATCGACATCTTTATACCATATGTGGTGTTCCAAACAGGGCATTTATGAGGAACTTTTTTAACTTTACCTCACCCCTTTATATGCTTTATATAAGTTTTCTAAGAAAACTTCAAACTGAGTATTGATTTCTTTGGTACATGTAACCCCAAAATGAAAAAAAGTTTTATATATCACACATATCCCTGAGTAACTAAGCTTACTGAGGCACCCTTACATTTAGTTACTGTCGATACTCGGACTACGTGTCGTTTATTACTCACTAAAACGTTATGTCTTAATATACTTCAGAGCGTTTGTAACTTTGTAAGCAACACTGTAGATGAGTCAACACAAGATGAATGGGAAGATTTGATAAAATCGGTAAAGTACTATCTTGTTTGTTTTTCATAGAATATTTTGAAACGTTTGGAAACCATGATTATTTATAGTAAAGCTTACACAAAGCATGACTGAATGTCGAAACTCTTTAGTGGTAGGCCATGACTCAAACTCGTTCAGTAAGCTATGTCCAGACTTTGAAACGGCTCTTCTTGATGGTCTTTCGTCACTCACTAAATCATATTCCGTAACACTCAGTTTCCGAAGTGTTTTACCTATTCAGTAGCTATAAGCTACAGAATATGCCCTTCACATTCTGCTCCTGAAAACCACTTTTACAGGCAGCCCGTCACATCAAATGTATAAGTCTGAAAATAGCATTCCCTAATAGCTTAATGGCTTGAACTCAAATAAGGCAGTAACTCCAGATGCTCTTAAGTTCTAGGTATTAAAGGGAACTTGCGATGTTCTCGTTCCCAAGGAAGGGTTATAATTCAAGCTCTGTCGAGACTTGAAATGCCCCAAATGCATAAATGATGACATTTGAACAAAAAGGTATCAAACATATCGCATATGTATGAATTATGAATTAAAAAAAACTGTTTTGAATTCCAAAAGTTTGAAATATTAAGGGCACACTTGCAACCCTTTTTGCGTGAAGACCTAAGCCAGCTAGCGTAGGCACTGCTTTGACACGCGGAGCTTAATGTTTTGGGAAGTTATGATTATACAGGGGACCAAAAGTGAGATCTCATGCATCACATGCATTAAAATTGTTGAATTGGAGGAAATGCAAGTTGCAAGACTTTGCTGGGCATCTTACGCAAATTATATTTATTTTTTGAGAAAAAAAGAAAACAAAATACAATTTTCTCAGCGGAACTTCAAGGTTTGGTCATTAGAAGACATTTTTGTCGTATATTATACTACACTAACGTCTTCCAGAAGCGAGACAATATGATTTTATTTTCTTATATTGTGCCATATATACCGTTATTCAATTTATGACAATTTCCATGGCTTGTGTTGCAGGGAAAGGAAGGAGCTGACCGTATCATGTTCGATGTTGATCGAATAACTAGGAAAATACAAGCACAAGGTTGTTCTTCTCAAATCGACACCAACAATCTAGGTATGTGCTTTAAAAACCCAGGAAAGGACATGCTTGCTTTATCGTCTGCTGTCGCATATTATATCTATCTAAAAACCTTAGCGTTGTATTGTCTTGACATGACGAGATTTTATCTTGTTATAACATATTATTATATTCTAAATATAACCAAGGGAGTATCTTGTTAGAACAAAATATCATCGTTCCCTCAGTCTAGTTTATTTAAGATAATTTTGTTAGCATACATTTTTTTTCCTAAAGCCTATATTCTTTGACCACAAGAAATATTTTGTTCCCCCAGTTTGAAATTATGGGACCTAAAGATAAAAAGAAAATACAAGCCCTTCTATGAGTCCGTATTTTCTTTTTTGATTTGTGTCAGTCAAACCAGTACTGCGTCAGTTTTTCTATAATATAGCCTGGCCATCAGCAGTAGTTGTAACTTTCATAGTATCTTGGCCTGGTTTGTTCTGCAAGTAAAGTAACCAGCAAACAGCCTCACACTACTTTGGCTAGATGCTTCAGAAATAAAAAAAAATCTACCTAGGCGGATTCTTATCTCCCAATAATGTGCCCTTGACTACGCGCAGTAAGAAGCAACAAAAATACATTTAAATTCGATGGAAGAGCATGTATTGATGTGGTCGTAACAACCCTGAGACTGGAAACACTTCGTCGACCATACGTTACCGCTGGAATGTCTTCTTTGTTAACTGGGTGTGTATGTTTTTATATCTTTCTCCGCCAGATCTTACTGTACGTATGAAGACTGGTGACATCAGATATATCCCAGTGTCTGGAGCTGGTGAAATATTTATACCAGAAGAGGCCTTAATAAAAGAAGGTATAAATTAATTATTAACGTTTTGAAATCTTACACTTTGTGAACACCTGCCTTTTTCAGATAGAGGAAATCCAATAGGAATACTTATTTGGTCTATACAAGACATGGGCTCTCAACCAAATCCTTTTCAAGAAAATTGTACTCTGAATGCTCGTAACATGTCATAGTTGAATAAAATATTGTTAAATCAAATAGAGAAATTATTTATCAGTCTACAGTTGTAGATGAACGTATTTGTATCGTATAGGTCATCAGTATTGACACTGGTCAGATTGCTGGGTCGCAGATATGGGAGCAGGAAATTATTTTAACCCATTCATACTTCATAAAAGTTGTCTGAGCTAACGGTGAAGACGGCAAACACTGTTTGCATTAGCAACAGAAAGTCCTGCAAATAAGAAAATCAAACATCCCTTGTAATTGTAGATGGAAGCATAGTGAGGTGCCTCGACAACATTTACGCCACCGTTCAGAGTTTATTGATACACTGTCATTCGTGCACGATGAACACGGAATGGCTGAATTGTTCCTAATATGCATTCTTTACAACCGCAAATTCAGTTTAACGTCAAAACTTTAGGGAACAAACGCCGTCGTTGTAAAGAGGGTCCACTGTATTTAATTTGGAATGAAGTAAACACTGGTACAACTTTGAGCTGCGTCATAAAGATGAGTTTCTTGTGAGATACACGAATAGTAAAAGTAAAGACTTATTGC
This sequence comes from Ctena decussata, assembly GCA_963989385.1. Taxonomy (NCBI): domain Eukaryota; kingdom Metazoa; phylum Mollusca; class Bivalvia; order Lucinida; family Lucinidae; genus Ctena; species Ctena decussata. The sequence continues at coordinate 66,802,464 of OZ022502.1, read as the reverse complement.
GAACGGTTACACATTCAGAGGAATAACTGTCCTTTTCATTTTGCCTTCTGTCTCAAAGCAGTCACCTATTAAATGAAGGAATTTGCACCTCTCGAAGCTAATTCTTTCATGTAAGAGTTGACCTCCTTTCAGAAGGGGTTTGCAGTTCTGAGAAAGGAACAATGTCTGCCTTGGAAAAAAAAGTGGCAGAAAACATGTTTGTATGTCCGTTCACCTTAAATCACACCGCGTTTCTTTGCATCATATTCATTTGTCTATTTAGAATGCTGATAATCCATTGAGTGTTTAAAGATTAAGGAACTTCTTAAATGTAATTAGGGACCGTTCTGATATGGCTGCATCAATCCGAGACTTCATATCACAGCAGGCATAAAACGTTTATTTATCCTCGTGATATTGAATCTATGTGTATAATTTGGGCGACTACGTCAGTCTTTATTCCCCCGCCCCCTTTTCGATAGGGTCCACTAATTGTAAAACGACAGAAAAACTTAAAGGCGTACCACTTACCTTAATGTTGTTTCAGTGTTATGTGCTGTTGACTTAATGCCCTTTTTGGTTCCTTATTATACTGAAAAGCCTTAGAAATGAATGACAAACACTATGGTTTTAGTTGTATAAGCCACGACACCAAACATTGTGCTAACATGTAATTCAGGTGCGGCCAGCAAAAGATCAAACCTGCCTGCGCATCCGGCAGTTTGATCAGCGCGAGCCTTTGCTGTTCGCACACATGTATATACCTAAGGGAATCTTCAGGTCTTGCTAGTTTACACGGATTCACAGACTGGTTTGAATCGTCTCTGTTCGCAAATACGTTATGTATAGTTTTGCGCGATATGAAAGCGAATGCTTTAGCCACAGATATACTTGAACATTCAAACGATAGTCTTGTCTCAAATGTTTGTAATATTTGCTTAAATGTTGCAAAGCGTGCCGCTGTAAATGTATTTTAAAACGCTTAAGGCACAGTACATTACATTTTAATAGTACATTATAATACTCGAAGAATGATTTCTTTCTGGTTCAAAACAGGACATACAGACGGTGTATGCTATGGCGGTGGACACTTTGATACTCTGTCTCCTATACTGTCGAGACGGCTGCTTATAGATGGGTAGGTACATTTGAATGAATTTCACAGCAGGCATAAAACGTTTATGTACGCTGTAAGCATCCATTGCTCTCACATTGACTGTGAACCCATTTCATTGTAAGACGACACTACCATTTAGAAAATGATTGTGATCGGAGAGTTTGAAAAAAGAATCAAACAGCATTGATTTTCTCTTGGAAAGTATTGGACAATTATTTTGGCCATTTTAGTAAGCAGTTAAAATGACTTACTTTCAGTATCATTATTTATCATATGTGTTAAAATTTCGATGCTCATCTAGTCGGGAAAGCAAAACCTTGAGGAGAAATTTGACGGTCTCAAAAATCTGTATCCCTAGATTTTGCTAGTTATATTACGCAATGCATATACAGCCGCGCTCTAGTATAGTCCCTCGGTAAAATGGAGTGAATCTTTAGTGGTTTTTTTTAAGAAATTAAAAAGAAATAAGAAAACTTATGACCATCAAAACATACAAGAGATTATGATAAAAAAACAAACAATAAATGTTAGCCTATACCTACCAAACGCATTATCTTGACAACCTTCTGTGATCTGATTACTAATCGGTGATAAACACACGGTCGCAACGTTTTGTTTACCACACGCACAAAATAGCGTCTAGGCAATATCGTCTGAACATTCCCAATGCCGAAAGCTTTGCGGCATTTGATGGATACTAACTGATAAATCGGTACGTGGTCTGCGGTTAAATGCATGGGCTTTTGTCAGATTTTCAGGTTTACAAAGGCCAATCAGTCACCCTTGCCTTATAGACCCTGCAACCATATATGCCATATATGGGATATATATTAACCCTTTAGGCGCAAAAAAGAAAAACAGACTACAAATTTTAAGGCGGCAAAAATGAAAACAATATTTCTTTCAAGCTATTTCTTATAAAGAATTCAAAGACTAGAGAGCAAACAGTGAAGATTCAGCTGAGCTCATCATTGATCTAAACTGTTTGAAAAATAAACTATTTCATATTCTACGTTTTGATTGTTAATGGTTTAAGTCAATATATTTACCAAATTGTAAACGCAGATTTGCTTTGTTTCAGGGAATTGCAGGAATTCGGTGATGATGGCATCCTCAATACGGACATCTTATCCTTACAGCTGCAAGAACAAGTGGAGATTTTTCAGCCCCCTATAGTTATAAAGATGAAACCAATAAAGGTCAGTCTTATTCTAAAGATTTATTCGATTTATGTAGGAACTATCTTGTATTTTAAATCAGTTAATGTCTATATTATGAGCGTTAACTCATTTACGCCCAGTGGAAGATTCCATTTTTATCAAATGGATTAGTCCTTTTGTCCTTAAGCAAAAGACGAATATAGAATTACCTTTTTTTTTCATAATCCCCAATGTTTTTAATTTGTTATGTTTTCATTTCGTCCAACACTATGACCCAAAAGGTAAAGCTATTCCCTTATTTTGCAAAATGAATGACGAAACGAATTACTGAAAAATGAATGAATAAATCAGCTAAGATATAATATGAAAATATATTTTCATTTCTCAAGATATCATAATTATTACATGCAGGAAAGGAGGTTTTCTGTAACATTTATGTACTACTCACAAGACATTACTTTAATGCATGTTTTGTGATTTCCTGTTTACTGGACGACGGAGTACTTTAAAAATTGGTTATGCCTTTGAAGAAATAATTTTATCCCACGGGGAGCAAAAGCTTTCTTTGTTGACCACGTTGAGAAGGGAAGAAAAAGGAAATTATTGTGCTGTTTCCTTTGAAAGTTTATCCCTTTGCCTTTACAAACCATATTTGATAGACACAGCAGCCTAAGGCTTTTACACCGTTTGTAGGGAGAGTAATGTTTAATTTAAAGAAACCTGAAACTGAATATTAAATGTATGTTTGTATAACGCTTATCAACCTGCAGGTGCCGCGTGTAATTATTGTATATTTCTTTTCCATTTCAGAAAGGTTATTATTACCATCCAAAATGCGTATCTTGGGATTTTACTGCAGAGTAAGTTAAATATTATTGATATGCATTAGAATGGGGCATTTGCATCAGCCAAATAAAACAGTTTAGTTTCACCGGATAAGACGTACACAGTAAATGAATGTAAATATTATGCAATTTAATATTGGTTCAAGAAGATACAGTTAACAGTTAACTGTTTAAAGCATGCTTCAATATAACCATGTTGTCGCCTTAGAATAGTTTTTAAACATTTTTAAAACTGACCAATTTAAACAAAGTATGGACGAAGAAAATCCTCACCGACAGTCATTTTTCCAGCATAGCAAAGACTAGGCTAGGCTTGCCTGACAGAGTAACTTAGAGCCCTCAAGACTCGGGTCTCGTTTTCCAACACTCCAGTCTCCAGTAATTTCTCAGACATATTCTATCTCTTTTCGTCTATCTCTCATTTCTTCCTTCTGTTTTCATACTTTCTCATCCTTGAAAACCAAACAGGCCTAGATGTTTAACAATAATGTCAGATGATTTGAAACTGAAGCATGCCTATGATTTGAACCACTGTGTCATGTTTTGTCATCCGTGAATACAAAAAGTAAGCTGGTCAGGGTTAAATAAAAGATTTCTTATGCCACAAGATAGGGACTACTGAACGCCGTGTTTCATTCGCTAATTTTTTTTGAAATGCTTTTTTTATAGTTTACCTGTGTAGTATGGACTGCTATGATGTAAATTTGTAGTTAGGGCAGTAAACCTCAGTCTGCTTTTGCACTTTAAACAGGGCATGGCTGAGAGTTATACCATTAATTGATAGCGTCTGATCGGGGCCCACACTGTTTGCATTACGCAAGGGAATTTCTGAAAAAAAAAATATTATGAAAATCATGTCAGACACTCTAGTATTCGTAATGGGCCTTCCGAACGGTGGTGTGGAAAAGGCTACAAGCCGTAAATAAGTACTTTTTACAACCACATTGAATCGCTGAATATAAAGTCATATTGTATCCCAGGAATACCAATGGTGGTGGTGCATGGACGACTGAGGGATGTAGGTTTCAAAGTATATCGACAGATGGGGATTTTATTTGTGAGTGCACACACCTTACCAACTTCGCTGTTTTGATGAGCACGAGCCAGACGGTATGTACAATGTAGCAATGGCATATATGAGCCGCGACACGAGAAAACCAACAAAGTGGTTGTACGCCCAGCGCAGACTCAGATCAACCTGGGCATCCGCCCAGTCTGATCAGAGTCTTCGCTGTCCGCATGTAGGTAGCTTAGACACTTAGCTACCCTTTGAGCACTTAACGAAGAGTCTGGTCAAACTGGATGGATGCCCAGGCTGATCTGCGTATGCGCTGGGCGCACAACCACATAGTTGATTTTCTCGTGTCGCGGCTCATATATTTGCAAATGGTGAGTGTGACATTAATTTAAATTGAAATTACCATTGAATACATTAGGGAAAATTATAAAGCGAAATTTCAGTTTGGTATTTATAAATCTTCAGTTGGTCAGCATGCATTAGATGGCCTGCCATGGCTCAAGAGGTGTTTTAAAAATAATTCTCATATTATGTTTTTTATATCTGAAAAAGGGCACTTTATGTCTCCTCAACAGAACCGCCTCACTGACGCAGTTCTAATACGGAGTCTAAAGATACATTCTAGGATAAAAAATGTAACCATGAAATATAGTAATATCCTCCTTCTCTGGAGCACAGACCTGTATTCTTTATGTGACTTCGATCAGATACTAATCTCTTGCAGAGTGCTGATCATGTCAAGGCACTGAGTATTATATCAGCTGTAGGATGTGCCATTTCCATATGCGGTCTTATCCTGACAATTGTTTTTCATCTGTTGGTATGGAGGTAAGCTCTCTGTGATTTTGTCCTGTCGTTCTCTCTGTCACTCTTACTGAACAGTTTTAATCTGTCAATATTAAATTCAAGAAATTCGTGACTAAAGACAATATTTACTTATCTTACATGTATAGGTGCAGCATTGTTGAGAATTTGAGAATTTTGCCATCTCAGCAAAGAATTTGCTTTATTAAAGAAAGAAAGATTTATTCTTAATAAATGGTGAGCAGCATTGAATCTTTTAGGTGTGTTCATGAAGGTTGAAAGATCACAGCATATGAGTTTGCACTATTCCATATAAAGGCAATTAAAATAGACACACACACACACACACACACATACACACACACACACACAAACACACATGAATTGAAAGCTTAAAGCACTTATTACAGACACTGTCGAATCCTACTGTGAATTCATTTTCACATGTCGTTTGATTTTGTGTGCTGTTTCTTATATTGGCATGATGTACATGTACAGTAAACTCTCGATATCTCGAAGTCGAACTTCAGCCCAAACTACTGATATCTCAAAGTAAATTTTCTGGTACCAGAAAATTAACTTTGAGATCTCAGTAGTTTCAGATAACATTAGTTGAAATGTAAATAAAAATAGGAAATACAGTCTTTGATATAAGAAGCTACTTTGAGATATCAGTGTTCGAGATATCGGGATTTGACTGTATATGACTACGGTTGTTTACTCTGCATATGTTGCGTATAAAGTATCTTTTAAAGTTTTAAGTTTCAGTACAATCTAGTATACTACAATTTTATTACCTTGCAGACTAGTGCGATCTGACAGAAGTGTCATCCTGATGAACCTCTGTTTTGCCTTACTTATTGCACTGATTGTATTCCTGGCAGGAATTAATCGAGTAGAAAGTCAGGTATGTAAAACCAAATGAAACCTGGTCGAAAACTATCGGCATAACTTAATACAAATCCATTGCCGAGTCATGACTTCGGTTTGACCCCTGCCTGTGTTGATGAAATATAGTTCGCCAAAAAAAGTACACTAAACAATGTGACAACGTCTGTCCAACGATACTCAAAATATTAATAGAATGCTCGTAATCTGAATATCAACACATCAATCTTAAACCGTATGACGAAACAATTGTTAATCAAGCAGTCATAAAATGTTGATACGGCATTCCGTTATCGTCGACGCGACGTAATATTTTTACACCAACTTTTATACGATGCTTTTAAATTTTTGTTAATACTGGGAATGCTGCAACGTCAAGCACTATTTTAAAGCAATACACAATAAAGTGTGCGTTCGGATAATCAGTTCGCAACTGTTTTTATTTTGTTTTAATATATATATTTACATTAGAGAAATGAATAATAATATGAAGCATTTTACGAAACACATAGGGCCTAATTTAGTTCATATTTCAACAGCATTATCGGAATCCGCGACGCCACATAACGCCAAAACAATTGTCACTTTTATTGACCTCATTGGACGCCTGCAGTGCTATGATGACGCCGGTTCTTCAGCACTGTCTGTGCGAAAACGATGTATATAAAATATTTGTGCTTCAAATTCCGTATTCTATGCAAAGGTTTTGCCAATTTTTGAAGAGAAATATATAAATTTTGGTAATGAATTACAGTTTTCTTTTATTTGTGAAAGCATGAATAGCGCTGGATGTCTAGCTACCTGTACGTTGCAAAAGTCCCTTTTATTTCACATGCCCCACCTTTGTTTATACACACGTTAAAGTAAGAAATAAATTTATTTCTATTTACGAATGACAAAGGGCCTTGCGAGACCAGAATTGACTTCGGCAAATAAGTACAGAATTTGTCTACCAATTTTTTTGTAGGTGGCATGTAAAGCCGTGGCAGCCATTCTGCATTTTCTGTTTCTGGCAGTATTCTTCTTGATGCTGGCACAAGGCATCGAAATTTGTATTTGTGTTGTGCATGTTTTCACAACGAAGTTTCGCCTAAAACTGCTGTTACCAATAGCTTGGGGTAAGTATGTTATTTTCACATAATTACCAATGCTACATTTCGGCTATATGAAAAAGGAAAGCTATCAGTCTGAGTATAGTTCGTTTGCGCCCTAGTGAAAACGGAGTTTCGCTTATTTTCTTGAAAACTATGAAAGTTCTATCAACTGTTCTAATGTCCTTATGATTCCTATGACTATACATAACAGAATACGAAAAATCCAAATTTTTGCATACTTTTTTTTAGATATTTTCCATTAACAGTAATGCAAAAACTTAACAGTTTCACTGAAGAGTGTAGTATGCTTGTTAGAATAGCCAAAATATTGTTGATAGGCAATAGTGTGTGGGCGTATATGAATGAAATAGAAAAAATGCATTCACCTGCTCGCACGCGTAACGCATGATATCACTGGTCAGGTGATACTATGTTGTAAATAAACATTGAACTATTATATTATTTTGCGAGTAAAAAGTGTATGTTTTAAAATTTGATACTATATGGGTGAAACAAAAAGTAGAAAAATGGATTCAAAATAAAATTTCAATGTATTATGCAAATTTTGTTCTAGGGATAGCATACATTGGTCACATGCTCTAATACGTAAATCTAAACGGGAATTCTAACAGCCAACTTTTACTCCCTTGTAACTAAGAGACGAAAATGACATATTTTAGGTCCTTTTTTTAATAGACTTTTTTATGCAAAGCCTCATATTTCTTACAAAATTATGATTTTGTTATGTATAGGATGAAAATTCAGAATGAGCCATTCTAAAATCTTCTACCTCTCACGAATTTTGAGAAAACACTGGGGATAAAAAAAGGTAAAGGTAAAGGTTTCCCATAGCCTAATAGCCGTAGGGGCAGTGGGGGTTAGAGACCCACTGTATCTTGGGCACAGCTGATGAAAGGCGGAGCCCATCCCTCTCCTTTCGCTGCCTTATCCTTCCCTGATTCGAAAAAGGTACCCATTTACTGCTGGGTTGACAGAGAGAGTTTTCCAGTCATCGTATGGCGACAGTGAGCCACGAGCTCACGACCTTACGGTGACTTTCTGCACAATAGCCGAGCCACTCTAACCACTCGACTACCGCGCCTCTCTACACTGGGGATACCGTTTGCATTTGGGAGCAAACGGACTATACCTTAAAAATTAACAAACATCAGAGAACAGAAAACATGGCAAAATAAGGTTTATAAAACATTGATATTTGAAGACGATGGTTTTTATTGAACGTTTTATGTTAAAATCCTTCACGTTTTACTTGTATGCAGAAATGAAACCGTTACCAGCATCATGTTAATGTGTATGGTATATTTTCAGGGAAAGCAACTATGTAACTTTCACATTTGCCCCCCTTCTGGATGGGGAGTACACTTAGAGGAAAGCAATAGTTCCCCTTAAAGTAAATCCTTACCGTTAAATGTAAACTACCATTTGGAAGGGCTTCGTCCTGCAGCTAAGCAAATAAGAAGTCACGAAAGATGTTCCCTTTTTGTGAAAATGACAGTAAAAACATGGCGGCGTTCCCAATTACCTCAATATGCTGCTCACAAAGCAGGTAAAGTCAAACAATACTTCCCAGCATCAGTCGAAAATAATATCAGGCAATGTTCGTATCACATTTTGGTACTGTTGAATCGTACATTTATAGGTATAAACGAATTTATACCAGTAATTCTGTACAATTTTATCCCGTTGCGACCCTTCCATGAGGGCATTTGTGTAAGAATATTATACACATTAGGCATAAGTTACAAGGCATTTTAGGTCATCACGCACAGCTGATATTGCTATTGGACATTAAAAGTTTACCTAGGCTGACATTCTACATTTGAGATCGGACGTTCTAGGTAAGGGGGCATTTCAAACGTATACATCGCATCGATTGTGGTGCCGAATTGCGTCGCACGAACAGGGAGTTTAGGACATTAGCGACGAGCAAAGACTCAGTCCAATATGCATCAAACCAGGAAGACTGATCAGTCTGCGCCGGTGCGCAAGCTGATCCGAGTCTTTCTTAAAGGCACGCACCGTAAGGTAAAATTTTACACGACGCCATTTGCAGGATTGAATTAAAACCGTATCTACATCGTTGCAACATCATATTTACATCATGACGTTGCATCAGCGTCGATTTGACGCTGACAACTTTTTAGCTACATTTGGACATCTAGGCAAAAAGACGATGTATGTCGTTCTTTCTCGTCTGGAAAGCATAAATAAACGTGGTGTTATTTATGATACTGAATTAGCTATTTGTTCAACGCCAATACCCCGCCAGGGAAATTTTTTTCTTCCATTTTGATCGGTTGAAGACAGCTTGTGATAGCGCCACTCAAACTAAATCGTCAGCCCATAATGTAGGGCAGAATAGCGCAAAGCGGGATCTAGCCGTGTAAACGTCTCCGTCATGATGGAAAATTACACGTGATGTCAGCATTTGTCATTGGAAGTGCGCTCTTATCTGACGTTAAGGGTTGCTTTACCAGTGTATGGCACACAATTTGACTCGGCTATTTTGTACTACTGAATGAATATACAGGGTTTCAGTACCAGTCTGTTGGGAGCCCCATAAGGGCTGTCCTGATAAGCTAGCAGTCCGTGTTCGAATCTTGCTGGAGGAGGAAAGCTTAAACTACAAACGAGATTCTTGCACATTGTGTGAACATTATGCCAAAACTGAAACAGCATAAATTTGCATGCAGCATGCTTATGTGTATACATGCGACGTATGTATATATGTGTCAGTGATATCTGTTGGAAACAAAAACGAAGTCGTATCAGGCTGACTGCACAGACGCGCAGATAGGTCTGAGTCGTCATTGGTCGCATATGTACAGCAGATCCTGTTAAACGTCGACGCAGTGGCACGCTGATTTTACAGACGAACATCTATGATCCGATCAAGGCCTGCCAGTAAATTAAATATCAATCAAAATTTTGGATGATTACAAGTTGTCATAATATGTAGAGTAATTAACTCTTTTTAGACTGGTAACCCGTTTTGGCGACATATGCGAACAGTGTATACCCAGTTCAGATAATGCGGCGTCTGGTCAGGATGAACGGAATATTTATACAAAATACAATAAAAGTGGAAACATGCACCAGAAACCCCTAAAACACAGAAATGGAGTCATCCAAATCCAAGTAACAGACTTTCAAAGAAAAAGGGGATTGGGGAGACTTGGGAGCGGGGGGAGGGGGGGGGGAGCTGGGGCGGGCTTAGATTACCCACAATTTAATGGGCTAACAAAAGCAAATGTACTACCCCAGCCTTTCCCGGTGTACATGTATACATGTGCAGTCTGGCCAGGGCATGTGCATTTAGTCCACATAATTGATTCGGCATTACGGCTCGTTCCCAACAGCTGAAAACGCCGTGGCAATATAGCATTTGATAGGTTCTGTGCACGCTGCAAATAATTTGCTATACAAAACGTTTGAAGCTTATCAAAGTTGATACGCCAGCGACACGCTGTTTTAAAGTTGCCTGATCCTTGGTTAAGCTAAGTGATGAACTTTGGGTACATTCAGGGTTCTGCCAGTGGTGTCATTGGCGATTTGCCAATGGTGCCATTGGTAACCGTAAACCCTGAACAGGTGACCTTTGGCAACCAACTATTGGTAGAGCCAATGGCGCCATTGACACTATTGCAGAGCCATTTTTCTCTGTAATTAGAAAATTTTAGTTTTTCTAATTTGCTTTCATCACTGTCGGGAACAATTATTCTCCTGTCACAACTCGAGCGTTTATGATGGATTCACTAAATCGCCATATTGAATGACGCAATTTTCCGGCGTTTGTATTGTTACCTACGCCCTTTGTTGTCTGCAGTACTGGCAGCCAATGGTCGGCAATATTGGTACCTTTGGTACCGACGGTAGAATCAGTGGTGCCAATGTTGAAACTCTGAACGGCATTGACATATCTATGCTGGCATTGGCAGAGCCCCAAACGCACCCTTTGTTAACGTATACTTAGTATATTCTTGAGAGTGACAAAACACTGAAATGGCGAATGGACGTTGCGTTGATGACGTTTCAAGGACATTGATTCGACGACTTCCTATGTAGCAATGCATACCAGACAGTCTGCACTCGTTTTGAAATGAAGTCGCTAAATCTGTCTCGACGTTTATGCGACGTTGTTTGTTTTCTGCGTGAGTTTCAGTTTCCTAACATTTTACATGTACCTTAACCTTGTTTGCAGAGTTTATACAACGGTTCAAACGTCGTAGTTATGTCGACATTGCATCGACGTTGATTCGACACTTGCCCGTTTGGTTCCTTCAGAAAAGGCTTCCATCACTTACATCTCAAACCAGCCATGTAGATTATCCAGCAAAAAATCCTAAATGCATACAGCTCTGTTCAATATATAAGGAACAGCGAGTATCGTAATCAGACTGCACTTATGTGCATGTCTTAACAAGGGCAAAATACATAAATACATGTTTTTGTACCGAGCAAGGGCGCACTAGCGGAAATCACACTGAGCGTGTTGGAATTTTGTCAGTGTGACAAAAATTTAATACGCACCTGCGTATTTGCATACAGGTAGCTACGCTTTTGCCGACATTAGAATCCAGTGTCTGCTCATCGTACACGTTATAGACACACGATCGAAATCAAAAGTAAACACGTCCTTCTCGCAATACAGATAAACCTGTTGTTTTGGTATTTTATTGTTCAGCCATATATTAGTACAAAATTAAGTCATCTAATTTGAATCAGCGCTCAGTTCATCTAAAAGATCCATCCATCCATCCATCCATCCATCCATCTAGTCACCTACCTACCTAACATTCCTACCTGCCTACGTCCCTACCCTCTGAATGTCTGTATGTCTGTCTCTCCGTTCACCTACCTACTTACCTACCTACCCTACCATATCCTACCCCACCTACCCTGAGAGGCCGTCTGCCTGTCTCTGTCTGACAGACCGTCTGTCTGTCTGTAGCCTTATGCATTATTTATAAGACACCAATATGTTCAGACAGAATGGATGGATGGATGACTTGCGAATTAACGTCCATATCAGGACGCTGGGTGGGTGATAATGAAAGCGACGTAGCCAGTCTATGATTAAAATGATCTCCGTCTCCGGTGGGGCTAGAACCCCAGACCGCTAGATCAGCAGGCCAGCGCTTAACATACTGAGGCTCCATTTTTATACAGTACGAATAGTCTGATTAAATAAAGACAGAAGACCCAGATCGGCCTAATGGTAAAAAAAAAAAAAAAAAAAAAAAAAAAACATCACCAACAACAAAAAAAACAACAACAACACTTCAACTTGTGCTTGTAAGGTTCCTGAATATCCGAGCATAATGGGCGAACAGCAAAGACTCTGACCTGACTGCCTGCATGCACGGGTACACTTTCAGGGGAAGCAAGTCTGTCATTTGTATCTTTTGCCTCGCTTTTTACTTAAGGGTCAAACCATAAGGGAGCCGGACCGCGTAGCGCAATCGGTAGGGCACCTGACTCATAAGTCAGAGGTCCTGGGTTTGAAACCCGGTCTGGTCACATACTTTCGTTTCTCCTTCCGCTGGTTTAAGAAGAGCAGTTGTCAGTTACTGGCGAAAGTATGTGCACTTAGTACTGGTTAACCGCTTAGGAGGTCTAAGCCTGCCCAGGAATAGTGTGGTTAGGTTAACTGGCCGTCCCGACATGACCATAGATGTTTACCGTGGACGTTAAGCAATAAATCAATCAATCAATCAAACCATAAGGGGAAAAAGCTACCTCTGGAGGTTCGAATTTTTTCCTCAAAGCATTGTTTCAGTTTGAAAGGGCAACGTTTTGCCGAGAATAAAACAGGAAGTCACAAAAAGCATGACAGCCCAGCAGGCACATGACGTTGAAATGACGTCGTACTGACGTCGATGCGACATGGTGACGTTGCATCGACGTCAATATGACGTAATTCTGACGTCATGTGCCCGTTGGGAGTGAACCAATTCATAAGACAGGTTTGCCTACAGCTTGATACTTGGGACATGTTATGAGAAAACGTTTTAAAGCTCGTGCGAACAGCGAAGACGGTAATAAGCCTGCACTTCTGCACAGATGGATGGATGGCTAGGCCGATCGATCGATCGATCAATAGGTAGATATATAAATAAATACATGTAGATGGATGGATGGGTGGCTGGATGGATGGATGAATTGCGATTTTACGTCCTTTCTAACAGTATTTTAGTCATATCAGGACAATGGGTGGATGATAATGAAAGGCTATGTCCATGGAACTCCGTTTACGATTGAAAAGATTCCCGCCAACAGCGGGGCTCGAACTCGGGATCGCTTGATCAGCGGGCCACTGCTTAAGCTACTAAGCTACCGGAGCTCCTTGATAGACAGATAGACACCAGCAGGCACATGACGTCGTAGTGACGTCGGTTCTACGAAATGACGTCGCACCGAAGTCATCACGACGTCATTTTGACGATACGTATCCGCTGGGCCAGATTAGGGAGGTAGGTAACATGGAGGAGGAATGGAAAGACAGATAAAATGATGGATAATTGGATGGTTGGATGGTAGGTTGGGTTATGGTTGAATAGGTAGAGAGAGAGAAGAGGAATGTGGTCGAGAGAAAAGAAAACAAAAGTGAGGAAAATCAATTAATCTCGAGGGTAATACCAGTTTCCCAACCTGGTTTTCGACCTAGCCAATCAGTTACTGCACATGCAAAAGTGGTTGTCGGCTGGGACAATCGACACCAATACCAGTCCGGTCGACGCCCATTTACAATAGTATCATTTACCGTGACTGGTATAGCTTTCGACCGAATTATCGGTCGACTTAGTACAGTTACTTTGCACAGTACCGGATAGGTCCACTGTTGGTTGGTATTATCGGCTGTCAGCCTATATTTCAACCATGACAAATTAAGTTAGTCGCCCCTGATTTATGTTGCGTGATTTTTCCATTCCATGTTAGGGGTGGTCGGTTTGGGCGATGGTGCTGCTGAACATTCAATGCCGTGGCGTGCTTCTAATTTGGCTAATAGTAGGGCAAGGGCTGGTCGGCCTGCAGCAGGTGCGGGATGGGGTTTGTTTGGATTATTCTAGTCTCATCTATCCTATCTATACCTTTTCTTTCTTGCTCTCTCTGGAAGCAGCTCGAAGAGACTGGAATACTATCTAAAAGAGCCGTAAAACCCAAACGCCAACCACCACCACCATCCAGTCCATGCTAGTACAAACTTATGAGATAACAAGGATCGGTTTGTCCAGAGCGCTTGGCTTGCGTTTGAAGACGACAGGTTTCTTACTTACTGACAAACTCCCTCAGTCGTAGTCCGTACCTGATACTCTTGAATCAATAATAACAGGCAGCGAAACGACATGACTGGACCATAATATATGCTATGACGATAGAATGGAAATCTAACAGCCCACAAACAATACGCCCAAATGACATATGTATCATTATATCTCTGTATGATGATCCACATCAGTAGGTTCAGCGCTTGCCTGCCGATCTAACGGACCCGGGTTAGAGATGCGCGAGAAGCGAAATCTTTCCGACTGTAAATGGGGCTGCATTGCACACAGACTTTCACTATCAATGTCCCATCGTCCTGATACGAAAATACTGTTCTAAAGGACGTAAAACTGCAACACATGATGGCTATTAGTATCGGCAAATTTAGGACTTCCTTGGACATCCCTATACACCGGCGTGGCATTCATTACAGGCTTAACGAAGGCGCAGGCTGATCTGTCTTTCCGCTATTGTATACATAAATTGTAACTAGGATTCTTGTAAATTTGAGATGACCCCCAAGTAGTTTGTCAGCCTCGAATATATAAACTCAGCGTATGGTCAAAGTTTTAATGTCCGTTATAAGGTAACATTGGCAAATTACTGCATGGTCAAGGAAACGCAGTACAAGGAAAAATATTTAAGTCAATTTTTTAATGCATGTACTGTATTTATTCAAGTTTTAGACGGGAGCTTTCTGTTCTAAAATGACCGCAAATATATATGAGCCGCGACACGAGAAAACCAACAATGTGGTTGTTTACCCAGCGCAGACTCAGATCAGCCTGGGCATCCGCCTAGTTTTATCAGACTCTTTGTTAAGTGCTCAAACGGTAGCTAAGGGTCTAAGCTAGCTTCATGCGGACAGCGAAGACTCTGATCCGACTGGGCGGATGCCCAGGCTGATCTGAGTCTGCGCTGGGCGCACAACCACATTGTTGGTTTTCTCGTGTCGCGGCTCATATGTCTGTCTTTAGTAATGCAGCTATAAAATGGGTTATTTCCTCCCGAAACATTCCAAAAGACCTAGACTCGTCTTACAAGACAAGACGGATCTAGATATTTGAGTGTTTTAAGAGGGGAAACGTCTGTATGTTCATATTAATCTATTTCAGCAATGCCCGCCGTTATTGTAGCAATATCACTTGGAGTAACAAAAACTGATGGTTACGGAAATACAGAATAGTAAGTTATCAAGATTTTGAATGTCAGATGTATTGAGAAATTTGTGAAACTAACGTTTATAAGCCAGTATAGAATGCGATGTTATCGTTTGAAAAAAAAAAAAAACAGTTAACACACGTCCAGTTTTGGTATTCACAAGTCAAACTATATTAATCCGATATTTATGCAGATATGTGGCGTAATACGACATTTCAGAATAAGACAACATGTAACATCTTCGTAACATGTTTGTATCCACGCAATGATTCCAGTGGTTGTATGATATATTTTACTTGTTTTTGGCAAAAGCAAACATTGCTTTCTTGTATGAGTTGGCCAAACACACTCATCGAAAAACATAATTTATCTCGTCAAAAACTCCAATTTATGCAACTTACTTTGAGCAGTCACTATTTTTTGTAGCTGTTGGTTGTCAATAGATTCTGGACTTATTTGGGCGTTTGTTGGGCCTGCAGCTTTAGTCATTTTTGTAAGTATAAAATGTTTACAGACCCTAAAAATTCCAAATTCACGCAACCAGGCTGTGATAATTGGAAGTCAGACAGTCAAATAATTACATTAATATTTGCAACCTTTGAATGCCGTTTTATCCAGTGGCAAAATAAATGACATTTAAATCGTTTAGTAGTTCGAGCCCACGAATGACTTCTTCCCGAAACAAATTCACAGAAAAATCAAAATTGCCTAATTTTCTATAATAGCCAGGTCTTTCATGTAACAATTTACTTCGTTGCTCAGTTTCTGGCCATTTATGAGCTTTCGCTTAAAACCAGAAATCTTCCTAATATTCGATGTTAAACTTTGCTGAACACCGGGTTCAGAGAAGCCAGATGGCAAAACCAGCGCGTTACATCATTGCGATAAGCTTGCAACAGCACTCAAAAATCAATATGTAAATATAGAATGTCATTGGCTGACATTCACGCCAAGCTTCTATTGTCTCCTATCTTCGCTCTGGCTTCATGGGACTTTGACACTATTTGCTGTTTGAAAAGCAAAGTGCAGTAAGTAAAAACGCTTCATCGAAAAAGACTACACAGTACATGTAACTAGTTTTGGTTAAATATGAGCGTTGTTATCCAGTGCGATGCTGTGTATAGTAAACATGCTGAATGACGTCAAAAGTGATTTCAACAAATGATTTCGGATGCAAGATCTGAGACCCGGAAGTGTCTGCTTGCACTATGTGCTATAAGACCCTTTCAAGAGTATTCTGCTCATATCGAGCCGATCGAACATCTAAAGGTGGCAAAAAATCCTCAGATTGCCCGGTAAAACAGCCTGTAGTTCCCATAAGCAGTAATTGGCTTGCTCACATGAGGCCAGGGTGATATTTAAACCACAGCGACGATGAGATTCCTGGTTATAAGGAGTCAGCGGTCTCAGCTACTTTGGCACTGGGCCCCGTATGCACAGGCCTTACGTCTACAACCGAGCTGTATAGGTCCTTATGATTTTTATCAACATGTCATTCCTGATACCTACCAAGTATGTTTCTACGCAAATGATAAATACGAAAATAATATGTTGTTTTATGGTAAAAGCTTTTTAAAATGAGACTATTTGTGTACGTATCCCTATTAATCGATATACTCTTGTGCTGTTGAGTCAGTAGACAGCTGTGTTAGGTAAGATACGTCCAGAAGTTGTTTGACAATAAAATGTTAGACGCTATTTTTGATAATTCTGTTAAATTCAAATCACAAATATTTTGTTTACAGATTAATATTATAGTCATCATAGCTGTATTCAAAAAGCTCGTGTCAACCCGTGCAATGAAGAACAAGTCTGTTAAAGAAAAGACAAAGTGAGTACGATAGAAAGGAGTAGCGAGGAATAACTGTATTTGAGCCACGACATGACAAAACCAACAATGTGGTTGTGCGCCCAGCACAGACTCAGATCAGCCTGGGCATGCGCCCAGTCTGATCAGAGTCTTCGCTGTCCGCATGGGGGTAGCTTAGACCCATAGCTACCCTCTGAGCACTTGTCAAAGAGTCTGATTGGACTAGGCGGTTGCCCAGTCTGATCTGAGTCTGCGCTGGGCGCACAACCACTTTGTTGGTTTTCTCACATCGCGGCTCATATAGATACACAGATATGACCCTCTATACAGATGTGTTATCTGGTACCCTTAAATATTTAGTTACACTGCCTGTAAATATACTCACGCCATGTCTATGGGGAACGAGTCAGAAATATTGAGAGTCCGAACTATATTTAGGCCTCGGCGATGAAATCGGAAGTGTGTTTGACATGACCACGTTGCGCCATAGAACATTTTAGTGTTAGCACAAACCTCGCTCTTCGATAACCTAGTGAGCAATATTCGTTGTTAAAAACGCTTACATATCAACAGTGGCGATCAGTGTTACAGGATATCGAGCGTCCTTATCAAGTATTAAGCACATACAGTTGCTCTTGGTGTGTATGTTTGTATTTGTGTGCCTCGAATTTAACGTCGCTTCCATTAATTTGAGGTATGTAGGTGTAACTGTGTTTGAATGTAATGTGGCAGCTGTCACAGCGATTTTTATGACGATACTCAGTACATTTGCAGCATAGATAATGCATAAACTTTCAAATTTAAAAGAATCTATTTTTGAAAATAGTACTACGGTGCTAGCCGGTAGCCTTGCGCACCTAAGACATTTGATGAATAAATTTGTTTTTAGAAAACAATAGAAAAATAAAACTTAAATTCAGATATTAGCTATGACTTAACCATTTAACATAAAATAATAAAAGGGCTCAAATTGTATGCTCATTTCATTTAAGCTGAGTTAAAAAGTTGACACTCTAGTGAAAAGTGAAGATCAAAGGACCTGGCCCCGAGGTTATATAACTTTTTTCATGCTCAACTCAGCTGAGCATGAAATTTTACCTGCTAATAAATGGCAAATTACTGATAAGTACAGTTGTTTCCATGCTCAGTTTAGCTGAGAATGAAATTTTCTCTGCTTATGAATATGAAAATGCCAACATTAGTTGGCATTTTCATATTTATCAGCAGAGAAAATTTCATGCTCAGCTGAGTTGAGCACGAAAAAAGTTTTATAACCTCGGGGCCTGGTATGATCAGGCCCATGTTTGGCTCCCAGAAAACTCATTTTTGATAAGTTCTATTTCGATAATAAAATGTATTCATAGGAAAGTTTAAACCTTATTTGTAACAGTAAACACAAAATTTACCAATTCTGGCATAAACTATGTGTGTGTTTTTTTATTTTTATCTTGAACATACCCATACCCCTAGTGGATTCTAACGAAAATGAAGAATTTGGTAACCTTTGCGGCTTTCAAAATATATGAGCTCAGCCTCCAGCACATTTTATATTTTGTATATATACTATATTTTACTTTATTTACATCCCATGAAAATATTAAATGTGCTGTATACTGGGATCTATGTTTATATTTTTTTGTTACCAAACTAGCAGCGTCTGTAACATTTTCCAAGTTTTTTCAACATGAAAACGCCTATATATCTCCGCTTATAGACAAAATAAACATATGTTGTGGGTACTCATTTTCTTAGTTAGATCACAAGGAATAATTTCGTACACAGCTTATTTTGATCTGTTGGGATTTTTGATTAGCGTCTCTGGACTTGCGAACTTGAATGGGAGGGGTGCCTGGACAGACCTTGTGCAGTGCTAAGATAGATAGCGGGGCTATCTAACATATAAGGATTTCATTAAAAGCCTGTTGTCAAGAGCTTTTAAAAGCTATTGTAAATTATGTAATGTTCTGCAGCATTATTCGTTTGGAAAATATGTATTTATCCTCTGTATCTGTAAGCTTTAACGTACATATCAGTGAGTCAGTAACTATAACATAATCACAAACTCAGATGTATTTGGATCTGTTCTGCTGGCAAAGATACTTACATTCAATTTTATTTGTTAGGAGAATAGGAAGTTAGGTACCAGTCTATGCTGTGACTGAATTCTTTATCACCATTGATCTGGCGTAGACATCTAATTATAGCAAAAATTGTTAAGTAATTGTATTATGGTACATAAAATAAATGAGTCACGTAAGGACATAGCCAGGGTCCAGCCGTTAATATAATTATAAATACATTTATGATAATGATAAATAAATCTAAACAAAACATGGCGTATAACATGTGTAAAATGTGAAGGCTCGGTTCTACTAATACATCTTTTGGTACTGTAAGGTGAACGACTGCAGTTTCATGGGAAGCATTAACTTTGCAATTTTCAGATTTGTGTATTTTTTTCAGTGATGTCAATTTTAAACGGAAGACTTTGCTCCACTATGACCTAATTCTCCCTTTAAGAGTAGACTCAATTTGGGAGGGCTTTATTTTCGAGGAAAGAAAACAGGGAGTCACAAAGCTTGTTTTCCTATGTAAAACTGTCAGAAAGACATGGAGGTGATCCCATACATCTTAACTGAGCCGCGACATGAGAAAACCAACAATGTGGTTGTGCGCCCAGCGCAGACTCAGAACAGCCTGGGCATCTGCCCAGTTTGATCAGGCTCTTTGTTAGGGGCTCAAAGGATAGCTGAGGGTCTAAGCTACCTTCATGCGGACAGCGAAGACTCTGATCAGACTGGGCGGAAGCCCAGGCTGATCTGAGTCTGCGCCGGGCGCACAACCACATTGTTGGTTTTCTCGTGTCGTGACTCAATTGTGTTTGGCATCTGCATTCGAAATATATAAAATACATAATTTCAGGACAAGTCTTCGTGGTGTTTGCGTTTTACTTCCTCTTCTGGGTTGTACCTGGGCGTTTGGATTACTCTCAGTGAACAGCGACACTGTCGCCTTCCAATACATATTTTGTGTACTCAACAGCTTACAGGTAACGGATACTGTGATTCACTTTAATGTATGACCGTCTTCATTGGCGCTGTAGATTTTAATGGCCTTAAGATGCACGGCGAAGAAGGACTCAGGTCATTCTTTCTTAGTAGCATGCACCCCTTAGTCTATGTTTGATTGCTAATTAGGCTTATCTACACTTTGTCAGTAAATGTAATCAAAAGTAAGCAGTTATAATATTTCACGAAACGTACCGCAAGCAAAGACAGATTCAGCTTTAGTTGCCAGTGCTCGTATCTTGTCGATATCTTTTCTGCCTTTGTTCTTACCTTAAATTCATGCGCAAATGTTGTCCTGGTCTACTGTTGTTATATTGTTTAGTACCATACACTTTGTATTTTCTGTCATTCTCTCTGTTGGTAAAATTGTGATGATAATAATAATACTTTATATCGAGCTACAGGTTCCCGGGGTACTTCCGCTGTTACATATTATAGGTACAATGTCTGTGGGCTTTCTTCTTCAGAAGGTTAACAACTGTAGCAAGGTATTCAAAATACATATATAAATAAAGAGGCTTGAGACTTCATTCCATTCAATAGATTAAATTTATCTCATTTTCAGGGATTGTTTATTTTCCTGTTCCACTGTGTCTTTAATAATCAGGTAAGACACTTTGAAATTCTTGACAGATATTTATCAAAGAGAGTTCAGAAACGAAATATGGTTGACTTTGCTGATAGATTTTTATCCAAATATGAAATCAAAAAGACTGACAAAAACAAACTTAAATCGATTTCTTTTTTTTTTTATTAGATTCTTGATATTAAAAACTTAGAAACAGTGACAGTTTGGGGTAACACACACACACACACACACACACACACACACACACACACACACACACTCTCTCTCTCTCTCTCTCTGGGACAAGTTTAGAAAAGTTACAAAGTGTTTAAGCATCAAAAGATTTCGATATATCGTGATATGTACTAAGCGACTTTTTCGTTATAACAATGTAAGCTAATGCACGTTCTTTTAAATTAATAAATACGATCAAAATTATCAACAGTTTTCATTAGTCTCATAAGATGATTGCCAGACATACTTTATTAACGTTACATGAAAGAAGAGTATGCCATCTTTGTTTTCTACAGTTGTGTCTTCTTGATCTTTTTTTCATTTTTTGTATTTGAAAAGATGTAACAATCTGACAAATTAGATTGTAAATCACCGTAGACTAATCTTTGCTCCGGATAAAGAGTCATTTTATGATACTTCTAACATCATTAATAATTTTGAATCATACCTACCTATTTTTTAGAATCTAGGCTAATGGAAATATTTTCAGAAATATCAATTCTTTAATTTTTTTTGCCTCTCGTCTCACAGGGGCTGGTTATTTCCTTTAAGACGTTACCCCAATATCATAACTGCAAGGCCATACTAAAACACTGAAGACATCCTACCTTTAATACCATCGGGAAACAAAATATTTTTAAAATTACCTGTTCTCCTCATGAAGTATCAATATTAGATCAGCCACTATATGAAAAGCCTAGAAGTCCCGGTCCTCTGAAAATTTCAATTCATTAACAACAAAAACATTATCAACGTATCAGTGCACTAAATTTATAATAAGATTTATATGCCGATTTTTATCTGTATATGATGATAGCGGATGAAAGGAATATATCTGACTTTTGTGATTATGTCATTAAGATACTTTTATCTGATTTGATACATGAATTCGGATTAGTAAGTCGTTGACATTTATTTTCTAGACTGTTGCTTGGTCCACCGGGGCTCAACTGGTGACCTTCTTTTGCTTCAGATTTCCAGTGGGGTTGTTTGGCAGGACAGGGATCTCCACCTGTCAGACGGCCCGTTGTATCTGTTGAGTCCTCGTCTTTGCTTCTTCATGGTGTTGAAATTTGATTTATGTGTTTACCGTGATGATTCACTGACGAGTTAGAGGGTTATCTTGCGAACCGAACAACCAACTAAATGTTTTGTACCACTTCAGAAACTGAGGGTGAGGTTGGGCCTGTAAAATCGATTTAAGCCCCCCAGTAATTCATTACTGACCGTTCCAAGGCGGTAGTTCTGTTGTGGTTCTTTGTTGCCTGGTTTTGGTGTCAGAGTTTCTGTGATGTTTTACCTTATGTATGTTATTATTATTTTTGGTTCGGTTTGGGTTGCTGAGTGGCCACCTTTTGGGAACAAGCTGCTCACTCGGTTGGCCATATGTTCTCTGTATCTTGATTATTTGTAATCTTAGTTGTTTCCAACTATGGTTTGAGGGCTGGATTTGGATTTTGATTGTTTCAGTTCCTGGTCTTTGCATACTTTTTACTTTTATAAGTCACTTTTCTGGACTGCATTTTTTTGTCTGTAAACATAAATTTGTTTTCTTTAGAATATCATATCATAATTATGTTACTTCGTATTTTGTCTCATTAGAAATTGTCTGCAACATCCTAATGAAAGGCTAAGTCATTAAAGAAACACTGTTCAGTTCATACATAAAACATACGTGTTTTTAATCTCAGACTAGTATTCTTATTAAGATCCAAGTCAAACAATGTTCAGATCATACATATGCTTTGCGGTTTATCAGCCTGCATGAAGGTCAAGCTGAGCTTAGTTGGAGCTGTTTCCGAATCATGAAGGTATGAATACACTTTCATGGGAAGCGACTATGTCATTTTCATTTTTCCTCCCGTCACAGAGTCAACTCTCGAAAGAAATAATTTGCTCTTGTAAATAATTTGCTCTTGTTGGAGCAATTTATGTACTTTCATAGTAAACCCCTTTTCGAAGGGCTTCATCGTCCAGGGAAGCTAACCGGCAGTTTTCCTTTCTAAACGGTGAGAAACATGGAGATGTGCCTGTACATAATTAGGCCTTTGATCCAAATTGGCAAAAATACAGGCAGATCGGTTAATGCTGTCAGCCATCGTCAGTTGTCAACTAATGTGGAATGCTATTGTTACATACTTGTGGCAAAGTGGACAACGAGTCTTGAGGTTTGACTTTGGTCAGTTGCCTAAATGAAGTGAAAGTTGATACTGAGACTTCTTTGAAACTCTACCGGACAAAGTCCTAACCCCAAGTGTCTGACGACTCGCAGGTATTAAACGAGATAGGAAGCGACAGAATATGATTTGAGATGCGACACGGAAAAACCGACGTAGTGGCATGTGCGTCCAGTTAAAATTCAGATCAGCCTAGGCAGCCACCAAGTCTGATCAGAGTCTTCGCTGTGCGCTCAAAAGGTAGCTCAGCGTCTACGCTAGCTCCATGCGTACACCAAGACTCCGATCAGACTGGGCGGATTCTTTGTTGGGCACGCACACCACTTTGTCTGTTTTGTCCTGTCGCGGCTCCTTTACGGGGGTCGTTCATTTAATTTGGCCCACCATACCGTGTGGCTGCAAGGAGCACGTTGAAACTGCGGTGATTTCGCGGGAGAGTAATTTTCTATAATAGGATGAAATTTCGGTCTAATCCGGTAAGTCTTTCAAAAGTTATTGAAAGTTCAAGTTGGTTCATTCATACACACTCAACCCTTACTGTTTGCAAAATGAAAAACAAAACAGGCTTTGAAATTAGGGCCTACATTAAAGGTGGCGTTGGTCTGCATGTTTCAGTTTCACAGATATATAGTGAACTGTGTCAGATACATGGGCATCTATTGTCTCTAAAAGGTCAGTTTTCAGGTGGCATAAAAAGTTTAAAGGTGGTAAAACTGACCTGAAAGATGAGCCCCGTCCCGGCCAGCCAAGAAGCAAGGCCGGTCATTGCCAAAATAATTAAAAACGCGGCAAAAATTTTGTATGCGGTATTTTTCAATTGCGATGGACCCATTGTTCAAATTCCCGTACCAAATGGCAAGACAATCGCAGGTTAATTTTATAAGAATGATGCGTTGCCAAAAGTAACGGCACACTATGAAAAACGTAGACCTGCAACCGGTTTAAGAGGTCTGTTTCTTATCCATGACAACGCACCTGCTCACAAGTGTGTTGTTGTCCAAGACTTCTTGAAAGGTCAGAGGTAGTTCAGCTGTCTCATCCATCTTATTCGCCAGACCTTAGTCCCTGCGACTTTTTCCTGTTTCCTTTACTAAAGAAAACTCTGTCTGGTCGTCGTTGTGAATCCCGAAATGCACTTGGTAGAGCAATTTACCAGTGTCTTCAGGGTATACCTAAAAGGGCCTACTTCTCTGCCTTCACTGAATGGATTTTGAGACTTGAAAAGTGTGTTTCAATCAAGGGAGAATACTTCAAAGGGTTGAAGTAAACGAAATGCGAATGGGATTAAAAACGCGCCCTGTAGAGCCCCAATGACAACATTAAATGAATGCCTCTCGTATCTCGATGTTTGGCGTTGTTTACCTATTTGTATATATTTGCAATGCCACATTATCTCATTTCATCAATGTTTTAGCTCAGGGAAGCACTGAGGAAGAGAAATGCGAGGAAAAGATCTCTTGCAACACTAGAGTCAGACCTGAAGAAGCGATCTAGAAGCGATTCTGCGGTAATATTTTATTGCTGGCCTGATATTAGAATGTTTACAAACAAATGTGTTTAACAGGGAGAGAGCTTGTGTGTGGTTTGAGGGAGGGGGTGTGATAAGAACGTGCATTCATACATGCGGATTTCATGTCAACTTCATATGTTTAGGAAGAACTTTTCAAGTTGAAAGAAGAAGATAAAAACAACATTGACCCCGTACGTCATCTATAGTGCAGATTATATTTTATTTTTGTCCTTTGAGATCAGAGGATATGTCCTGAGGAATCTAAAATTTTAGATTCGTTTAGACTCTTATTCTAGATCATCGTCTTTTATATTATTTGGGCCCTTTTTGATACTAATCAGTCTTTGAATCGACTGCCCAATTAAAAGTAAGAAATAACAATATGCTTTTCTCTGGTTTCGTCACCAGATATTGTCAGAGTGATTGAGGAGACTTTATTAGCCGAAACTACGTAGTCTGGCCCATGCTCCTTCTTCTGAATATGTTCTCTGCTTTAGAATGAGCTCTTTCAGATCATATTATAACTTGATTAAGGACATCTTCCTAGAAAACAATTGTTCTTTAATCTGTTCGCTGGACCTTAAGTTGTTACTTTATTTACTTTTCCCGTTTGATGTTGTGGGTGATGTGTGAAATTTATTGCATCAATTTTTGAGCATTGGTGTTATGTACTATTCATGTATGGTTTCAGAAAACGGAAGGTAACTCGTGTTTTACGGGAGCCCAATTACATTGCGTCATTTGACGCATTTAAATGCCAACCTCTTGGCAACTGAACGATGAGAGAACTTCACAAGATATGTGCATTTCACGTGGATAATCAAGCCCTCTGAGCTTCTTACGTGATATCATTAGATTTTCAGACTTCTGCGTTTGGTACATGTAAAAAATAAAGAGCTTATGCTGCTTTGGACTAGCAGTCTATGTGCTGTAATATGTGCGAAGTGAAATATGTCAATTAGATTTGCAAGAAGGGCCTAGGGTAAGGAATGTTTGCTTGCTTTACCAAATGCTGGAATCACAAAATTTTGAGCCGCCACATGAGAAAACCAACAAAGTGGCATGTGAGCCAGCGAAGACTTAGATCAGCCTGGGCATCCACCCAGCCTGATCAAAGTCTTTGATGTGCGCTTAATGAGCAGCTAAGGGTCTATGCAAGCTCCATGTGGACAGCGAAGATCTAATCGGACTTGGTTTGAAGACTAGGCTGATATGAGTCCTCGCTGGGTGCACATGCCTAATTGTTGGCTTTCTCTTGTTGCAACTCAATTTGTTTTTAATTTTAAGGTTATTTTGTATGACCAATTTTTGCTTTTTACTACGTAGGGTCTGTATATTGTATACAAAAGCAAAGAATACTATGATTAGATGGGGCCAATGCTGTGCAAGTCAAATTTTCTCATGGAATGGTGTCTATATTTTTTTCCAAGTGACATTCAGTGACTCGTAATACCAAAGCAAGATTGTTTAAATTATTTACAGGGGCAAGAGATTCACTCAGCTACTTTAGAAAAAAGCATCGATGACAAAAAGTCAGACTCCAGCTCAAAAAAGAAGCACAAACTGAACAGGAAGTGGCAAAATTTAAAGAAACACTCAGGGATGAATGGTTTGGACGACTGGCAAACGGAACAAAGGAGACAATACCAAAGGGATGTTAGGCGAAACATTTCGAAGGATCTTGACTGGACTGCATGAAATCCGTACATACTGTGGTTAACGGACATGAAGAATGGAGTTATGGGATACTACTAAGATTATTTTTTTTCTGAGTTTCCGTAAAAACGTCGACTCGAAAGTCGGATCAGATGTATCACCTCAGGGCATTTGCTTACCTGCAGTATTTGAGTAGGCTTGGAACACTTTGCCTGCACTTCAATATGCTTTCATAGTGGTATAAATTCATATTTTATCGTGAGGAATGGTTTCAAGCTCTTCAATACACTTTGGTCATTCTTTAATGTATGTACGATTCACAAGTTTGACCCCAGAAATCGTAGACACATTGACAGATTCAAAATATTCAGACAAACAAACACAGCGTCCTATACAAAGGTGTGATCAGGTGCAAATAGTAAAATAAAACGATACGCACCCCTGCCTATGCTAAGTCACCTGCCATTACCTTGTTTCTTAGGTACTAGTCAGTGGAAATGAAAGTCCGGCTACTAAAAGCACGAAAATGTATGGCAGTGGACATCGAACAGTCACATATCCTGATCAGACTACAAAGCCATTTAGATCAGCTTACTCTTGGAATAACAAACAAGATAAAACATCCGTGCTATTTATTGAATTTTATTGTAAATATGTGTATATTTGTACAAAAATACTGTAAAACATATCTTTTATGTACAAAAATGCATGAGCTTATTAAATTTTCTATGAATAACATCCTCAAAAGCAAAACAAATAATGAGTACTTTCAGTTTGCTGTGTATCACAAATAAAAACAGATTGTTGACTTCCTTGTAAATGCATAATTTACTATTCAGCAGTAACTGGTTTTAGAACGGTTAGATCAGTGAGTCTCAGCAGTATATTTGTAGTTTGTATTTATTACTGATAAAAAACCTTTAACTTTACTGCAGATAAAAAACCTTTAACTTTACTGCAGCTAAAAAGGCTATCAAATCTATCAGATTGATCAACGTTCAATTCATTATTGTAAAAGCTGATAATTCATTCATGGAAACAGTATTGACTATAAATCCTACTTAACACTTGAACATCCAAGTGAGAAGATATTTCATTGGCTCGTCAGGTCTGTTTTGATATGGCAGTTCGAACTAACTAATTTAGTAACGCAGATTTCTTGAAGGAGCATTTTTTTATAGATTTATTTTTCTTATTTTGCAATGCAGACTGTAATTTATTGCCAAAATCAAAAGTAAGAAGGTCCAAATTGCCAGGTCACAAAGTAAAAGATAAATCTTATCTTATTGTTCATTTTGTCACTCAAATTTTGGAAGCAAATTTGATGACTGGAAAACTCCATGTATTAATTTTATTTACCAATGAAGACATTTATATAGCATTTCATGCGAACAGTTTTGTGAAGATGATTCTATGGAGACGTCCAACAGAAATGCATTCAAGCTCAAATTATGTCTTTCTTTCAGCTTATCTACATATAATTATATGACCCGCAACCCGACACAACCAACAAAGTGGTATGTGCGCCATACCAAGACTCAGATCAAACTGGAATTCCTGCCATGTCTAATCAGAGTCTTTGTTGTGCTCTTAAAATGTAGCTAAGGGCCGCCTTGTTTAAAGATTTCAACAGCCAAGACTAAAATCAGACTGGGCGGATATCCCAGGCTGATCTGAGTCTTCGCTGGGCGCACTAACTACTTATTTGGTATTGTCCCGGCTAAAGTGTTTAACTCAGTGCTCCATAAAAAGGGGTAACAGGGATAATGTAGGGATAATTTTCCGTATTTCCGCATAGAACCATATGTAGTGACTTCTCATCTGACCTGTCTTAACGAGACGGTTCTAATGGGTGACAACGTATAATTTCATTGAGAAATAAGTAAAATTACATCAGAAGTATCTTCTATACCTTTCCTTATCTGGAGCACTGTTAGCTATCAGCTATTATGTAGAGCTCTAAGTTCAAAGTAGGTACAAGATCTTTTAGCCCTTTCCTGATTTGTTGACTTGTCCGGCTATATCATTTGAATGTGTCCATTTCTAGTTTTAGGGTTTTCTGGCGAATTGTTCCATTTTTTATTTTATTTTGTATAGAAATTCCTGTGAGCAAAGACGGTAGACCCTGGTCAAATTCCTGTGAGCAAAGACGGTAGACCCTGGTCAGATGCCGCGTTCTGCGGTGTCTGAACTGAGTCTACACTTTTTGCATGATACCCAAATACTGCCTTAGAGTCCAACAAGTATTTAAAGATACGGAGGTAAAGATTCTGATCTATCATTGCATATTCTCCTATCTGAAGACTTGGCTGATGAGCGCTTAGGTAAATAAGCATATCAATACTCTGTTTCAAATCAATGTTGCCAGTTGTACTCGATAACCATGTTATGAAAAATCATTCCAAATAATACAAATTAAAAAGACAATTAATCAAGCGGCCATGACAAATCACTGCATTAAAAACTAACGTCTGTCTCTGCGGATTATAACATTTCTGACGGTATTTTTGTCCAAAATATTTGAGACATAAAATGTTAAACTACAAACCCAAATGAAATATGTACCGTATACAAGGTAATTTTCGCGGTGTTCCAATTTTCGCGGTATTTCGCGGTCACTTAGAAACTGCGAATATCAAAATCGCGAATAGTTTCCAGATTCTTACAAAGTGTCTTCTGTAGACACAGTGTTCATATATTTTGTTTGTTTGCTTCAGTAGTTGCTGGAATTTTTCACTTGAGCCCGTTCTTTCATTAACCTGCGGTGGCCCTGCCGCAGGTTATTGAACGAACTGACTCAAGTGAAAAAGAAAAAGTTTTGTTTTTCGCGCATGTTGCTAACCGCGAAAATTTAAAATCGCGAAAATAATTGTTTACGGTTTAAACCTTTACCGCGAAAATTTGAACGCGCGAAAATTACCGTGTATACGGCATCAGGCACAAAACAAAAATTAAACTTCAAAGTAAAACGTCGCCAAGTTATAGTCGCTGACGTATAATTAGTTCCAAAGTACACTATCATACATACAAATACATAACTGAGCCGCGACACGAAAAAACCAACAATGTGGTTCTGCGCCCAGCGCAGACTCAGATCAGCCTGGGCATCCGCTCAAACTGACCAGAGTCTTTGCTGTCCGCATGGAGAAAGCTTAGAACCTTAGCTACCCTTTAAGCGCTCAGCTAGGAGTCTGATCAGACTGGGCGGATGCCCAGGCTGAGCTGAGTATGCGATTTTCGCACAACCACTTTGTTGGTTTTCTCGTGTCGCGGCTCAAATCGTAAAGGATGCCTTAAACGCAAAACACAGATAATTCTCACTTGCTATTGAACAGTTTTCGCAAACAACAAACTGTTCTACGAAAAATATTGACATAAAATGTGTACGTGAATGTAAATCAGCAGTTACCCTTTAGGGAGTATTAACTTCAACAATAGTATCAGTGCTTATGCGATATCAGTAGCACCTTTAAATGGTCATACATGCATCCACCACTGGGAACACAACACTGAATCAACATATAATCGACGTTGAATAAACATTAAATCAACGTCGTTTCAACGTCAAAACGTCGAATCAACGTTGATTCAGCGTTGTGTTCCCCCGGGTCTCTACAACTAGTCTAGTCTTTCTGGCCGAGATATATTAACCTGAGGCTTCCACCTATGTCTTGATTCCTCTCTAGCATCTTGACTGCTCCATTTTCACTCGATAGTGACAAATTACTGTTGACAGGGCCGTGTTACACCTGATAAGACATGATTTTCTATGATACGCAGCTTGATTAGAGTTTTACTCATTACAACATATATGCCACAAATATGGCTTTTTAATTGAAGGTTGGACCAAACGTCACGCCTCAAATTATGTCCATTTTAACTCCACTGCTTCTACCGTTCCACTGTTACATATGAAAACAACACGGTAAAAGACAGTACAGCTAGCAAGCAGCCGAAGAAAGACCTTATGGTAACTTTTTTCCTGTTTATAACAAAACAATTATAAAACATCGTTTAAAACCGGGTTTTTCCCCTTTTTACATTAACTTACATAGACATTCCAGCGTAAACGTGCGGACTGGCTTTTGTCTTCAGTACTTCCATAAAAATACTTATGGTGGTGCCACTCGAATGTCAGTCAATAAATAGCACCACAACAGTGTTCAACAATAAGATGATGTATACTTGTACCTACAAAAGTATAAGTATGTATCTATGCTGTGATTTATCCTCGCTACTTCCCTAAATACGAACCGCATAATGTGACTTCCAACAATGTGGCAGTTTTTTCATTTGATATTCAGATCATCCTTAGCTTATCGTTGACACAGGCTTTATATAGCCTCACTGCTGACTGTTAAGTCTAGGCCGATTCCATAGATGGCTGATGTGACAAGTGCAGTCTCTGATCAGATTGTTTGCACTCACGTGATGTGGCTCAGTCATGGTGCCACTGGAATGGTGGAAAGTCAATATACAGCATCACAAAAAACTGCTGTCTATTTGAATCTCATTAAGTAGATGTGCCTATGCTTACAAACTACAGCTGCTTATCTACCTCCAGAACAAGAGATTATGTTTCTCATGAAAGTTGTAGTGCAAATAGATACAGATTTTACCAATAATCTCGTCTTTGCTGGTTTCCCCAGCCATACGGATTCCACTGTTGATTCTGGTGTGTAGGTCTGCCTGTGTATCCCTGAGGGTGCATGCCAGCATACGGATTATATTCAGGATTTACATAATGTGCACTCATATTTTCTAGACTCGAATGTCTAGCCTGCTGTCCGAGATAGGTGGCGTCGTAGGGATACTGGTATTGATATACCCGCGATCTGTCTTTCTCCATTTCTTTCTTTTTCTTACTTGAAAGTTTCTTTACAGCCCCTGCCTCTGCCTTTGGTTTACCACTAAACATTGGTTTCTTTGGCGGTTCCACCTAAAGCAAAGAAGTGTTTAGTGCTCTTTTCAAAACAGCCACTTATTGCTCAAGCAATACCGTAGAAGCGTAGATGACGCTGCATCTACGCTGATATGGCGTTGATACAATGTTAGACGCTTTACGAATTATATCTAGATGAATAAAGAGCTCTGTTAAAGCGGAAAATACAAGTGGAGTATATTATTTTTCTGTCATCGTCATAAATCTTTGACGTTTGACGTGATGCCATAATGAAATTGTATAGAATTGCATGGAAATAAAATAAGTAATATAATGTTGAAATCCCACGCCCTTCCCAACCCCAACAAGCATCCCCGGTGAAAAGCTGCGCTTAATCTTAGCTCTACGCACAGTGAATGTTGTTGACATTTCATCAGTTTTTTTGCAAGCTCTGAGACTATCAAATGATTGGAGAAATTACAACCTGAGACGTTGGCAACATTTTCCAAAAAAAAATGAGATTTTTAGATTGTAGAAATGGCGCGTGTATAAGCTTGTGTAAGTAACGCTCTAATCTATATGTAATATCAGCCAGATGTTAGAATGACTATATTCTTTTCTGACAGACTAATTCTAATTGGGGGTCCGAGAAGTTTATGCAAGCAGTGAAGCATCACCATGCTTCTCGATCAGTGTTTTTTTTCCAAACTCTTTAGGGCTACTAAACTCAAAAACTTTATCAGGTAAAGAGTTACGCTTAAGGCCAAGCTATAAGTCAGCGATTTCCGTTTCTTTTATATTCTGTTTACTAAGAATAACATTTTTCAGAGTAATAGCTGAATTAACTTTTTTGTCAATACACCATTGTATTGTATTCAAAGATAATCCAAACCGACCAGGTCATTTATTGCTTAAAATCTTTACCCCACATATCAACAAATAAATATGTAACTACAACATCACTAGAGAAACGAAATACTTTAACCCTAGTCTAGAATATCTTTCTTTGTTAATGAAATCAGATATCCTGGCTCTTTTCGGAGCAGCCTTACCAATTACCCAATTAGAAACAGTAACAAGTGATTTTACTGAAAATGGAAAGGAATAGCCTTAGACTATATCAGACACTTTCTTTGTGTAACTGGCACTATACTACCTTCACTTAAAAGCCCGGACAAACACATAAACTTCTATAAACGAAAAAATTGTGAAAGGTTATAACAGGTCGATATAGATCTGAACTGAATCTCATGATACATACCTTTTTCGCTTGTTTAGGATCGTATTTCTTTGGCAGAGAAGAACCAACGTCCTGTGACCCATATGGCTGCAAAAGAGAATTAAAAAAATGTGCAAATTAGGTTACAACCAACTTAAGAGGTTCCAAATTACGTGGTATCCCTAGCTTCGTTCACTAAACCAGCTTACGAAATACGAATTTCTAACTTCAATTTAAACATAAGTATGCTTTGAGCATTCAAGTTAGATTACTGCGGGTCTTTAGTTGTACATTTAAGACAGCTATAAATATCGGAAAACATAAAGCCATAGCAATAAGTTTAAGACATTGCTTGTTGGATACGATTTTAATGTCTACAGAGCCTCGAAATAAAACGCTTAGCATCGTTTACACTGTTTCGCTATATGATCATATTGTATATTTTTAATTTCGCACCTTGTGCCAAAAAAAATTTCGAATATCATTTCAATGTCAAGACGAGTTCTACAGCTTGCGGATAACTGTCTTGTCTTGTCTCTGTCATAAGCAGTCTAACTTGAAATGCTTATTCCACTAAAATGTTAAGTATGATATTTTTATCTAATAAAAGAACTCGCGTCCATATTTATAAAATTTAATCAGCTAAAACATCAGAGAGGTGGTGATTGCACAAAGCTAACCAGCTTGTTTAATGAAACAAATTCACAGTGCAAAATGCAATTTGTTTATTAAATATTACCGTAAATTTTAAAGTTGAACACTCAGATACCTAGTTAAATGCGTATTGATTTTGATGCAACGTTTCATCTAACTTTGTTAAAAATTTAAAACTTGTAGAAGAACTGATAATATGATATCTATATGCATATGACAACTGTGTATAAATGAATAATCACCGCAACTTCCATGTTGAAAAAGCACTACGTTTATCAACATTTTAATCATTATGCGCATCTTAGTTTCGAATGAGTATATTATACAAACTTGATACCCTGTATCAGGGAATAACCTCCATAATATCTAAGTTTTAAAATGTTTGACAAAGTATTATTTTATTTTTAAACTTCTATTGCACATCTTCAATGTATATGCTAACCTCTGCAAATAAAGTCAGGGCCAAATTGTTGAAAACTAACGACGTCTTTATTTATGATTTATAATTGTTAAACGTATTGTACGAAACAACAGTGCCGTTTTGACTAAAAAAACTCCTCTTATTTTATTTATTTTATTTATTTACTTATTTGCGAAATTTTTTGGACCGCTTGATTGTATGTATACCAGAAGACGTAACAAAACATTGACTAACGATTTCGTAAAGTTAACCATGCTCTGAACTACTGGGCTTACACTGATTGCTTGTAGTCTGTAGAAGGAGTCAATCACCAATTTCCTTTCAAGCGTATTTTTTAATTCACATTTTCCTTTTTTGCGTCTTTGATGGCAAGGCCTCCTATCTGTCTGTGGCTGTTTCTTCCTTATCACATTAGTATTACATATTAGAAAAGTTTCAAGGCCATCGATCACTTTGTTCTTGAGAAGGAGATTTGTAAAGGTTTTTGCCATATATGGGCACGGCGGCCATGTTGGTCATGTGACCAAGACTGTTTGAACAAATTTTCTTTCCCTCAGCCCCTAGAGGCTCTGTATATAATTTGGTTACAATTGGCCCAGTGGCTTTTGGGCAGATGTGTGAAATTGTCACAATATGAGAGACCAGGGTCTAAGGTCAAAGAATGACCTTGACCTCTTGTACATATAAATTTTCATGTACTTATTTAGATGACTGTATATGCTAATTTTCAGGTTTAAATCTTATGCTTTAGCATTTTCCCATATAAAAGCTAAAAAAAAGCAAATTTTATCTTACCGTAAAAAACGTCAAAGTCAACCCAAGGTCATAATTTGAACAATCTTGGTAGTGCTTGCTTACTTGATGCTACAAACCAAGTTTCAAGGCCATTGGCCTATTGGTTCTGGAGAAGAAGGTTTTTAAAGGTTTTTTCATATATGGGCATGGCGGCCATGTTGGTCATGTGACCCAGTCCGTTTGAACAAATTTTCGTTCCCCTGCCCCCTAGTGGCTCTGTATGAAATTTGGTTACAATTGGCCTAATGGCTTTTGAGGAGATGTGTGAAATTGTCAAAATATGAGAGACCAGGGTCAAAGGTCCAACAATGACCTTCACCTCTTGTACGCATTAATTTTCATGTACTCATTCAGATGACTGTATATACCAATTTTCAGGTCTAAATCTTCAACAGTTTACAAGAA
This sequence comes from Ctena decussata, assembly GCA_963989385.1. Taxonomy (NCBI): domain Eukaryota; kingdom Metazoa; phylum Mollusca; class Bivalvia; order Lucinida; family Lucinidae; genus Ctena; species Ctena decussata. The sequence goes on along the minus strand of OZ022502.1, from coordinate 66,767,712 downwards.
ATCTTATGTTCTAGCATTTTCCCATATAAAAGCTACAGAATGCAAATTTGACCTTACCGTAAAAAGGTCAAGGTCAGCCCAAGGTCATAATTTTAATAATCTTGGTAGTATTTGCGTATCCAATGCTACATACCAAGTTTCAAGGCTATCGGCCTATTGGTTCTGGAGAATACGATTTTTCTAGGTTTTTACCATATATGGGCGTGGCGGCCATGTTGGTCATGTGACCAGAACCGTTTGAAAAACGTTTCGTTCCTTAATCCCCTAGAGGCTACATATGAAATTTGGTTACAATTGGCCCAGTGCTTTCAGAGGAGAAGTCGTTTGAAATTGTTGACGGACGGACGGACGGACGACGGACGGACGCCGGAGCCTTACCATCCTATAAGCTCCCCAGGAGCCGCTGGCTCAGGTGAGCTAAAAACCCTAAAATTAGAGACAGACTCATCAATATGATAAGGATGGACAAGTCCACTGGTCAATAAAGGTTTAATGTCCTCTTCTTAATTCATTGACCAGAACCGCAGGTCTTGTTGACGTCGCATCAGTATATTCATTTCTCTGGTTCCCACTCGTATGATGCAGCTTTAAACTGATGCAAACGCGGGCACTCAGACGTAGCCTCGTTTTAAGGGACAGCGATACGGATTCAGAAAACGTCATCCTGCGTTCTATATCAGATGACCAGGAAATAGACAAATGATTCAAGGAGTTTACACTGATGTGAAACTAGAGAATGCCATGTTAGTGTATTTTGGTATCAGGTTTATCGGGAGAGACAAGAAAAAGCTTAGGAAGGGCGACGCTTGCATGCCATTCCTACATGTTTCTGGTCGAGCCTGATAAACTTGATATCAATATACACTAACATGTTCTTCTATTTATCATACATCATTAGAAGACGTCAAGGCGTAAAGAACAAGGTGGATTTTTGCGGCGGATAGAGGTTAAATAATAATACCCTTGTCTAGCTGCCGTGTCTACAGCCGTTAGTATCAGTATTAGTATTTTGTGCTATATACCCTGAGGTCTGGTGGCATGAACGAACACGGAAAACTCATCTCATCCTGTATCTTTGCACATTCTGAGCAGAGTCTACGCTTTAGCTATACATTTTCTTCATGTTCTGATTTGCGTTGCCTTAAAAGGTGAATACGAACAAAACAGACTCAGAAGAGGTTGCGCGTTAGCGCAGTCTGGTCAGAGTTTTTTTTAATTTTTTTTTTTATCTTTTTCATATATAATATATGAATCGTCGGAAGTCAAAAAAGTGAAATGGAGGTCTCTGATCGGTTTCCGCAGGTGTACAGAGGGATTTTGACACATGCTTTAAGATCCTTTTTTACGCAACGCCTATCAAATCCATAATCTGTTGCTGCAAATCCGGATGAGTTTGAATATACTGAGTTTTTGCTTTTTATGTGCGAGTTCGATCATCAACCGCGGTTAACCGTCGCTCTATCAAAGCCGATCGCGCTACGTCTGGTTTGGTTTCACAAGTTCACAATTCGAATCCCCTCGGGACAACTAGACAAACCATCGAATTTATCTGGCTAAACCGAGGTTTTGACAAGTTTCCCGCAGTACTCCTTAAAATGAAAGAATCAGTATTTATTTCAACGGTTTTGATAGGCTATTGATTCACCATAGTGGGAACAAAGTTTAAAGGAACAGCGACCAAACAGACCAAACCAGATTGGTTGATGATCGAACTCGCACTAGGTCTGCACATGCCAAATGCCCCAGGCTCAAGCTGTGATTAATTCGTATTAGTATTTTATAACAAGAGGGCCATGAGGCCCTGAATCGCTCACCTGAACAATTGACAAAGTGGGTTTTTTTATGCAACTGTCAAAATATGAGTCTTGGGTCAAAAGTCAAAGAATGACCATGACCTCTTGTACTCATAAATCTTCATGTACTCATTAAGACAACCATATAAACCATTTTTCAGGCCAAAATCTATAAAACTTTCCATGAAATCTTATGTTCTGGCATTTTCCCATAAAAAGGTCAAGGTAAACCCAAGGTCATCATTTGAACAGTCTTGGTAGTACTCTAGTACTACATGCTACTTACCAAGTTTCAAGGTCATAGGTGTATTGGTTCTGGAGAAGAAAAATATTAAAGGTATATAGCATAAATGGGTATGGCGGCCATGTTAGTCATGTGACCTGGACCATTTGAACAATTTTTTGTTCAATCAACCCCTCTGGCTCTATATGAAATGTGTTTACAATTCGCCTTTTGGCTTTAAAGGAAATTTCTGAAAATGTCAAAATATGAGAGATCTGGATCAAAGGCCAAAGAATGACCGACCTCTTGTACTCATAATTCTTTATGACCTCATTAAAACGATGGTACAATCCAACCTGTATTAAGCAAGCACCTAAGGGATTATCAAGATTATTAAGACAGGTGCTTGCTTAATACAGGTACATTTCAATGTATGTGCATGTTTCGGAAACTGACTACATTCTTGCTTAAATACAGGTTGCTTGCTTAATTGAGGTGGCCACTAAGACAGGTTTTACTGTATATACCAGTTTTTAGGCCTTAATCTTCAAAACTTCCTATGAAATCTTATGTTCTAGCATTTTCCCATATTTGACTTTGCCGTAAAATAGTCAAGGTCAACCCAAGGACATCATTCTGTAAAATCTTGATAATACTGGAGTACCCAATGTTACATACCAAGTTTCAAGGCCATCGGTCAGTTATTCTGGAGAAGAATATTTTTATAGGTTTTTACCATATATGGGCATAGTGACCATGTTGGTCATGTGACCTGGACCGTTTGAACAAATTTTCATTCCCTCAACCCCTGCAGACTCTATATGAAAAAATTAAGTTAAAATTGGCCCAGTGGTTTTGAGGAGATTGTTTGAAATTGTCAAAATATGAAAGTTCTGAGTCAAAGGTCAAAGAATGACCTTGACCTCTTGTACTCACAAATCTTCATGTCTCTTTAAGATGACTGTATATACAAATTTTTAGGCCTTAATCTTCAAAACTTTCCATGAAATCTTATGTTCTAGGATTTTCCCATATTTGACCTTGCCGTAAAAAAGGTCAAGGTCAACCCAAGGTCATAATTTGAACAATCTTGATAGTACTCGAGTGCTCAATGCTACATACCAAGTTTCAAGGCCATCGGTCAATCGGTTCTGGAGCAGAAATTTTTTTAAGGTTTTTACCATATATGGGCGTGGCGGCCATGTTGGTCATGTGACCCCACCCGTATGAATAAATTTTCGTTCCCTCAACCCCTGGAGGCTCTGTATGAAATTTGGTTCCAATTGGCCCAGTGGCTTTTGAGGAGATTGTTTGAAATTGTCAAAATATTAGAGTTCTGGGTCAAAGGTCAAAGAATGACCTTGACCTTTTGTACTCATAATTCTTCATGTACTCATTAAGATGACTGTAGATATCAATTTTTAGCCCAAAATCTTCAACAGTTTCCAAGATATCTTATGTTCTTGTGTTTTGCCATATAAAAGCACAAGGGAGCAAATTTGACCTTGCCGTAAAAAAGGTCAAGGTCAACCCAAGGTCATAATTTGAACAATCTAGGTAGTACTTGCACACCCAATGCTACATACCAAGTTTCAAGGCCATCGGCCTATTGGTTCTGGAGAAGAAGATTTTTTTCAGGTTTTTACCATTTATGGGCATGGCGGCCATGTTGGTCATGTGACCCAACCCGTATGAATAAATTTTCGTTCCCTTAACCCCTGGAGGCTCTATATGAAATTTGGTTCCAATTGGCCCAGTGGCTTTTGAGGAGATTGTTTGAAATTGTCAAAATATGAGAGTTCTGGGTCAAAGGTCAAAGAATGACCTTGACCTTTTGTACTCATAATTCTTCATGTACTCATTAAGATGACTGTAGATATCAATTTTTAGCCCAAAATCTTCAACAGTTTCCAAGATATCTTATGTTCTTGTGTTTTGCCATATAAAAGCACAAGGGAGCAAATTTGACCTTGCCGTAAAAAAGGTCAAGGTCAACCCAAGGTCATAATTTGAACAATCTAGGTAGTACTTGCACACCTAATGCTACATACCAAGTTTCAAGGCCATCGGCCTATTGGTTCTGGAGAAGAAGATTTTTTCAGGTTTTTACCATATATGGGCATGGCGGCCATGTTGGTCATGTGACCAGGATCGTTTGTACAACTTTTCGTTCCTAAGTCCTCAGGAGGCTACATATGAAATTTGGTTACAATTGGCCCAGTGGTTTTAGAGGAGAAGTCGTTTGAAATTGTGGACGGACGACGGACGACGGACGACGACGACGGACGCCGGAGCCTGCCTATCCTATAAGCTCCCCCGGAGCCTTCGGCTCAGGTGAGCTAAAAAGATAAACTATATTTTCTGAATGTTTTTCAAGTGGTTAACGGTTGTATCATCGTAGCAACATGATTTTAAAGGCTGTGGGGTTTTTTATTCACAATGCACTGACTTACCGATCGGTCATATGGCATATACACAATGTTTGTCCTCTCTTGTCTGTCTCTCATCCTTGCCTAAACATACACGTTAATGTAAAGGGAACGTTCGGCATATTTCTGGGCCTACTCGAAGACATGTGGAAGACATATTTTCGTGCAGCCCAAAAAATGCCTTGGTATTGCTTGGGTCTACCCAAGTAATTATGCTGAACTTCTACATAGTAACATGGAAGAAATAAATGCAAAGGCTGTAGCGGCAAAGTAAAACACAAGCAAAATATTCCTACATATATACTCAACAGCAAAAGAAACGAATATTTTTAGAATATAATTACTCCCTTAATACTGCATATTTTCAAACGAAACAAACGCTGCTACAAGGCAATACCTCTGCCTGCACATCATTTACATTACAGACCAAAAACTCAGCCAAGCTTGACACTATCTTAATGATCCCAAGATTCACGTGCAATGCATGTACACCCTACCAGATCACAGATATTTTTTGCACATTGTCACTTGAAACATTTACACTCCTCCGAAGGAAGTACATTATCACTTGCAACATTTACACTCCTCCGAAGGAAAAACGCCACAAACTATCAGGACATATGCTTCTGACGTCAGAGACAAACGTAATGCAGCAATTGGCACGCCATTGGCTGGACGTACACAAGTTCAAGTTGCAGCATATTTCGGGGTCCATCAGTCGGCTTCTTCACCGTTATCAAACGACGGGAAGGTTGCGGACCGGCCACGTACAGGAAGGCTGCGCATCACAACAGCACGACTGGACCGTAGAATACGTTTGGCTCATCTCAGTAACCGTTTTACGACTGTTACTGAGACTGCATGCAAGAGTCACTCCAGGTCGTCATCGCCCGAGAATCAGCGCAGACACTGTACGAAGGCGTTTTCGTTCATTTGGGCTACGCTGTAGACGCCCATACGTCTGACCACGTTTGACACGACAGTATCGCCAACGTCGTTATGACTGGCACGACTTCATCAAGGAAGACAAGCGCTTCAGTGGCGGCAAAATCTATTCACAGATGGGTCAAATTTCAAGTCGATTTCTGCGACAGACGGCAGAACGTCTATCGACGACAAGGCAAAAGGTTCAGCGACGCTTGCGTTTACGAGGTAAACAGTTTGGAAGAACTTCTACCACGGTCTGGGATGGAATAACCCATTATGGGGTTACACCGCTTGTTTTCATTGAAGGAGGCCAAGGCGTCGGCGCAAAGCGTAATGGTCGAACCCTCGTCAGGGTCTGATTGCTGACCGATACATCAACGATATTCTACGCCCTGTTGTCCTACTGTACTTGGAGGCCCATCCTAGAATGATTCTTCAGCAGGACAACGCCACGCCGCATACCGCACGTTTAACCGGACAGTTCTTACATTACAGCTACGTTACGATGTTACCTTGGCCGGCCTACTCTCCAGACCTAAGCCCAATAGAACATGTGTGGGACTTTCTGGGGAAGAAAATACGGAAGAGACTGTGTCACAACGTACAGCAGTTGCGTAATGCTCTTCAGCAGGAATGGAACGCCTTGCCATTGCTTTACATCAGAAGGCTGATTGGATCGATAGGACGACGTTGTACTGCCGTTTTGTGGGCTAACGGTGGGTATACGAGGTACTAAAGAAGGAACTTACTCAGAAGACAAGAAAATCGGTGGAACCGACGGATGCTCCCCGAAGGCTTGGAATAGGAGAATGGGTATCCTGGTGAAGGAGTGATTTTCTGTGTTAATTAAATGCAATTTAAAAAGGGAAAAAAAATAATTCTCTTCAATACTTTTAGAGCAATGCTCTGGACATGCATAAGCCCCAATCACACATTCACGGTTCAGGCCATGGTTCACCACGGTTTCACAAACCGTAGCACACCGTCGTGATTCGTAGTAGCACCGTAGATGCAGCCGTCGTGTTCCGTAATGATCCCTGGAGAACCGTGGTGATCCGGGAGTCGCTACGGAAGTTTTAAACTGTTTAAAACTTCCGTGGTGAACCGTGGTGACTTGTGGGCGTGGCCTAAACCGTAGCGCAACCGTAACAGAATCGTGCTCGTTCGTAGCGCTACCGTAGGTGCATCCGTGATTATCCCTGGCTTTCCGTCGGTATTCGTGGACAACCGTGGTATTTTTTTCACTTCGAAAACTCACTTTTTATTAAAATGAAATCAGTTCCCAGGCTCGAAAGTTTATGATCTTGGATTACTTTCCTTGTCAATGCAAAATACCTTCTCACAATTAATTTTCAGAATAAAATTTTTATTTGTAAACCGAATTTCAAAATTTTTGCTGCACATTTTACGAAAAAATTAGTATTATATAATGTAATGAAAAACTTTCCTTGTCTACAAATAAATTAAACATCATCAACAAAAAACATTATCATGACCACCGTTAAACCGTAGACAATCAGGAGCCCGTGGCGCTACCGGCTTGATTCGTACTAGCACCGTATCGAACCGTAGTAGCATCGTAAGCTTCCATAATGCGACCGTGGAATACCCTTGTTGTCCGTAATGCTGCCGCCTTACACCGTCGTGAATTCGTAGATGATCCGTACAGACACCGTACAAACACCGTGAGAAACCTTAATGGAACCCTGGCAAACCGTAGTGATGCTGCATTTTGCTACGGTTCACCCCGGTTTGCCGTCTAGGTCAAACCGTGGTGAATCGTGGTAAACCGTAGCCTGAACCGTGAATGTGTGACTGGGGCTATACAACTGAGAAAAAATAAGAAGGAAAATAACTCTAATATAACTTGGAATACAGTTATGGTTCTTCTGCTCTGCACTTCTTGTCATTGCCCTTTAAACTTAAATATGTACAGAGATATACTCCCGACATGCTAAATAACTGAAAAAATTAGGAATGGAGCTAACTCCGTAATTATTAAAGGTAGGGTTATAGTTCTTAAGCTCTGCTCTTCCTTTCATTACCCTCTATCAATGTGTGAAATTTCATTTAGTTTCTTCAATACTTCCTATGATATGCTCCATACAAGCAAAATAAAGCAAAAATTAAGAAGGGAGCTTACTCTGTAATTACTTATGAAAGGGTTATGGTTCTAGTGTTCTGCACTTTCATTCACTGTCCTCTATAATTGTGTGAAGTTTCATTAAGTTCCCTTTTATACTTTCAGAGATATGCTCTGGACATGCAATATAGTGAAAAATATGAAGGGAGCTAACTTTGTAAATACTTAAGACAGGGTTATGGTTCATGTGCTCTGCACTTTCTCGTATTGCCCTCTTTCAATGTATGAAGTTTCATTTAATACTTTTGTAGATATGCACCAGACAAGCTTAATATTAATAAAACTGGAAAGGGAGCTAACTCTGTAAATACATGCGATAGGGTTATAGTTCTTGTGCACTGCACTTCTTCTAATTGTCCTCTATCAATGTGTGAAGTTTCATTTAGTTCCCCTTTATACTTTCAGAGATATGCTCCGGACAAGCAAAATATTGAAAAAAATGGAAAGGGAGATAACTTGGTAAATACTTGTGACAGGGTTACGGTTCTTATGCACTGCACTTCCTCTAGTTGTCCTCTATCAATGTGTGAAGTTTCGTTTAGTTCCCCCTTATACTTTCAGAGATATGCTCCGGACAAGCAAATTATTGAAATAACTGGAAAGGGAGCTAACTTTGTGAATACTTGTGACAGGGTTACGGTTCTTGTGCACTGCACTTCCTCTCATTGTCCTCTATCAATGTGTGAAGTTTCATTTAGTTCCCCCTTATACTTTCAGAGATATGCTCCGGACAAAAAAAATATTGAAAAAGCTGGAAAGGGAGCTAACTTCGTAAATACTTGTGATAGGGTTATGATTCTTGTGCACTGCACTTCCCCTCGTTGTCCTCTATCAATGTGTGAAGTTTCATTTAGTTCCCCCATATACTTTCAGAGATATGCTCCGGACAAAAGTGTGACGGACGGACGGACGGAAGGACGGACGGACGGACAGACGGACGGACAAAGCGGCGACTATATGCTCACCCTTCGGGGAGCATAAAAATCAGTTATGATAGTGCCTTACTTTGCACATATGATAAACTAAAATGGATAGAATTAATGGAGTATGTTTCTAAAATTCTGATTGAAAATGAATTGGAGTTTAAATCTGTAATAATAAACGGGTGGACTGTTTTTATAATAAATCAATAAAATTTACGTGTGAAAAACATATGCGTTTCTTTTGCTGTTGAGTATATATTTCAGCAGTAATTCTAATCTTACTGAATAGCATATATAGGTTTTAAATATAAGAAAGGCAAAGAGAAAAGGGTGAAAGAAAGCAAAAAGTGACCAGGTTCTCTATATTTTCTGGCACAAATTAATATCTAGAGTAGTTCTTTTAAGAGCAGAGAATGCATAACAATAAATGAAAATATCTCTCCAGCAACTACCTAAAAAGAATATAAAGCTAACTTTTCTGCAAAATAGCAAAATTATATGACACAACGTAATATGTACTAGTGGGCATAGAACAGCCACGCTTCAGCAAAAGAAATTGTAGCAGGCTAGAAGTGACAGATAAATACATGAAATATCGAAATCACAACAAGAAACGTAACTTTTATAAGTTTCTTAACAAGTTAAATCAATAGGTTCAATTAAACTGTTTTGGGCTGGTCACTTCATCGATCATTTTGTATTTAATGCACGTATAATAAATCGATCTCTGATAATTCATTTGTATGACTGCTTACATTTCTATCCAAATTTCTATTCATCACTTATACAATTGTTTGTACTCGGAGCAGCATTGGTTTGATATTTGCCTATATATAAGAAGCAATGGTATAAAGTTAAGCATAAAATCTTGTAATCTACTTCAGTTATTCTGGAGGAAAATAGATAAGGTTACCTCATGATCTTCATCAGATTTGCCAGAAGAGAGTGATCTTTCTCTACCGTCATCTATCCTTTCTCGCGAGTCAGTTATACCCCTACCACGAGACCCACTTCCGTATAGCCCTGTCATGTTGTCATCAGACCTTACAATTCTATCATACCCTGCCGCCTTTGTTTGTGGAGGTAGTAATTTCTCGTATCCCGCTGGTTTCTGTAACCCTTCGCTCGTTTTGTAGGACGAGTCTAGGACATAGTCATAGGCATGTGAGGATGCTTTTGACTCCCGAAGTTTATTTTTATCCTACAAAAATATCACGTGGTATATTACTTTCTCATATAAAAATTTTCAAATACAGTGAACTCTCGATATCTCGAAGTCCAACTTCAGTCCAAACTATTGATATCTCAATGTAACTTTTCTGGTACCATAAAATTTACCTTGAGATATCAGTAGTTTGAGATAACAGGAGTTGAAATGTAAATATAAATAGGAAATACATTCTTTGATATAAGAAGATACTTTGAGATATCAGTGTTCGAGATAGCGGAGTTGACTGTACGTTGTATGTTCTGATAAGCATTTGCGGCAACACAATCTGATCAGAGATTTGGTTGTTTCTTTAACTCAACATCAGTGCAACTGATTCGATTATGAAGATGAAAACGCCTAATTCGTATGCACTGAAGTTACCTTTATCGTCCCACGTTTCATCTATTTGAGAAAAAAAAACGAAAACGCTAATACATTTAGTGTAACAATGACATCTATAACATGAAAACAGAATCTTATTTTAACATTTTTATTTCAACAAAATGTAGCATTCATCTGTTCGCAGACCGTCGTGCTTTCATGAGGTCAGTTTTATCAAATTTGATTTACCTCCATAAACTAATAACGCAATCAATCTAACTAAGCTATCTAACTTTTTTGTGTAACACCAGGAAATACATCCTGTTAAACAGTTTTACATTCAAAATCGAAAAAGATGTATGTTTAAAATAAATGACTGATTTATGACGCCACAAAGCATGGATGCTTATTCGTAAGTGAAATCACCTGTCAGAATCTCGAAAACAATGTTTTGTTATAATTATGAAATAATTAATCTTGTTGCTCAATAAAATGCAATTCTATTTTGGTTTTATTTCCTTATACTGCCTCGAACGCGAGGGCTATCTCAAGTTTCTTTCATTATATTTAAAGAATTATATCAAAGTTTTGAATCCTGAACTGCAGTGATAAAGAGAAAGTTTAAAATAAGTTCATACGAAACGCGTGCGGTCTGTGTCAACAAATTTTAATTTATGTAAGACAAGCTATCCATGCTGCTCTGCAGAAAGAAGCGTTATCCCTTTAAGTAATTTATAATTTTCATTTTAGCGAAAACACAAGCGAGTTGATGAATGTATCTTATTCGTATTAGAACCAGCATCCCTATTTCCATTTAACTGAAATCAATTTACAACACTACTGCTTTCTCAGGAATCCAAGACCTGTGTTTAAGTGTCTTAACACATGCACTTAAGTTATTATTATTCGAACTGTAACTGTCATTCGCAGTATCTACTGAACAAAATACTGAAATATTGTTATGGTTACTGGGAGCATACCAGATCACTTTATCCTGGAAAATGTATAAAATACACTTTAATAATAAGACTTGCTCCTCTCACTGAGAAAACAAGTCTATTTTTAAGACTTGTCTCCGCTCGAAAACAAGGCTAAGCCTTTGTTTTAGAGATAATAAGACTGGTGAATGACTTTCCATTTCCCGGCCCTTTAAATATTATTTTAGTGATACTGAGCCAATCGACTGACTGATTGATTGATTTGTTGCTTAAGGTCCACGGTAAACAGCTAAGTTCATGTCGGGACGGTCAGTTAACCTAACCACACTATTCCTGGGCAGGATTAGACCTCCTAAGCGGTTAACCAGTACTAAGTGCACATACTTTCGCCAGTAACTGACAAATGCCCTTCTTGAATCAGCGGATGGAGAAACGAAAGTATGTGGCCAGACCAGATATCGAACCAAATTGAAGAGGATTGTGGCAGGCTGCGTAAAATGACACCTCAATTCTGGTTAAAAAGAATCCCGTCTTAAGCGGAATTCGAACTCAGCCCTTCTCTCAGCAGACCAGACTTTAACCCGCTGGTGTTCCGGAGGTACTTACATATGGAATAAAGAAACATATAATGCAAGTGCTACAATCGTTTTTAAAACAGTTCGTACCAAACATTGCCAAGTGACATTAAAGACTTACAAAGTCAAACCAAAACAGCCTAAACTGGGACTAGTATGGGGACAATCTAATCAGTTTCTGTATATTGTAAGATTGTTTAGAATTAACAACAAGGAATGTGTAGATGAACAACGGTTTCCGGGCAATACTACTTGGGCTGAGAATTAATAAATAATATAATGACAGAAATTGCTTGAGAAAATCAGTTGTTTCAGAAACCTTCAGTTTGAGGAAAATGAGTTTCACGTTATCATTACGTTATCAGCGTAGTAATTTTAAGGTGGTATAGCTATATGCTTTTCTGCTATTTTGTCTAAGGGAAATTACTTGTGATTTCCTTTTTCTTAAAGAAGGGATTTTGCCCATCCTGTAGGAGCAAACTGTTCTTCTTTGTCCAGTCCCTATATAGAGGAGAGTCATACTTGCAAACAACAGAACAAATTCCCGTTAAAAGTTGATCCAATAACTGAAAGAGCATATCTGACCAGTCATTTAAACATCATTTCAAATACAATTTATTTCGGTTCTTAAGATCATATAATATTATTGCCTGTCCTTGCAGACCAAACCTGACAGTGAACTGGCAGAGGAATTTTTATGATTTAAGCTAAAGTTTTCGTACCAACGTTTTTTTCTGACAAAAATTGAATTTAGTAGTATACGTGGTTTTGTCCCCATGCTGAGTCCCATTCAGCAAGTAAGTGCATTTCAACCAAGTGGTGTACAAAAAGCAATCAACAACGTGAAAAATCATTCAACCACGTGTAAAAAGCAACAGTGATACTTTTTGGACAGATCTGCAACTAAAACGATGCGGCTACTCACTAGAAAGGAGCCGCGTGATAAAACGTGTGATTTATAGCATATAAATCCAACCTATAGCATTAAGTCCAACCTATATCTCCATTAAAATTGATAAATTTTGATATTCGAAGTATACACTTCTCTAGATACATAGATTGCTGATGTGAACATAAAAGATGCTGATCTGCCTGTGCGAATGCGCTGGCTGATCTGAACATTTGCTGTTCCATAATGCTATAAGGCAAGCTCATCATCTCGCAGCTCTAATGTTAAATGGTTTGTCACACATTAGTTCAACAGCAATCATACCTGTACTGCTATATAAGTAAATGTATTTGGTGCAAGCCGTGCATCCTTTCCTGCAGTGTATCGTATTCTCAAAACCTTTCAACAACATAAAAATAATATATATAGGACTGCTTTTCCTAAAAAAAAAACATGAAGCGTGGGTGCAGTTGCTATTGTCTTACCTTGAATCCTCGGTAATAGTACACCTAGTGTATGCATGAATATAAGCGTGTAAAATTTTACAAAATAACAATATTACTCCAAAATGGTACTGTAGCTATTCAATTAGACATAAATTGCGCCCTAAATAGCATTTAACAACATAGATATCCCATAGCACTGCCCTAATGATGTCGGAAAATGAAGAAGCAGCTGAGCGTCTTGAGATATAAAAATCATTTCCAAACCAAGCAAAGCATTGAATGAACACCAATCAATTTTGTTAACATGTCTTCACCAAGTATTTAGGTCAACAAGAGCTGTCGCCTGACAGCATAGCTCGCCTGAATTGGTGCTTGCTCATCACACAGCCGCTATGGTGGTGTGGACTGCTATGCATAAAACTTCATGCAAGCATGTCCATAATGAAAACACATTTATAAACAAAAGCTATCTCAGAAATATGTCTTAAAATAAAATTAAAATAAAAAAAATGAAATGAAATTTCAAAGTCCATGAACTTGAGGTAAAAAAACAGACGGGGGGGGGGGGGGGGGGTAATTGGGAATGCTATGCATAAAACTTCATGCAAGCATGTCCATAATGAAAACACATTTATGAACAAAAGCTATCTCAGAAATACATGTAAGTCTTAAAATAAAATTAAAATAAAAAAAATGAAATGAAATTTCAAAGTCCATGAGCTTGAGGTAAAAAAACTGACAGGTAGGGGGAGGGGAGGGGGGCTAGGATGTATTAAAACCCTGAACCATTATCTAACATCAGTCCAAGTATTAGTATCAACTGAGTCCATCATCGTGGCACTGTGAAATTATGTCTTCATAAATATAAAACTTTAACCAAAATCTTTAAGACAAAATTCTAAGTCGATGACCTTGACTTCAAGGTCATCCAGTGGGGTAAGTATAAGGTGTTTTGTGAAAACTCAAAAAAGAGTCTAACATCAGTTCAAGTATAAACTAAATCTCTGCTATGCATTATGAATCAGTTTGCAATTACAAAACTTTAAAGAAGACAAAAATTTCCTAAGTCCCTGACCTTGACTCAAGATCACTGAGCGGGGTTGGGGGAGTACTCTGTAGATCTAACTACAGTGCAAATATAAAAAGAATTCATCAATGGGTTCAGGAGATATGTGTCTTTAAAAAACTTTAACCAAAACATCCAATCAATAAAAAGACAATATTCTAAGTCCATGACCTTGACATCAAGGTCACAGAGGGGAGTGGGGTAGTACCTTTGAAAACTTTAGACCAATATCTAACTTTAGTGTAAGTATCAAAGGAATCCATCCATGGGTTAAGGAGATATTGGGCTTTATAAAACTTTAACCAAAACATCCAGTCCAAAAAAACTACAAATTTCCTAAGTCCATGACCTTGACATCAAGGTCACGGAGTGGGGTGAGGGTGGTACCCTGTTAAACCTTAGACCAATATCTAACTACAGTGCAAGTATCAAAAGAATCCATCCATGGGTTAAGGAGATATAGGTCTTTAAAAAACTTTAACCAAAACATCCAATCCGAACGCCGACGCGGACGCGGACGCGGACACGGACGCCGACGCCGTGGTGACAACAATAACTCTTCCTGAACTTTCGTTCAGGCGAGCTAAAAATTCAAATTCCAGATTATAAATAAATAGACATTGAAACTCCAATGAAACCATACTACTGCTTGCACTGAACCCAAGACATTGTAACCGTGCTTGAATTTTGAGATTTTAAGGTATATGGATACATGTCTGTGTTTTCCAGCATTTTAACAATGGGAACAACTTTCATGACATCCTTTCTTATTTTTATGTTGAACTACACAAGCGCGTCTCATAACCTCACTTACTTTTGCTTACTAAAAAGTTTCTGAGAGGACCCGATTTGTCCTAACATGGTATCACTTTTATATATAGACATTGCCTCCTATCCTGTCAGAATGTCACTCACCTCCTCTGGTCTTTCATCATCCCTAGGACGTCTGTCAGCATCAGGCTGTGTTGTTAAGATGGACGATATTCCTGCAGTGCCGCTCATCACTTCAGATTCTCGTAGTATATTTGATATTTTTACGTCCTCTAGCGCTACACCTCCTGACGGGGTTTTGTCCTTATCAACTTTGTTTCTGTTATCTGCTTCTTTATCGAATGTGTTTCCAGTTTTCTTACCCTTGTTTACCAATTCCTTCATTTGTCTATCTGCCTCTAGGAACGGATTGGAAGCTACAGAATAAATTAGAGACAACGCATAAATAGATAAGAATAGATATAAGAAGTACAGGCAATTATATTTGATGAGATGTTGATCATTTTCAATCAGTCCAAGGGGAAAATCCTCACTACCAATGTAGGACTGAAGTAGCAGTACTAGATTAGCCATTCAGAGCGTTACCCGCTCAGCCAACGGCGACCAGACACTCTGGTCAACAAGTAAAATTTCAGACATTTTTTTTATGTAATGCTTGATTAGGTATGGAGGACGACAAAAAGTAGCTGCTCAGCAGTACAAAGGGTCGGTTGGATATTACTAAGCATAACTTGAAGATGTGAGAGCCCTGACGGCAATAATCCGGACTATTAAATGAGATGACATCATCTCTTTTCTTTCAAACTTTTGGGGTTTAGCGACACTGAAGAAGCTGAGTACAGAAACGCACATCTGTCGCACTAAATTAGGTATGGATACATTTATATATAAACCTGTTCCAAAATGTTATGTTTTGCTGAAGTGCATAAATGGCTGCTATCTTCGAGCACTGCAGTAGACATCAATTTGTTCAATAAATGAATCAGTTGAGAAAGTGAACAGGGCCTCATGTATTTACCTCTGGTATTAACAAACAACATTAAACGTTAACACAAAAGCTGCCAAAAGGGCCAACATACACGAATGAGAAAAATGTGGAACTATACACCCCTTCGGGGAGGGGTGGGGATGTTGACAAATAATGGTAGTATTTTAAGGCAGAAGAATATTGTTGTGTTACAGCATTTCCAAAGTTTATGGTGTTAGTATCATCCTTCCTTTCCATGCTCCTGAAAACCCTTACTTACACGAAGCCTTTAATCCTGTGTCATTATTGACCTCCTTCGTCTTGTCAATGGACGACTGATAGGCCTAAAACAAAAAAGCAGAAATATAGGCTGTAATCAAAATACATGTTATGCTTGAACATTGCTTAATTTAACTTGTAATGATCTTGCCAGGCAGTCATAAAACGTTTAACTAATATATCAAATGCGATGCAAAGTTAAGAACACTGCGTGTTACTTGCTTGGAACATATTTATGTCAAAGGCACTTGGCTATGCTATATGCGTTATAGTCTGCGTATCCACACAGGTTGCTTAGCGTATCAGCTCACAGGTTAGAATAAACATTTTTTAATAGTTTAGGTCCAGCAATTCCCAAACTTCACATGCTATATGCAATAAGAACAAAAAATAAGACCAGACTGTGCAGAAGTGATGAAAAAATGTTTACAACCATTTTGTTTGTGTGAGGTGTTCCTTGCTTCCAGAGGATATGCTTTAGAACTGGTTAGATTGAAGTGTAAATATTCATTACAAAATTTAGAAGATTAATTGGCTGAGCACAGAATGTTTGACTCACTGTCGATCCTGTTCCCGTAGAGTGCTGATTTTTATAGCTCTTTTCAAAAGATTCTAAGCTCTTCTTTCTCGCCTTTCTTGCTTTGTAAGCATCTCGAAGCTGCAAGTAGTAAATTATTCAATTCAAAAGGAAGCGTAGTATGAAACCTATGAAGCATAATCAACTGGAATAAATACTCAAAGATAAAAGATCAAAGCTTGTTTG
The DNA here is from genome assembly GCA_963989385.1 of Ctena decussata. Taxonomy (NCBI): domain Eukaryota; kingdom Metazoa; phylum Mollusca; class Bivalvia; order Lucinida; family Lucinidae; genus Ctena; species Ctena decussata. The sequence goes on along the minus strand of OZ022502.1, from coordinate 66,751,049 downwards.
TTCAGTTTTAAGCCCCGAGAATTCTTCTTCACCATTCTAGAGATTATGGCTTGTTTTAAGACTGTGGGCACAAGATTTTTGAGGCTTACCAAATGCGTGAACATGCATATATGCCTGCTGGATATTCAAAATCATGTTTTTGTGGACGTTGCAGACCCAGATCAAACTTTTCCTGCGTACTCCGATCAGTGCCTACTAGTCCACCAATCAATTAACCTGTTCACCTTTCATCAATAATCGTATCATTTATACGACCGATCATATTTCGCCTATTAAAATCGGTTGGGCAAGATGGTAGTACGTCTGAGTGATTTGTAATCGTCTTGAATGAATTATATTATGACGGCGGTTAATCGAAATCCTTTCAATTTTATTGTATAGGAAGGTGAAACACTTACCTGTTTATTTAAGAGACAGTGGAACAAAAATATAAAGAAACCCTGAAATGATAAAATGTTTACATTACTATATTTAAAACTCATAACTGCAACGCCATTCTGAAGAAGGATAGGCTTAACAATAACTGAAAAGTATTTGCTTGTCATGTTAGTGAGCTTTCATGTGGTGGGCCGCTTTTAAAGGAAAGATTTTGCTTTTTCTCTGTCTGTTTTAAAAAGCAATTATATCTCTCTTTTAAGAAAAGCATCATGCTAGAAGAAAGACATGCACACTTTCTAAAAGGAATCCCCATTTCAAGATTGTCCCATGTTCCCACTTCTGTATGTATTCTCTGATCTTGAAAGAACTTTTTAAGATTTGAATTTATACACGTTCATCATAATAGCATAAGGACTAGAAAGTTGGACTCGAGTTTTTAGATTTTATCATGAAGTATAACTTTGTTTTCTTTTGACAAATAAAAAACAGATTTATTTAAATTTTACAACCTTAAACAAACATCCAACCTAAAGCATATGGAAAATTCAAAGACTAAAGGGCAAACGTCGTAGAAACATACACGTATGAGCCGTCATACCTGGATCTACACAGTTTGCGAATTCAACTTATTTTTATTATGGGCGCTTGAAGTGACAAAGGTCTACTATGTTTGGTCATGCGTTTTCATATATTTCATAAAAAAGAAAGTCTTACCTGTAAACTATTACAAATGGCAAATATATACTGGAATGCTACCAGGTCTTCGTTGACCGAGAACACACCAAATATCCAAGTTAGCCCCATTATAGGGAGAAGAACACATAAACTTCGAAGACTTGTTCTGTAACAAAATACAAAGACATGCTCTTAAACGACTGACTACATCCCCTCCCTCTAAATATAAATACAGCCATATCTCTTCCATGCTGGTTTCTCTAACAGAATTTCGATCTCCCAACTCAACAGAGGTTTAAAGGTAAATAGGTACATGGGTAAATGGGAAAGAAATTCTACCACTTTTTCTGCCTACTCGATGGGGCAAACTCAAAAGAAAAAAGATCTGTTTTTAGGAGCAGACCCTATTTTAGATACAGTTTGTCGTCCAGGAAAACAAAGACGAAGGAACATATGTTGCTTTTCGTTATAACAATGGAGGAGAAAAACGGAGGTGAAGTCATTCACTTTAATAACATTTAAGTAGAAATGCAAAAAGTACAACACCCGATTATACTTCTATATGGGATTTTGATATGGTTGACACTGCAGGCGACTCCGAATATCTAAGGCAAAGACAGTGTCATTGCAATAATGATAGATATATGATATTGTTGCATTTATGCATATTTACTGACGACGTTTACTTGAAACAATGATCTGACAATGTATGCACATGCAATTGCTCAAAACATCCCGAAGCCTCAAGGCAAAATTTCTTAAGATCGACTTTAATTATTGAATAGTTAATCAGTATTAATTGTTGGTTTAGGCTCATATTCTAGACAGATGTTTTTGTTATTTACATACTGGGCTTTGAACCGACTGCGTATCTTGAATTAATAAAGCTACAGTATGTTTTTCCTGGCTTTCGTTGCTAGGCCATTACTGGGTCACAGATAAGGCTTTATAAGTTTTTAGTACGTAGTCTGGTCCACTTTCTTTCTTATGAATGTTTGCACTGCTCTTGATTGAATTCATTTTTGTTTTTGATTGGACAAAGACGTTGCTTCGTGATTATACCAGCCAAGTGAAACACAAAGCTTTCACTTTGATATTAAAAGTATCAGAAATGTATATTATTTTTCTTCGAACCGAACCCGTAATTTGATGATCATCGGTCAGTAAAACATGAATGCATTACTATAATCATGTTACTAAATTCTAGTAAAACATATCAATGTTAACAGCTAAAAAATGACGGTAGTTTATCACTTACTTTGCTTTTTGCTTATCACTTTTTGTTAACATGGCTGACGACGTAAACATTTGTCGGAACACAATTATGATTATAATAAAATTGACCTGAAATATAAAGAAATGCAAAAAAGGTGAAGTTAACAAAAAAGAAAAGAACAGAAAAAACATCCTGGCATAACAACTTTTCTACGACAAATCTGAGCAAAAATTTCTAATGAGCCTTTTTTATCATAGTTTTAAAACGCATTTTCTTTCAGGCTGTACTGTTAATAAGAGTTGCCGACAATTATCATTATTTAATGTTTTGAAAATCTTTGCGTTTTCTCAAATTATATCTAAGTGAAGACCTTTCGGTGACCAACATGACTTTGTTAAATAATCAAATTTCGAGAGACATGGCAGCTAGTGTAATATGCCTAATGTGCTTAACAAAATACACAGCCTGATCTATGTGCTAGATGAGTTTAATCCAAATAGGACAGATGGTATCAAGATCAATAAAATGTTATTACATTGCAGAAATGCTAGTACACTGCTACTTCATTTGTTGCGTTTTCGTTTAGGTTTGGACACTGATGATCAGCGACTTGTATTATCAGAATAATTGTTTTAAAACTGTCCCTTCAGCAGGTAGTCAACGTTGAAACAACGTCAATTCAACGTTAAATGAACGCTGATTCACTGTCTTTGGTTCACTGGGTGTTTTCGATGCTTTTGTTACACTGAACACTAAGTATGAAAGAACACATCTAAAAATTCTTATTTTAAGCGAGAATCTTGATTTTTTTCTACATCATTCATAGCAAACATATACAGCTTTTAAACTCTCCACTTATAAAAGTCCTGACGTACGTTTCAGGAAGAGGTAGCATTATCCGAAGTTGTTATCAGTGTCTAGGGAGGTCTCGATGGTTTAATGCCATTTATAGAAGGTACACAACTTACTAAAATAATAAATGCAGCAGGTCCAACAAAGGCCCACAGTAACCCACTTTCTGTCGACAACCAACAGCTGAAAGAAGATACAAAAACTGAGCTCAAGATAACAAGCATTTTCATTATAACTGAATATTTATTTTTCCTGATTGTGCATTGCAGCATATTTTGTAACCCCTTTTTAGATTGACCTCCGCATCGCGGTTCTGATAACAGCTATAGCAAATGTGGTATAATTAGTACACAGACATTACTTGGGATCGTAAGACTAATTTCCACTTCATTAAAGAAAAAACAAGAACAAGACCATACCGTCGATGGATTAACCGTGCGAATCCCCATAATGTTTGCTCTTATCATGTCCTGAATCTGGATATACAACCCTTTTCAAATGTGGCCGGCAGTAGTGTCAGCTGGACGTTCAGGTGTGTTATGCATCTGCAGTTCTTTTTATAATTGTAACTCGCTGTAAAAATGTGCTTTCTTTTTATCTGACCCTTAATCCAACCAATTTTCATGATAGATATACCGGATTTGAGGGCACAACTCAGCAAACGAACATTGCTTCCATGGCATTACATTCATTCTAGCAGGATTCTAATATGTATAACGTCTGTTATTATCATGAGTAAAGGTACTTACAAAGTGTCATTTCCATAACCCTCTGTTTTGGTTACTCCTAATGAAATGGCAACAATCACTGCTGGAATAACTGAAAAGAGAAAATGGTACCCCGTTTTGTGTATTTACTCCTTGAAAACAGATTTTATACAGAGAAGTTATTTTACGAGGCACGATACTAAACTGTTTTGGTATAGAATTTTCATAAATTTTCCAGTGATAAAATATTAGAGTATCGTTTATTAAATTACGCGTCAGAACTAGATATATGCTCAGTGGTAATATCTTTATGACGACTTACAATGTACGAAGGTTTATCCAGAAGTAATGTCACTGCAGCTATAAAATGGTGTAGAATGGTGTAGAATGAAGAGACAGCAACAAACTTTCGTACACATGTACCTTATTCTATTTGCAGTATAGTCTGTAAATGTCATAAAATTATAGTGCACAGTAACTGAGATAGAAGGCATGGTGACGACACGCGCCGCACGTCAATGACGTTCTTGACGTTCCAGACGAAGTTTGGATATTGTGTCATGTCTTAAGTAGCATATCAATTGTTCTAGCATAGCACTAATATCTGTTCACCCATGTCTATCTCGTCTTTCAATATTATTTGACCAGCCCCGCTGCTCATGTTCAAGAATTTACAAAATCTTCGAATGGCAGAACATCGATCTTCATATATGGGGTCCAGGCAAGATTGACGTCATTGGTTGACATTGCACATAAAGGTCTCCAGGTATTCGAACGATCCTCTAGCGACTCGTCTGCACCCTTACAGCACTGATTGCACCTTTACACAAGCCTCATATTCATAGTTATATAACCGCATGTCTAATTAAACAGCCAAGAGTCTCTGATGGTGATATTTCTAACTTGTGACAAAAGCGCAAATGTATCTGCAAACGCATTTGTCGGAAATCAGAATTTTTACACTTGGCAGTAGCAAGCATTAGCGCTACATGACGGACTTCAAACTGCAATGAGGATATTAAAGTTTCGACAGTGTGTGGCAGGAATATATTTCGTCATCGTATCAAATTTTCATCTGATTTGGCGAGTTAGTTTGATTTTGATTTGTGTTTGCCTTTGAAAATTGTGTTCTTGTTATTAACGTTATTCTAACGTGCGGCGCGATTGCGACGGTGTCATACTTTGAACGTTTCTATAACTGAAACGGGAAAAGAACCCAACTTCATATTTATTATGTTAATCAGAACTGAACTACAGTGTATCTTGATATAAGTTTTATAATATAATGCTACGATGAATGATCGCGCTATGGACACAGTGACATTACTTCTGGATCAACCCTTGTACATGAAAATGAAAGGTGAATGTTTGGTTTTATTTGCTCTTCCTTCAGTTATGCCTATTTAAATTAACAGAAGCTAAACTACATGATATTTTTAGTCTGTCATTCTGCTGAATTTTAAATTTTTCACTGGCAAGACGCTGGTGACGTTAACTTCTGTTTATGTATGAAGCTACAACTTAAAAATGAGTGGTAATAACGCATGGCTGTAAAGATGACGTTAAAATTAATCAGAATTCATGTTGATTTTGTGGTAACTTATTGTCCGTCTTATTCGCAGCAAATAAGAAACGAATCTAACACAAAAAAAAAACATTTGTATTGCTAGAGTGATACAAGTATAACTGACCTGCGTTAATACGTCACGTCATTCACACTGACCTTACAGGTATATAGAGTTTTACACTTAAGTATAAAGTAAAGGGACTTTCTGATTAAGAAGTAGGTATCTTTACTTTTCTCGAATGAACCGATCAAACTATTATAGAAACTGATCATCCGAAAAAACAGTTACCTCCGCTAAATGTTGCTTTGACTAGACATACAATAATCATTCGCAGAACAGTTTTAAAATGTGCACCAAACTAAATAATATGAAAATATCTATACGTACACCAAGCTAGTGGTATAAGCCATTTAATCCGAGATTTTGTGGCAAAAACATACAATATAGTGATAGCTATTTCTACGCCCTCCGCCAGCATCAAGAAGAACACGACCAGAAATATATAATGGAGTAAAACTGCAATGGCCGTACATAGATCCTGTATTAAAAGACAACAAGCAATATTATGTTCCTTTCCATTAGGGTTTGCATACAACGGAACTATCTAAACAGAAATTAATATTCATTTCAACTGAAGAATGTACTCCTGTAGACCAAGCTGACATTAACCACTTACCTACAGCAATTCCGAGATTTGATAAAATTATGTTATGCATAAATTTAGTCTTTTTTTTTCATTTTCAGCACGACCTGTTAATTTCTGCACTATCATAACTTACATACTGTTGCAAAGACATTCCTTTGGAAACACAACGTTACATCAATGTTGAGTCAACTTCGGTACGAACAGACGCTGATTCAACGTTGTTTAAACAGGGATGAATTGCAAAGAAAAATTCAACTCTTATACCGTTCAGTTCATATGTCTTTTGATCACGTAACGTCCTTTATCAGCAGAGTGGCTGATTTAATTGTAACGTTTCTGTCACATCAAAATGGAATAACGGGAGAAAAGTAACGTTACATCCATAAATAACCGTAAACATATAACATAAAATGAGCCACGACACTATAAAACAAACAAAGAGGCCAGACTCCCATCAACCCGGGCATCCACCCAGTCCGAGAAGAGTTTTTGTTACCGGCATTAAGCTAGCTTAGACCCTTAGCTAGCCTTTAAGCGCACAGCGAAGACTGTCCAGGCTGATCTGAGTTTCTCGTGACGCACACGCCACTTTGTTGGTTTTGTCGTATCTTGGCTCAAATATATACGCAGATTTAGTCCCTGTTTAGTCCCTGTTATTTAAAATAGAAAATAGGTTTAAATAGATGTAACTGTTGTTTTCGATCGGGACAGGTGAGTGACCACCTGTCTGAACAAAAACGGCTATTCATTCGGCTGACCGTTGGTATATTTTTTGGACTGTTGTCAATTTATGTTATACTTCTTTCTACTTTGGTTTAAGGACGGAATATGAGGATCTGGCCCAGAGGTTATAAAACTTGAGTACATTCTCAAACTCAAAATCAAACACACTGATTGGCTGTTATTTTGAGTTTGAGATTATTCTCTAGTTTTATAACCTCGAACCCAGATTGTATACGTTCCTGATACTGCTTACAGTTTTACTTCAACTGCATACAGAATACCTCAAAAACACTTAGTATATAATAGTCAGCTGATGCGTGCGTTGACGAAAGACCGGTGATATGAAGCCAATATGTGAATACTAATCAACGGATATATATCAACTCAGGTTAGGGAGTAGGTGTCAACATACCTCCTGATCGGCCTGACTGACACCGCCAAGAAACAGGGCGTATCCTATTATAAGTGCAACACACAAGTTCAGCAGTATTATGGCGCGGTCTGACTTCACAATTCTGGAAAGTTGAAACGCAACATTTATTTAAAGCACTCAACATAAGATAAGGTATCTTAGAATTAAAACTGACAAAAATTATTACAGTACTCTAATTAAATAAGACAAATATTGCAAGTTTTGACACGCTATTGGGTATTGGCTTCATAAACACAACCAAACCTTTTTTTCCACAGTATATAACAAGACCTTTCAAACGGAGTCAACAGATTCAGGCCTTTTCTGCTAAAATGCAAATTTCATGCTCTCATACCTATGTCAAAATATTTTAAGAAGAGTAGGGTAAAAGTTAACCTTACATTCAATAACTTGATGCTTTCTATTTACTAAAAAAATCTTGCTAACTTTGTAGACGCAGTTCGGCAATCGCACAGCGCGGCTACTGAGAAGGGCCAACGTTCTTTGCATATACCGTTTTCCTTAAGATAAAAGTGTACAGACAGCCTTCAAATTGCAACGGACTGGTCTAAATTGCAAGGTAGTAAATTATACAAGACATTAATGGATTAATATTCACTGTGTGATATAAAAGTTGTTCTCATACTAATTACTGAAACAAAACTTGAATGTTGTGTATTTACATTATTACTGTGATATATGTACCTTATATGAAAAACTCTAGATCAGATAAATCTGATAAACAGTTGACTCTCGTTATTTTAAACACTGATAGCTCAAAGTAATCTCTTATATCTAAGATTATAGTTCAGACAATTTTTAACTCTGGATAAATCAGATTACTGGTGCCTCAATTCAATTTTTCTGGTACCAGAACATTAACTTTAAACTATCAGAAGTTTGGGATGAAATTCGACTTCAAGACACCTATAGTTAACTGTAACTATTGTTCATTTCCCATAAAATAAGGCAGTTGTTCCTCATCAGAACCCCATGATGCCCTGTTCTAATGAGAGGTCACAACCCTTCCTATCTAGAAGTGTGGCCACAAAAATTTACCTCCATAGAAGAACGTGAGTAACGACTGTAACAAGCAAGCAGAACAGTGAAATAGCACACCCCACAGCTGATATTATACTAAGGGCAAGTATGTCCGCTGGCGGCTGAAAATATTATTTGATATGTTATTACAAATCTGAGAGCTTTACAATAAAAATAAAACCGGCCATTAAGTATCTCAATGGTGTACATTACATCATTTAAGAAATGAATTTCTTTTTCTTAAAAAAACATTGCAAGATTTTAGGCACATACTGAATCGGCTATGACCATTACCAAGCACGTAATGGTCAGCTTTGAGATCATAATCCTACTTCAAATAAGCTTGTATTCAAATTAAACTCATAGGAGAGAGCTGATGCTCACATACTTTCCACAATGTATATCACTGCTGAACTCAAGGCAAACTTTATAGGTTTACTGACAAACGTAGACATAGCTGACCGGCATTGCATATTCGGCTGAATGGTTATAGCAAAACTGGCAACTGGAAGTCAACTCTCCACCTCTGAATTGTGTTCGCTTGATATAAATAAAATCTTATGTTTCTGATAACTTGCAAACAATAAGAAATGAATGTGTTAAAATAACATATGAAATGAAGACTAGTGCATACTTTTTTATTTCTGCAGATAGTTATAAATTAAGACCGTCTATATGCCGTTCAGCAAAACTGTTTTATCTAACATATCAACATAGACTGAATCGTAAGCAAAAAAGATCACTTTAGACTTTAGTATGGAGTTGTTAGAGGCATTCTGGTACAACGAACCAATATAGTACATTCATGTGTTTACATACCGCTTTTCCTGGACTCATCAGAACAGCAAAGTTAGTGAAGTGATTACATTTACATATCACCCTGTCTTCAGCAGAAAAATCATCAAGAAAACAACCCTCTGTTGACCAGGCTCTGTTGCAGATATTAAAACTTGTTAATGTTATATATTCAGAATAAACTTCACAATATCGTATAAAGATCAACATTTCACATGTGATGATAACTAGCATATTTATATGGCTTGGTATTTTCCCCGGCATATTTCTGATAGATATCGACTTCATGTTTGTTAACCTGGACAAAAACTCCTTCCAAACAGGGGGTAACTTTAACAGGAAAGAATTATCTGATTGTGGAGGAAACGTTTCCTTTAACTGTTGACTCAAATCGAGAAAGGTGGCAAACATGAAAATGGCAGTTGTTTCCCCCTATAATCCTACTAAGTATCATATTGTGACTGGGGTGTACTGTTTGGTTCAAATATTCCCTCTCCTGATCCCATAACTACCCGAAGTATCCAGTATGTCATGTGAGACTTGTTGAGAGGTGGTCCCCTGGTCCTCTGCTGCTTGCTGAACATCCCATTGGCTGTTTACGGACTGCCTTACCAAGCAGAAGCAGAGGGAAGCTTTCGTGCGCTACTTTGGGTCCTTTAGGTTGGCTGATGGAATTAAAGCTTGGTCTATCCTGGGTTTAGATATTTGCAAAATGCTTGACACCTTCTCTTATCCATGGCTAACTTGATTTTGATTTGTATTAGTCTTTCTGGTTTTTATCATGTATTCTTAGCTGAAATATCGTCATCAGCAGGTAATGTGATTTCCTAAATCACAAAAATATTCCTGTCTTTTTATAAAATAAGGGTATACTCTGGTGTGCATTCTCGTCAAGGAACGCCTGCATTCCGGTAGAATATCCACTATCTTATCATCTCTGCTTGAAATTGTGAGCATTAGACGACGTAGTGTACAAAGTTTCATTCATATATTAAGGCTACGGCTAAAATTACGACAAAAATAACCAGCACAAGCAGTTGTATTTGGGTTCTTAGGGCTCTGAAGTTATCCGATGTCAGGTAAAAAACATCTTATGTTCAATAATGATGAAAATATTGTCCATGCATTTCATAAACTGAGAGTTCATTTCGAAGCCCATATAAACTCTATTTTCAAGTTTTCAAAAGCGTTATTTCCTTCACGCTAAATGCTCTGCCATTTTTGTTCAGATGAGCAGAGATTATGACTCAAAGAACCAATGTACTTACTTGTCTGTCTTATCCCAGAAAACACAGATTGGCTTCGAAACATTTGTCTGCAAAGATGTAACAATTAGGATTAGGAGTTATAAAATTTCCATCTTCAGCTAGTCATCATTCAAGAAAAAGGTGACATCGTAAGTGCAAACAAGGAAGACTCAGTTTACCCTCTAAATCCGTGCAGTGCAATATGATCAACTTGCATTTATATACTAGAGCAAGTGAGCAGGGGCTCACGTATACCCCCGACCAGTGCCACCGCCTAATGAAAGCATACTTTAACACACAACTTCAATGCAAATGTCATACATGTAGAAAATTCTAAGTCTGTGACCTTGAGTCCTTAGGACAGCAGCAGCAGCATCCCTATGATGTAAACCAGTATGAATGAAATAAACCTAGTCACTTATTATTAGGCTCCACTGAAGTATATTGGAACTATACGCCAAAAACTACAGCATATGGCTAAGTCCTAGTTATTGACCCCTGGCCCCACCCATGAGCCTGACCCTGCAGCTTAGGTAGTCCATAACGAAAGCAATGATGTAGAGATATCACGAACCAAATATGGAAGAAATCTTCAATGTAATTACATAGATATGAGAAATCCAAAAGGTTTAACGCAAAACTTTGACATAATGAAAATGCCTAGGTCCTAATTATTGACCCCTGGCCCCACTCTGGGACCTGACACAGGGGCTTAGCTAATTCACATCAAAGGTAATGCTATAGAGACATCATTAACCAAATATGAAAAGAATCTGATGTGTGGTTACAGAGATATGAGCAACCCAAAAAGGTTTAACGCAAAACTTTAACGTAAAGTTAACGAACGGACAGACGAACGAACGAACGAACGGACGAACGAACGAACGGACGAACGGATAGAATGACAAAAACTATATACTCCCTGACATACTTCGTATGTCGGGGGTATAATAAAGTGGCAAAAATATAATTATGATAAATTTCCGATGCCTCAGCTGGAACTACACTGTTCGATTTCTCAATATAATAAACTTTCGACGAAGCATTTATTTTCTTTATAATTTCGCCGACTTAAATTGTGTCGTCTGCTTTTTGAGGCGGTTTAAGAGCAAAAAAATACGTCGACTTTGAATCACGCCGTCTGGCGATGGCTAGGTTTAATTGTAAATTAATTTGTATAATTATAGTCTTTAAAATGCATGCACATGATAGCTGAATCTACTTATGTGATACAATCACACAGACGCATGCACGCAAGCAGAGCAGCTGAAAGGAACAATGTTGAGCTCATTTTTTATGCATGACCTATTGAATAGGGTAGCTAGGCTTTGATATCAAAAAAATATTTTCGAGAATTGAAATATGTAGAGATAAGACACAAGCTACACATATCATAACATAATACGAAGAAAATGTTCATTTCACAGATACAATAAAATGCACCTACATCTTTCAGTTTAAAGCTAATGACGACTGGTGGATCCACGACAATCAGTCCCTGTACAGTAAAGCCTACCATTTCCGAATTAAAAACAAGGGTTGAAGCATCTTCGACGTTTCTGAAATAATATATATAAAACACATGTTGTTATATGACGGTTCGTAAATGCAGTGGCATAACGACACTAAATAAATGAGTGGAGTCGTGACAAAAACTTACGCCCAGCGCCCAGCGAAGACTTAGGTCAGCATGGGCATCCTCCCAGTCTAGTCAGTGACTTTGCTATGCGCTGAAAGGGTTGATGAGGGTCTAAACTACTGCCATGCCGACAGCCAAGACTGATCAGACAGGATGGAACACCAGGCTGATATGAATCTCCGCTGGGCGCACATGCAAATTTGTTGATTTTATCGTGTATCATTTAAGGAAAAATCAGCGACAGGAATCAATAGTTAATCGTGAAATAGCATATTTGTGAGATAACTGGTCATCTGATTAACAGAATATAGATTGCCGCTGTATGTTTTTCATTTCACCTTTCGTTTATCTATTCATTTTGCAACATGCTGCAGAATATCTATAAATTAGTATCCTCCATCAGATTGTCCTCGCAGTGTGCATACATAAGAGTTTGTCTTCGATTCAGTTATTGCTTTTGGTATGCACTCCATGTAACAATTTAGATGCACGGGTCTACTACCTTATTTTCCCAACCGTTTTGCTACAAAGGGAGCAACTCTTTTGGCTTCATCTTCGGTCCCATTGCAAAGAAGCCCCGAAAGAGGTCTACTCGTAAAGAACATCATTTGCCTCTTAGACTCAAATCCTTTCCTTTAAGAGTTGACCCCTAATTTAGGAGGGAGGCAAACATGAAAATAAAAGCGTTACTTCCTCTGAAGTGTACCCCTTCATCTTATAACTAACCCGTTTTGCTTGATTTTCTTGACAACTATTTCTGGCAGGTTTCTGAAGAACGCTCCATCATACAGTACATTATTAGACAGACCTGTTGAAAAATAATGAAAATCGATATACAAAAATATGCAAATTGCAAAAAATCGAGACATACGTACAGAAATAATTTGCTTCGGCTACAGCTCGGCATACGGTACAAAAATGCTGAATACAGCTATCAAATGTATAATGGTATCAGTTTAAGCCGCACAGCGCAAAGATGCGAGACAGCAAACCTTAACATTAGAAATTAATACTAAATGTATGTTGTCAACAAAATCAAATATACTGCAAAGACTAGACAGCAAACGTGGAGTTTCCAGATGAGACAGTTCGTGATGAGCCGCCTTATCTGACCTATGCTGTTGATTTTCACATTTTAAGTTTTAAGTTAATCCAACTAAGTAATCATTTAACCACATTTCTGCAACGTGCTAGTGAAATAAATGACCGTATATTTGTCTTAGAAAGGATAACCTACCCGTATTATTTTTTCGTAAAACAAAGATCATCGTGCAGACCTTTTATCAATGAATGTTAGACGTTACATCAACAAATACATCAGATGGAGGATTTTATGTTTTATTTTATTCCTACTCGAGGTAAAACAGGGAATGATGACTTTGCCCGCATCTTCAGCATACGCATACATCACTTATGACAGGGTTTCGTCTCAGATTTTGATTTGTAGACTCTGGTTAGAACAACATTGGCCCACTTCGAATCGAACTAGAGAACCCACCATAGTAGTAGTTTTGGGCATGCGCACTCGCATTACCAATCAAACACCAAAAGTTGCTATGATAGTAGATTGTCATGGAAACGGAAATAAATACTATGCCTTTCATTGCCTTTTCCGTGTATGTGGTCTTTAGAAACGATAATTTATAGATAAAATGATAATAAATGCCCTAAATTAATTTTATGAACAAATTTAAACAACATGGTAAAACAAATACGTGTTGTATACCCACAATTCGAGAGAGTCTTCGACGGCCGCCATCTTGCTGCTAGAGTAACGGCGGTCGAGACCTCGGTTGATCTTTGGTATGTTCATGACGTCAATTTAGTAGCTACCATCGCAATTTGTTTGGAACTTTAGTAAATATAGTAGCTCGAAGTGGGCCATTCAGTGTTCAAAAATAGCTTGCTGTATTCCGCGATTAAGGAACAGTATAACCAAACACTCCGCATTATGCAACATACTTGTGGATCGTTCAAATTACAAAAGGATCAAACGGCAATTCTAGAGACTAGATATTTGAATCATGTTATATGCACTGCAGGCTTTGGGAAAACCTTTCCTTTTTTATCTGCACTGCGTGTGGTACAGCATACGTAGGCCGATCTGCAAATGAGCCGCGACGCGAGAAAAACAATCAAGTGGTTGAGCACCCAGCGCAGACTCAGATCAGCCTGGGCATCCGTCCAGTCTGATCAGAGTCTTCGCTGTCCGCATGAAGGTAGTTTAGACCCTTAGCTACCTTTAAGCGCTAAGGGAAGACTCTGCCCAGACTAGGCTGATGCCCAGGCTGATGCCCAGGCTGATCTGAGTCTTCGCTGGGTGAACAACCACATTGTTGGTTTTCTCGTCGTCGGGTCAAATAGACAATCCTACCTTTCAGCGTCTCTTCAGGAACGTATACCGTGGTGCCACCACTTTCAATCCAAGCTTGAACATTGTCTGTCTCATCTGGAAACGAAATTGCTTTTCCCATCTCTCTACCAATCTTAGCATCTATAAAAATAATAATTACGTCACATCACGTGATTTCAAACAATGTGGCTTTGGTGACAAGAAAAAGCTCTAATTAGAGCCTTTACTTGTCACGTCAGTCATCTATGGATTTAGTCCAAACCATACAGCGAAAGCCAGGCCTCAACATACACGGTGTAAACAATAAAGCTGGTCTGAATATCACATGACAAAACTGCCACATTGTTGGAAGTCACATTAGGTGGCTCATATCATACAAACACATATGATTGGCGTCGCATTTGAACGGACGTTAAGGTGAATGGATAACGTTTCAGGGAAAGCAAATCTGTCAATTTCGTTTGTTTTACTCTTTTCTCAATGGCAAACTCTTAACAGAACGAATTGGCTTCTCTATTTAGCATTTTTTTCTGTAAGGTCGGACCGCGTTTTGAGGCACTTCTCCCTCCTTGGAATCAAACAGGAAGCCGCAAAAATTGCTGCCCCCACCTCTTTGTAAAAAGGCGAAAAAAACTTAAATGTGTCCATAGACCTTAAGCGAATTGTGATTAAAAATACCTGCTCATATTAATCATCCTGGCCTTCTGGTTTGTCATGATTCACATGGGACATATTCAAGCTCTTCTGCGTACAAACGCATGCTGATCTGATGTTAGCTTATGTGCATTTACGCATCGGCGGTTAGAAGTATATCAGTTTACTGATTGCTGTTTTTTTTGTTTTGTTTTTTTGTTTTTTGTTGTTGCTTTACATTCACGATTAAACAGCTATGGTTATGTCAGGACGGGCATATAACCTGACCACAATATTCCTTGGCAAGCCTAAGACCAGTACTTAGAGCACATACTTTCGCCAACAACTGACAGTGGAAGACGAAATGAATGAAAGTGGCCGGACCGGGTATCGAACCCTTGACATCTTTGGTCAGACACGGCATCTGATCAAGATTTACAGTTTGCTTACATGAATTTTTATATAAGTAGTATGTAATAAAAACATCTATCAAAAACCCTAAAACTAGAAACTTACTTATCTATACTATAAGGCTAGACAAGTCGACTGGTTAAAAAGGGCTAAGATGCTGTTTTGTTCCATGCCCTCAACGGTCAGTCCTTTTAAACAATTTCAGCTTTACTACACCTATAGTTCAGAGCCATGTGGCGGCTATAAAACATATCTCTGAATTTCATCATAATGCCTGTCCTCTAGGAACCTGACGCTTCTTGCGAGAAGTTTGAAATCATATGTTAGGAATTATAATTCAGATTCACAAATCAGCACCTTCGCCTGTCTTTATGTTTCTTGTCTTACATTTGCAGCCAAACAGTCTATCCCGCAACTTATGTAAAAAGAAAAAAACAAGCGTCAAATCAGTTTTTAGGGTCACTGCTGGATTTTAAAAGCCAAACGTAGCAAGCATAAGTTTGTTTGTTTTTTATTTTTCGGCCAAAGATGGCCTCGTACCACAGCGGCATTATCTTTTTCACTGATTATCAGGTTTCAACAAGTTGAACACATTTTCTTTTTGATAACAAGAACGACTTACATATATTCTTCTTGGTGAAATGCCTCTGAAAAGATCCATTAATTTCTGAGGACAGCTGTTCTGATTTTGTTTTGATATATTTCTCCACAACTCCGGTTACCTCGTTTGCACCATAACCTTCCTGAAATTTAGAAGCATCTAAATTAAGAAGCTTAATGCAATTTAAGATATGTTTGGTCATCATTTTCCTCAACCAGACATTTAAACAGGCAGTTTTAGTCACTGGGAATAACATGTTTACTGCCAAGGTTAAACCCCCTCCTCCCCTACTCTACAAATATTTTACTAAATGCTCTAACCAAGGCTGTGATTGCGTTGTGGTTTATTTATTACTGATAGTTGTGTCCGCTAATTTGGTATTATAGAAGAAGATTTTTGAAAATGATGGACGACGTACGGATGGACGACAGACAGACGACGGATGCCGGACGAAGGCGATGACCGTCGGACGAAGAACCATATGGCTATACTAAAAACTAACCTGCGAGCCTTCGGATCAGGTGAGCTGAACCAGACTTTTTCCGGCTCATGGAATGGACGAGTCCACTTGATGCAAGAGGTAGGAAATGAAAAATGATGAGGACTTACAAGTTCAATTGTTGCACCCCAAGCGTCTTTATTTCTTTCATCAATAAGATTGCTACACACTTTCAAGTAATTCTGCAAGAAAAGCGAAAGAGAATAATTATAACTGTAGACGTAGTACAATGATAAGTTAGATCCTTTGGAAACAAGGCGTACACCAAAGAAACTAAAAATGTTACTTGGTTTAACAAAGTCAGTTCCTAATTTATAATTAAATGTTAATCAACGACTATGTCCTCTGGCACCGGCTTAAGCAGAACTCTATTTTAAAAAGTGACTCTAAATGAGCTCAATGGTATCAAAGGAAAAGATAAAAAATAATCACTCCATATTCTCATCGATTCTACAAGAATGAAATACTTTTGAAACAGTCGTTTACCTCCAAATCATAAGGCATATGCGTATGCACCCGTAAATGCATGTTATATATATAAGTTTATTTAAACATACAAGTATAGTAATGCTTGCTGCAGATAATTGAAAAGTTAATGATAAATCCGACATTTCTATTTCCCACTAACAGATACTGAAAATCTAATTTTACGGCCACCCTAAAACACTTTATTAGCGTCGCATGAAACAGGAAAAACAGGAAAGACTCAGATCAGCCTACACAAATGCGAGCTCTGATCAGAGTTTTCCCTCTCAACTGATGAAATCTGTTAAATTCTGGGGCACCTTAACAGTAAAACGCAAAGGCTCTGCTCAAGAGGAACTAATGCACAAACTTACTTTAGTATATGCAGTGCGCTCATGATGTAAGGTTCTTTCACGCGATGTCAATTACTTCATTAGGACCTATAAGGATTTTTCCCCTTCACCTAGAGCTCTTTTTGACCCTTTGCTGACCAAGAGACTTGTCCATCCTTATCATTTGGATGAGTCCAGTTCTAGTTTTAGGGGTGGTTTCTGTTGGATGTTTGCCTTGTTATTGTATTCTGCATAGGAATTTATATAAGCAAACAGTGTAGACCTGATCAGACGCCGCGTTCAGTGGCGTCTGAACTGGGTCTTCACTGTTTTGCATAAGTCCCCAAAACGGGTTTCCGGTCAAAAAAGGTTAATTACCTCAATTTCTTCCAGTTGTTCTGCTTCATCTGTTTGCCTATCAGACGTATAGTTACTGGCAACTGCTGTGTCATCTAATGTGTCAACAACAGCGGTTATATCACCTTCGAAAAGTGTTTCATTGTCTGTAGCATCATCTAGCCCTTTCAGTGAGTCTGTAATAGTTGCTGTTCCAGATCCATCTTTAATGTCTTTTACCTAAAGCAGCAGTGAATAATATAAAATCAACAGACGGTGTTTTCAGACATTACAGGACTTTCTGTTCTTTAAAACTTGACTTTAATCATAAGTACTAACCATTGCAACAATTAGGGTAACAGGAATATCCGTGCAAGGCGAACAGAATGTCCATGCACGACTACTGCGAGGTCAACTAAGTACAGGCAAAGAAATAAGGCACTACACATGCAATAAACATTACTATTTGCATCATCTGTGATTGCCTATCCTCACCCACTGGACAAGAATACCTTTCTAGAGCTGTCTAAGATTTCTCCATCTCAGCCTAGGCCCTGACAGCTGGCTCAGTCATTGCTAAATAGGACGATCATGTTAATTTCAACAACAACTCCTGTCAGGAAAATGCTGCAGTATATGAAATTAACAGCCATAATTGTACAGGAGATGTCACTGTAAGTCCATGACAAGGTGAAATTCACAGGAAAGAGTTATCAATGCACATTCACTGGAAGTATACATAAACGGCGTGAACAAAACATTTATCAAAGAGGAGCTTTTTTGTATTAAATATAATGGGTTAGAAAAAAGAATTAATGAAGGGTCGGTGGCCTCCACCAGGAAATCTTTGCTTCGGTTTGCGATCATTTCATTCATATACTCGGCAAGCCTCCCATACGGCTTAATAATAACTAGCCTGACATTTCTTTGTCTCGGCCTCAACTTTATTATAGATTCTATTAACACGGAGATATATACCCGAAAGTTTCATTATTGCAAGCTGCATTTTAATTAAGCAACATAAATCTGGCGTTGGAATGGAAACACGTTTAAAAAAGTTCCAAATTAAAGGTCATATCTAGGCGCGGGTTTCAACACTTAAGAAGATTTCCACAATAATAATATTGCCGGTGATTACAGAGCACTAATTAAAACACACCAAATTTTATGTGAATTCAGGTTTTATTTGGTCTGCTTTATCCATTATATTAGCACTCTGTCAATAAAGCATGTCAGCATTTCCAAATTTCAAAACAAAAAACAAAAGAATTTATCTCACTTGTTGTTGGATCTTAGTGACTGTGTTTTGTACACACTTGTACCATGGTGCTTTCCATTTACTATTTTCGCCACACTCTCTGGTTATTTCACCTAAAGTGTTAAACAAACTCGTCAAGAAACAAATACAATTATTGCACACCCTTGGATGAGTTCTTTTAGGATACAATAACGATTTGTTTACACATGAATTCCACGGAAAGCGTTGCCTCGCCTGTCGGCGCATTTTTACAACAGACTAAACCTAACTCCTGAAAAGACAATTCCTAAAGACAAACGACCTTTAGAAATAAATTCTTTCAAGAAGGGCTTCGTCATCCAGGGAAATTACTGTTGTTTTTTTCCCGTATAAATGGTGGAAAATCATTCAACTGAAATGTATTAAACGTACCCAAAGCAACTGATTTTCTGATTTGTTTACCTATTTATTCGTCGAAAAACTTTCCCCTTCCGAAATTATTCTGATATATTAATCACTGTTGTGTAATTCACTAATCAAATCGGGGTTTGAGCTTATAAAACTTGAGAATAATCTCAAACTCAAAATAAAGCACACTGATTGGCTGCCTCCGAGCATGTGCACACCCTAGGCATGTGCTCGGAAGCAGCCAATCAGTGTTCTTATTTTTGAGTTTGAGAATGTATTCATGTTTTATAACCTCTGGACCAGTTTTTCTTCAAAAACAGTCTGAAAAAAACTAGATCCATAGATATTGCGAATTGTTTCTGAAGGAGGAAATCCGTCTCATAACCGAATAAATACGATAACGGAAGAAACCTGAGAAATATTTAATCTTTTACCAGGGCTATGATTAAAATCATCAAATATATTAACACATATATTCTTAGCCCGGTTTCCTAGTACCTCATCGAAATCTTTTTTTTTTTTTTTTTTTTTTGAATTTGTGACAACTCCACTTTGCCTAAAAGGAAATTACCTGTTAAAGAACAGTGGTTAGGATATACCAAATAAGACGGTGCCATTGCCTAATAAAGTCCATTAATTTTATGTAGATGGTAACAGGATGGACGAAAAATAATTGACCAATAAACTAAACGAGGGGCGTTCATTTAGTGTTGTCATTGGGGTTCTACAGTGCGCGTTATTAATCCCATTCACATTTCGTTTACTTCAACCCTTCGAAGTATTGTCCCTTGACAGTAACACACTTTTCAAGTCTCGAAATTTATTCTGTAAAGGCAGACAAGTAGGCCATTTTAGGTATACCCTCAAGACACTGGTAAATTGCACTATCAAGTGCACTTCAGGAATTCATAACGATTACCAGAAAGGGGTTTCTTTAGTAAAGGAAGCAGAAAAAAGTCGCAGGGACTTAGGTCTGGCGAATAAGGTGGATGAGAGAGCTGAACTACCTTTTCCTCTTTCAAGATGTCTTGGAAAAGAACACACCTGTAAGCAGGTGCGTTGTCATGGATAAGACACAGACCTCTTAAACCGGTTGCAGGTCTACGTTTTTCATTGTGTGCCTTTACTTTTGACAACACTCCATTCTTATAAAATACAAAACTTTTGCCACGCCTTTAATTCTTTTGGCAATGACAGGCCATGGCAGGTCAGTTTTACCACAATTTAATTTTTTACCTGAAAACTGACCCTTTAGAGATAACAGATGTCCCATATATCTGACACAGTTCACTCTATATCTGTGAAACTGAAACAGTCAAACCAACGAGACCTTTAATGTAGGCCCTAATTTCAAAGCTTGTTTTGTTTTTCATTTTGCAGACAGTAAGAGTTGAGTGTAGATGAATGAACCAACTTGAACTTTCAATAACTTTTGAAAGACTGAACGGATAAGACCGAATTTTCATCCTATTATAGAAAATCCCCCCCCCCCTGTGAAATCACAGCAGTTTCCACGTGCTCCTTATAGCCACACGGTATGGTGGCCAATTAGTGACACAATAAAATGAACGACCCTCGTATACTCTCACAATAATACGTCTTCATGGGATATAATTTTAGGCTAAATTGTAAAGTGCAGAACCTATTCGAACAGCCCTACTTAGAAGTCTGGTCTGGTTCTACACTAGCTGCTGAAGTATTTATATTCTAAAATGTAGGATTGCAATTTGTGGTTTTCCGATTTAATTGCGTTAGTCGATCATTATTCATTGGCAGGAAATAAGTGATTAATCGATCATTATTTGACATAATCGATGTAACATGTTTTAATGTACAGTCGACTCTCGATATCTCACAGTCGAAGTTCATTCCAAACTACTGATATCTCATAGTAAATTTTCTGGACCCAGAATATTTACTTTGAGATATCAGTAGTTTAAGATCAAAGGAGTTGAATATAACAGGTACTACAGCTATATTCTTTGATTTAAGAGGACACCTTGAGCTATCAGTGTTCGAGATACCGATAGTTGACTGTATATACTACTATGTCCACGTTATGCAATTATGCACTGCATATTTATGTTCCTATGGCACTTTGACTTTACGAGGACAGCGTAATTCGACTGCACTTCATGGAAGGAGTCCAAAGCAATTGTTTTTTTTCTAAGGACTTCTTAGTCCATATACAATAAAAGATATGAAGGGAAAATATCTTGGACACAATCTTTTTTATTCTAAATATGCTTCTTTTAGTCTCATTTATCGATATTTACGCGAGCATCGATCATGTTCATAAATCGATATTCAATATTCACAAAATTTCAGATGAGTTCAACCATCGGTTGAAATGGTATTTGCATACCTGTATATCCATCAGGACAAGGCAATCTTGCAATTGTCCCAGACAACATTTCAGGCCAGACTGTACCCCTGGAGTCAGTTAGCTCAGGACAAAGGCTAACTGTTGGACCTAAAAAGAAAGATAGATAAACATATATATAAATTAAGTTATGTGAGAAATGACCTTACGTCATGTGCGTACTATAAATTCGAAAATCAGTCCACGTGTCAGCTAGAGCTGATCAGTGGAACTAATAGATTGTGCACACGAAGGGGAAACTCAGATGAGACTGTGCAGATTCACAGCCGGATCTAATTATTTCCTGTTCGTAAATGTCATATAGTGCGAGTACATTTTCACGCATCGCCAATCGCATATTTTACTACTTTGAGACCAACACAAGATTTCGTGCGATGTAAAAAGTACAGCTGACTCTCAAACTACTGGTATCTCATGGTAAACTTTTTGGAACCATAAACCAGACAATTTACTTTGAGATATAAGTAGTTAGAGATGAACTTCGACTTGATATATCGGGAGTTAATTTTCTATTAAATTTAAATCTTAAAGAGTTCCTTCAAGAGCAGAGAACAAATTCAAGAGAAGGAACATGGGCCATACTTCAAAGTTTCGGCTATTAAAGCCTCATCATTGACCCTGACAATATCTGGCGAGAAAGCCAGAGAAAAAGCAAACTGTAATTTCATATTTTTGAAATAAGGCAGTCGATTCAAAGACTAAATCAAACACCATTTAAACCTGTCCGAAATGTGCAAAGGAAAGGTCCCCATGACGCTGATGGGTTTAAATCTAATTGTTTTACGAGACAATTTCGACTCAGGACTATTCTGTCCGTACACACTCAAACCAGCCGCATAGATGTGCAGTCAAAGCAGAAAACTGTATCTTGAGCTGCCATATCCTTCCTTCATTTACTCAACCACTGCTGGGTTGACAGACGGCGTTTTCCAGTCACAGGCTGGCTTAACTCGGGTTCAAACCAGCGACCTTCTGCACCAAAATCGAATCGCTCTAACCCCTGGACCAATGCGCCTCTGCACAGATAATATATATACAAAAGGCAAAACCTGTTTGTTTTTCCTAATTCTGTATTTCTGCATATTATTAAGCCCAATTTCTTACTGTCTTTCCTTTTTGTTTGGTTATTACCTCTTGGAATGACTCCTATATGGCTTTTCACGAGTGGCCCTTCTCCGGCCACGTTACGGCCACGACAGCCAAATATAGTTGTGACTGCTAGACTTGATATTGATAGAATGCCTGTTGTCTTGTTTTCACTGTATTCTTCCCCTGTGAAAGGAATCCAAAGAGATTTCTGTTAAAGAAGTACAGTTAAAGGTTTAAGTGCTGATGATGGGCGCCATTAAACTTGGAAAAGACAAATAAGCCGCGACACGATGAAACCAACAAAATGGCAGGTGCGGCCAGCGAAAATTTAGATCAGGCTTGGCATCTACCCAGTCTAATCAGAGACTTCGCTGTGTGCCCAAAGGGTAGGTAAGGGTCCAAGCTACCTCCCTGTGGGCAGCGAAGACAATGATCGGACTAGGCGGATTACCAGGCTGATCTGAGTCTTCTCTGGGCCTATATGCCACTTTGATGATTTTGTCGTGTTGCGGCTAAAATGTTGTCTTAGCAACGTTTGTGCTATAACATGATGGTGTCTGGAAGCAGCAGTGATTTCGAGTCTTTTTCTGTATTGCTGCTTTCACTGCAAACAATTATGTCAATGACAAACTCTGATTTTTTACATGGCGTTACGTTATGCAGACACCAGGAAGTCCAATTCTTATTGTGCCAATCACCACGCGAAAATAACGCGGGAGCAGTTTAGGATGACTCGGTCGGGATTCATTCTAAAGCTGAGGGAACGTGCTTCTGGATTAATAAGATAATATTGCCTATCTGTAAGTCAAGTTAATTATTACCCACCTTAATGAGCCTCTGTACTGCTCAGAATGCAAACAAAATATCTGAGAAGATAGAGCTTTTAAATGGAAGGAACACACTAAAGAACCAATGTTTTTAAGTCTACTCTTATATGCAGCATTGTTAATTTCCCCTAAATACCGGTAAGCATTTGAATTTTTAAAGGACTCTGGATATAAACATCCAAAGGTGCACTCCAAACAGTCAAAAAGCGTCGAAACAATAGTGAATTAAAGCAAGCTGATTTAAACGCCATGACGTCGAATCAACTTCGGTTCAACGTTGTTGTAATGTTGTGTACCCAAAGGCTGATTTCGATACAAACCTTGTGATATCTGGAGAACAGAATCATTTCTATACCATAAAAACTGGAATGATTCAGTTTCGTCTAACGGCTCTACCAGCGTACACACCATAGTAACAGCGGTACCCGAATCAACCGTCAAACTTCTTGGTGATAATGTCACAACGGGCTGTGATATAACGTTGACGTCTATGCTTTTGCTGGAGGACGAAGTTTCATCACTGTCGCTGACATGACAAGTGTATACGCCTGGAAAGAAATTTCATAGAGGATCTTACATGAGTGCTCATGTATTATTAAATTTATTAAACGAGTTGGGGAAAAAGATAAGATGCGAGGCTCTGCCGAGCATCTTATCGTTTTTTCCCAACGAGTTTAATAAATTCAATGATACATGAGCACGAATGCAAGATTCTATTTATCATATGACGCTAAAATCATATTTTATTAGCAGACTTTGCACTAAAAGGTCACGATTTCGGCAGTAGAAAACGCAACGTTTTTATGGACGTCAACGCATAACGTTACGACGTAATTTGCATATTTAATCCACAAGTGGATAATCGTTTTTAATGCATGGCTTTATTACACTCTCAGAAGCGACGTCATATGATAAAATAAGTTGTCGTTGTTGCACAATACATTAAATTTTTGAGTACAAAAAAAATAACAAATGATCAAAAGTTTACTTTCTCATGAATTCAGAATTAACATAAAATAAAATACTCTACAGATAGCTATCAGAATGGCTGCATATCCAAAGATATAATACTGTACAGACAGCTATCAGAATGACTCTAAATCAAGAAACAGAAATCTATTTTAGTCGCACTTTATGTCACTGTCTTCTATTAAACTTATAGTAAACTTCATGCAGCTGATGTTCGCAGTGTGGCGGCAGTAAAGCGTCTCCCCGTTAATCAACCGTAGTGCAGTTTACATTTTTCTTTATTCCTCGGAGACCATTGGGAATACTGAGAAGTCGGAATTTTTTACTTGTATTTTAGACAGAGTTATTTACATTTTTTATAAATACTAGTCTTTCCGACTGCGTACTTGAAATTTTAAAATGTTGTATGTTTTCCTCAGGCTTTCATTGCCAAGCAATGTTCATTAGAACACTAATGAGGGTCTTTAATCCGAAACTAAGTAATCTGGTCCACCGTCTTTCTGATGAATGTTTGCATTGCTCTTGCGGGAACTTATTCATATTTTTTAATTTCCACTGGATTAAAGAAATAGAATGCAACCACAAATTCTTGCAACAACGTCTTATCATTGTCCTAGTAATATCATAACACTGCATAAACGATGAAATACATTATTTTTTTCAACGCTGTGCAGGTATGCTGCTCTAACAGATTGGTAGGATTCGCAAACTTAAATTGTGTTTCTGACAGTATTAAACGTATTGTGAGTCAAGTACCTGTAATGTGCTAAAGTATTGGGACACATAAAATAACTAATTCTTTATTTGTTCCAAATGGAAAATTAATTATTTCAGTATCCCAAAATTATTGCCAATTATAGTATCGAAATATTTTATTTCATCGCCACTTTTTTCACATTTAGGATAACCACTCTTATATCCTTAAATATAAGGACATCTAAAACCATTAATTTTCCATTTGTCCATAATCGAAAATTAATGGTTTTTGGTGTCTCAATACTTAAACACAAAGGGGTAGCTAACTCGTAGAAAGCAGTCCCGTTTGATTCCCGCTAGAAGCGATTTTTTTAACCGTAAACGGAGTTCAATTGCACAAAGCTTTGCCTCTCGTTACCATGCTCCCATCATCCTGATATGACTGAAATACTGTTGAAAAGGACGTAAAATCGCATGTCATTGATTCATGCCCAAAATTCAGAGAAGTACAAATACGTGCAGCTGAAATAAAATGTATGCGAACCTGAATCTCTCGGTGTGACTGCCCTAATTTCCACAATGGATATGTATAATTCTTCGAAGACTGCACCCGAGTATGAGACTGTTGATATCCTTGACGCACTGTTTGGCCGAATGATATTTTCATTAAACGTCCACCAAAATCGAAAGTTTGTATCCAGTTCATAGCCTGCTGTTGTTACAGAGCATGTTATGACGAGGTCTGTTCCACTGTAAACTTCATCACTATCAAGTTCAATGTTGTCAACCATTACATATCCACCTGAAACGTACGAAACACATGCCGGTATTGTGTATAATACATTGAATATATATCTACACGGATGCTTAGGCTCAAACAGGTGCGTCCGCGTAGCCGAGTGATTAGCGCTCCCGACCTCGGAGCACGGGGTCGCCAGGTCAGGAGCCCCTTGAGGCAAGAGACTTTCCGAATATGAACGGCGCTTCATTGCACATAGTATTTTTAATTTTCCTCCCATTGTATTGGTATTGCAGATTTACTGTTCAAAAAGAAGTTGAGGTGGTCAAACTAGTCCGAACTCGTAGGTCATATAAACACTGACAATTCCGTGGGGTTTTCAGATATTACACAGACATGGACCCCAAAAAACCCAAAGTGTGATCAGGTGCTCGCGAGTCGTAAGCATCACCTGCCTATTATAATACACCCTGTGGAATTTGCCAATGAAAATGAAAGTCCGGTATTTGAAAGCATTACTGTGCTTTGGCTGACGCCGTCAGTAGTAAAGGGTGTCACTATGGACACGCCCGTCCGGAGACTAAGTCCGCAGCCTGGGGCAGTCTCGGGACGGGCGTGTCCATAGATGACACCGCTTTAGTAAGCTTGAAAAGGCTAGTTTGAAATAACTTAGTCTTTTTTTCAGGCGGGAAGTCTATGTAATATGGCATAGGAGATGTCTTAAGAGGCTATACAGTAATATGCGTCTGCTATGAGTCTCTTGGCCCTGTATCTCAAGACCTCACTATACCAGAGGCATAACTCTATAGCGTCAGTTGATGGTGTGAGTTGCTGTGGCATACTCTTGTTCAATCTGTTAAATTTCTGAGGCTTTACAGTAATATGCGCCTGCTATCAGTCTCTTGGTCCTGTATCTCAGGGCCTCACTATACCAGAGGCATAACTCTATAGCGTAAGTACTTGTTCTTGGGGATTATAAAATCTTGTATCTCAAGATTTTAATGTTCTGGACAGAAATTATTTCTTACTAGCCTTCTAAAGCCTGACTACTACATTTGATGACGAGAAGATCTCTGCTCCCAGTGTGCTTGAACTTGTGGGTATCTAGTGGAAGGTCCACATATCCACATTGAAATTGTGGAGCTGATGTGGATGTCAAGTGGAAGGTCCACATATCCACATTGAAATTGTGGAGCTGATGTGGATGGTGTGGAATTGATGTGTATGCAATGTGGAGGTTATGTGGATGATGTGGATCCACAATGTGGAGTTTCCACATGTCCACATCTACACATTAGACAAATCGGCGTACCCTGTCCCATTTCTGACAGACTGACACAATGCATCTCAAAACCTCACTGTTACAATAATAAGAACTAGGAAGAAAAGAACAATTAACAACAGTTTAAATTCAGAACAACTTTATTTGTCCCGCTCACCTATTCATTACGACAGACAGAGGATTAGGACCGTCCCTCTGTCTTCGTTTACATAATGATCATTAGTCTTTTATAGTAAATAAAACTCTTTCGATAGGTTCCACTGCAGGTCTACTATTATGTAAATGATCTCAATGCTTTGCCATCGCTGAAATGGTTAATTTCAGAGACCTATCAAGAATCAATGTCACTGGGTTTCCTCTTCAACAGTTAAAGTTGGTCTTTCATATTCGTCAAGTTTTCGTTCAAGTAGATATCTTCTTTTTTTCACTGCATACTGCATCGCCTCTTCTTCATCATAGTCTTCATCTTCTTTCAATATGTGAGCTGTTGATATTACTTTCTTGTGGATAGGATCTTTTCTCAAAGCAGACCCGAGTGCCACGAGGTCTTGATACTTGGTAATCAGCGTTGATCTGTATTTTGGTTTCAGTTCTTCATATGCCATTTCCTCAGCTGATTCAACATCGATGTTAGGTGTCTCCTGCATGGTGTTTTCCACTGTTTCATCGAACTGATCTTGATTGTCTCTATAAGTGCTTCTCATTAGTCTATCCCAAGGACTTGTCATTTGAATTTTCCTGCGTTTGGCTTTCTGTTTTTCCTCTTTACTAGCAGACTCACTGTCTGTCTCGACTTCTGACGGTTCTGTATCTGGATCGTCTGAGAGTTTACTATAATCATATTCTCCAAAGATATCATGTCCTTTCATTCCCTTCAAATATTTTCTGTTTGTAGTTACATCTGACACTTCTGAGATAGTACTTTCTTCGCTGTCAGACATAGTTGTAGTTGCTTTACAAACACCACTGGACGTATGTCTTCTCAGGCTGTCTGATCAAGCAAATTCACGGAAGCACTGCTTGCACTGATATCGACCCATTAACGACTGGTTGAAGAATGAAGTTATATCCTTTGACTCTTTCTTTTATAGTCTGCAATAGATATTGAAGAACTTGTGCTAAGTTTGGTAAACCACTGCAATTCTTACATTTTTACCAATTGCATGCACTTTTGTGAACTAAATGATGTAGAAAATTGTGAAAAAATGTGTATAATTTAAAATCAGTTTTATTAATTCTGTCAATAATTTAAATACCAACTGAATTCTAACAAACCTACATTTAGAAAACTGATACAAGTTTCCAATGTTACTCAATCGTCATAGCATTTAAAAAGTGACTAACACTTTATTTCATTGTTTTTAACTCCAGCTTATTCCCTGTCTGTCTGTTGATATCCTCTTTAGCTTCACTACGTCTATGACATTTCTGACCCCCAGATTCATTCTTTGTCCGTCTGGAACGTCTTAAATGTTTATTCTTCTTGTGTATGTATCCTTTGAGTTTGTGTTGTTTTTCTTTCTCCTCACGACATAATGAACGAATTTCCGCTCTACATAGTCGGCAATACTTTAAAGGTCTACCCTCTCTGAGCCTTTTGTCTAAAGCAGTTGACAATCGTTTCATGAGGTATCGAATCTGTCCAAAGGTAGAAGGATTTCTTTTTCTTTTCTGTACAACAGGAATGACAGGCAAGCCTGAAGATTCAGAAGTTAGCCCACAGTGTGCTTTTGTTAGATTATTGGAACTACCAGACATTCTGCTTTCTCTCAAGATTTTACTTGAAATGGTAACGCTTGTAACAGTGTGTTGTATTTATACTTATTTCCTGTTTTTTATTCAACAAGAAATCAAACAATTTTCTTTTTTTTTTATTTAATTTGCCGCCTGAAATGTAACTTAATTAAAGTTTTTTAATTAAAAGAATTAATTTTAATTTAATTTTAAGTTGGCCATATGTTCTCTGTATCTTGATTATTTGTAATCTTAGTTGTTTCCAACTATGGTTTGAGGGCTGGATTTGGATTTTGATTGTTTCAGTTCCTGGTCTTTGCATACTTTTTACTTTTTTTTCCAGAGCTGAACTGAATATTTTTACCGGTATCACCTTTGATACTGATATGAACTTGATCAATATAAGATTTTGCCACTGGAACGTAATGCAAGTTGACAAATTCTTTGTGTGACTGCTGAGAGCGTTTTGAATTCTCAAATGGTACAACTCTCAAAATAGGGGCCGTCACGTCACCAAGGTATGTATAATCAACTACATCTGAGTACACGTACAAGCGATTATGCAATATATTTAGGTCTACTCCATATTTGAAATCATATGATTCGTTTCCAATGGGGTTTTCTGACATAGCCGGATTAACTCCAAGAGCTTGTCCAAGTGAAACTGGAAAGCGAATCCTGACCTGGTTTGGATTTTGTGCAACAACTTTTAGACGATTTGTGCTTTTAACATAAGTAATGCTGATAGAAGCATTTATTTGTTTCATTAAAGATCCATGTTTTGTATCTATTACAGATTGCATCTCATCCACCAAATGCTGTGGGGAGTTGTAATTTCCTTCAGGAAGAAATAATTTATATTCATGACAGGCCTCTCCACTAGCACACAAATCCTTTGTCGTATCTATTCCTTGAGCATTTAATACCGCTTGGTCCAGAAATGACAAAAAGAAAAAAATATTGTTTTCTGAAATATTATTGACTCGAGATGGTGTAATTAATTCCACCAAAGCAACTTCCCACTTTTCGCTTTCGATATTTATCGGGTGATCTAGTCTCACAGTAAAAGAGCTTTGTGTGTTTTGAGGGAAAGTTTTCAGAGAACCATCACTCAGAAGTGTTAGATAGAAGTCCTTCATGATCAGGAGATGAATTATAACTCATCAAATATCTTTAACTGCTTTGTTTTTTCTCTTGCTTCTTACTTCTCTCTGTTCAAAACTAGAATGAATTCATATCTGAACATCACACTTATATACCGGATAGCATATAGAGTTTCATATATTATTTAACACAATTCTCATGAATATGATAGTGCCACCAAAAATGCAATATTTATTTCTTGCATGCAAGTAAAGACAAAAATATGCACTTAAAAATTTAGCAAGAAGAGAGTGCTGTACAGCACTTTTTCTTCCCCGGTCGGTTACCCTGTACCTGGGAAGCCCTGGCGATTTGAAGCCATATCTACATGATCACAAGTCCTGAATGTCGCTATGGACCAGAGACCTGCCAGCGGAGGTACCTTTTACGGAACCATGGATGTTCCGACCCCTCAAGCCATAAGGCTTCTACTGTTTCACATGTAATCGATAGACTTCGCATCTGCGGGCCCAGGCGGTATAACCGTTGTGCACACCAGTTCCAGTCCAGTGGTGACCGGCAAACCAGCAATATTAATATGCGAGTTCCTAATATATATAACTAAACATAAACCAGTTTACTTGAAACAAGATTGGACATTTGCATATCATATATCTTATTTCAATAAAGGTCATGTTACTATTTATAGAAACACATTTTAAAATATAAAAATTAATTAGAGAATAATAAAATTTACATTTTGGTGTTTATTTTATCAAAATCGGCCGAAAAATAACAAAGTTATTCAATTTTTCATATTATGGTGTTATTACAAGGGAGGTAAATCTGGATTGACTTTGTTTATTCTATAAATAGATTATTCAAGTAATAGCTTTCAGAAAAAATGATACAAATGAAAAGTGAATACCTGTATGTATTTACCACTTCAGTTATCAGTATATTTTGTGTTAACTACTAGCTCTAAAATAAAAGAAGCATGTTTTACCAGGCATGTGCACTGCGCATGCGCGGAATTTGGAGGGTAAGAAAACTGTAATAACTCCAGATTGCCTCGATGGATTTTCATAATTCTTTTTTTATTGGAAAGTGCAAGTCAAAACCTACCAAATACTCTTAAAATAAATTGTCACACTGCGCATGCGCGGATATGGAGGGAAAGAAAATTGTAATAACTCCAAATTGCCTTGATGGATTTTCATTATTCTTTTTTTATTGGAAAGAGCAAGTCAAAACCTACCAAATACTCTTAAAATAAATTGTCACACTGCGCATGCGCGGAATATGGAGGGAAAGAAAATTGTAATAACTCCAAATTGCCTCAATGGATTTTCTATTTTTTTCTTTTATTGGAAAGAACAAGTCAACACCTACCAAATTTTGTTTCAAAATAATAAACCACAATATGCATGTACAGAATAGAAGGTAGGAATCAGATATAACTCAGAATTAGGATGTATGAGGAACAAGTGAACTTCTGGGCAGTTGGCATTGTAACAGTGAGGTTTTGAGATGCATTGTGTCAGTCTGTCAGAAATGGGACAGGGTAAGCCGATTTTTCTAATGTGTAGATGTGGACATGTGGAAACTCCACATTGTGGATCCACATCATCCACATAACCTCCACATTGCATACACATCAAGTCCACACCATCCACATCAGCTCCACAATTTCAATGTGGATATGTGGACCTTCCACTTGACATCCACATCAGCTCCACAATTTCAATGTGGATATGTGGACCTTCCACTAGATACCCACAAGTTCAAGCACACTGGGAGCAGAGATCTTCTCGTCATCAAATGTAGTAGTCAGGCTTTAGAAGGCTAGTAAGAAATAATTTCTGTCCAGAACATTAAAATCTTGAGATACAAGATTTTATAATCCCCAAGAACAAGTACTTACGCTATAGAGTTATGCCTCTGGTATAGTGAGGCCCTGAGATACAGGACCAAGAGACTGTTAGCAGACGCATATTACTGTAAAGCCTCAGAAATTTAACAGATTGAACAAGAGTATGCCACAGCAACTCACACCATCAACTGACGCTATAGAGTTATGCCTCTGGTATAGTGAGGTCTTGAGATACAGGGCCAAGAGACTCATAGCAGACGCATATTACTGTATAGCCTCTTAAGACATCTCCTATGCCATTTAACATAGACTTTTACCCTGAAAAAAGACTAAGTTATTTCAAACTAGCCTTTTCAAGTTTACTAAAGCGGTGTCATCTATGGCCCCCCCCCTCTCCCGGCCCGAGACTGCCCCAGGCTGCGGACTTAGTCTCCGGACGAAGGGGGCCATTGTGTCACCCTTTACTACTGCCGTCAAATCATTCCCGATCTTGGAAGTAAAACCAACAAATAAATATGTTCTGAATAGTATCCATCCATCTCTCTAATGGACTGTGTCGTTAGCAACTTCTAGTCTAACATACATAATCATGCAAAGTTGCAAACAATATTATAGAACATATAGTTGACATAACTGAGCCTCGACAGGACAAAACCAACAAGTAGCATATGCGCCCAGCGAAGGCTCAGATCAGCCCGGGCATCCGCCCAGTCTGATCAGTCTTCGCTATGTGCTTAAAGGGTATATAAGCATCTAAGCTAGCTCCATAGACTCCTATCAGAATGGGTGGATGCCCAGGCTGATTTGAGTCTTCGCTGGTCGCACATGCCACTTTGTTGATTTTGTCATGTTGCGGCTCAGAAAAGTTCCCTTCGAGTTGTGTCACGTTTCTGATGTAACAGATTCGCAATGATATACAACATCATACTCCTGAAATTGTGGTGATGTTTATTCACTCTGTTATAAATGTTTCAGTGAGACAGCCTCTCAACTGATTAATCAACTAGTCAAATTTAAAAGTGTACGGTTTACCAATACAATTATCATCATTGGCAACATTCAATATTTAATTATTTCAAATTTTCTTTGTTTTAAAATTACGTAATAATAATAATCTGTGAAAATTTTAGCATGTTAGTCGGTTGAAAAAGCTCCTAGGAAACTGTGTTTTCTTATGTTGTACAAATGTACCGACTTGAAATGAAATTGACGTGACCTGACTTGACTTGACCTGGATACATATCCCTGTTTTCCGCTATACTTTAAAGCGAGACAACTTTTGTGACTTCTTGTTTGCTTCTTTGGCCACAAAAGTCTTCCAAAACGGGCCAGTTCTTTAAAACATGCAATGGTTCACTTTTTTATACGTTTCTCAATATGAATATGTCTGTGTATGTTCGGCATACTACTGATTAACGTCATGTGGGTAATTAACATACCTCCAATATTTGCAACAAAATATGCTCTGTCAACTGCCAGTTGCCCCAAGTAGCCTGACTTCACGCTGTCTTCTAGTAATTTCCTGGTATTCTCAGCATTACCGGACTGGTTTACAGACACAATTGCAGTAACAATTAAACTGCCTGGCCTGAAATAACCAATGGCATATTTATTCTATCAATTTAATAATTGAT
Source organism: Ctena decussata (assembly GCA_963989385.1). Lineage (NCBI taxonomy): Eukaryota > Metazoa > Mollusca > Bivalvia > Lucinida > Lucinidae > Ctena > Ctena decussata. The sequence goes on along the minus strand of OZ022502.1, from coordinate 66,717,566 downwards.
AATAGTGAATGCAGTCACTAATAAGACGTATTTTGAGACAAACCACATTAAACTGCTTCGTTTATATTATATGTACGGTCACTGACCTTTTCTTAAAGTGATAGGGTACATTGCACAGGAAAGTACTCCTATCATTTTCATTTTTTTTTTTTGCTTCCCTTTAAGAGAAGTCATCCATGGAAGCAAACAAAAATTATAAAAGCAGTTCCCTTTTGCAAAATATGGCAAAAAAGATCTATCAGACCCTGTGAAAGTGTAGAATATTTTAATCGTTGCTATTCTAAGGGCAATAATGTCCGTTTTGTCTGAAAACAAGTAAGTTTCCTATTTCCTGTGACCTTCCCCTTTAGCTCTATATTAAAAGATTCTATATATTAACAGAATGTCAAGTTAGGGAAAACGACCCCCGTAAGCTCTAACCATTAATGCACTGCACTCCAAATTCTTCACGAACAATATAAGCCGAGATGAGACGCAGATCAATGCTCTTCTGTTACAGGGCCTATGCTTTTAGCACTAAATACAATTGTTCTTAATAAGAAATGAACCTGATATCATTTTGGAATTTAACTTGTACACTATGAAATTTTAATTTTTATGCATGTCGGATGGCGGTCTTAAAACAGAGTTGAATAAAGAAAACAGAGTTGAATAAAGACATTTAACGATGCATTTTTAAATGATATTTGTGCTTAGAGAAGCAATAGTGGGTCATTTTTATTATCAAATCTCCAGCTATGATGTAATCTCCATTCACTCAAATGCAAACACATATGGAAGTAGAACAGGCCCCGAGAATATAAAACGTTTTTCGTTCTTAGCTCAGCTGAGCATGAAATATTCTCTGCCGATAAATATGAAAATGCCAACTAATGTTGTCATTTTCATATTCATAAGCAGAGAAAGTAGCATGAAATTTTCTCTGCTGATAAATATGAAAATGCCAACTAATGTTGTCATTTTCATATTCATAAGCAGAGAAAATATCATACTCAGATAAACTGAGCAACAAATACAACTGTACTTATCAGTAATTTGATATTCATCAGAAGGTAAAATTTCATGCTCAGCTGGGTTCAGCATTGTCAAATAGCAGTTCTGAACTTTCAGAAAACATATGGCTTATCTCAAGTTCCATAGAAGCATTTTAACCCATGTTACTATATTTGTATTGATTCATTGAATAGAATATTGTTTAAACTAATCTAACCCATTCATGCGAGTGAACTATTTAATTACACAGTGTGGCAAAGTAAATTTCGAATATAAGGGATGTTTAATTTGGTTCTGACTATAGTTTTATCACCACTTTGATTCTGTTTGTAACGTGTGAATAACATAGAGTTTCATAATGGTTACAAAATGATATGGCATAAAGTATCGTTTATGTCTCGTTCACCCCTGCGTTCCAGTAGTTAATGCAAACGGTATTATCAGCCCTCATCCGATGCCGCTTTCTGAGGCGTCAGATCTTGGTCAGCACTGTTTTCGACAGTTCGTAATATGTGACGCTAGACATATACTAGTTAACTTTAAGGCATGAACAGCATGTATTACATTACCTGTAAGATTCAATTGCCGTTCCAACGTACCCTGGCGAATCCTTCAACGCAAAATCAAACTGAAATATCAATACAACATTAAACGTGAATGGAGATACTTCAGAGCAAGCAGCTCTGACATTTTCGCATTTGCTTCCCTTTTTAATGCCGGTCTACTCTTAAAGGAAAACAAGAATTGGGCGGAAGATGGTGTATCTGCGCAATGACAAATAAAAGGCTAACACTTTTTCTGTGAAACAGTTGCAAAACGTTATTGATTTAAAACGTATTTTATTCGTATAATATAAACAACAGGACTTCAGAAGAATGTCCACTGACTTATCTGAATCTGTATCCCATAAAAATTATTGATAGGACATATTCTCAATGCAAGAAAGTACCTTCAGCCCTGAATGCATTTGCAATAATGATGTTTTTGTTTTATTTATATTTTTTTCTGCCATAAAGTACTCTTTGTCTTTTTTCAAATAAACCCCTTTTTCATCCGCATATCACTCATTTTGGTATTCTAAACTGTAAAGAACAACAAAAAGACGATGTCTGCTTAAGTTTTGAGAGAAATGAATTTTCAATGACTTATTCAGATTTTTGTATTTAACCTGTGGAGTATGTGATTAAAAATACTTACACCGATAGTAACTTCTTTCGTTCTCTGAACAGAAAGGTCACTTTGAGGATCTCGTAGAAGCACGTTATACTCAAGGTCTACAAACTTCACCGCCGCTATTACAGGCGTTATCTTGGGAACTTCTGCATGAGAAAGCAAAACCAAAGGTTGCAAGTATCCTATATCATTGGAATGCCGTATTCATTTGAATAAAAGACGAAAGATTCTCCTTCAAATATTACCGAAAATGTTAAAAATCAGTTTTGTGTAACTCGACCACTCAATGAGTTTTCGCTTCCAAATCAAAAATTTAGGTCCTTTTTAAAAGACGGATCTAAATGTTTGAGCCTGATGTGGAAGTGAGGAAAGCACTCTTATAACACAAAAAGTACGGTAATACGTTGTCATGTATACCTATCAATGATACAGCCTTTGAACTGTCCATTTTCTTCACATTTGATACTGATATATGTATTCGTATCTTCTGAATCCGCGTCACTATCCCTTAAAAAGATTGTACGTCTGAGTTCCAGCTTCAGATACGTCTGCTTTTACATATGTAACTTGCATGTCAGGAGCGACACATTAAATTAAGAAATGGAAATTAATCAGACTAATAGGCAAAGCTCGGCTGTACCCAAGTAATTATGCTTAGCCTGCCCAGTGAATCTGGGCTCAGGTTAAATGACAACAAGCTTTGCTACAGAAGGTTGGGGTTTTATGACCCTTTCAAGCATATTTCACTTAAGACAGAGCTCAATTTTCGAAACGTTTACCTGCTGTGGTGATAATTTGAGCCGGGGTGATCCTCGTACCATATGGAGTAACTGCTGAAACGGACAACTCATACTTGGTGTTCGGTTCAAGCCCGGTTGTGTTGTAAAATCGCTTGTCAGGTTTCAGAACTTCGGTGTCAACAAAGACGTCCCCGTCTACCTTTTTAAGCTTCACTTGAAATGATGTTGTGACTTGATAGTAATCACTTCTTTGATATTCCCACGAGATGAACACATGGCTATAGCCTAGTTCGAGAATATCCCACTTCACAGATGGTGGTAATACTGCAAAATATATCATTTATAGGGTTTTTCTTTAATTTTATAAATTTCGTCCAATTCTCATAACAATGTTCTTAAAGATGCTTAAGGGAACGAATCCATAACTCTTACCTCCTGGAACCGCTTCTGTTCTGAGAGGAATTTCAAAGCATGATATAATTCATTAGTATAATTGAGCCACGACACGGGAAAACAAACAAAGTGGAATGTGCGCCCAGCGAAGACTCAGATAAGCATTCACCCAGCATGATTAGAGACTTCGCTGTGCGTTTAAATGATAGTTAACGGTCTAAGATAGCTCCCCTCCCTGCTAACAGCGGAGACTCTGATCAGCCTAGCGGATGCCCAGGCTGATCTGGGTCTTCGCTGGGCGAACATGCCCATTTGTTGGTTATGTCGTGTCACAGCTCATATAAATCAGACTCGAAATGAAATTAGTTTATCGTAGTAAGATATAGTATGACTACCACGTGTTGACAGCCTCTCAATGTTATTTCAAGTTAGACAATTAAACAGAATAGAATTTGCTTCCCTTATCCACTGGAAGGTAGTCTGAAACGGAAGTAGCTAGTTGATCTCATAATGAATTCTTTCCAGCCAAGAAAGCCATCTGTGAGACGAGAAGCCAAGAGTACCGTGTCTTTGTGATCTCCCGTGAAGATGTATCCTTATTTTAAGGTGAATGGATACTTTTTCAGGGGAACCAACTCTGTCTCATTTTTATCTGCCTTTGCAATTTGCATCGACTCTTCAGGAAAGCTTTTGTTCATCTAGCAGCAAATTCGTTTCTTTAGAATACAGGAGCGTAGGGTAGGGGGGGGGGGGGGGGGGGGTGGCGGGCAGTCTATAATCCGCACAATTATGTTTTATACCCCTTGATGGGGCATTTAGGGTTTTAGCACCCTAAGGTAACCCATAGTGTATTTCCATCGACACTTGCTATTGAAATTTTCACTATTTTATAACATTCCAACGTGCAAACACGCAGGTTCGCGTTGAAATTTTGTCAATTTGACAATATTTTAATACGCGCCTTCATATTTGCGTATGACCAGGTATGCTCTTGGAATAGAACCTATTTGGAACGCATTCGTCTTTCAGAGAAGCAGGAGCGGTTGACAAAAAAGGGCAACAAAGAATGGCTGTCAGGGGCATAACTGACAATAAGCAAATATGCAGGTGCATATTGAAATTTTGATAAAATGACAAAATTTCAATATGCACCTGCATATTTGATAATGCTGAAGTTGTGTAAATTGGACAAAATTTCAATTATAGTAACTGCAAACAGACGCAACTACAAGAAATATCTTTGAGCTAAACTCTCATTCTTGCCCTCAAGGGCATAAAACATAATTGTGCGTAACGTGTAACCCCCCTTGCTACGCCCCTGGCTGTTTTCCGAAGACAATATCTTACTTAGCTTTTCTATAAAAGTGAGCTAAAGTACAACAGAAAAAAGCAGAAATACTTACGTGAGACAATAATATTCAGTTGCTTCCTATAAACATTTGGTGGATTTCCACCATCCCCGACTTCTACTGTTACAAGATACGCTGACTTCGATGTATCCACAAGCCGGTCATATGATGACTCACTAACTGAAAGAGGTCTATTCAAAGCGATGGATGTAAGTTCGTTTTCTTGCATCAATTTGAAGTATATATTCACTGAAAGGCAAAATAAACTGAATTAAACTATACTCCTCGACAAAAGTTTAGCATATTTCAGTTTCCCGTGGTTCTGTCACTCATCCTGCAGAACAATTGCAAAATATTAAAAAGCGATGAAATTTATTGACTTTGAAAGACAGTATATATATGCATATGCCTGTTGACATTTTGGTCAACACAAATCATTTTTAAGAATTTTGGCGTGTGTAATTATAATGCATTTTCTAGTAAAACACTATTTCTAAAATTCTAATTATCTGAACCCCAGACAGTTGCGCATTATAAATTCGTGCGACGTAAGATAAGAGACCATCTAACTGATGTGTTTCATAAAAAGTTTTAAGTTCCAGTATCAAAGACTACCAGTTTTTCGTAAGGCAAAACTGATAAGAATCTTTAGGAAAATTGCACTATCGGCCATTTTGGAAACAAGTTTTGACAAGTTTGCCTCTAATTTCCAAATTTGAAGAGGAATGACCACGATTAATGTAGCAGCTTACAATTAAACATTTTGACTATAGACTATGCTAGTTTGGCGAAGGTGAAATTAAATTTGGTGATATTATGGACACAATTTGAAATGGGTAGAAAATTGTCATTGAAACACAGTGGTCTTAACTTTTGGCACTCTGTATCCAAACAACTGCTGAGTTCCAAAATTATAGTGCCTCAGCATCTTTTATTAACTTTTTGACAACGGGTAAGACCAATGATGACAAACGTTTTGACATATCAGAGGTCCTATGTATCAGTTATATCTGCTGCTTAGTTCTAGTTCGTCATTAAATATGCTAAACTTTTGGCGAGGAGTATATTTGTGAAAAATGATTTGTTGCAACACTTCCATGTCGCAATCTTAAAAAAATCATACATTTCACTGTCAATTTTGGTCTTTAAGGGTTACCACTGACAGGCAATGACAGTAACATTCTAATAGCTCTACAGTATGATAACACCTAGGAGGTTAAGGTGAATGGGTACGGTACAAATTCCGGGGATGTAACTCAGCCTTTTATTGCCTGCATTCTCCATGGGGGACAACTCTTGAAGAAAAGAATTTGCACCAATATAGCAAATGGCAGAAAAATCTTTCTTTTAAAAGTGGACTCCTTTTGGGACGATTTCATTAAAGGGAAACATGCAGGATATCATATAATTTTCCTCATATGAAAAAAAGGCAAAAGAAACACTGAGATGTGCACATGCATCCTAAAATAACTCAAAAGTTCTGAGCATTTACACCTTGGTTTATATGGCGATGAGGGATAAGCAAATGTTAAAATCAATGCCGGTAGTGAAGAATTCTGACACCATACAAATTAGCAAACAGCCTACACGGCTGAAAATGAGCAATATTCTGACAACCATCATTTAGTTTACGTATTTGATTAAGCTGTTCAAAAACAAGCATCTACAAACCATTAGTACTTCCAGTGATACTGTATGATAATTCTTTGTATTCTGCAACAACGTCAGGGTCAGTGCAACTAAACTCTTTAATCACAGCTCCACTTTCTGTATCAACATCTATATTGATGTCTGTCTCAGTTATATCACATTCAGGATCTTCGTTTATGTCTTCAACGGTTATTTCAACAAGAGCTGTAGATTTCAACTTCGAGACCGTATCTTGTACCTAGAAAATTATATGTTGCAATCAATTAGTAAAGGAACTCAATCCAAGTATATCTTTTTTCTGTTTATGTAGCTGTCTTTTGGCAATAATTTCATGTAATTCAAACAGAAAGCACAGTAGTAACTGCATGCTACAAACTTCATGAAAGTCACTGGATTTCAGCGAGGTGTGACTTTTGGCACGTCATCATATATTGCAAAACACTCAGAGGCGCAGGTTAATCAGAGTGGTCAGTTTGTGTACATGTCGTAAGGCACATTTTCTTGTGATATTGTTTATTCTAAATTACATGTGACTCTCTTTATCTCAAACACTGATATCGCGAAGTATCCTCTTATACCAAGAAATATAATTTGGATATATTTCCTATTTTTCTTTGCATTTCAACTCCTGTTTACATGTTACATGTATCTCAAATTGCTGGAATCTCAAAATAAATTTTCTGGGACCCGAAAATTTAGTCTGAGATATCAGTAGTTCGAGGCGAACTTCGACATTGAGATATCGAGAGTTGATAGTAATTTTATTAATTACCTCAGTTCTAAGCTGTACTATAGTGTCTGCCAGTTCCTTAAGATCCTTGTCTGCAGTAATAGTACCACTTTCAGAATTCACGGAGAAGAAATCTGACCAACCAGTTGTCGATTCGGCACCTGCAATATGACATCCAGGGCCCGGTTGTTCAAAATGTCGTTTTTTAACAAAACGTTAAAGTTTCAAATGTATTGAGCGCAAAAAAAAAAATTGAAAAAAAAAGAAGAAAATGTGAGGAGTTTTGCATTGCAAAAGTTTCTCACATTTATTTCCGCAAAAAAAGAAAGACACATGATTTTGTGAATACAAGAAGATTTAACGAATACTTGACCAACGACTTCGTTAAGCTAACGGTGCTTTGAACAACTGGGGCCGTATTCATAAAACCACTTAAGTCGTTGCTATGCTGTTGCTAAGGCTAAATATCTATAAAGGAGATTCCCTACAACTATGAAATTTGGTCTGGAGGAACAGTCTTTATGAGACTGTTCCTCCAGAGCAAATACCATAGTTGTAGGTAATCTCCTTCAAAGAAATTTAGCCTTAGCAACAGCATAGCAACCACTTAAGTCGTTTTATGAATACGGCCCCTTGGCTTAGAGATTTAATTTCTTGCAAACCACTGTAGGATATCCGCGTGTTTCAACTGTACCTACAAATTTTATCTCACACACGTTATCTCAACCAGGATAAAGATAAAGATAAAGAAGCTTTATTTGAATGTCGCATATTAGAAACAGACAGCATAAGCTCTGTAGAGCTTTATACGATAAACAAGGCATCCACTTACAAATTATACCTTCCCGATGTCTTAACTTTATCTTTCTAGGACTACCATTTACAGGCGAGAGTCCGCCAAGGGAGCTCCCTGTACCATTTTTATGCCTTGCTTTTGGTATGGTGCGGTCGGGATTCGAATTCACGACCTCCCCTTGCCGAAGCGGACGCTTTACAACTTTGAGCTGTTGGGGCCGGTAAAATCACATGTAGTCCATGCATTGGATTAATAGGAACTCACGTACATGCGTCGTTAAGTGACGTAGGTTTTTGAGATGATGATGTCCAGAAGGCGGAAAATTGGGGCAATGTCGTAAAGAGCCGAACGACAGTCGTTGATATCGTCGGCTTCTTACAAGACGTACTAGAAACTCTGAAGCGCTAAAATTATGCACTTTCTAAGTTTTTCATTGAAAACCGCAAGATGTGCAAGAAAAAATATTTTCATGGTTATGAGGTTCAGACAGAAAAAAATCATCACTCGAGATCACTGTTCAGCATCACTCTGCAAGACCATGTGAATGAAAATACATGTCATGTCTTTATGCCCAATTCATGTGGTAAAGGACAGATGGATGGATGGATGGATGGATGGATGGATAAATGGATGGATGGATGGATGGATGGATGGATGGATGGATGGATGGGAGGATGGATGGATGGCTGGCTGGCTGGCTGGCTGGCTGGATGGATAGATGGCTTGCTGGCTGGCTGGCTGGATGGATGGGTGGGTGGATGACATGGTTTTAACTCTTTCAACAGTATTTAAATCATGTCGAACTGATAGAAGAGTGACAGTGAAAAGTTTTGCGCAATGAAGCCCTATTTACGGTCGGAAAGAATTTTGTGCCCAGCGGGATTCGAACCCAAGCCGCTAATTTAGCAGGACAACATTTATCCCACTGAGTCATCGGGGCTCCCAGCAGAGCTGGGGATAATGGGTGTAATTCTTGATCATTTTAGAACAACTTTTTGTTGGTTCTCTATCAAACAAGACCCTGTCATAGGGCCAGGATAGCTCGCCTGACAGCGCCTTGCCCATCACATAAAAAACTTAAACCTAAAACTTTAACATTTTGCTAACACCGACGCCGCCGCCGACACCAACGCTAACGCCGACGCCAGGGGTAGTACAATAGCTCTTTCTGAACTACGTTCAGGCGAGCTAATGATACGTTTTGATCCTCATTAGAACCATTTCACTGAAACGGTTCAAATTAGAGGTCACAACATGTGTTTGAATGGACAAACAATAAAATGCATCCCTAACTAATCATCATATAACCCCTCCCTGTCCCCCTGATAGCTGTAAGCATTATACTTACCTATAACACTGTAGACAAGATTGCCAACTGAATTAGATGCAGATGCCTCAACCGTTAATATCACTGTACCCTTCGTTGTGAATTCAGATACTGTCTGTTTATAATTTGACTCGGTAAAAAGAGGTGTTGCCTCTAGATATTTCACCTGTACAGTCTCACTAAATTGGTATACACTCAGACTATTGTCTACATGAATTATGATCTGCAAGGAAATAAGAATTCCTAACAATACATTGTCTCGCCCCGTCTGTGCAGTGTGATAAATCGTCCCCAACATCAATAAACATAGCTACATGTAAACCTGGCGCAATGACAACAGGTGATACCGACGATGCCAATGACGACGCAGGTTAAGCAACTCTTTGTTCGCTTTCTGCTAGTCGCATATTAGACAATAGGAGCCACGACAAGAGAAAACCAACAAAGTGGTTGTGCGCCAAGTGCAGACTCAAATCAGCCTAAGCATCCAGCGCAGTCTTATCAGACTCTTCGCTAGGCGCTTTAAGGGTCCAAGCTACCTCCATGGGGACAGCGAAGACTCTGATCAGACTCGGCAGATGCCCATGCTGATCTGAGTCTGCGCTGGGCGAATAACCACAATGTTGATTTTGTCGTGTTGCAGCTCATATAATACCACCAGCTAAATTACCTTTAAAGTTAAAACACCTTGTCCATTTATCTTTTGTGTTACTCTAAGATTTGAATAAACAGTATTTTTACTGGGTCTAACTTGTCCAGCTTTTACTGTCTGTGTTCCACGAATTCTAATGAATATTTACTCAGCAGTAAGCCATTTTTGTGATTAAGCTCGCTAAAGCTCAACAAGTGCTTCGTCAAAAACGTCGTGGCCAAATGAAAAACTGTACAGACATTGATTGAAAGTGTTTTGGTACACCTCAATGTTTTCCGCAATTTTTACAGAGGGAAATAACCTTTCTGATTTCCTGTTTGCTTCTCTGGACAAAGTAGGTCTTCCAATTGGGGTTTAACCTTAAAATAAAAAGAATTTGCTCCTGCAGGAGAACATTCTTTCTTTTAATAATCAATCCCTGCTGAGAAGCATAGCCCTAGATAAGAGGGAGTATTTGTTGATGATTTAGGATAATTTTGGTTATTTCTATATTAAAACATCTTCGTCTGAACCGTTTCGACGAGACGGTTCAGATGAGAGGTCACAACATATGGTTTCAATGAGAAATAAAAAAAAATATCCTTCAATTATCATCAAATACCCCTCTTATCTAGGGCTCTGGTGAAGAGGGTGAGTGAGTGAACTCGGGTTTAACGTCCCGCCAACAACGAGGTCATATGGAGACGGGACCTCGGGTTAAAGTCTCATCCGAAAGACCGGAGAAGCGGGGGATCGAACCTGCGACCCCTGGATTGGTAGTCTGGAGTGTTATCCACTACGCTACAGCCGCTCCTTCTGGTGAAGGGAGACAAACTGAAAATGGCAGAATTGCTTCCCCTGAAAGCCTACCTATTTACTTTAGGAAGAACTCTGATCTGGGTTTACATTGTTGTGCTCAAGCATGACTGCAAGGGCGTAGCTACCTATACGGCAAATACGCAGGTGCGTATTGAAATTTTGTCAAAATTGACAAAATTTCAAAACGCACCTGCATATTTGCTTTGCTGAAAATTTATAAATCAGACCAGATTTCAATACCAATTGCCAAAATGGCTGAGATACTAGCTTTCGCTTCAAGAAGTAGAGAATAAAACATGGTTGTGCGTAAAATGAAATTACCTCTAGTTACGCCCCTGATTTCAATAGTAACTGCAAACAGACGCCACTACATAAAATATCTTTGGGGCTAAACTCGTATTCTTGCCTTCAACGGGTATAAAACATAATTGTGCGTAACATGCAATTACCCCTAGTTACGCCCCTGTGACTGTACCAGTTCTTCGGTATTTCACGGTGCTATCAGAGTCGTAACAGCTATTACGTAAAATATGCGTTTTTGCGGAATAGCTGCTATGCAAATACGCGTATATGCAATCTGATCACAGTTTTCCATGTTAATATGATAAGCGTATACCGCCTGAGATTTCAATTAATTTGAGTGGAAAGAATTAAAACAATTTTAAAAATATTCCATCTGTAATTCTCAGGTTTACAAGATACCACCCAATTATGCGTAAAAATACTTCTAGAACGCCATAAACAGCAAATTACTATCTAATTATTAATGGATTTTACAATGCTAATATAATCAAAATTGTTAACGTGTTTTTAAACCATGTCATATGAATCGACAGATCCAGTGGAAGCAAATACACTGATGCATTTCAAGTAAATTCAGTTCAATTCTGCTACAAAAAAAATGGATAATGATTTAACAGTTACCTCAAAGTATCCACTTTCCGTAAGATTATAGCAAAGTTGAAAAGTCTCTTTTAAGACCTTTGGAGCTATAAATCCAGCAGTAAAGTTTCCAGATATTGTATAAGCAAGGTGACCCACGGATCCTGGAACGGTTGGATCCGAACAATACATTGTCACGTTTAGACATCGTCCTAAGATCCATTTGTCTGGGGGCGTTAGGACTGGGTTGCACGTTGGTTTAATGCGATCTGTAAGTAGACGGAAATGACCCAGTAGGCACATGACGTAGAAATGAAGTCGTGTCGACGTCATTTCTTCGTCAAGTGCCTGCTGGGAATAAATCTTGAGACAGTTTTACTTTTATGAAGCTTGGCGTATGTAATATGCATAGCTCTCACTAGTCCAACAGGGGTCCACTCTTAAAGGAATCGTTTTCAGCTGTTTCATATTCACGAGTTCATCTCAAATTCAAGACGGAGGACTGCCAAATGTATTGCGTACAGAAACGACATCCGTTTGATCATGAAACAGCCTCAGCTCTATGCTGACCAGGCCGGGAACAGTAATGGGGGCAACAAAGTATTCTGATTTAATGTCAATGTTAAGCCTGGGTCTCGTTTTGTAGGCTTGCGATTCAAGGTAAGTGAGGGTATTACCTTATTAGTAACTGATGAACAATTTGAAAATAATAACAAATTCATAGCCCTTGGACCAAAAGTGATCAACAGTATGAATTTCTCAACTGAAAAATATATTTCACCTTACACACCTGCGTAATGAAGATAATGACGTCTGAAGGTGCAACCAGCAAATGACGTCGAAATGATATCGTACTGACCTCGATGCGACCTCATCATGTAGCATCGCCGTCAGTGTGATGTCATTATCACGTCAAGTGCCTGCTGGGGTTAGTGCAGTGTTTATGTTCAGACATGCAAAGGAGGTGTGTGTTTGGGGGAGGGGGAGGGGAGGGCAATGGATGATAGGAAGAATCTGTCTCTTTTAAGAACGTGAGAACAAATCGAAATTCCAGCCTGCCTCAGAGCGCCATAGGTTGACTGCCTTTGGCAGGCTGTGGCTTTGAAACAAAGCTTACTATTAACCGATATTGACGCATTCACTGTCGTACTTAAAGGGGGGCTACCACTGTCCTCAACCAGGATGACAACATCAGCTCGACCAACATTATACAATCGAAGACGAGGTAATTCCTTTGCTATAGCTATGTATCCATCTGATGTCATATTAAAGTACCCATCTGAAACGAGAGACAAAATGCTATCATTACTAGAAAACACATTTTACGAAAAATAGCTAGAACTAGTTTCGATCGCTATTATAGGCCACTTGCTGTCTATAAAACAGGTCATTTTGCTAAATATCTCTAAAACTACCACAGCTATCACTGTGAAGTAAAGTGCATCTTTAATGTCTATCTTATACATAACTAATCTATAATTTTCCTCAAAATTATATTTTGAAACTAAAAAGTTTCTTTTCAAAACTGCCCATTTTTAGAAGATATTTTCATTGTATTTTACAAGGGAGTAAGTTTATTCATGGAACAGCCTTAGAATGGCCAATATTTACCTGTTAATTGTACAGAGTTACTCAATGGCACCTACATACCTGTTAATCTTTTCATCCGAGTAAAAATGAAATTCACTTATTTATTTGATGCGAAGATAATTGATTGGTGATGAATAGGATTAATTTATCTATAGAAACGTGACTTGTTTGTGATGCATATATGGTCATTGCTTGTAGCTATTACATTAAATGCTTGTACTCCCCTCTACTGAAGCTGAACATTTTGTAATTTTTTGTACAGGATTGAATAGACAAAAGCAAAAAATTGACATGATAAAATTCTGAAAGTCAGTTTCCAGTTATGTATTAGTTTGACAATACCAGTGGAGAAATAAAAAAAAAAAACAATTTTATCACCAATAGTAAAAGAGAAATTGTGCAAAATGACCTGTTTTATAGACAGCAAATGGCCTATACATGTAATTGGAATATACAAAAGTAAATGTCAGTGCATCCTTTAAAACGTACGTGTTGACCAAGTAAAACAACATTTGACCCGCGTCGCGACAAAACAAACAAAGTGGTTGTGCGCCCAGTGATGACTCAGATCAGCCTGGGCATCCGCCCAGTTTGATCAGAGTCTTCACCGTCCGCAAGGAATTAGCATAGACTCTTAGCTACGCACTAAGTGCAAAGCGAAGACTCTGATCAGACTGGGTGAATGGCCAGGCTGAATTGAGTCTTCGCTGGGTATACATGCTACTTTGATGGTATTGTCGTGTCGCGGCTCATATACATAAGTATATTTCCATAAACTTCAGTTCCTAAATATTAAATCTGTGCATTCATTTCTAACCGTTAGCATATTAAACGGACTTTTCTTAGTTTTATCATAATATAGCAAAATAGCAACTTTGTGCTGATATGCCATATTTGCGAATCCGAGGCAGCTCAGTCGATTAAGCGCAGGCCTGCCCTGCTGATCTACACGAAGCAAATGGGGTTACTGTGCACACAGCCTTTAACTATCACTCTCCCATCGTCCTTATATGACTTTAATCCTGTTAAAAAGGACATAAAAGCCATCTATCTGATGTGCCATACAACCGGTATTTACTCACACGTTTACATTGTAAAAGCAGTTGTACAAAGAAGAAACGGTTGGACGCCATCAGCTTACTCTGTTACAGTGAATGTGTACACTTTCATGGGCAGCAACTCCAGTTTTACATCCCTTCTTAAAGGTCATAAACTGTTAAAGGAAAGAATTCGCCTCCCACCTGGGAGCAACTTCTTTCCTTTAAAAGGTAAACCCTAATTTAGAAGGGTTGTATTGGCCGGCAAAGCATACAAGTTGTTTGAAAATGTGCTCATACACATTAATGAAGAGAATTTGAGCCGCAACACGAGATAACAAACTAGAGGTGGCAGTAAGCATGGCTTACTAAATACCCCCCGCATTTAACAGCAGGCATGCAGCTTTGTCATTTAAGTTTTACATTTACACAGCATAGATGTTAAGACAACTACAAGTGCACATCTATATACCAATATCTGTTCATATATATAATATCAGTCAAACGGTTTAGGAGAAGTAGCGACAACAAACTTTGTTTTCCAAGACTACAAAGGGGCACAACAAAGTTGGAAAACCCTTTTGAGAAAAACAGAGCAATATGTGCCAACTCTTTCCTTGTACTGTATCTGTGCACCAAATCTGAATAAAATGGAAGTGAAAATGGCCGGAAAAACTTCAAAATAGGGCAAAACATGTAAAAAGGGGCATAACTCGTGGAAAAAGGATTAATGCACATCTTCATACCAATATGTGTTCACATACTTAATTTCAAGAAAATCCGTCAAATGGTCTTGGAGTAGTAGCAAAAACAAACTTTTCTTACGAAAGCTACAAAGGGACTCAACAGGAAAACCTTTCCGGAAAAACTGAACAGTATGTATCAGCTCTTTTCATATGCTGCATCTAGTAACCCAATTTGAATAAAATGGAAGCAAAAAAGGCAAAACCCTTATAAAATAGGACAAAAATATAAAAAAAGATGCATGATTCAGGCAAAACGGGTCAGAATTTAAAATCAAAACCCTAATTCACATCTTCATACCAATATCTGTTCACATACTTAATTTCAAGAAAATCCGTCAAACCATCTAGGAGGAGTTGCGATAACAAACTTATTTTACGAAAAATACAAAGGGGCATAACTCTGCAATAAAAACCTTCCAGGAAAAATTGAAAAATATGTATCCATTATTTTCTTATGCTGCATCCATGGACAAAATTTGAAACAAATCAGAGCAAATTTAATGAGTTGCGAACGGACGGACGGACGGAAGGACGGACGGAAAGACGAACGGAAGGACAACGTCAAAACAGTATACCCCCCACACACACAGTTTGCGGGGGGTATAAATATCAAAAAGGGGCATAATTCAGGCAAAAAGGGGCAGAATTCAAAACCCTAATGCACATCTTCATACCAATATCTGTTCACATACTTAATTTCAAGAAAATCCGTCAAACCATCTAGGAGGAGTTGCGATAACAAACTTATTTCACAAAAATACAAAGGGGCATAACTCTGCAATAAAAACCTTCCAGGAAAAAATAAAAAATATGTATCAGCTCATTTCTTATGCTGCATCCATGGACAAAATTTGAAACAAATTGGAGCAAATTTAATGCAAAAGCCCTATAAATGGGGCAAAAAACATTAAAAAGGGGCATAACTAAGGCAAAAAGTGGCAGAATTTAAAATCAAAACCCTAATGCACATCTTCATTCCAATACCTGTTCACATACTTAATTTCAAGAAAATCCATCAAACCATCTACTAGTAGGAGGAGTTGCGATAACAAACTTATTTCACAAAAAATCAAAGGGGCATAACTCCGCAATAAAAACTTTCCAGGGAAAATTGAAAAATACGTATCCACTATTTTCTTATGCTGCATCCATGGACATAATATGAAACAAAAATGGAGCAAATTTAATGCAAAAACCCTACAACATAGGGCAAAAAATTTCAAAAAGGGGCATACCTCAGGCAAAAAGGGGCAGAATTTAAAATCAAAAGCCTAATGCACATCTTCATACCAATATCTGTTCACATACTTAATTTCAAGAAAATCCGTCAAACCATATAGGAGCAGTTGCGATAACAAACGTATTTCACGAAAAATACAAAGGGGCATAACTCCGCAAAAAAAAAAACCTCCCCGGAAAAATTGAAAAATACGTATCCACTATTTTCTTATGCTGCATCCATGGACATAATATGAAACAAAAATGGAGCAAATTTAATGCAAAAACCCTACAACATATGGCAAAAAATTTCAAAAAGGGGCATACCTCAGGCGAAAAGGGACAGAATTTAAAATCAAAAGCCTAATGCACATCTTCATACCAATATCTGTTCACATACTTAATTTCAAGAAAATCCGTCAAACCATATAGGAGGAGTTGCGATAACAAACTTATTTCACGAAAAATACAAAGGGGCATAACTCCGCAAAAAAACCTCCCGGGAAAAATTGAAAAATACGTATCCACTATTTTCTTATGCTGCATCCATGGACAAAATTTGAAACAAATCGGAGCAAATTTAATGCGTTGCGGACGGACGGACGGACGGAAGGACGGACGGAAAGACGGACGGACGGACAACGTCAAAACAGTATACCCCCCCACAAACACAGTTTGCGGGGGGTATAACAAAGTGGTTGTGCGTCCAGCGCAGACTTAGATCACCCTGGGCATCCGCCAAGTCTGATCAGACTCTTCGCTGTCCGCATGGAGGTAGATTAGACCCTTATCTACCTTTTAAGCGCTTAGAGAGTTGTCTGATTGGACCTGGCGGATGCCAATGTCGATCTGAATCTGCGTTGGGCGCACAACCACTTTGTTGGTTTTCTCATGTCGCGGCTAAAATTTTTATTTTGACTATGTCGTCCTGGTTTATCATGGATTTTAGTTGATATAAGGTATAAGATTTTGGTTTTAGCATATGTTTTGATTTCTTATTTAAGGAGGATAACTATAAACATATGAGCCGCGACACGAGAAAACCAACAAAGTGGTTGTGCGCCCAGCGCAGACCCTCAGCAATCCTTTGAGCACTTAACCAAGAGTCTAGTCAAACTGAGCGTATGCCAAGATCTGAGTCTGCGCTATGCGCACAATCACATTGTTGGTTTTGTCGTGTCGCGGCTCATATACATATGAGATGGTATTGGCATAGTGTAGCAATGGATAGATCCTAAAGATCTTCCTATAAAGAAGAGAAAAAAAATGAACAGAAAATCTGTTACGTGCACTAAACAAATAAAAAATATAGTAACCCTCTCGATATCTCCAAATCGAAATTCATGTCAAACTACAGATAACTCATAGTAAATTTTCTGGGCACAGAAAAATTACTTTGAGATAGCAGTAATTTGAGATAACACGAGTTGAAATGTAAAGAATGATAGGAAATATGTTCCGACAATAGTCATTGAGGTCACTTTGAGATAGCAGCGTTTCAGATATCTAGAGTTAACTGTATCCTCTTTATATATACCTGGGTCTCCACTTGTAATACTGTACGTCAGTTCTTTATTTCTAGGATCGAAATCCGTATCAAAGCATGTGACTTTGCCTATTGTCGTTTCAACGTCCTCAAGTATGTCAGTAGTTACAGCTAATTTTGAATCAGTGCAGATCGGCTCCTCATTAACATCTTTGATATGAATTGCCACTTCAGATGTTGCCTTGAGACCCATTCCATCTTCTGCCTGAAACAAAGTGTCCATATACATGCCGCGACACGACAAAACCAACAAAGTGGCATGTGCGCCCAGAGAAGACTCAGATAAGCCTGGGCATCTGCCCAGTCTAATCAGAGTCTTCGATGAGCGCTTTAATATAAGCTACGGGTCTAAGCTAGCTCCATGCGGACATCAAAGACTCTGATTAGACTGGGTGAATGCCCAAGCTGATCTGAATCTTCGTTGGGCGCATATACCACAAACTTGGTTTTGTCGTATCACGGCTCATATGAGTAATTATTTTTCCCCGAAAAGGGCTAAACAGTAGATGACAAAGTTTACATCTGGAAACGAAACGAACAAAATGTTTCGCCGAAGCTATATCACACTGAGAATTAAAGACTCCAGGGCAACTTTGTAGATCAAGATATAGCGGCTGATTAACAGCCACTTTATCGCATTTACGCTATTTGCAGTATTGTAGAACCAGACGACACTGCTAATTATAAGCTGCCTCAAATGGATCTACACTGTTTGCAAATTCAACTATTTTTGTTGTCAGCGATGTCCCGTATTATTATGATATCACAAAAGCAAATATATTCGAGGTTCGATGAGTATCACTGTACAGATGCCTAAAACATCCACTGACCATTGTAGATTCTGTTTTGCGGACAAGCTAGTCTAGTCTAGTCTAGTTTATCCCATAACCTTGCAAGATCGTTGCTGCACCACAGATGACTTTACAACAATCTCTTTCCACATAGATATGTCTTCAGCTGCCCTAGTTTGTGCTGCCAAAGTCTATCCGTGTCCATTCTTTCACATTGTCTTCCCACCTCTTCTTCTGGCCATCCTTTCTTCTGTTGGTTTTCACACTGCCCTGTAGAGTCGTCTTTGCTAAGCTAGAAGACCTTAGATGTAGCCACAGGACCTCAGTTTCCCGTTAGAAATTCGTCATAGTCTGTAACGGCTGCTTCCATCCTTCTGCGAACAAAGCCTGATAAATTTTCTCTAACTCTGCTGTCAAGGTCCATGACTCACAGGAATGCAGAAACGTTGATATGATAAGGGAGCGCATCAGTTCTACCTTTGATCAAAGAGATTTGCTATTATCTCTTTATATGGGATTCAGCTTAGACAGAGCTTCAGTGATTTGTGGTATTCTTGAGAAAACCTCCGCTTTGAGCCATAATCTGAGACAATTTTTCCAAGGTATTTGAAGCTTGATACCGTTTCCAACTGCTGTCCTTTTACCTTGATCTCCCACCGGATGTCACTGGCGCTTTTTGCAATTTGTCTTCTCAGCACTAATTCCCATTTTACACCTTGTGGAGGTTTTATCGAGACTATTAACTAGGGCGTCTAATTTCTGCTCTTACTTAGTAAGAGCGTCAAAGTCGCAGAAACAAGCACGTGGCCTCAATACAAAACATCGCTAACTTCATGTTAGAATAACCAATAAAATGCTTGACGCCTAATTACAGCTGCAAGCTAGCGTCAAATTAATGTTTCGGCTTTAGCCGTATAACCTTAGTATTCACCTTTATTTTAAGAATTTCATTGGCCAATGTAAATACACCCCGGGATTTTGATATTTGTAGCTTACTTTCGCTATCAGTTTCATTTGACTCTTGGCCTATACTCGTGTCGTGATGAATCTAGACATTTACATTTCGGTCCAAATAGCCTTTCGCAAAAGAAACTGTCGCTCATGTAAAATATAATTGTTGCTGGCTTAGTTGTTGGTTGGAACTGCGATACTTTTAAGGGCGGTCAGCCAACCAGTCTTCATGGTTATAGACAACACAGATAGACCCCAATCAAAGTTCAACAGCATTTCCATAAATGGAAACCCCAACACCAACAACAAATATCATATCAACATGCGCATCCGTACAATATGATCAGCACATTCGATATCTTACATGTACCTGATTCATACATATTACAATTCACACTTCTTTTTAATCTAAGCCGATTATCTTTTTTCCGGCTTTAGCCGTATAACCTTAGTATTGACCTACATTTTAAGTATTTCATTGGCCAATATAAATACACCCGGGATTTTGATGTAAGTAGCTTACTTTCGCTTTCTCTTTCTATTTTCAGTTTCATTTGACTGTTGGCCTATAAACCGTATCGTGATGAATCTAGATATTTCGGTAATTTGACACAGAAATCGAAGACAATATTAATTGTTCCTGGCCTAGTCGTTGTGTTGGAACTGCGACACTTTTAAAGTTATATGTGGGGCGGTCAGTCAACCAGTCCTCAATGTTATGTGCAATACAGACAGACCCCAATCAAAATTCAACAGCATGTCCGAAATAGAAGCGCCAACACCAACAACAAATATGCATATCAACATGCGCATCCGTACAATCTGATCAGCACATTCGATACCTTACATGAACCTGACTCATACATATTACAATACACACTTCTATTTAATTATAACCGATTTTTTTTTTTTTAAGATATTTCTTGTTTTAATACAACCCTGTCCCAATCTCAGCATTTTCACTTCGAACGTGTTTGAAAGCATTTTTTTACATAAGGAACCTGTCCAAGAAGATCTGATGAGAATGAAATGACAAGTTGAAAATATAGAAAAGTACACCTACTGTTACTTTATATTTATATTCATTTCGTTCTGAGGCATTCAGACCACCAACCACAACCAGAAACTGTCGGAGACTGTCGAAGTATTGGATATTGTCACTTAGAGCCCCGTTAAAATCGTCATCGTTTAAAGCTGAAAGTATGAATTATTATAATCATTGGTAAAATGGGATATAAAATTTGCAGACCCCTTACATTGGAACAATGTTTTTAAACGACTTATTTTACCTGTAAAAGGGAAAACCGGACGTGTGTGCGAACATAGAGTTCCTATTTCTTTAAAGCCGTCGCAAATTTATTAAAGCCTATGCATTCCTTCAATAGTTTTTCCCAAGTTTGTTTAAGGTTTCCTAGGAAAAGCAATAAATTTGCTGACCATTTATTATCATGACTAAGAGATGGACTTGTACGTCAGATGCTTCGTGTTTATAAATTAAAATTTTGCACCTTATCGAGTCACTTAATTATGATAACTCACGGTAAAGAAGAATTACTTCTTAAATGACAGTCAAAGAAATTTCTGTATTTTGACAAAACAGAGAATTTTTCTACAGTTTGAAATATCCATATCTCTTTCAACAGAATCTAATGTCTACAACCTATAGTGATATTATATTTTGATTTTATCATATGACGTCGCAGCTCAGAGTGTAATAAAGCCATGCATTAAAACGATAATCCACTAGTGGATTACATACTCAGATTACGTCGTAACGTTATACGTTGACGTCCATAAAAACGTCGCATTTTCTAATGGCAAATCGTGACGTTTATGTGCAAATTTTGCAAATAAAATGCGCTTTTAGTGTCATATGATAAATAGAATCTTGCATTCGTGCTCATGTATTATTGAATTTATTAAACGAGTTGGGGAAAAAGATAAGATGCTCGACAAAGCCTCGCATCTTATCTTTTTCCCCAACTCGTTTAATAATTCAATAATACATGAGCACTCGTGTAAGATCCTCTATATAATGAAGGCGAATGGATACATTAAGAGAGGAAGCGACTTTACCTCCCCTTCTCATTTCGCGGTGGACTCTTACTTACAGATAGGAAATTGCTTCTCTTAAAGCATTTTGTTCCTTTCAGAGAAGACTGTTTTGAAAAGGCTTCGTTGGCCAACGAAGAAACCTGGGGGGTCTCTTATTAAAAAGGGAGAAATCGTGGCGGTGTACTCATTTTACTTAAGGTGATGATAATACCTGTTTTGTGGTGAAAACAAAAAAGCAGCATTTAATGCTGAACATTCAACAGATCTTCCCAAAATTTAGCATATGACTTCTTTATGTTGTTTCTCACAATGTAGAATGACAAAACGTCTGACTTATTGATGTTAAAATGGATTATATATAAGGAAACATTAAAGGGCAATTTTAAGAGCAAAAACCTTAAACAATTAACATTGTTATTAAAAATCGTTTGGTCTGAAGGTACTTCTATACATTACAAATAGCGTGCCAGCGATTATTTCTTCCGATTTTTTCACACATTATCAGGCTAAGCAGGAGGTCCGCTGTTCACAGTGTACCGCTTGAACTAGACTTCGGTCAAACTGAATGATACATAGAATTTAAATAAAAAAAGGAAGAAGTCACAGCCCTTTTTGTCAAAATTATGAAAAATACAAAGAGAAGTCTTCTTTTTCAAGGTAAAACAATTTTACATACACACCTATTTTGGTCATAGAAATGAAAATTAAATTTTTATACCGCATGTGATTAAGGTGTGCCTGCCTATCTTATACTTTATGACCGCATTCAGCATATGTGACACTGCCTGGCATGAGCCCTGTGAAGGTGCGATGTTGACGTCACGAAACGTGAAATGAAAGTGGCGTCACGAAATTTGCACGTAAAATTAACTGGATTTCCGCGCACTGACTTATAAATTTCAAAGCATCACCTGAAAAAAATGATTAAACATTTCTATCGGCGTCTTTATTTTCTTCATCTACACTCTTTTAAGAATGTTCGCATGATAAGTCTTTGAAAAGCCATGTCACAAACCAGAATTATAAAAGTTTAACCAGCTAGTATGTAAATTGTTTCTGTCAGAGAGTGGTTTTTCCCCCTTTCCCCCCGGAAAAATGGCTATAGGAAGGACGGCTATATAGTGGATTGTCCGGACCTCATAGAGCCACTTTTCCCCGATAGTAGTTTTTCCCCCACCGGGAAATTGGCTATTAGCGAACTTGGTATGGTTATTGGTATTTTGCGGACCGGAACGGAATGTAACAGACACATTTTACGGAATTAATTGCATAAGAAATGTGTAGGTACTTCAAGGGAAGTAATAAACGTGATTAATTCCAAAAAATCAATATGCAAATTTAGCAACCATATTTTTATAATAATCAATAATTACTAATTTATGGAACGAAAATGAGGTGATTTCTTCTCATCGCAGAATTTTTTATACGTAAACATACGCATGTAAGCTACAGGAAGATGTACGAATGGGTGCTTTGTCTAGTCATGTTTGATTTAGTAGGGAGTTATTACATTGAAAACCATAATCGGACATGTGTCCCAATGGGAGTCGAGCCCACGACTTCTGCATGAAAGGCGAACACTAGTCCAGGCACTCTGCTGCACGCACGCACAGATGAACGCTTGTACAAACACAAAATTATACAAATTTATGCACACAACCACGTACACTCATATCCTTTTTTGACTAACACGGAAAAGCAAAATGCGTCCTGTTTCCCCCCAAAACAAGATAAGACAGACTGATGGAAACAAGCAGGTGGTTCTAGCATATATTATCCATCAATTTTTACGGACAGGTACTCATATTTCTGCTTCAGTTATGAACCGCATTATTATAATTGGAGAAGGAGCAAATTCCAATATGTAGCGTGTTTTCTCGCAATCATATTACCAGGGGGAAAATCCACTATGGAGGGGAAAAACGGCTATGCAAAAACACCTATAGTAGATTTTCCCCGGGGAAAATTGGCTATATAGTCATATTTCCGGGGGGAAATTCTACTATATAGCCATTTTTCCGGTGGGAAATTCTACTATGGAAAAATCATAGTCATTTTTCCGGGGGGAAAAACTACTAGGGGGGAAAAGCTACTCTCTGACAGTTTCCAATCAGTGAAACAAAAACAAAAATTCGGGTTGGTGCGAATTTCGTTTTGCTTTTGCATTTAACGTTAGCGCTATTGCTTTGTGCTTCTTGAAATTGATGCTGGAAGCACTCATAAATATGTAAATGATAAAAACAAAATTTCCGATTTTCGCTCCATTAATGCTCAAAATGCCAGGCACTGTCACACAAATGCATCTTATATATGGTCGAATATTTGAGAATATTCAAAAGCTTTTTTTTTTTATTAAAAACTGTTTAACCGTAGACAACAACACAAATCAGAGGTCTGCTAACTTTCGGGGAGATACGTCAATTTTTTTATGATTCTATTCAGATTTTTGTATTTACCTCAAAGCAACACTTTAAAATGCAACATTTCTTACTTTACATGTAAATATGACAGCATAAAAACTTACATTGCGCAGTGACGCTTGAGATATGAAATTCGGCTTCGGGTGTATTTTCATCAGGATCTGTGACAGTTAGTGAAATGATTGCCTTCGAACCACCAGGCTTGATAGTCTCCAAAATGGTTTCTTCATAAAGATCCTCTGAAAACCTGGGCGGCTCGTTCACGTTCACTACCGTAAACCTCCAGATGACGATAGTCTCCGCCAAACCATTCGTAACAACGCCTTCTATCTGTAAAATATAACATAATTGAGCCGCGACACGAGAAAACCAACAATGTGGATGTGCGCCCAGCGCAGACTCAGATCAACCTGGGCATCCGCCCAGTCTGACCAGAGTCTTTGTTAAGCGCTTAAAGGGTAGCTAAGGGTCTAAGCTACCTCCATGCAGACAGCGGAGACTTTGCGCCCAGCACTGAATCAGTTCAGACTTGGCACCCGCCCTGTCCGATCAGTCCTTGCTATGCGCTTAAAGAGTAGCTAAGGGTCTAAGCTACTTCCATGCGAGCAGCGAACACTGGGCTAATGTCTTCGCTGTGCGCACATGCCACTTTGTTGGTTTGGTGGTGTCGCAGCTCAATTTAGGTCAGGCTGACCGATTTATGGCATATACTATAATAATTACTATAAATATCAGGCAACCGTACCTAATTACCGTACCCATCCTTCGATTCGAACATGTTAATTTTCTGTTAGTGTGTTGATACACAGCTGACAGACTGTCAAATAGCCCAAACCGTACCCAGCAGGTGCACGATGTCAAATTGACGTCGTATGATGTCAGTCTGACGTGATGACGTCCCATCGATGTCAGTACGAGGTTTTGTCAACGTCATGTGCCCGCTGGGTGATAACACTGTTCTTGGGTCTTAAAGGTAATCCAAGGCACTGTTTTCCCAATATAATAGATCTCAACAGCACAATGCCACAAACCTTATTTTTGAAAATAATCTCAAGATCTGTTGAGCTTTTCTGTATGTTATTTCATTATTAAAGCGTCTGATTTGTCCCCTGATTCAGTGCTCCACATAAGAAGGGGTAACAGGGATAACTGAGGGATAACTGTCATGTTTTTTTCCATAGAACATTTTGTCCCATGAATGCAGGACGGTGCTAAATATAATCAAATATATAGAGCATTTAGGCATTCTTGCACTCTTGGGACGATATGTTGTGACCCCTCACTGGATCCGTCTCGACGAGATGCTTCTTATGTGGAGTCACAACATGCGTTCTAATGGAGAAATAAGAAAACATATCTTTGAATTATTTGCGATTCTCTTTCTTATCTGGGGCTCTGCTGATTAAAACTTTCATGAACAGGCAGTTCCTATAAACAGCCATTTAACTTCACTGGCCAACTATAAGAAAAAATATTTTGAACGTTGTATAAAACTATTCTTATCTTAGATTTTCACTCTGGTTTTACCAGTTCGCTGAATGTCTATGTGTTTTTCATTTCCATTATTTTTTTACTGATGTTAGCAACGATGTTTCTCCGTTTACAAGTTTCATTTTCAATTTGGATATTGTCGTTTTTGTTCTGCTTTCCCACGGGATTAAAACGATGAAATTATGCATAGAAAACTATGGGATGGGGCAAAAGTTAAGAACATACAAAACATGGACACAGGACAAAAAATGGAAACCAATAAAAAAGCTAATAAAACTATTGCAGAAATATTAAAAAGTGCGTTCAGTACCTGATAAGTTCCAAATCTGTCCTTGATGGAGGCCACAATGCAAGCGCTAAGAAGCAGCCTGTTCTCCCGAGCCTGAATCCTAATATCGAGAAATTTGGTGCCATTCCCGACCGCTGAAGTGAGACTAACGGTACCACCTGTAATATCTTCACACTCTACTTGAAGTAGACAAAAGTTTTCTGGTTTCGTCTCTTGTAATGTGGTTGTGACTGTTGCAGGTGTACATGTCGCTGGTACAGTTTCTATAATTACAAAATATAGGCATCACAAACATCTTTCCTTACACCCCAGTGTTTCCACTCATAATTCACTTCACAATTCGCTGACATTTTCCTGATTTTCCCTGACATTTTACAGTTTTCCATACTCTTTTACTGTTCAAAAAGTATATTTCCCCCTTTACTTTAACAGTGATAACTACATCAATTGAAAAGGAGGTGGACGTTGGGGTGAGGGGCAAAGTTTTGGGGGCGAATTTCGCGAGGGTGGGGGGGGGAGGGGAGAGGGGAGGTCTACTCCTAAAGAAAAGACATTGCTCCCCCAGGGAGCAATTTTGTTTTCTTTATGAGCAGCCCTCAATGAGGAATAGGAGATGTGCCTGTACTTTCTGTCGAGAAAGTACATCCTTTCTCTTTGAATGGAATAAGTTTATTTTTTAAAGACTGCCAGAGCCACTGATTTTCAAATTCCTTGATTTTCCCTGACTTTTCAAGTCATTTCCAAATTTCCCTGACCAACTACAAAATGTCCTGCATTTTCCCTAACCTAGAAAAGTCATTTGAGCCGCGACATGAGAAAACATACAATGTGGTTGTGCGCCCAGCGCAGACTCAGATCAGCCTGGGCATCCGCCCAGTCTGATCAGAGCCTTCGCTGTCCGCATGGAGGTAACTCCGTCCCTTAGCTACCCTTTAAGCACTTAGCGAAGAGTCTGACCAGACTGGGCGGATGCCCATGCTGATCTGAGTCTACACAAGGCGCACAACCACACTGTTGGTTTTCTCGTGTCGCGGCTCATTCCTAGATGTTTTCCATGACCGTGACAACCGTGACAACCCTGCACCTCCATCACCTCAATCACAATGTAATTTTGGCCATTTGGGCTATGTATTATTCAATATTTCCTTTAAGGGGTATAGATTCACTTTCAGGGACAGAAAATGTGTCTTTTTTTGGCGTACTTTCTCAATAGGATATTGGGGTCAACTCTTACAGGAATGAATTTGCTCCGCTAGGCTCTGGGAGTCACATGTCTCTCCCCCTTTCCCCACGGCGGAAAACATCAAAGTGTACCCTTTTCCTTACTTAAAGTCAAAAGGAAAGTTAATAAGGAATTAAATAACTGCAGGCTGAAACCTTGGCCACACTGTATGTCCGTCATTACTGATTCGATTACCGTATTTATTCGCCTATAAAGCGGGATTTTTCCCTTCCGACAATGGCCCAAAATATCTGGAACATTTTTAGAAAATTGTGCTACAAGATGGACTTTTTTTCCTTCAAAGAAAAAAGAAGGAAACAAAACTTCGTCTTATAACCGAATTAATATGAGCCGCGACACGAGAAAACCATCAATGTGGTTGTGCGCCCAGCGCAGACTCAGATCAGCCTGGGCATCCACCCAGGCTGATCAGACTCTTCGCCAAGCGCTTAAATGGTAGACAAGGGTCCAAGCCACCTTCATGCGGAAAGCGAAGACTCTGATCAGACTGGGCGGATGCCCAGGATGATCTGAGTCTGCGCTGGGCGCACAACCACATTGTTGGTTTTCTCGTGTCGCGGCTCATATGGTATTCTGCTCTCTGCGCTCGCCGTATGTTCAAAAGCCTTTTAGATTTGTCAATTTAAATTATTGCCTATATAAAGTATACAAACATGTAAAACAATTTAGAAATTTAAGCAAAATTAATAAGGTTATGTTGCTTTCAAGTGAGACTGTATCACCAGTATTGTCTTCAAATCCACCCGGAAATAAAGTTTTGAAACTAGCCAAAAGAGCAGTGTTTTCTTTATCAATCATTAATACATAACTGTTTGGAGACTGCATCGCTCCAAAGTCCTGAGCAATTCATGAAAAATCGTTCGTTTTTCTTAACAGAATACATACTCAGCAGCTAGACCAGTCAGTTACAATATACAATGCAAATATATTTTTATGATTTGCAGATTTTCTTACCACTTAAAAGTGTAACATTGTGCATAATAAAATTGCAAGGAAGGGCGCCGTATTCGGGGCTTAAAGGAAAACACTCACTAAGATGCATGTTAGACTCCAATTGAAGATCTTAATACAACATCAAATTTGCCGAAAATTTCATGAAAATCGGTTTTGAATTAAGAAAGATATGACAGTTTACAGATATTAAAATGTTGAGCTGGGAACCAGCAAATCTGTGAGTTAATGACGTCATAAACTCACAGTCAAAACTTAAAATCCTTAATAACTTTAGCTTGAAGCAATTTATAGGGGAATGAAATGCATAAGTCTTTATTTTACTTCATAAAGAAATGATTAAAACTAAATAATACTGTAAAAGTAAGCAATTTATGCACTTATTCTAGTTTGAAAGATTTATCACGTGACAGGAACTTCCAAAATGGCGGCCTCTGAGACTGCCATTTTGAATTTTTAAAATCTTCATATCTTTCTTATTTTAAGTCCGATTTTCATGAATTTTCAACAAATTTAATTGCTAATCAAGATCTACAATTTAAAGTCTGTTCATATTTTAGTGAGTGTTTTCCTTTAAGATTGCCTGGAATTACAGAATCGATATTGATCAGAGTCCTCGCTGTGTGCTTAAACGGTAGCTAAGGGTCCATCCGGATAGCGAAAACTCTGATCAGACTGGGCGGATGCCCAGGCTGATCTGAGTCTTGGCGGGGCGGCGCACACGCCACCTTGTTTGTTATGTCGTGTCGCGGCTAAATATCGTACATCGGCAATAGTATATGAGAAATAAGAAAAAAATCACAGAAGTATCCCAGCATGCAAACAATATTAAATCACCATTGATTCAACGTTATGACGTGGAATCAACTGTTTATGCAATATTGATTCTACGTTGTGTGCCAAGTGGTATCATGTTCTCCAGTTTATCTTGGCGATACTGTAGAAAATGGACCAATGTATTATATTAATGCTTACTGTTTAAAGCGAAAACAAGGTCCATCTCGAAAGTGTTGGCTGTCGATAAATCATCCGAGTCATGAACAATAACTCGGATTTCATGTCTTTCTGCATCCCTTGACAATTCCTTTTCAAGCCTTACTTCACCAACTTCACTGATTGAAAATACTGAAAGAGAATTAAATGAATTAATACATGAGAAATTGGTTATAATACCATCTTTTACTGAAACACGAACCTTGTACTCATCCATATGAAATTTATACATGTATACTAGGTATATGCCCATCGTACAATGACGCCCTCACTTTCCTCATGACGTCGCTGTTATTCAGTGGACAACGCCGTGTCATAAAAATCGTATAACCACACGTGTAATAACACTTTGGCACGTACACACAACGTCCATGTCAACAAAGCGTTTTCTTCGTGAAATGATTTTCAGTTTGAATGCTCTAAGATCCCATTTTTAAGGATCATATTATACACAGAATCTTACACTCGTGGTCATTTGGTACAAAATTTATAAAACTCGCCGAAGGCTCGTTTCATAAATTCCTTATGAAATGACCACTCGTGTAAGATCCTCTATATCCATACAAGAATTCCGCGAAACGCTATGTCGCACTTGATTTGCACCTTCACTTTAAGAACTTGATAAAAGTGTCATTTTGAAACATTTTGGTCAAACTCCATTCAGTAGTTTACGAGATATTATTGTTTTCATGTTTTTCGCTATTTTTAGTAACGGTGGATGGTTGCCATCTTGGACGGTCAATTTGAAAAAATCATGAAACAGCTTCATGCAAAGATCATTTTGATATTTAGTCCAATTCCATTCAGGGTCTCTTGAGATATTGTCATTTTCATATTGTTCTATTTTTAGTAACAGTGGCTGGCGGCCATCTTGGATGGTCTCAATTCGCTTAAATTTCAAAAAACTCCATTTAAGGACCATTCTGACTAAATCTGACCTAAATATGTTCAGGTATTTTTGAGATATTGGTGTTTTTGCAAAAACTCGGACTCGTAAACAGAAAGTAGGTCACTGTGACCTAATTCCGCTACAGATTTTTTCATTTTGATAATTTTTAAAACCAAGGTCCCATTGATGCTCCATGTAAAATTTCAGCCAAATATACCAAGTGGTTCTGGAGAAAAAAGTGACTTTATTGTTTATGCTATTTTTAGTAACAGTGGCCATCTTGGATTCTAGACCAAGCTGAATTTTGTCATTCAGAAGCCCTGCAGTCTGGTCATGCAGCATGTGAAATTTGAGAACCATGGGTGCAGTGGTTTCAGAGAAAAAGTGATGTGAATGGACATAAAATTTAGGGTCGACGTAAATGTGAACGGACGGACGGACGAACGGGTTGACGGACGGACGGACGGAAAACCGGACGCCTAAATCGCACCTTGCTAAAGCAGGTGCGACAATAATACGCTAACAACATATTCAACCCGAGTCTAACAGGTCACGAACCTACACAAGTTAGCGCATCCAAAACCCAAAATGTGAATATGCATGTCAATAGCGAAGGCATAAGCACATGAATATCACTAGCTCTGAAATGAAATTTTTACAAAATTAGCAAGTTAAAGGAAAAATATAATGATCAATGATCAATGACCCGAGTAATGGTGAACAAATATATATGGCAAACACCATATGCGGAGATACCATATAAATACTAAGTATCGGGACAGACAGGTATGAGCAAACATTGCAGACCCAGAGCAGCCTGAGCAGGTTTTACACTGTTTGCCAAACAAACACAATCCGCTTTTTTTAAAATACTGCTTTGTTAAATCCAGACTGTTCCATTTCAAAGACAAATGTAGTAATGATTTTAGGTGTCCCTATTTTTAGAATGTTGCCTCTACCTCGGGCAAAGGCTCAATTTAGCTTGCACTTTTTTCCTGTCTTCCTTTCTTCCATCAAATTGAAGGGAATCTGACTGTGAAATGCACTAAGACTGAGGATCCCACACTGACAGGCGTTATTTCGATAGTCAGTTACATGTATATACTCACAATCAGCATCCGAACCACCAGTTCGGTAAGTCAGCCGCCTAAACTCCGGTGACCTATCTCTATCTGAACATGTCAGGGTATAAACAACAGCTTTTACAGGGGTAAGAAGATGCAACGGAATGGCAGCTTTAGGTTGTACACATTCAGGCGAGTTGTCATTGACATCAGTCACGTTGATGATGACCTGCGTGGTAACAACTGGGATATGGGGTGGGCCTTCATCAAGAGCCTGAAATGGAGACCGTGAAATGAAATTGATGCAGAAAACTCTAAAAAGCAGCATTTAACACGAGGTGGCATAAAACATATCAGTTTAAACTCTGTTCTTAATACAGCCGCTGACATATTTTGAATCAGACAAGAAATTTCATTTCAAGCTTACGTAGCTGAACCAGATTTGTACTATTTAATGGACTTTAAAACAGATGCAATTATTGAGACATTTTGTTAGTTTTCTGAATCTTTAATTTTGGTTACCCATGTTTCATCTAGCCATTTCAGAATCAGTTTCTGCAAAAAAACATGACATGGCTCAACTAAGCTATAATTTGAGCCCCGACACAACAAAACCAACAAAGTGGCAATGCGCCACTCAAAGACTCAGACCAGCCTTGGCATTTACCCAGTCTGATCAAAGTCTTCGCTTTGCGCTTAATAGAGGGTAGCTAAGAGACTAAGATATCTCTATGCGCACAGCGAAGACTCTGATCAGACTGGGCGGATGCCCGGGCTGATCTGAGTCTTCACTGGGCGCACATGCCACTTTGTTGGTTTTCTCGTATCGCAGCTAATTCATATAAATTAACTTATATCCTTCCAGATATAGGTAATGCCATACTTTCATTACCACAGCAACCAACTAGGAGGTCAAGAGCCGTTTTGTTTATATTGTTAACTTTAACATGAAGTGAAGAGCACGTTCTGGCAAGCTCAGGTCCGAGAGAATATAAGGGCCGCAACACTTCCAAACCGACAAAGTAGCATAGCGCCCAGCAAAAACTCATATCAGATTGAGCATTCGCCCAGCTGTCTGATCAGAGTCTTCGCTTTCGCCCGCATTGAGGTGGCTTAGACCCTTAGCTACCGTTTAACTGCACAGCGGATATTCTGGTATGAATGGGCGGATGCCCAGGCTGATCAGAGTCTTTGCTGGGCGCACATGCCACTGTTGGTTTTCTCGTGTAGCATCTCTTAAGTATCATTCATGAATGAGAGAGCTGATAGAAGCATCGCTCCCGAGGAGTTCTGTTTAGCATCACGAGGCTTGCCGAGTGATGCCGAATAGTAATTGCGAGAGACGGATGCCTCTACCGGCACCTGAACACCCTGTGATGTAAACATTTTATTGCATACCCTTTGATTCCCAACGCTTAAATTTAAACACTGGATGGATTTTAACAGTATTTCTGTCTTATCAGTAAGATGGGAGGGTGATAATGAAAGGCTCTGGGCAATAGAACCCCGTTTAGGGTTGGAAAACTTTCAGCCGATCTCGAAGTGGGGACCGCTAGGTCAGCAGGTCAGCGTATAACTTACTGAGCTACCAGGCCCAGAGGTTATAAAACTTGAGTACGTTCTCAAACTCAAAATAAAGCACAGTGATTGGCTGCTTCCGAGCACATGCTCGGAAGCAGCCAATCAGTGTGCTTTACTTTGAGTTTGAGATTATTTTCATGTTTTATAACCTCGAACCAAGGGCTCAAAATGAAAATACACACTAACAAAAAAAAAAGAGAAATAAATATCTCTAAAACGAACATATAGCTTGCTTGATTGCATATTGATGTTTCTATTTCATTTTGGAAAATCAGGCACCATCCATGGCGACATTCAAGATTCTATTTGCATCCGGTGTCGCAATAACTTACATTTGTCGGCACTGCCTGTTTCGGCGCTGATTGTGATCTACAACCAAAGCGTCTGGAAGACTCTCCAGCATCAGTTGCATGTAAAAAAAAGCAGATAAATTCGTGACTGGTGAGCCCGAAGTTATATCAAGGCATGCGTCAGTCCAATATTTTTCTCACTATATGGTCTGCATATGATCTTACCTTGACAGTAAAGTTGTATACAGTAGACCCATCAATATCTGCATCAAGGGGCCCGCTTACGTATACCCAGCCGTCGTTTTTGTTTAAAGAGAACAGACTTGATGATTCTAGGCCAGCATCGCCTGAAATTAATGTGAAGTTTAAAAATAGTTAAAGCAACGCAAAATGGAAAACAACTGATAGTATTTATCATATGACATCGCTGTTATTCAGTGGCTAGCGTCGTGTCATAAAAAACGTAAGACCACACGTGTTATAACACTTTGGCGTACACGTAACGTCGTTGACAACGTCCATGTCAACAGTGCATTTTCTTATTGAAAAAATGTTAAGTTTAAAGGCTTTAAAATCCCATTTTCAAGGGACATATAATAAACATAATCTTATACTTGTGGTCATGTCATATGAATTGGTTGTTTTTGGTTTAACGGCCCTTTGAGACAGTATTTCAGTCTATATCGGGCCGTCTCCCAGAGAGAGGGAGAAAGAAGAAAGAAAAGATAGATGAGAGAAAAAAATGTCCAAACCACCCCCGCCCGCACCTACTGAAAGCACAGTAGGCCCTTGCCCTACTATAATCCAAATCTGTAGGACGCCCCGGCATTTGAAGTTTCACGCAGAACCATCGCACCACCCGACCACCCCTCATGTCATATGAAACTGATGAAACTCGCCGAAGCCTGTTTCATAAATTTCATATGAAATGACCACTCGGAAGGCTCTTTTTTTATAAAGGACCTGGTATGATAAGGCCCATATTTGGCCCCCAGAAAACTCATTTTTCAAATGTCCTATTTTGATAATAAAAATGTATTCGTAGGAATGTCCAAACCTTGAATGTAACAGCAAACACAAAATTAACCAGTTCTTCAACAAAATATTTGTGATATCTGTACTGAACATGCCCATACCCCCAGCGGATTCTGACGAAAATGACGAATTCGGTAGCCTTTGTGGCTTTCAAAATATATGAGCCCGGCCTCCAGCACATTTTATATTTTGTATACAGATAAAATTTTAATATATTTACACATGCCATGAAAATATTAAATGTGCTGGAGACCGGGCTCAATGTTTATTTTTAAATTTTTGTTACCAAACTGGCAGCGTTTGGAACATTTTCCCAGCGTTCTCGACATAAAAACGCCCATATCTCCGCTCATAGACAAAATAAACATATGTTGTGGGTATTCATTTTCTTAGTTAGAACACAAGGAATAATCTGGTATACATTTCATTTTGATCTGTTGGAATTTTTTGGTTAGCGTCTCTGGACTTGCAAACTCGAGTGGGTGGGGTACCTGGAGATGCCTTGTGCAGTGCACAGGTAATTAGCAGTGCAATCTTACGTATAAGCATTTCATCAAAATCCTATTGTTAAGAGCTTTCAAAAGTTATTGTAAATGGCTTATTTCTTTAAAGGAAAATGTATTAAACTCAAATTTTCTCGCAATTTTACTTCGTTTTATTGAAACAACATAGGCAT
Source organism: Ctena decussata (assembly GCA_963989385.1). Lineage (NCBI taxonomy): Eukaryota > Metazoa > Mollusca > Bivalvia > Lucinida > Lucinidae > Ctena > Ctena decussata. The sequence continues at coordinate 66,683,227 of OZ022502.1, read as the reverse complement.
GTTAGAAATCATGTTATTCTGAAAATTAACAAACATGAAACATATTATTTCTGCTTGTTCCCATACGCACAAATAAAAAGCAATAGAAACCATGCAATTTTAAGAGAATTTGAATGGGGACCAAAAACGGCCCTTATCATACCAGGTCCCTACATATGAAATGACCACTCGTGCAAGAGCCTCTATATATCTCACCTACAAATTTTGTGAAAGAAAGAAAAACACCATATTCAAACATGATTTTCTTTTCCTTTTTCTTTCTTTTTAGTTTGTTTAATTTGAGTAGTCTTTTCATTTACCTTTCGCTAGAATTAGTAAACAGTTTGTGAAGCCCTTGCATATTTTTCCTAACGTAAATAATTGTCAGTCATCCCTTGTTGGCCATATCATTAGCCAAATAACTGTGTTGAGTTTGTCAGGGCCTTGTTTCAGTCATCCCTTGTTGCCCATTCTATGAAGAAAATGTATACAAGTCGGATGGCCCATAATATCATAAATTTTATCGAACTGACCCTTTTCGCTGACATTATTTTAACGGCTGTATGGATAAACAGATAAAACAAAAATAGTAATTTAACCCAGCAGGCACATGACATCAAATTACGGTCGTACTGACGTCGATGCAGAGACGTTCTCAGTTAAGCTGGGCCATTAACTAAAAATTTTGTCCTTCGTATTACCTTTCTTTAAATTAAAAAATAACGGTCCTGTTTACCCTCTGACAAGTAGCCCTCTGTCTAAAGAAGTAGATAAAAGTACCAAGACATGCATGCGTTTTGTTAGACATTTTTAACACTGGTTCGAATAATGATACCCTGGTTTAAAAGGCGACGTTTTTAAATGTCGCAATATTGCCGTTGCATAGATATGAACGCCGCACGGCTAAAAACGATAAATCACTGCTTAAAATCGAGTTCCATTATTAAATTCAGGTGATTTCTTACATATTTCCCCGCTTAAACAATATCTAATGGGTAGTTTTTGCTACGAAATGAAACTGGGAACTGATGTCGCAAATTTTATGTAACCTACGTCACAGCGGTAAATTCATGATACATGTATTAACTAAAATGGCCCGGCATCATAAAACTTACAAGATCACACGAAGAAATATGTGTTCCTCAATATTTTATATCATTTGTGCAAATTTGCTCCATTTCTTATATTTTACTCGACTTCAAAATACACTACCCCAGCATTTTTCTGTAAGAATGTAACCTTACGTCACGGGCTTTTCTTAAAACTGAGCAAAGCAATCGCTCTGAAACTCACGTGCGAAATCCTGCCTAGTAACAGCTACAAGATGGTGTGCTTAGATTATATGCATTGAAACATTAAATGGTATAAAAACGTTAAAAAGTGTGTACTGTAACCTACGTCACGCGTAACCTACGTCACTAAGGCCACGTTTTGAAAGCGTTGACGTCATTTGATTAAGCAGCGCTTCATAGAAAACCCTTTCTTCCAAAAAAGCAAAGAAAAACATTTTAAATTGAAACCAGCCAAAATTATCATATGTCAGTAGATTAGTAAATGTGCAATGCTGCGCATGTCAAAAGAAATCGTATGCGACATCGTCCTTCAACGTATATAAATAACGTCATGAAATACGCCTTTTCTATTTGTTAGGGTATGTCTCTAAACATGGTTGGTATTCCATAATCTAAAACTTTTATCTGAAAATATTTTAAAGCTTTGAAGTAGATATAATGAGCATTATTGTCGTGATTTTTTCTTGAATTCTGGCATGGTTGTATATATGGCCATATTTGTCCGCGAATGGCCCAGCTTAACTGAGAACGTCTCTGCAACGTCATGGCGTCGCATCGACGTCTATATGACTACTTTCAACGTTATGTGCATGCTGGGAAGAAACCGCGATGTTGTACCTGCTTACTACAGCAGAACGGACATGATCTACGAGGGGCGTTCGGAAAGTTTTGCAAGTGACGTTATATCTTGTTAACCACCAAGACAGAATTCCTGATAGCAACAACACATATAGCTATGATATGCCTAGATCATATTGCAACACGGTGTATATTATTTCAAAGGACGCCTTTCAATCATCTTTGAAAGAGCTATACCCTAAAGGCACTACAGAATTTTACTTTAGTAGGCCGTTTATTCATATATGAGCAGTTTTTTTTTATTCTTTTCATCTTTGCTGCTTAAAGACAATGCCGAGGCAATGTTGTCCTGTAAATATCGCGGAAGTTATATTTAATCTAGGTTTCATATTGTCCCGTGATATGAGTTATCTGCATTTTATGTAGAAGCAAATTCTTCCTTTCTGATAAACTGATTATGAATTCGTAATGAAACAAGTGTGTTAGCATTCAAAATAATTTTTAGCAAGAGCATTTACATAGGCCAACGAAACCCAGTCAATAAATTTAAATTAATGCAAAAAACGAAGACTCTACAATCTTTCAAAGATGACGCTGACGTTGATTTCAATAACGTCTTAAAAATACGCATTGCTCTGCATGGAACAAATCGACAATAGTTGCCACCGTTTTAACTTTTGTATGGATATTGTAGGCAACGATGGACATGCCGCAACCATGGATTTATTTTGTATTTTCAACGATATTTGACTTGAATGCCTAACACTGAAAAGATATTATACATATGAAATTGGCCCAGTGATATAACTAGAGCCCAATAAAATGCGTTGTACGTCAGTAAGAAAAATTATCTTTGTACATGTACTGGCAGGCGACCAGTGGTGGCCATTTTTTGTTACACTTTTTGTCTTGTAGCGGACATATAGTGATTAGTGATTCTATATTTTGGTTTAATGAACTAAGGGTAACTGTCGTTATAATCCTGATTTATTTTTTGAAATAGACTATAACATGTGCCTGTGACAGATCCTCAAACTAGGTCACCAAAACGCACTGAAATACGAGCGTAGCGTACCAGTGATGGCCGTCACGATTGCCATGCGTTGAATGATGCATTTTTCGAAACCTAGTTGTGGATTTAAACTTTAATGATATGTCATTGTAAGTCTGTGGTCTTTGTCAGAATTTAATAGTTTTAGCGCGTTCAGCACAGATAGAATATAAGCAACAGTCAGAAATGGACTTTAAAACTCTGACGTAGTCATTTCGTAGGCACACGCTACATTACGTTGAAAGCAAACATAAATAATGGTGACACGTGTGCTGTCATTTACAAGAATTTAGATGCTTTTTTGCAGGCTGGTTGCAGGTTATACCTTTTTTGTCATAGGTAAACATTAATAAAGCAATTTGTTCATGTTTATTTCTGTTTTTAATTATGTGTGTATCAAGGGTTGTGATCCCCGGCAAGGCATTAATGTTGGCATGAGGGTAGCTTGGGGAAATTGTTAACCTTTTGCCTTCCGGGGAGATAATTTAACCAGTCTTTTTTGTGGGAGTTTCTTTTGTTTCCTTTTACTAAATGGCGAAATCTGAAAAGGATCAAATACGTAATTGCGCGTGCAAAATGCAAACGGCCACCACTGGTACGCGGCCACCACTGGTCGCACGCCAGTATAGTGTTTGGTATCATTGTAAAGACAAAATACAGTGCTTTCAGTACATGCACAGCATTTGTACCCAGCATGCCCCTAAACAAAGTTATGCAGCCATTTGCAAAATTTTCCGAACGCCCCTCGTATTACAGCAGGCGGACAAAAATTGGTCAAGGAATATAATTTAGTACCGTCAGACATATATGAGACCTTTCCGAACGCTCCTGGATCTGGGTCGGTCGCAACAACTTGAACCAGCGATGTACCGACTAGAGCATTTTCTTGGACCAGTACACGGTATGGGTTCTGTTTAAAGGTGGGGGGATCGTTGATGTCGCTGACACTAATGATGACTGTGAGAGAAGTCACACCAAAGTCTGACACAGCTCTGCCGTCCAGCTGTAAAATAATAAACAAATCAGCCGCGACACGAGAAAATCAACAATGTGGTTGTACGCCCAGCGCAGACTCAGATCAGCCTGGGCTTCTGCTCAGTTTGATCAGGTTCTTTGTTAAGAGCTCAAAGGAGAGCTAAGGGTCTAAGCGACCTCCATGCGGACAGCGAAGACTCTGATCAGACTGGGCGGATGCCCAGGCTGATCTGAGTCTGCACTGGGCGCATAACCACATTGTTGGTTTTGTCGTGTCGCGGCTAATAAATAAATGAGCCGCGACACGACAAATCCAACAGAGTGGAATGCGCGTCCAGCGAAGGGTCAGATCAACCTGGGCATCCGCCAAGTCTGATCAGACTCTTTGTTGTACGCTTAAAGGGTAGCTAAGCGTCCAAGCAAGCTCCATGCGGACAGGCAAGAGTCTGATTAGACTGGACGGATGCCCAGGCTGATCTGCGTCTTCACTGAGCGCACATGCAACTTTGTTGGTTTTGTCGTATCGCAGCTCGGATAATGATTTACCAACTGTTGTAGCATCATGTTCAGCATAAAAATGTTTTCAAAATCACTAAATGGTTCAGCAAAATTGTTTTGTTTCCATTCATTCATTTAAGGAATTGAACAAACCTTTCAGAGTGTATTTCAGTAAATTTACATGCTTAGTGCATTTATTGAAAAGCCCTGTGGTAAACCATTAGACATGTTAGAAAGCAATGTAGTTTATTCTTCAATAACTACATCGGTTCACGCGCGTACATGAGGTTACGTGACGTCAAGATAAACCATGGTTTTCTCACTTCTGATTGGACGTAGGCGACGTTATGACGTTGTTGACGCTGTTCTGCTGTTAGTAGAAAAACTGCGTAAAATGTTTTTTCTTCTGCTTCAACTGTAGCCTAAAGCAAATTTTTGGTCAATTAATAGATAGAAAAGAAATAAAAAAAAATAAGCAATGAACTTAATTTGTCTGGTGTTTATCGAAGTATAAACTACATAGGGTAGCTGGCAAAGTTTACGTGAACCCCGAAGGGGTTCACTTTCTTTGCACGCGACCCGATGTAGTTTTACTTCGACAAACACCAGAAAAATGGAATTCATTCCTTAAGTATCTTGCTCCAAGCATGTGATGCCAACGTAACGGGCCCTTGTCTTTCCGTGTCATATTCGGAATAGAACCTCCGTCAAATGTTTTAAACCACCTTTAACCCAAACTACCACCCCAAATCCCGTTTCTACAGTAGACCAATCATGAGACTCTTGAAAATACATGTGGAATTGAGAGTAAAATCCAGACACGATTTTGGAGGGGCTACGTCTTCCCGCAAATGACCATCTTCACATACTGCATGAAATAGAGGATCTTAAATGAGTGCTCATGTATTATTGAATTTATTAAACGAGTTGGGGAAAAAGATAAAATGCGAGGCTATGCCGAGCATCTTATCGGTTTTTCCCACAGAGTTTAATAAAAGCACGAATGCAAGATTCTATTTATCATATGACATCTAAATTGCATTTTATTTGCAAATTTTAAAAAGTAATTTGCATATTCAATCCACTAGTGGATTATCGTTTTAATGCATGGCTTTATTACACTCTCAGATGCGACGTCATATGATAAAGTCATGTAACTCACCACCCAAATGCCATATTTATTCCTCAAGCTTTCTCTGGTACAAAGCCCAATATTGCTGTTAGCTTGTTTATCAGGGTTTACGCTAAACAGCTGAGTGCCATTTCCCGAGTCAAATTCAAACCGTATAGGCAAAGCACTGACGGGCTCCAGACACCCAGAGTCAACTGTAAAGCAAGTACCGGCAGCTGTGTCCTCGCTTTTACTGCTGGTGATAACTGGACTGGAGCAGTCAGGAGGAAAATCGCCTGAAAACGATAAAATGTTATAAAGGTATTCAGTTTCTTTTCCTATTTCATGGCTTTAAACATTTATTTTCACTTGAATTTTAGTATAACAGAAGTTTCGATTAATATGGGTTTGCATTTTTGTACATTATTTGGAAGAGCCTCGCGGTTAGCTGCCGGAAAAGCATTTTGCTTATCTTGGTCGGCTTTGTGCGCTGTCTTTATCTTATTTTTTTCCTTTTCCCCTTTGGAGGATAAGATAGGATGTACTGGGGTCGAGTTGGGTAACTTCGGACAGAACATGAATTCGGACAGTGACATTGTTTCCTTTATATGTCATTTGCTTGGAAATAAAACAAAATAAGTGGGCAAACAGTGAAAATCCTGATGAGACGCCTCATGATGAGCGCTTATCTGGATTTTCGTTGTTTGCAATGTTATGTCCGAATTTACACGCTGTCCGAAGTTACCCGACTCTACCTACTGTTCTTTTAACTTTTTCATAGCTTCATCTTAATTAATCTTCATTTTAATTTTAGTATAGTAGTAAAACAGAATCTTCGTTTAATCACTGTCTGGATCGTGATCCGGAACGTCCTTATCAGGAAACGGAACAGACCACCAAAGATGGCGGACCGGTTTACACACGTTAGGTAGGTGCTTCGTTTTATCGAATTTTCTGACTATACGTATATCGTACGGATCATTCAAACGAGGCATATGCGCGATCGAAGAATACATTTCTATATATAAAACAGGCAGTGATGTGGTGCAAACTATACACACTCGCTTGTATTGGCATATTTTTCAAGTCTGTCATTGTGCCGCTTGAATTTTTAGTGGTGACCCAACTATCTTCTTGACTTTCCTATGAAAGGTTATTCATATATTTGTATTTTTTTAAATTACGATGCCCAATTCAATTCTGTCTCTGATCCAGCAAACCGTGTTGCTGTCTCTTGGCTGTTTTTTTGAGAAACATTCATTTTTATTTGCCCTGTAATTTGCATTCGTCACCGGAACATACTCGCTAGTTCAACACAAATTATGTGTCTGTGTACAGGACAATGTAAACGGAACATCTCGCAAAAATCACGAAAATGTCAACGGATTTCGCCACATTACTGCCTGTTTGATATGGAGAAATATTTACATTTTCAGTGCAGAGCTCTCTGTTAACCCAATTAAGTGATGCGGGAGTCAATTTTGTTTACAAGTCAATAATTACATTGTGTCACGCGCTTTAAAGTGACAGCTCATCTCACTAACTAGCACGTGAAATCTGCAACATGCCATGTACTTGAATGGCTAGTATACATTGAGTGACAGCTCGCTACGCCTACTTGCACGTGAAATCTACAGCAGGAGGTGGAATTTACTGGTAGGCTGTGACAATGCGGCTGTTCCAAACTATTGCAAACTTCCGACAATGTTTTTAAAACGATTCTTATATATGTATTTCTTATTTTGTTTACCTTTTTATTGGTCAAAAGCATCGTTTAATAATATAAATATAAGGAATGAATGTTATTTTTTAAACGTTTACTGAAGTATAAACTACATCGGGTCACGAGCAAATTTTACGTAAACCCCTTCGGGGTTCACTTACTTTGCTCGTGACCCGATGTAGTTTATACTTCCGTAAACGATGAAAAAATAACATTCATTCCTTAAATACATTCTTCGTTTGCTGATATGGCTAGTTAGACTGATGCATACGATACATAGTCATAAAATTCGATAAAACGAAGCATCAACCTAGCGTGTGTAAACCGGTCCGCCCTATTTGGTTAGCTGTTCCGTTTCCTAAAAAGGATGTTCCAGATCTCGATCCAGACAGTATTAATGTGGGTTTGCATTTGTACATTTTATGAGCCGCGACGTGACAAAACCATTAATGTGGTCGTGCGTCCAGCGCAGACTCAGATCAGCCTGGGCATCCGCCCAGTCTGATCAGAGTCTTCGCTGTCCGCATACATGTAGCTTAGACCCTTAGCTACCCTTAAAGCGCATAGTGAAGAGTCTGAACGGACTGAGTGAATGTCCAGGTTGATCTTAGTCATCACTGGGCGCACAACCACATTGTTGGTTTTGTCGTGTCGCGGCTCATATAAAAGAGCCTGGCGGTTACCTGTCGAGAAGGCATTTCGCTTGTTTTGCTTGTGTGCCGCCTTTATGTTTAATTATTGGCCTTTTCAAATTTGGAACATACGATTGGGTGTGCTATGCACTTCTTCCGGCTCTGATCACCGCCTTTTAATGATATTATCTATATAATGCCTTCGTAGGAACACCACATCACCCACTTCCCTAGGAATTCAGCACGTACAGTGTAAACACCTAAAGCGCTTATTTAAAAACTAAAATGGTTGAATTTGCATACAGTGTAGATCAAGACGAGCCGCTTCATCAAGATATACACTATTTGCCCTCCAGCCTTTGAACTCGCGATACAATATTGCTTTGACGAAACATTTGTTAAACTTTGCAGGCATAATTTGGCCATCTGCTTTGTTTAGTTCGGTAAGATTTTCAATAGCAATAAGAAACTTTTCTCGAAATGACTATCAAAAGAAACCTTTTTTGGACCCTAAAGCCCTCAATCCAATAATTTATGACCGATTAGCCTTCTGTGAAATAGAGCCTTGAATGGACATTACATCATTTTGTGTTGCTAACTATGTATGGCAATTTGAAAATACAGAAAGATAGATGACTTGCAATCTAAAATCTTTTTCAACATTATTTCCGCCATATCAGGACGATGGAAGGGTGATAATGAAAATGTGTGCAATGAATACCCCCGTTTTGCATACAACCTACACAACCTTTCATTATCACTCTCCGATCGTCCTGACATGACTATGGGAGGTTAATAATGAAAGGCTGGGTGCAATGAAATATATAGGTCCTACATGGCTTGTATACGAGTATACAAAAGAAAAACCAGTATTTGGGTCTGTCAGTTTTATGTTTTGTGACAAACAAAATAGTTTCTTATCCTGTCTCTCTCAAAGTGACAACTGAAAATATATAAAAACGAGTACAATAAATGCTTACTGCTGACAAGGACCGTGATTGTGACGTCTTCGGGACTGGACAGAAGACCATCAGAAACAGAAACAGTTATAGTCAGCGTAGAGTCTGTGACATCCGTTAATGGCCGTATCAACCTAACTTCCCCTTTTAGATCTACCGCAAAATGGTCTGAAAAATAAATTTACAATTTCATGAAATTCAAGGCATTGAACCAAATTATGAAGCAGCATCTTGGAACTTGTCCGCTCCTCATAGCAACCCCTGAATCGTAATAGTGCATTCTTCAAGTTTCAGATGATTCTCGTATTCGTTTGAAAACTAAATATGAGCCGCGACACGAGAAAACCAACAATGTGGTTGTGCGCTCAGCAGAGACTCAGATCAGCCTGGGCATCCGCCAAGTCTGACCAGACTATTTGCTAAGCGCTTTAAGGTAATCTAAGGGTCTAAGCTACCTCCATGCGGACAGCGAAGACTCTAATCAGACTGGGCGGATGCCCAGGCTGATCTGAGTCTGCGCTGGGCGCACAACCACATTGTTGGTTTTGTCGTGTCGCGGCTCAATTATAATTCCCCCTTTACGACACAGAGTCAATATGACATCGTATATACATCAGTGCGACATTATAGTCATGCACTGACGTCGAGAAGATGCCTTTTGGACATTGTGTGCCCTCTTGGTATATGTGAGGACCAGAATTCAACAGAACGGTTTGCCGTATTAGAAAGAAACCTGGGGCCATGTTCGATTGGGCAGTGCACATATTCGGGATTTTTGGAGTGAGTGAACTCGGGTTTAACGTCCCGCCAACAACGAGGTCATATGGAGACGGGACCTCGGTTTAAAGTCTCATCCGAAAGACCGGAGAAGCGGGGGATCGAACCTGCGACCCCTGGATTGGTAGTCTGGAGTGTTATCCACTACGCTACAGCCGCTCCTCGGGATTTTTGGAACATCAATCGATTGCTCTGAAATTGTGTGCTGTAACGGTAGGCACTGTTGCAAACGAGGAGGCGATGTGGACAGAACAAATAGTCAAAACAAAATTGCCTACGAGTACAAACAGACGACACAGGAAATATATAAAGAAGATGTATCTCTAAGCTTGTATAACAAAATTTGAATAGTTGTTCCTTAAAATTCAGATATCGTCAAGCAGAAAAGAATGTGTTGCTCAAAACGCTATCATCATTTCATAATTGTTCAATAGCCGTGCATTCGCCACCTTCCTGTTTGTTTGTTTTGCTCGACTTTGCTCGATTTCGAAATTCTAATAGCTGTTCTGGCACAGTGCCGACATCCCAATTGAGTACGGCCCGGAAGTCACCAAATCTTATTTTCTTAGTAAAATAGCGTGAAAAATGTTTTTATATCCATTCACCTGAGCAAAGACGGTTACACCTGATTTAATGGACACATGGAATGGGGCGTACGAAGATGTATTGGTATCTAACCCCATTCAAGTATTATTGTCCATTAAAAGTAATATCCTAATGTCCTCTAGCACCAGTTTAAGAAGATATCTTTATTATTTTTCAAAATTCTTAATTTTTAAACTAGCATGATTGTAAAAAACAGACCAGAAAATATAAATCCCACTATTTTGAAGAATGGGGAGGCATGTAAACGGCCTCATCAGCTGCTGTGAAGATTAATAAACCCTGTAAGAAATCATTAGGGAGCATGTACCTTTAATAATTTGATCCCCCTTTATCTCATAAACAATATTTCTGAACTCTGGGTTAATATCCCTGTCAGAACAGTCCAGAGTAACCACAACTTTATTGATGCCATCTTTGACAGAGACGGTGACATCATCGTAGACATACTGTTGACAGGTGGGTGCTTCGTTTACATCAGTCACATTGACTGACACGAAGACGCTGTCAGTAAGACCTCCACTGTCTGTCACCTGTAATAGAAATACTTAAAGTTTTAAAGTGTATGGGTCCACAAGCATGGAACCAACTCTGCTGTGTTCATGTTAGCCTCCATTTTAAGTCAGGATCAACTCTTCAAGGAAGGAATTCTTTCTTTTTAGAGTAGACCCCATTTTGGACAAAATAAAGTACTGATGAAGACTCAAAGGCCTGAGACTTATGAGTCGCTGGACGGGGGTCCATAATACCCCATATCACAAAATATTTGCAACTGTATCTCTTTAAGTACATGGTATTTTCGTTAAGTATCCCTAACATTCAGTGTCTTTTGTATCCGCATATCCCTAAAATTCCTTTCATGTTCTTTAGAAGTATACTTTATTCTAAATATTTTATGCTGTATCCTTGTATTCCAAAAACCCTTTGACAGCATCACTCATGGCAGCAGAAAAATATTGCAGTATGATCAGGGTATACACTGTTTGTCATTTTATCGACATCTTTTGGGCTCATCACTGCTTTGTATAAAACCTATTATCATATGACGTCGCTGTTATTCTGTGGATAACATCGTGTCATAAAAATTGTATGACTACACGTGTAATAACACTTTGGCGCGTACAGTAACGTCATTGACACGTCCATGTCAACAATGCGTTTTCTTATTGAAATAATGTTCAGTTTGCGCTAAAATTCAATTTTAAAGGGTCATATGATAAACGGAATCTTACACTCGAGGTCATTTCATATGAAATTTATGAAACTCGCCGAAGGCGCGTTTCATAAAGTTCATATGAAATGACCACTCGTGTAAGATCCTCTATTTAAACTGTTTGACTTCCAAGACAATTATGGTAATTATTTTCAGTGTATAAATTTTTAGATGGATGGATGGCTGACTTGCGATTTTACGTCCTTTTTAACAGTATTTCAGTTATATCAGGACGATGGGTGGGTGATAATGAAAGGCTGTATGCAGTGGAACCCCGTTTACGATTGAAAAGATTTCCGCCTACAGCGGGGCTCGAACCCGAGACCGTTAGATCGGCAAGTCAGCGATTAACCTACTCAGCTACCGGGGCTCCTCCCAAATGGATAGAATTTTTTCGATAACACTCCCCCATGGCGACTTTTACAGGGGCCTTTGGCAATATCTTGACACTCATTTATTGAACCAGTTCAGCACCTGCACATTTTTTACGAGACGAAACCAGCTAACTTACCATACCTGTGTAAATCTGCTAACTATGTTCGTAGTCAGATTTGTCCAGTAGTTTTTTTTAAATCATTCACAGGTTCCTGGCCTTGGAAAGTATATATCGTAGTGCGTTGCATTTAAGACAAGTTGATTCAGTAGAAATGCCCAATGTTAAATCTCTTGCCTTGTTGTAGAGAGGAAGGGGGCATGTTTCAATGCATACAATCAACATTAAATTAGTTAAATAGACTCTGATTTTTTCTGAAGTTCTTTCCATAGCATGTAGTATGTGGTTGCTTTTTTCTATGACCTAGTCATTTGGCAGGTGGGCACCAGCACCGCATTTACTCATGCTTTTTTAGAAATGAGCCCAATCTACCAGAATACAATAATGTTTGTTTGACGTTTAACCCTTAAAGCGCCAAAAATTAAAATTGTTGAACTGGCAAACAGTGTAGATCCAGATGAGGTGGCTCATAATCTGAATCTACACTGTTTGCCCTCTAGTGTTCGAATTCTCAATATGATATTGCTTGGACGAGATATTTTTTGAAATTCTGCAGACGTAAATTTTGTCGTCTGCTTTTTGGCGCATTAAGGGTTAAAACATAACTGATATTGGGATACTCTAATGGGAAATAGTTTGCCCCCTCCCACCTCCCCCTCCCACTTCCACCCATATCAGTGAGAAAAGAAACACTCAAGGCCAGAGTGGTCTACTTTTGATATGTGTTTATGAATACAACTTTCATTATTTGATTATCTTTTCAGCTATATATTTAAAATTAAATTTTACCTCCACTTTAAAAACGTATCTCCGGGCGATGGTAACATCAAGTGGCTCTGTCAGTGTAATTTCAATGTAATCTTGGTTTGGACTCAGAGAGGCTACGAAAGGATAGGTCTCAGGATTTCCCTCAAAATTCATGGCACTTCCTTCAACACTCGGTGGCGCTGTAAGTGTATGTGAAAGATGCTGCAGATTTCTCCAATCATTAACATTAGAAAATACTGAGATCATTTGATTTTCACTCGAAAGGTTCAGCAAGTGTTCATGCATGTGAAACATCAGTCCTCGATAATATTACACACGGTATTATCAGGGTGATTAATGTTTTAAGTTAATCTGATCAAAGCAAACATTGATGATTTATATTAATGTTACCGAAAGCAAATGTTGATAATTTGTATCATATTTCACTCCAGGGGCCATGCATGTTATACATATAGAATGGTGTCACGAGTATTTAGGATAACCTTCGAGGAGGCGTAGCCCCCGAGAAGGTTATCCTAAATATGAGTGCCACCTTTCTATATGTGTTTTGTATCATGGCAGCCAATCAGCTTCATTTATTTTGAATTCAAAATAATTCCTAAATGGCTGCTAATGAAGAGTGGCATATTTATGTGATTACATTCCCCACAATAATTCTGCTCCTGATCTCAAGGTCAGACATCTAACATTTTTTATCTAAAGTCCATAAATCTAATTAAGCATTAACAGAGACTAACTGAAAATTTTCAAATTCAAAATTTGTCACATGATCTTTTTGAGAGTCACTTGCTTAAGCCCTGGGTTTAAATCATTATTTTGTCTCGATTTTCTGTTGAATATTCAACATGGATACATTTGCTCGTCTGAGTGAACAATTTTTTTTCCTGTAAGTCTGGGATCATCAAATTCCACTCCATTCCAATCCCAGTTTTATATTATGCTTGATTTAATAGCTTTGGAATAAATTACCAGAAGACAGTGCATAATAGAGTAATTACCCTTGATATTGGGACTCTAACCCAATTACCATTTATCCTAAAATTTGAAAAAAAAATGTTTTTTACTGAAAGGTGACTGCTGCAAAATGACGAATAATGCAGTCTCATAATGGAGTTAGCATACTGTGCCTTCAGTAGTCTTATCTGGGTTTACACTCTTTGTCTGAATACTGTAGGAATACGGTATTTTTGTAAATAAATTGCTGCTGTATCCTGAAATGACCTTGTTTTTTTATATCAAGAGTAAATTGGTACATGACTCAAAAGTTGACAGAACCGTGCTATAACTATGCCCATGCAGTATATCTGATATCCGCACTGTTATACCAGCACAGTTCTTTGAAGTTTGGCTCCGCCTACTTTAATAATCTGCTGAATCTTTCTCAGAGTGCAAGCTAACGCAATTAATGAATTGGCTACTTCAAAGAGAAATAAAGTAGGCCATGATACACGTGCAGATATATGGCAACTGAACATGATGCAAGCACCTTCGCCACCCATTTGTTGATTTGTATTAAATTTGTCTTTTTTTATTTATCAAATTCTCTTTACTTTAAATCTTTGTTATATCAAAGCTCCTTGCCAATAAGTACAGTATGGGTGCACTAGTAAAATATGCATAACTGAAAAGAACCAGGCTGAGCTTTCATTTTAGTTAACTAATTCTTTCCCGAATGACTTTACTCGGTGTTCATTTTGTTTTCAAATTCTTTACTGTTTTCGGGCCGCAAAAATGTTAACATTCATCCTCTTCAGCAATTCTTACCCTGCTGATATCAGCCAATATACATCAATAAATCAAAAGTTAAACTCACCAACTATTTCTACTGTAAGTTCTTCTGGAGGATCTATATTAACTTGCTGATCAGGATCGCTGACAGTGATTGTGGCTATAGGGTTACCACCAACTGGGTAATCCTCTTCCACTGAGATGTCATACCGAACACTTTTATCAATGATAGGTTTGTCATTTACATTTTCAATTATGGCTTCAAGTTCTACAGTGGTTTCTCCGTATACGTTGGACAGAATAGCAGTAAGCTGGAAGAAATAGTTTGTGTACACTCATTTTGGATTAATACATACAGGGTAAAGCCTACCACGACCATCTATCTTATGTTAGAATGTTCGTTTTAACTGTATTATCTATTTATTTACTTTTTTCTTTCCTAAAAATACCATCATTTTTCTTCACCCACACAATTTTCACCGGAAGATTGTTTCATCTAGCCTAAAATATCCTCTTTAACTTCTATTCTTGAGGTCTGTACTCTACCGCCGCCATTTAGAGATTATTTTATAAAGGAGGTAAGTTTCTCATATTTTATTTCTCTGGTAGATATAATTCCTTTTATCATGTATCTGCTGCAAAACTCACCCGATAACAGGGGTATGATAACATGATGTGCTATCATGTCACTGTAGATCTGCACATGCGCCAGTGTAATCAGGCCATGCTTTTAGAAGCGATCTCTGAAGACGATTGGCTACATACTGGCGTTGGCTGTGATATCAACATGCGAATGGTTAACTGACGTCACCGACTTACGTCATAACGCATTCGCGACGTCACAAGTTCGAACAAAACTGCGTTTGCTTATCATTTGTTTGCCGCTCTTTACGCCGTAAAATCTTGTAATGATGCATGATAAATAGAAAACCATGTAAGTGTCTTTTCATATCAAGTTTATCAGGCTCGACCAGAAACATGTCGGACTGGCTCGGCAAGCCTCGCCATTCCTACGCTGTTTCTGGTCTCGCCTGATAATCTTGATATCAAAAGACACTAACATGGTTTTCTCTATCTTCAAGAGGGCCTACTCATACAAAAAAGGCCATGCTCTCTTGAGAGATCAACGTCTTTCATTTAAATGCCGCTTTCTTTGAGAAGGGAGGCAAATGAAGTATATTCTTACAACTCTAGGTCAATAAAATCACTTTCAAGGTAATCTGCTATTTTTATTTTAACCTTCCTTCTCGATGGGGATAAACTCTTACAGGAAAGAATTTGCTCCTCTAGGGTAGACCCCTTTTCTGGACAGATTTATTTTCCAGGGAAGCAAACAGGAAGTCACAAAATTGTCCCCCTTTGACAAATGGGGATGCACATGTACCCTACACCTTAAGTAGCAATTTCAGAGCATATTTTGCTGTCAATATTATTACCCACTGACATCAAACGAAAGTGCAACATTCGTGCTAGTGAGAAAATGAAGGTGTGTTTTGGAACACTCACCCCATACGAGCCAACTTTGTCCTTCAGTGGAACAATAGAGCAGAGCCTAAACTTGATAGTATTGTCATCAGTAGTCGCCATACAATTTACGTTGAATATGTCCGATCCACTACTAGTTCCGCTGTCCGTGCAGCTAATGGGCTTTCCAGACGGGTTCGGACAAACTTTTGTTATGTTCCAGCACTTTCCAGTCGGTGCATTCTCACTCATGGTCAATGGTATTATATCTGAAGTGCAGTCTGGTAACATATTGCCTGAAAGACAGAAACACTGTTTCAAAGACACCGTGAACAGAAGCTCTTATATAACGAGTAATCAGCCAGGTTTCAGTATCAGGCTTCAATATAATGGTATCAAACACCCTCTACGGACAGGGCATGCGACTTTAAGAGCTATAGGAACTTACCTTTGTAATCGCTGTAGCTGGTCTTGTGCAGTATGGCGGCCGTAAAACGTCTTCCCGAACATCAACCATTGTGTAGTTTATATTTCGCATTTGATCTTTTTAGATCTGCGGGAATATTCTGACAAATCGGAATTAATACTTGGTTTGGATTGAATTCTAGACAGGATTTTCTTCTTTAGAATATACCAGTCTTTGATTTGACTGCATTTTTGATATTTTAAAAATTTCATTTCACTATGTTTTACTCTGGCTTTCAATGCCAAGCCATTACAGGGCTTCTAATGAGACTTTAATAGCCGACACTACGTTGTCTGGCCCGCCCTCTTTCTTATGCATGTTTTCATTGCTTTTAAGGAAAGTTAATCATGATTTTTATTTAGAGGTGAAAGTGCAAACGTCCACCAGTCTCGATCCATATCAGTATGCTCTGGTTGTCATATCATATCCAATCCCTCATGGGTCAATAATTACGCAATGTTCCATTCGTGAAATGTCTATCAAGCCTTTTAACAATTTTTCTGTCAGGGTGAATTAAACAAACTGGTTGGCAGGTAAAATTAAAACTAGAAAATGTGTTTATGAAACACTTTACCCCCAACCTTATGCTTGTCTCTAAAGCAGGTTCATCCCATAATGTATAAGTCAGAAAGGGGTATAACTCAACATAGTATTTTTAGAATTAGCTATAAAGCTAATCAAGTCATCTACACCTTGATTTGTAACTGTATGTCAAATGTAAAGATCATAGCTTAAGGGGTTCTTCAGCTATTTGGTCACAAACTCGTTCCTATACAAAATGCCTATGTCGTAAAAAGGGAAATAACTCAACGAAATATTTACAAAATACATTCAAAATTAAATCAGTTCATCTACACCTTAGTCCAAACCTGCAAGCCAAATATGAGGAGCCTAGCTTAAGCGGTTCTTCTGATAATTTGGTCACAAGGTTTTGCCTATATAAAATGCTTACGTCCGAAAAAGGGGAATAACTCAACCAAAATTTTATGAAATAGGCTCAACAAATAATTACTTTATCAACATCTTAGTCCAAACTTGTATGCTAAATATCAAGGTCCTAGATTAAGCGGTTCTTAAGATATTTTGATCACAAGGTTATTCCTGTAGAAAATGCATAAGTCTGAAAAGGGGATATTCTCAACCAAAAATTTACAAAATATTCTCAATCAGTTCATTTACACCTTAGTCAAAATTTGCATGCCAAATATCAGGATCCTAGCTTTAGCGGTTCTTCAGATATTTTGATCACAAGGTTTTTCTTGTATAAAATGCCTATGTCCGAAAAAGGGGAATAACTCAACCAAAAATTTACGAAATATGCTCAAAAGTTAATCAGTTCATCTACATCTTAGTTCAAACCTGTATGTCAAAAATCAGGATCCTAGCATCAGCGGTTTTTTTTCAGATATTTTGGTCACAAGATTTTTCCTATATAAAATGACAAAGTCGAAAAAGGGGTATAACTCCTGAATGACAAAACTGGCGGAGTAAAAAAAAATACGTGTCCACTTATTTTTCATGTACATGCCACATATAAAATTTCAAGATCCTAGCCTAAGCTGTTCTTGAGTTTCCCAGCTGCCAAAAAGCGTTACGGACAGACGGACGGATGGACGGACGGACAGGCCCAAACCAATATGCTCCCTCAACTTCTCCGAAGTTGGGGGCATAAAGAAACTGTGTGAACATAATATATCCTGGCGCATACATGTACTAATTAACCACTGACCTAATCAATTTCACAGAGGCACATATCTTTATGAACATTAAACGTCTATCGGTTTACAATGAGGTTTAAAGAGATTGAGGCGCGGCTAAGAATATTCAGACAACGCTCTTATTAACTTCCCAAAAGTTAAAGTTAAAATCCAGTCTACATGGAATGACCGTCCATTTGCAAAAGGGTTTCAATGCGTCTAACGTTATTTTGATAACTCTTGCTTGATTAAGCATCATTTTGGACTCTGTCATGGATTCTGAAATGATGTGCATGATCGTTTCTTATTTATGTCATACGCATTCTGTAAGAAATATATATGATTCACGACATTCTAAACTGATGCAAAACAAATATGCAAAAAGCTCATGCTCAGACAAGCCTGCGCATCCATCAGCCTCATCTGAGAATTTGCTGTTTGGACGCAGCATATTAAATAGAGGATTGAATTATTTGAAAATGAATTATAGGTTTGGGAAAATGACACTTTTCCATTGTATGAATTTCAGGTAGCATCTCACTTATAATTAGAGAAGAGCATGGCATACAATATATCTGTTACCATAGCAACTACGGAATTACCAACTGTTGTGCTTAGTATTTTGACAGTATGACGTCCCGATGACGCCACTCAGACATAAATATGAACTAATGGTTGCTTTGGCAACAGATATGTGACGTCATTGGTTCCGGAAAATGGTAAAAAATGTAGGAAATGCTCCGCCAATTTTACAATGACATTTCAAACGGAAATTCTTTCAACATGTTCAACAGAAACTTCAGATTTTCTCAAACAAATAATTATTCTCAAGGAACTTAACTCCGTGTTATTTTTGTAAACACTCGGGAGTCTATAGGCACGCAGTGATGGATCTAGCAACACTGCTCAGAATCACAGACTAGTTTGTATCTGTATTCTTCTCAGGTACATTTAACCATGCTTTTCTGTGTGATGCGGCTCAGATTATATCGTGAAAATTCTTAGTACTGAACTTGACATGGCTAAGGATACACAGCTAATGTATGTTCGATAATCCTATAACAGTGGACTGATCAGGGTCTTCATAGTTTGCCATTTATCTTCATCGTTTGGGTGCATTACTGCATTGTAAAAGTTGTTAAATTTCCACCACAATAACGGTAATTATTTTCGATGTCCAAATTTTCAGATTTTTACACTCACCTATGACGACTGTTACAGGGACCTGTGCCGATATCGCGATTGGTCCCGAAGGTAGTTGTGCCTTGACATTCGTTTCATAAGTTCCGGCTTGCAAATACTCATTCAGATATAACACTCCTCCCTCGTCGACTGAGAAGGAACTGCTAAGGTCTCCATCCCCTAACAAAATGCAACAAAGACCACCGTGCTAATAGCCACAAAACAATTAATGACATTAACATACTGTATCCAACATTAAATTCAATAATCTCAGACAAGTTGTTCGATGAAATTCTAGTTCTGGAGGCCCATAGTACATGACAATTGAGCCGTGACGTGACAAAACCAACAAAGCCACCCAGTTTGAGCAGAGTCTTTGCTGTGAGCTTAAAGGGAGATAAGGTCTAAGATAGCTCCATGCAGGCAGAGAAGACTCTGGTCAGACTGGGCGGATGCCCAGGCTGATCTGAGACTTCGCTGGGCGCACATGCCACTTTGTTGGTTTTGTCGTTTCGCGGCTCAATTATCTTCACTGTTAAGATGAATAGAGACACTTTCAGAAGAAGCAACTCAGCCATTCGATTTCTGCCCTTCATTTTCAATGAGGGTCTCTTCAGAAAGGAAAGAATTTGCTTTCCTTGCAGTCCACAATAGATACTGAAATATGAACATAAATCAATAATCTCCAAAATTGTGGTTTCTTTAGAGCACCATTTTCTCCGATAAATTAAGTGTTATCCAAAAAAGTAAGTCCGGTCTTAACATCTAGGTGTAACTGCAATTAAGACCTTGCGCATTCTAATGCATTTGTACAGGATATAAAGTTTGGTTAGAATGTTCATTGTTAATGAAAATGTCGTCTATATGACAATATTTTTATCCTTTTTTCTTAGCCGCAAGAAAACTAAGTCAAAACAAGCAGCAGGGGCCGTATTTATAAACCCACTTAAGTCGTAGCTATGCTGTTGTTAAGGCTAAATTTCTATGTTGGAGATTCCCTACAACTATGAAATTTGCTCTGGAGGAATAGTCTTTTTCAGACTGTTCCCCCAGAGCAAATTTCATTGTTGTAGGGAATCTCCTTTACAGAGAATTCAGCCTTAGCAAAAGCATAACCACCACTTAGTTCGTTTTATAAATACGACCGCAGGTTGCCAGAAGTAGATCTAAACTTCTTTATTTAAAAATGGGCAGTTTGGATTGCATACTGTTTTTCTATTTTTAGCCTTACTCAGTTTTTTGCTTTGCCGAAATCAGTTACAGTCAAACCTGCCCATGGGGTCACCTCTATTAAGGGGTCACCTGTCTTAAGCAGCCACATTTTCTGGGTCCCTTGAACCAAAAAACAGTGCAAATGAACCTGTATTAAGGGGTCACCTGTCTTAAGCAGCCAATTTTTGTCCTTCCCTTGGGTGACCCCTTAAGACAGGTTTGACTGTATTTTGCTTTGTCGAACTTTTAATATCACAGACCTTTGTCTAACGTTTGTCCACGCTTTTTTCTCTTATTGATATAATAACCTATTTTTGTAAGAATTAAACAAAGTAAAACTGTCTTGACTTGACTTGACTTATAATAATCTTGATTGTGATGCCTCATTATTATGTCAAACGAAAGAACAGATGATTTGGAGTTTATGGCCACTGTAGTAGTATTTTAGTTTTATGAGGCCAGTAGAAGGAACAGGTTCGATGATGGAGAGGATGAAATAGAGAGGAATCACGATTTTGGCTGAATCTAAACGATTTTCACATTATCAGACAGATTGTTATACCCTAAGCCAATACGACCGATCATTATACAGTGAAATTGGTGCCATCTATCGCATACAGTCACCTTCTAAATTGCTCAAACTAGACTACAATGCAAATGAATCTTAGTAGGAAGATATGCTGAATGGGCTTATGATGTTGTTTTCGACCCTTGCAAGACAAAAGACAACGCAAACGTTCGCATGACATATTTCATTGTGTCCAAGATCCATACTTCTGAGGATGTTTGCCCGCCTGTGCGGTCGAAATTCCATCGGATAAACCTCATTGATTCTCTGCCCATATTGGCAGACAAAGCATGGTATAACTGGTACTTCTCCTTTACCAAGGTACCTATCACAATCATATGATAAATCAATCTAAGCAGAAGAGCCGCGTGACACAAGTCATAAGTTTTCGCATATATGTATTTTCAACAATTCCCAGATGAAAGAGGAATAGATATGGATTATGACCCATGGTACATGTACGTTTTGTGCCAATTGTCTGTCGCTCGTCAAAGGCACAACTGTTCGGAACTGGGTAATATTCGAAACTGGGTAGATCACTGTACAATACATACCCTGCATCGAGAAAATAATATTAGCGTCATCGGCAACTGCACAGGTTACTCGTCCTATCTCCTTAGGTAAGATAGTTATATTAGAATGAACATAGATGGGTTCCTCGTTCACATTACATAGAAGCTGTCTGTCCGTGAATATCACCTTCACAATCCTCTCCAGATCCAACACTGGCATACCGTTGTCTTTGATCTGGGAATAAATAAAAATGCATTACATATCAGGGGCGCAGCTAAATGCAATTTCAAGTTACGCGCAACAGGCTCGGATGTAGACCACAACTAGCTGGTGGGGCTGGTGGGTACTCTCTGGACAACAGGTGCGGGGTTTAGGTCCCAGAGAAAGGGCCATAATCAGGGTTCCGGATAAAAGAGTACTCGATGAAAAATCAAGATCGGCGAGGCGATTTCACTGAGATGTCACAACATATATTTCAATCTAACCTTATGGAATATCATCTCAAATTATTAGTGTTCCTAGTTTACCCACATCCTGCAATACATTGGACACAGACCCCAGGTGGCGGGGTTAAAGCCCCAAAGCCCACCCTCTGGATCCGGGGCTGCACAATGAAGTTTCGTAGTCCGTGAGCAGAAGTATATGGGTTTAGTTTGTAATGTCTTGCGGCCGTCGATATTGATATACTGAGGTTGGTATTAAGATTGAAAAATGTTAAGCATGCAAGTATGCAGGCGCGTGATGAAATTTTGTCAGTTTGACAAAATTTCAATCCGCACCTGCTTATTTGCATATTGGCAGTTACGCCCTTGCATGCAGTAATGGATCGTTTTTATATACAAGAAATGGATGTAACTGTATTACATGTATTGAGTCATATTGAACCGTTTTCCTTAAAGACATATATTCTTGTTTACTAAGTGCCATAATCTGGGCCATAAAACAGCTGACAAATGTAGGGGTTTATTCTGTATAGTGGAGAATAAATGTCTTTTAAGCTTGGAATAAATGTTTTGATGAACTGTCTTTGATCTGGGAAAAGATGTGACTGTTTTAACATCAGAATCGTTGACTGTAATATTCAGTGCAAACGGTTACATTCCAAAGAATGTGTAAACAAGGATATGTCATATAATGTTTAATTTAGATATAGAAGCATTTACCTTAACAGTGACGATTATGTCGGTTGGGTCTTGAGCTAGACCAACAGGCTTTTGTGTCTCTAATACTCCTGATGTACTCAATGAGAAAAGGTTTGTATATTCTTGTGGAGAAACGCCTGAAAAAAAGTTAATTCAACAGTCTATGATAAAGAAAGTCATCTAGTATAGTCTATATAGATACCTTCGTGCCGTTCAGCTTTGAGCTTTCCTTGGAAAACATCCCTACCGAACTAGGGTCTACTCTTAAAGTAAAGCGTTTGCAAGCCGCCTTGAGAAGGAATGCAATAAAAAATCTGAAACAGTTGCACACCCTGAATGTGTACATGTACCTATTTACTTAAGGAATGAATTTCATTTTTCTGGTGTTTATCTAAGTATAAACTACATTAGGCAGCGTGCAAAGTAAGTGAACCCCGAAGGGGTTCATGTAAACTTTGCCAGCGACCCATTGTAATTTATACATGTACTTCGATAAACACCAGAAAAATTTAATTCGTTTCTTATTTTTACATTCTTTTCTTTTAGTTGACCACAAATTTGCATTAGGGGCAACAGCTGAAGCAGAAAATCTTTTATACGCAGTTTTTCTTCTTAAAGCGGAACAACGATAATGTCGTCTACGTCCAACCAGATTGGAAAACATGGTTTATTTTGACGTCACTTATTAGCGTCATGTAACGTCGCTTGAACCGATGTAGTTATTGAAGTATAAACTACATTACGTTCTGATAGTTTGCCATAGGGCTTTTCAATAAATGCAAGGATAATGCAAATATTTGGCAATATATATCATAAGGGTCTGTCATGGGTGTGAGGTGTGGATAGAAAAATCTGTCACGAGGGTCACTGTTCGGCATCACGAGCCTTGCCGAGTGATGACGAACAGTGATTCCGAGTGACGGATTTTTCTATCCGCACCTCACACCAATGATAGATACTTTTCTCGCACATCACGTTTTGTTTTAACTTCAGAACTTCTTAAATGCGTAATTCTAGTGCTTGAGAGGTTTCGATTTGACTTTGAAAGAAGGCGCTGCTTTCAACGACCGCCATTCGGCTCTTTACGTCAACGACTGGCGTGCATAAACTAACGTCATTTTATCGTCTTCGTGACGTCATCATCTAAAATGCCAACGTCACTTGACGACGCAGGTACTTGAGCTCCTATACAACCAATGCATTGGCAGCTCGTGATTTTTTCCGGTCCTGGGTCAGAACACCAGGGTAAGATAAGATTTTCTATCCCAGGTGAAAAGAATGGCATTTTCTATCCGGTGTGCAAGAAATACGTTTCTCTGGTTCCGTTTAGTTTCTTCCGTGCGTTTGTCTTTAGTTTGAGACTACAGTCAAATCTGTCTGAAAGGGCTACTCAAAAAGACACATAAAACTGGGTGCTTAAGACAGGTAACTCCTTAAGACAGGTTGATTTGCATTGTAGTTTGGGTTAAAGGGTCCCGATAACGGTGAATGTGTAAGACAGACGATCGTTTAATAGAGTGATCCTTAAGAGAGATTTGACTGCAGATTTGCGGCTTATTTTGTACAAAAAGTACATCACATGTGATTTCAAAACGGACTTGCGTACTTTCGAACGAGTAGCCACGTGCAATTGTTTAATGTCAAGTTGCCTGCATCCTAGTCTATACCGCTGCAACAGATTGTGTAGAAAATTTGTCACCCTCTTTCGACCGGTGCACTTGTCCATCATTATTTGGATAAGTCCATTTTCTAATTTTCGGGGGTTTCTGGTGGATGTTTTCATTTTAATTGTTATTTGTATATAGAAATTCCTGTAAACAAACAATGCAGACCCTGTTCAGACGCCACAGAATGCGGCGTCTGAACTAGATCTACACTGTTTGCCTGTGTCCCAAACATGGATTCCAGTCTAAAAACGGTTAAACAGTAATATATATACAAATTTAAAGAGTAACTACACTTCAGGAACTGACTGAATCAGATCCCAAACCCTATCCCCAACATCAAAGGGGAAGATTGACAAAGACATCCCAACAAACAATAAATTACAAGTGATAAGCCGAGTCAGCAGCTCTTTTCCAAATACATGTAGGTGGCAACTCAGCTATCTTTATTGAACTAAATAATTTAGATCAACAGAAGGGTTACAACAGACTAAGCAAATTGTACGAAAAACATTTAACAATTATTTTTACCTATTTCTGTTTTTATTATAGAAGGGTTAAAATAAGAACACAATAAATTAAACAGCACCGAACATAAAATCCTTGTAAATGTTCATAATATTCTGTGCTGCAAGGAATAAATTTTCTTTAGAAATGAATTTGAATTTTCTGGTGTTTATCGAAGTATAAACTACATGGGATCGCATGCAAAGTAAGTGAGCCCCGAAGGTGTTCATGCAAACTTTGAGAGCACCAGAAAAATTAAGTTCATTGCTTATATTTACATTTTTTTCTATCTATTAATTGACCACAAATTGGCGTTAGGGCTACAATGGAAGCCGAAAAACATTTATACGCTGTTTTCTACTAACAGCGGAACAGCAGCAATGACATCATAGCGTCGCCTTCGTCCAATCAAATTGGAGGGAACCGTGGGTTATTTTGACGTCACTTCACCTCATGTAACGTCGCGTGAACTTATATAGTTATTGAAGCATAAACGGCATTACGTTCTAATAGTTTACCATAGGGCTTCTCAATAAATGAACTGAGAATGTAAATATTTTAAGATTATAATAGTCTCCTACCTATAATTTCAAAAGATAACTGTTGGTGGTCATCTGGGTCGGTGGCAACCAGGTCCCGTGCTTCTGATTGAGCCATGTCTGGTAGGTTGTATCTAATCTCATGTGGCTCCACAAACTCTGGTTTCCGGTTGAAAACAAAGCATACCGTAGCATTTGCGTTCCGCCAGGGACGAAACTGGGCGTCATCTGCTTCAATTGCTGTCAGTTTTACCTGAATACAAAGTCATGTAGAATGCAATGACGTCGCATGAAAAAGAGCCTTTAGCCATGCACATTATTAAACACCCAAAATGCCCGCGCAGCCCTTCAAAATGACCAGAATAATCCAGTGCTCCATATTACAGTGTGTGTTGTTGCTTTACCTCTACGGTAAACAGCTATTGTCATGTCGGGACAGTGAGGGTTACAGGGATAATCTTTTCCATTTTTCTCCTCTAAACCTTATGTTGTGACCCCTCATTAGAACCGCCTCGATGAGACGCTTCTAATGAGGGGTCACAACATAGGTGTTTGTTGAGAAATAAAAATAGATCTTCAATTTTTCATCAAAACCACCCCACCCCCTAATCCTATCTGGAGCTCTGATGCTCATTTTTACGTTTTAGAAATGCCAGAATTCGAATGTGGTATGTGCAAAACAGAAGGGACTGTTCAGACTGCGTTTATGCGCAGACACATCTGAGTCTTCACTGTTCGCACATGTCATAATGTCCCTTTTCACACAGAGCAAATCATTTGATACTAGATTTGGACCATGACAATATCAAACCAGCTTTATCAACGTAGTCGAGTGGTTAGAGTTGCTCGGCTATTGTGCAGAAAGTCACCGTAAGGTCGTGAGTTCGCGGCTCATTGTGCGATGACTGGAAAACTGTCTCTGTCGTTTTTTTTTAGACTTTGCAAATCTTCTAGAGTGAAATTTCTGAACACTTTTACTTTACTGACCGCTTCAAGGCGTTTGTTTCGTTATCAGACTTACTGTCTTTTTCGTCAAAACCGTGTTTCCGGGATTGTCTTAAGCGTTTCTTACTTCTTCATCGTATTGTATTTAGGGTGCGTTTGTTGTGACCTTTTCTAATTGGCGTCGCATGAAAAAGTGCTTTACGGAATGTGCAAACAGGAGTCAAATCAGCTTACACATTCACGCATTCTGATCTATTTTTTTTCTCTCATTTCAAATGAGCAATTTTCGAATTCTGGTAACTCTAAAAAGTGCAAAGTAAAGACTCTGGCCAGTTAAGCATACCGTATCAATCCTATTAAAAGCCCCCTGCTTCTTTTCCGAAAGTAATATTATATTAACTTGCATGATTCCTGTTTGCTACTCTGGATATTAAAGCTAACTCTTTGAAATGGGGTCTACTCTCAAAGGAAAGAATTTGCTTTTAGAGGAGCAAATTCTTTCCTTTAAGAGTAGACCCCAGCCCTACTGAGAAGGGAGTCAAATAATAGTAGAGTTGCTTCCTCTGAAAGTATACGCATTCACCTTAATCCTGTTTATTATAGGCATTTTGGCAGTGGTAGATTTACTACATTTAGACTCTAAATAATGCCCCCTTTTGTAAAATGCAACGCCCCCAGTGCGACTTATAGGACTAATATTAATATTTAAAGTTCCACTTATGTAAAAAGTCTCTATAAAATGTTGCTGTGGTCCCTCGAAGGAACTACCTCATTTATACAAATAGAAATTATGTTAGAATTTTCCTCATCAACACTGAGGAACTGATTTCCTCCTCTCCTTCGGTATTCGAAATTGAGCCACGACACGAGAAAAGCAACAAAGTGTTTGTGAATCCAGCACAGACCCAGATCAGACACTTCGCTAAGCGCTTAATGGGTACATGTAGCTAAGGGTCTAGGCTACCTCCATGCAGACAGCGAAGGCTTTGATCAGACTGAGCGGATGCCCAAGCTGATCTGAGTCTGAGCCGAGCGCACAATTGCGTTGTTGGTTTCGTCGTGTCGCAGCTTCAATGCGGCATCAAATTATGACATACAGTAGAATCTCGCTATTACGACCACTCGAAATTAATACCAATTCGTTATTAAGACCGGTCCCATTAGGTAGTTTTCTTATGATTTTATAGGGGAGAGTCGGGTAACTTCGGACAGGCGGGTAATTTCGGACAGTGACATTGTTTCCTTTATATGTCAGTTGTTTGGAACTGATACAAAAATCAACAGGCCAAACAGAGAAAATCCTGATGAGACGGCTCATTATGAGCCGTCTCATCTGGATTTTCACTGTTTGCATGTGGATTGTCCGAATTTACCCGCCTGTCCGAAGTTACCCGACTCTCCCCTATTCGATATTGAGACAACCTCACTAATGAGACCATTTTTAGGCAGCATGAAAGCTGGTCGTAATACCGGGATTTTACTGTAAATTGCCAAGAAGTACGTACACAATATTTCGGTGTTGTTGCATCGTCGGCATAATACACTGCACAATATTGGTTGTCGGTTTCGTCAATCCTTATTAAAGTGTCATCCATAATGCTTGTACGATATATCAGTTCTTCTGATTCATCAAAACATATATCAGTTGATGTCGAGTCTATCTTTGGCACACATATAACACGGTCTTCCTGTGTTGGTTGCTGATCTAGGTATAGAAGTTTTTCAAAATCGTTGCATACGACAAGGTTGTCAACTGAAAGAAATGCAAATAATTTAGAAATATCGGCAAAGCGAAGTTATCCCATCCAGCTACCATCGTTGAAACGCTGCCTTATCAACTTCGATGTAGAACATGTAAGAATAAACGTTAAGTTATCGTTCTTGTAAAATGTTGTGAACAAATGCATAGAACAAATAAAATTTATGAAAGTTGTTTGAGAAAAATTCAACTGTGAGTGCACTAAATTTAATTTCAGCTGTGGGTGCACTGAATTTATCTCAACTGTGAGTGCACTGACTTTAATTTCAACTGTGAGTGCAATGAATTTAATTTCAACTGTGAGTGTACTGACTTTAATCTCAACTGTGAGTGCACTGACTTTAATCTCAACTGTGAGTGCACTGACTTTAATTTCAACTGTGAGTGCACTGAATTTAATAGTCTTTCCACAATAAATTCGAGCCTGCAATTACACGCATCTGAGCCGAGACCGGAAAAAAAATCAACAAAGTGTCATGTCAGCGAAGCGAAGACTCAGATAAGCCTAGGCAGCCGCTCAGCTGCTCCGAGTCTTCGCTGTATACTTAAAGAGTAGCTAAGGGTCTAAGCTACCTCTATGCGGACAGCAAAGACTCTGATTAGACTGGGCGGATGGCATGCCCAGGCTGATATGAACCTTCACTGGGTGCACATGTCACTTTGTTTTGTCGTGTCGCGGCTCATTTATTCCTTGCTTAGTGGTGAAATCCAAGGGGTATCACACACTTGTGATATGACATTGTATGTGTTTACTTAAAACTAATACAATGCCATCCAACAATTATTGCTGATCAAGAAGCTTTCTATCTTTTTTTTCTAGATTATAAATATTAAATCTAACAATACCTTCAGTGCAGTCTGGCCCTTTGAAATCCCCTGGGCAGACACAGACATACCCCTGGCTACTAGAAGGGTCAGGAAGACAGGTGGCGCCATCTGGGCAGGGAGTGTTGGCACAATAGTCCATGTTGACTTCGCAATACGGCCCTGTGTGGATGAAAAAAAAATATATCGCCATCATATTCCTCTTTCTTGTTGAGAAAAAGCTGACCAAAATTACTGTTTCCAAATGGTACAAACGTGGAAAGAAAGTCGTATTAACATCAATCCATGACGTTGCAATGACGTTAGAAGTGCCATGTTTCAACGTTGTGTACAGCTGGCACTAAGGAAAATGGGTACTGTCTACATACGTTTTCGGCATTTTTACAAAGGAACATAATTTTGTGACTTGCTGCTTATTTCCCTGAATGGCAAAGCCCATCAAATATCGGATCTACTTAAACAGGAAAGAATTTCCTACTAGGGGAGCAAATTCTTTCTTCTAATAGTCGACCCATTGAGAAGTGAGTTCAAACGAAAATGGCAGAGTTTCTTCCCCGCATGAAAGTGAACCTATTCACCAAAATGTTGTTTTTAACGTTCTACATGTATTAATCGAGTTTTACTACCTGCGAATAAATGTTAGCACTGTTGTGAATAAAATGACTAACGACGAAAATCGTAGTCTAGAAATCCCACAGAACGCGCTCATATACTCATTATTTTCCCCTTACCGATATAACCAAACAGATAGAAATGTACAGCTGAATCTTCATTTTGAGCAAGACATAGCAAGTCCGTACTAAAAAAAAAATGGGGCAATTACAGTTTGTATGAAAATCAAAAACAAATTAAATGTAATGTTATATTACAATTTCTTTCAAAAGTGTATCCAAAACCTAGATGTCCGTGGCCTCTATGTGTCGAGACCTTCGTCGCATTTCAGTTAAAACTAGAAATATGTCCTAAGAACACTGATACACTCTCCCTGTATCGTCTTTAACATGCATTTTACTCACTGTGTAAAACCCACGTTTAATTAACAATTTTTATGCATGGTGAAATATTCTGTCCTTATAAATTGGTGTTGTAATTTTTTACACTAATATTTTAGTTTAAGGAGAAATATCCATTTGTCTTATGCGATTAGAGACGCTGCAAAAGGGAGTGTCTGATCTGGATCTGCGCTAATCGCAGTCAGGGTTATAGGTTCTAAAATTTGAGTACATTCTCAAACTCAAAATAAAGCACACTGACTGGCTGCTTCCGAGCAGATCAGGGGCTGAAAAACGCAGCGTCTGATCTGGGTCTTCACTATTTGCCTATATCCGTTTATGGGACGCTAAACATAAACGGGTTAAGATGATGGGAGGACAGTACCATTTTGAGCCGCGACCGAGAAAATCAACTAAGTCGTTGTGCACCCAGCGCAGACTCAGATCAGGCTGGGCATTTGCCTAGTTTGATCAGACCCTTCGCTAAGCGCTTAAAGCGTAGCTAAGAGTCTAAGCTACCTCCATGCGGACTGGGCGGATGCCCAGGCTAAGTTGAGTCTGCGCTGGACGCACAGCCACTTTGTTGGTTTTGTCGTGTTGCGGCTCATATTTACCTGTAAGACCTGATGGGCATTCACATCGGTAGTTTTGTATCTTCTCGTCATAGACACAGGTTCCACCACCCTCACATTTAATATCACAAAATGGAATATATGGCGTGGTAGTATAAGGTATTGTCGTTGGTGTAGAAGTTGAAGCACTATCTATTATACAAAAATGCCATATATTATACGTATATAACAGAGCTCGAGAAAATTGCCCGTGAATCATGATGGGGCTATGATAATTCTGGGATATACAAGGCGGTGATAGGTATAAACACGTTTCATACAAAATGAAAATAAATTAAAAAAAAATTATCAACGTCCTCCTATTCGGGAGTCCCGGTAGTTCAGTGGGTTAAGCGCTGGCATACTGATCTAGCGGTCGCGGGTTTCATAATATGACTGAAATACTGTTGAAAAGAATGTAAAATCGCAAGTCATCCATCCATC
Source organism: Ctena decussata (assembly GCA_963989385.1). Classification (NCBI taxonomy): domain Eukaryota; kingdom Metazoa; phylum Mollusca; class Bivalvia; order Lucinida; family Lucinidae; genus Ctena; species Ctena decussata. The sequence goes on along the minus strand of OZ022502.1, from coordinate 66,652,316 downwards.
TATCCCACCCATTCTTATCTGACAGTAAATAAGCATCCGAATGATTTTTGTTTTCGTCAATAACTGTTTGCAGTTCTTACCACACAATTCATTACACCTTTTCGATCTGAGTCAAAAACACAAATACATTATATTAATACAATCATGAAATGGACATGCGTAGACTCATTAAAAAGCAAAAAATTCAAACTGTTCTACACATAAGATATTATATAAATTCCTGATCGCATACATAATACACCGTATTCTGCCTTAATTATCAGGGCCCAGTTGTTCAAAGCATCGTTAGCCTAACGAGCTCGTTAAGAGGTCAACTCGTTAAGTGTTTTACGTTTTTATTACCAAATACGCTGATATTTTTTGTTGAAAAAATGTGAGAAGCTTTTGCAATGCAAAAGCGTCTCACATTTTTGCAACAAAAAATATTGGCATATTTGTGATATTAATGTTTGAAATTTTAACGTCACGTTAACTAGCGACGTCGTTAGTTTTGAACAACTCGGCCCTGGTAGCATCTTTGAAAAAAAAAAAAAAAAACAGAAACACAGGCCAAGGTCTCCCACTGGGCCTGTGCTTGCTGGGCTTCATCTAACTACAGTCTGACCAAGATTCACCATTTTTCCACAACTGAATCGATAATTTGTTTCCATAGTATAACCGGTTTGATATTGAACACATCTGGTACTGTAAACGCGCAATTCCATTCCCAAAAGTTAAAATAATTGAGCCGCGACACCACAAAACCAACAGTGTGGTTGTGTGCCTGGCGCAGACTCAGATCTGCCTGGGTATCTGCCTAGTTTGATCAGACTCTTCGTTAGGTGCTCAAAGGGTAGCTTAGTGTCTAAGCTACCTTCATGCGGACAGCAAAGACTCTGATCAGACTGAGCGGATGCCCAGAATGATCTGAGTCTGCGCTGGGTGCACAACCACATTGTTGGTTTTGTCTATTAAGCTACCTTCATGCGGACAGCGAAGACTCTGATCAGACTGGGCGGATGCCCAGGCTGATCTGAGTCTGCGCTGGGCGCACAACCACAATGTTGGTTTTGTCGTTTCGCGGCTCAAATTATTATCAAGTATCTGCAAATAGATTGCCAAAATTTACCAAACCTTTTCAGTTCATATGCATTTAAAATACATTTTGTGCACACTATTTGCTTTGAAGTAAATGAACTGGTGGTGTGATCATAAAACACCTGAAAGTGCCCCAACCGAAATTTCGGTTTAGCCTCTTTCAAGAAATTTGTATTTCTTTTGAAGGCTGAAAGTTTGTATTGATGTGCTTTACATACACTTGAGTCAAATAATATTTTTATTTTTGAGTAATCCATTTTGTAGAAGCCTTAATCGTCAAATTTTAAGTGGGAATGGAATTGCGTGTTTACACAACATTTTTATCCGGAGTTGAACTGGGAAAATTTTGTTTGGGTGCACTCGGAAGATATTCCTCCTCCAAGCTTTGCCCGACATCTTTAGCCAAATCTGAATAATAACCAAAAGACAATCTGCCCAATACGTGAGGTCATTAGGAGCTATCGTTTACATGTACATGTATCTCTCGCGAGAGTCAGGGTGTTAGAACATGTAGGGCAACAATAGGCGTATTCGAGTGGGCGTTTCGAGCTTTATGATTCTTACCATGAAGCACCTTTTTCTATAGGAAAAAGTGCTTCACGCTAAAAATTGTGGAGCACGAAACGCCCAGTCGAATACGCCCATTGTTTAATCATACCTATGTTAGTACACTCTGGATCCTCTAGACCAGGAGGACAAAGGCAGAGTCTGGCTCCCACATCATCTATTTTACATTCAGTAGCCGCAGGACAGGGGTTACTGAGACAGAGATTGTCAAACTGACAAAATGGACCTAAAATAAAGATCCTAATTAAAGAAACAAATACGCCTATGGGCACCTTTATGGCGACAAGTCATTTTTGTTCATCTATTCATCATTATTATTATTTTCACCATTATTTATTAAATCTTATAATTCTTTTATTTTTATTTTTACAATGATAATAATCATTATTAAACTTTTTATTATTCCATTATCACATCTTTATCAATCAATGATTTCTTTTTCTTCCATTTTTTTGTTGTTGTTGTTTTCATACTAGATTTTTAATTACTATTTTTTTCTTCTTCTTTTCACCTTTTCATGAGCCTCCGTGGCCTACTGAATTAGGGTTTTCACTCTTAAACATTAGGCATGCGGTCTCTTTCCACTCTTGGAGTCTATTAAATTCAGCTATCAGAAAATAAGTAAGATTGTTAAATTGTTTGTAAAATTTCACAACGTTTTTATCACATTATCATTTAATAGACTGACTTAAATCCCTTTAACCACCATTCTGTGTCCATTTAAGTCGAAATACGTATGAGCAAATCCGGGCCAACTTGATGATGACAACTTGTCACGTTCATACCATAAAAAACTTTGTCGTGAAACTTTAACGTGTAACGCCCACGCCGCCGACGACGCTGACAACGACGTCGGCTCCGACGTAAGGAGACAACAACAGCTCTCTGTACTTTCGAACAGGCGACCTGAAAAGGCAGGCAAAACTCAGCAACTTAGATTCTCCATTTTTTGTCATGTATCCATTTATAGGGCCAACTCACCTGCAAAGTTAGAGGGACAAAAACACCAATATATTCCAGTAGTCTCATTTAAAGTGCAGCTCCCGCCGTTCTCACATGTGATATCGCAGAGGGTAGGAGAAGACCCAGGGGTTGAGGCTGGCTCGGTACCACCTAAGGGATTATAAAACAGGGCGCTAAATTAGAGCATAACAATTGTTGACGGCAATAATTTTCTCACAGTAAAAAGCGGAAACCATAACGAAATAGCATATCAAATGTCAAGCATTTTCCTTTACTGCAAATATTAGACATAGCCAAAGATAAAACAAACAATTCGAAATAATAAGGCAATTTTTACCTTGCTCCGCAGAACCGTCACAGGGTTACTATGACGACCCATAAAGACAACATCCCGAATTTAGACCGGTAAATAAATACACTTCTGGATAAAGGAAAGATGAATATATATCTACTGCAAATTTAATGAGTTTACTATCAATAATAAAACTTCTACAGCAAAAGTCCACGTATTTTTTTATCATCCCTCGTATGTAAAGATTCGTGACACAATTGTGAATTTACTTTAAAGACAGAACAACATGTAAAAGGCATTCTTATGAAGCCCCATATTTGTAGTTTTTTGAATGTGCATGCTAACCCACAACAATAGTTAAAGGGATGTGAAACTCCATACTGATATGTGACGAAACTGAAAATATCTATCACGGGGTTTAGGCCGTGACAGGAAAATCTAAGGCTGGTTTTCAGATTATTAGCATGCAAGGCTTGCCGAGCATGAGACTTAAAACAACAACAAGTGAGCCTGAGATATCCTTGTCGATGCCTCAACAGCATCATTGATTAGTTCACTCATCCATTATATTTAGTAAAGCAGTATAACCAGGATAAGTATGGACGGACACTCGTTCCCAGGTGTGTGCAACTATGGTTACGTACCGCTTGGCACTTGGGAACGTCGTAACGACAATTGAAACAGAACAAAACAGAACAGAACAGAGAACCAGGATACCCTGTAACAGTTGAATTCATAAACTTGTGCATACTTCAAGCTGTTATTTGTAATTAGTTCTAGCCTTGTGCATACATTACTGGCAGCTTTAAGAAATCTACATGACACTTCATTCACAGCACCGCGTGTCATTTTCATTTATATCACAGTATCCGAACTGACTGTACCATCTCTTCCGGTTTTCATAGCGTTGAATCGAGGGTACAAAATTCGCTTGTAACCAGTAGTCGGAAATCATTATGTTTTGAGATTTTATCCGGAGTCTGCTGCGTCATTTATACTTATTCAGCTTCGAAAATGCAAAGAGGTAAGTTTAATATGATTTGCTCTTCGGTCATTTACTTTATTATCCTGTACAATGTAAACCTCTTGGCCGTCACAGAAATTTTATTCCGAGCAGCTTAATTTAACACGAGTTTGTTTCGTGCAAAACCTAGCTACATGTATCATCCTATTATCAAAACTAACAAACTGTAGATTGATAACGCCTTCCGTTTATTTTAAAGATTTTTTTATAAAACATGTAAAAAAAAGGCTCAAAATGGTTTTGGAATAATGCCAAGGGCGATTTGAATACTGTACCAATTACTACCCGCCCATACACGACATTGTACAGGGCAATAAAGTAAAAGACCGAATAGCAAATTATATTAAACTTACCTCTTAACATTTTCAAAGTTGAATAACTATGAATGACGCAGCAGGTTCCGGAGAAAATCTCAAAACATAATGATTTCCGACTACTGGTTATAAGCGAATGTTTGTACTCTCGATTCACCGTTATGAAAACCGGAAGAGATGGTTCAGTCAGTTCGGATACTGTGTATATACCAGGGCCCAGCTGTTCAAAGCATCGTTAGCCTAACGAGCTCGTTAAGTGGTCAATTCGTTAAGTGTTTCATGACTTCATGACCAAATACACCGATATTTTTTGTTGAAAAAAAGTGAAAAGCTTTTGCATTGCAAAAGCTTCTCACATTTTTCAACAATAAATATTGGCGTATTTATGATATTAATGTTTGAAATTTTAACGAAACGTTAACTAACGACATCGTTAGTTTAGAACAACCGGGCCCAGGTAGCAAGTGGATTTGTTGATATTAACTGTTGAGCATGACACATGACGAAGCAATGCCCCACAGATTGCGACAGTTTTCAGAACCAGGCTTTAGACAGCAGGCGGAAATAGAAATTGGGGTTTATTGTCGGATAGGTGAAACAAATGTACTTCATGGCATGTGCAAAGAGCCAAGATCATATCGACATCTGTGTAATGTGATCAAAGTCTTTTCTTTTCACATCAACAACTGATGTCGGAGTTTATGATAGTGACAGTCAGAGTCGCTATTTTGCGGGCCTGCGGGCCATTGTTGATGTTACAAGTACCAGCTTTTTGATAGTTAATCAGAATATGACCTATATGAGTTTCCGACCCGATCACTCAGAAAGCAAAAACAAGAGGACCATTGGTCCTGTAGCTCACCCGAGTCCATTCAGCCTCAGTACTCTAGGGTAAGTTACTCTAAGGCCATCGGTCAACTGGTTCTGGTGAAAAAGATTTTTCAAGGTTTTAACCATATATGGGCATGGAGGACATGTTGGTCATGTGACCTGGACATTTGAAAAAAAATTTCTTTCCCTCAACCCCCTGGAGGCTCTATATGAAGTTTGGTTTCAAAACTGACCCAGGGGCTTTTGAAAAGATGGTTTGATATTGTCAAAATGACAGAGTTCTGGGTCAAAAGTCAAACAATGACCTTGATCTCTTGTACTCATAAATCTTCATGTACTCATTAAGATGACTGTAGATATCAATTTTTAGGCATAAATCTTCAAAACTTTCCATAAAATCTTATGTTCTGGCATTTTCCCACATTTGACCTTGCCGTAAAATAGTCAAGGTCATCATTTTGAACAATCTTGATAGTATTGAAGATCCCAATGCTACATACCAAGCTTCAAGGCCATCGGTCAATTGGTTTTGGAGAAGAAGACTTTTAAAGGTTTTTACCATATATGGGCCTGGCGGCCATGTTGGTCAGGTGACCTGGACCGTTTGAACTAATTTTCATTCCCTCAAACCCCTGGAGGCTCTATATGAAATTTGGTTACAAGTGGCCAAGTTGTTTTTGAGGAGATTGTTTGATATTGTCAAAATATGAGAATTCTGGGTCAAAGGTCAAAGAATGACCTTGACCTCTTATGCTCACAAATCTTCATGTACTCATTAAGATAACTGTATATACCAATTTTTAGGCATAAATCTTCAGAACTTTCCATGAAATCTTATGTTCTAGCATTTTCCCATATTTGACCTTGCCGTAAAGAAGATCAAGGTCAACCAAAGGTCATAATTTGAACAATCTTGATAGAATTTGAGTACCCGATGCTACATACCAAGTTTCAAGTCCATTGGTCGATTGGTTCTGAAGAAGAAGACTTTTAAAGGTTTTTACCATATATGGGCGTGGCAGCCATATTGGTCATATGACCTGGACCGTATGAATAAGTTTTTGTTCCCTCAACTCCTGGAGGCTCTATATGAAATTTGGTTTCAATTGGCCCAGGGGCTTTTGAGGATATTGTTTGGAATTGTCAAAATATGAGAGTTCTGGGTCAAAGGTCAAAGAATGACCTTGACCTCTTGTACTCATAAATCTGCATGTACTAATTAAAATGGATGTAGATACCAATTTTTAGCCCAAAATTTTCAACAGTTTCCAAGATATCTTATGTTCTAGCATTTTGCCATAGAAAAGCACAAGGAAGAAAATTTGACCTTACCGTAATAAAGGTCAAGGTCAACCTAAGGTCATAATTTGAACAATCTTGGTAGTACTCGCGTACCTGATGCTACATATCAAGTTTCAAGGCCATCGGCCTATTGGTTCTGGAGAAGAAGATTTTTTTAGGTTTTTACCATATATGGGCATGGCGGCCATGTTGGTCATGTGACCAGGACCGTTTGAACAACTTTTCGTTCCTAAGGTCCCAGGAGGCTACATATGAAATTTGGTTACAATTGGCCCAGTGGTTTCTGAGGAGAAGTCATTTGAAAATGTTGACGGACGGACGGACGGACGACGGACGACGGACGACGACGGACGACGGAGCCTGACCATACTTTAAGCTCCCCCGGAGCCTCTGGCTCAGGTGAGCTAAAATCAATTAGGGTGTTACGTATATTCATTTTGTAAATTTAAAGATCTTATTGCCTTAGTTTAAAATCTGGAATGGATTGGGTGGCATGGAATGGAATGGACAGGGCAATCTACATCCCGTTGGCTACTGCTGGCTCTTATTTTTTTTTTATATATATTTTAAGGAAACACACTATTTTCTTATGCAAATAGTGCATACCCTGTTCAGACGCCGCTTATTGCGGCGTCTGCTCTGGGTCTGATCTGTTTGCCAATGTCTCTGTTATGTCCCTGTTACTAGACATTACTGGGTTATTATTGTGTACGAAAGTGAACTGACCTGTTCCAAGTGGTGCACATATGTTATCCACGGGAGTGTACCCTTCAGAACACTGACATGACTTGCCAAAACAAAACGAGTACTGGTCAACGCAGTCTACGTCAACTTCACACCCACTGCCCAGAAGGCCATCTGAAAAAAAATGTTTTAAATAAACACGGGCATGTAACTATAGTCCTCATATATGTTGCTTAATGTTGATATGTATGTATTTAAAGCGTTTCAAGTTATGAACATTGTAAAAATTCTAAGCATTGTGACAGATAGTTCTTAGCAAATAGTGCAGACCCAGATCAGACTGTCCCTAAGGAAGCGGTCAGATCAGAACCTACGCTTTTGTCATTCTATGTACATCTTTTGGAGGCATTACTGTATTGTAGAAACCAAAGTGTTCGATTTTTAGGACAATTACCGTAATTATTTTAGGAATCCTAATTTTTAGAATTTTGCAGTATTATATATTTCTTTAGGATCAATATACTTATCATTTATCATGTAGACTGTACGAGAAGCCTTACGAAGCCTCAACTCAATTTCTGCGAATCTGTGCTCATTATCAGCCGCCTAATTTCGATGTACGCTGTTTGCAAATTAAACAATTTTCTTTGTTGGCGCTTGTAGTGTTAAGCGGACTTAATTGCTTCCATCTTTTGAATTTGGTCTGGCCACTTGCAGGTTCCACATGCATTAGGTGTAGTCATCGCCTGATTCCTCGGAAGGCAGAAGACAGCCGAGGTGTCTTGGTTGGAGAATGCGTGTGCTTTCTTAGTGCAGACGTCAGTCACCTACATGTAATGTCCATGTCTACTCTTAAAAGCGGATGTCTCAGAAAGTTATGCGTGTTGCTTGCTGAGACCCAAGGTCTCGAGGTTATAAAACCTTCATTCCTGCTCAACTCAGCTGAGCATGAACTTTTCTCTGCTGATAAATATGAAAATGCCAACTAATTTTGGCATTTTCATATAAATCAGCAGAGAAAATTTCATACCTAGCCAAACTGAGCAAGAAAACAACTGTACCTGTCAGTAATTTGCTATCTATTAGTAGGTAAAACTTCATGTTCAGCGGAGAAAAAAGTTTTATAGCCTCGAGGCCTGATCTATTTCCCCAAAATTTTGAAGCTGACACTTAAAGCGCCAAACATTAAATCAGCTGACTTTTCAAACGGCGTAGACCTTGATGGGGAGGCTTAAAATGAGCCGTCTACTATGCATACGCTATATGCCAGCTACTTTTTTTGAATTCCCAATATGATGTACTATGCTTGGACAAAACATTTTAGCGCTTTAGGGGTTAAGCAGTGGAGCAAATTCTACATATAGAAAGGTACCAAATTATGATTTAACTAAACTTATGTATGCGGTTCCTATACCTTCCTTCCTACAGGTTCCAACGACGTTAACGTAACCTTGATTACAAATGCATAGATCTTGATTACACATGGCGTTAGCGTCGTTACACACGTTGTCAGACAGACAATGTCCTCCGTTATTACCGGCTGAAAATGCATTACTTGAAATTATACTAAGTAATAACATGAACCGCGACACGACAAAACCAGCGAAGACTCAGATCAGCCTGGGCAGTCACCCAGTCTGATCGCCTGGCTGATTGGAGTCTTTGCTGTGCGCTTGATGGGTAACTATGGGTCTCAGCTAACAATTAGGACAGCGAAGACTCTTATCAGACTAGGCGGATTCCTAGGCTGATCTGAATCTTCGCCGGGCGCAGATGCCACTTTGTATGTTTTGTCCTGTCACTGCTCACATATGCTGGGTATTTGCAAACGATACTGGATATACAGAGAAAAATATAGATTTTTTTCACAAAACCTACCTTTATTGAAGCTATAGGAAATCTATTACTTTTCCCATCATCATTTCTGGGGCTATAATCTACTTTTATTACGCAAAATAATACTTGAAATGTTAATAGAGATAAGCTGATTCAATGTCGGGACGTTAAAATTAGTGTTGTTCCAACGTGGTGTGGCTGCAAGGATCCAACACTTTACTATCATGTTAGTTTTAGCCCATTTATGCCCAGTGGAATGTTCTATCCTTACCAAATAGATGAGTACATTTCTCAACAAGACCTGTCCGTGTACAGGATAGCTCGCCTGCAGCGCATTGCCCATCACATAATAAAACTTTAACCAAAACATCCAATCCGGACGCCGACGCCAACGCGGACGCGGACGCCAGGGTGACAACAATAGCTCTTCCTGAACGTTCGTTCAGGCGAGCTAATAAAGGGTGTCTGGTTTAGTTTATTTTTATCATCTTTATTTCAATTAAAGAGAAATGCCCATTTGTTTTCTGAAAATAGTGTAGACCCTGATCAGATGCCGCATTCTGTGGCGTCTGATCAGGGTCTCCACTGTTTGTCTATGTCCCACTTACGGGACGCTAGGCATTATGGGTTAACTATATTTACCTAAAAACTTCTATCTAAATAATAACGTATCTGGTCGTGTGTAAAAATCCGATTGCAAATTGGCAAACAGTACCAATTCCAATTCGACGGCTACTTTTACAGGAATTCTTCTCTCAGTCTACTCTGTTTGCTAGGCACACAACGTCGTATCAACATTGAACCAACTTTGAATCAAAATAATCTGTCTGATTCAATATTAAATAGAAACTGATTCAAAGATCCATGTCATGGAGGTGAGTCAACGTTTATCTAATATCTAATGCTACTTCAATGGTGATGACGCTGAATCAATGTTGATTCAGTGCCTTTTTTTTATTTCGTTGTTGGTTTGTTTGCTTTTCAACGTGTTTTGTCCACCGGGCTCTCCCACTGGCGTTGCTTCGACGTTGATTAAACGTCATTTTAAAGCTGTATGTCAACAAAGAAGTCTATGTCCCCAGTATTTTTGCTTGCTATACCTTGTATCCTACAAGTTCCATTAACGTCAACGAAACCTGGACGGCAGCTGCATAGAGACTCTGGGTTGCACACGGCATTGGCATCATTGCACATGTTATCAGGTAGACAGGCCCCACCATTATTGCCCGCTAAAATGAAAAAAAGACCATAGTGACAACTACATGTACATTAAAAGACATATTTTGGAAATTCACAGATCTATTTGAATATACATGTGTATTGCAGATATAATTCTCGGCAAATTTATCGCTGTTTCGTACATCCTACCTTTTCAAATATGTAAAGCAAAAATTAAATCAAATTAAATATAAAACAACAATTTTTCATTTGAAAAAAGAACAATAACCGGTATAATGAATGTATTTGTTTGGTACTCCAATGATCTAGAAACCAACGCAATTCAGTATGCATGGAACATTTTCTTTATCGTACTGCAAGAAAGCGGAGGTTCTAAGGATGTATGAGCCGCGACTCGATAAAACAAACCAAGTGGCATGTGGGTAAAGCAAAGACTCAGATCAGCTTGGGCATCAGCCCAGTCAGATCAGTCTTCGCATGGAGCTAACTTTAGACCCTTAGCTATCCTTTAAGCGCATATAGCAGAGTCTGGTCAGACTGGGCGGAATGCACAGGCTGATCAGAGGCTTTGCTAGGCGCTATGCCACTTTCTTGGTTTTGTCGTGTTGCTGTTCGTTTCATTGATAGATGTATAAGAAAACATTGCTTTGAAATTATGTGCCCATAAAAGCGTGTGTTTTAATTTATTTCCTTGCTCTACCTGGTATCATACAAGTTCCATTTACGTCAACGTAGCCTGCACGACATATACACACATCTTGGCTACATATGGCGTCAGCGTCATTGCACTGGTTGTTAGGCAGACAAGCCCCTCCGTTACTACCGTCTAAAAATAAAACGTCATAGTTACAACTTTGTTTCATGGCATATGCCGGGATTTCGACTTAGTACAAGAAAACTTAAAAGATGTACATGTAATTTCTCGGCAATCTATTACTTTATTGATTTAATAGCGCAAATATGTTGTTTCTTGGCAATTTTGCATAAACTATCTTTATAGCGCAAGTATGCTGTTTCTTGGCAATTGTGCATACACTATCTTAATAGTGATAACTTTTTTATGTAATTTAGTGGCATTTTTCGAAAATATTCTGATAACACAAACACCTTTCATGTTAAAGAAAACATAGCAGTTAATGGACAGACTCGGAGCCAGGAGGCGCAAGTTATGCATTCGTTCCCTTGATCCTCTTGGGACACGTAGGCATGAGAAACAGAACAACATAAACATGGCAGTTCATGAAGCTATTTAAATCGAATGTGGTAAATTATTTCCTTTCATGGTTAAGGTGAAACGTAACAGTTTCAGTGGAGGTAACTGGCATTTTTTTTTTCAGTTTTTGCCTCCTTTTAGATTGGGGTCAACTCTCAAAGGAAAGAATTTGCTTCTTTAGGAGCAAATTCTTTCCTTTGGGGTAGACCCTAATTTAAACTAGGAGTTTCTCCGTCCAGGGAAGCAAACAGGAATTCAAAGGTTATTTCCCTTTGCAAAATGTCGAAACACGGCAGTGTCCGCGCTCATCTTAATATTCACTCTCTCAATGCATATGAGACGTTCTCAGTTAAGCTGGGCCATTCGCGGACAAAAATGGCCATATATACAACCACGCCAGAATTCAAGAAAAAATCACGACCATAATGCTCATTATGTCTGCTTCAAAGCTTTGAAATGTTTGCAGATAATAGTTTTAGATTGTGGAATACCAACAATGTTTAGAGGCATACCCTAACAATTAGAATTGGCGTATTTTATGACGTTATTTAGATACGTTGAAGGACGATGTCGCATACGATTTCTTTGACATGCGTAGCATTGCACATTTACTAATCTACTGACATTGATTATTTTGGCGGGTTTTAATTTAAAATGTTTTTCTTTGCTTTTTGGAAGAAAGGGGTTTTCTATGAAGCGCTGCTCTATCAAATGACGTCAACGCTTTCAAAACGTGGTCTTAGTGACGTTGTGACGTAGGTTACGTGTGACGTAAGTTACAGTGCACACTTTTTAACGTTTTTATACCATTTAATGTTTCATTGCATGAAATCTAAGCACACCATCTTGTAGCTGTTACTAGGCAGGATTTTGCACATGAGTTCCAGAGCGATTGCTTTGCTCAGTTTGAAATAAAGCCCGTGACGTAAGGTTACATTCTTACAGAAAAATGCTGGGGTGATGTATTTTGAAGTCGAGTAAAATATACAAAATGGAGCAAAGGGGGTGCCTATAAGGCCTTTTTTCTGCCCAAGAGCAAAATGTTTTATTTTCAGCTGATGATTAGACTATAGTGTCCTCTATACTGAATCAATAGTGGTTAAGCTCCGTAAGCCCTACTTTTGGAATAATGGGGTTATTAAAGTGGGTGGGGTAAATCAACATGAACCAGGGGTGTCATATTATAAGCTATATTTCTCCTTCAGATTTAATGGCATTCATAAATACCTTCCTTTATAAGTTGAAGTAATGTCTTTGGTGACATCTTTTTTAAAATTCTATCTTTTAAAGTAAAATCTTATGTCTGCAGAATTTCTTTTAGAGACACTGTCAATTTTCATTAATTTTGGTACTTTGAATTCAATATATCCTACCATATCTCTAGAACCAATGGATGACTTCTTACCAAACTGACATGGGTTCACCGTTGGAAGAGTGCAAACTGTTGATTAAATTTTGGTGACCTTGACCTTTGTTTCAAGGTCACGGTAAGACTTATAATGTCAATTTTAAGTCAAGTTTTGTCCATTGTCTACACAGTAGCTCCTAAACTGATATGAAATCATGACCAAAGTGGCCTAAATCAACAATTATGAGGAGTTAGAGCACTTGTTATGATCAAATGGCCATGACATCATCTTCAAGGTCAAGGTCAAGGTTAGACTAGACAGAGTTTAACTTATAATCTCACACAGCTAGTAAGCAGAAATTTAACAAATATGTATGTTTCTATTTGTAAATCAATGCTTACTATGCATGTAATGACCTTGACCTTGATCTGAAGGTCACCAGTATATTCAGAAGTTCATTATTTTACAACAGACTTTTCTATAACCTTTAAGTTTAACCCAATTCTATTTCATCATGTTTGGCTAATACTGACCTTCAGACCAAGGTCAAGGTCATTCTGTGCACATTTAATATTGATTTTCAAATGAAAACACTCAGATTTGGTACATTTCTGTCGACTGATTGATGAAATCTATGATTCAACTCTGTTTAGTCTAGCCATGACCTTGACCTTGAAGATGATGTCATGGCCATTTAATCATGATGTCATGGCCATTTAATCATAACTAGTGCTCTAACTCCTCATAATGTTTTATTTAGGCCACTTTGGGGACAAGTCCATATCAATTCAGGAGCTACTATGTATACAATGGCCAAAACTTGACTTAAAATTGACATTTTAAGTCTTACTGTGACCTTGAAACAAAGGTCAAGGTCACCAAAATTTAATCAACAATTTGCACTCTCCCAACGGTGAACCCATGCTAGTTTGGTAAGAAGCCATCCATTGGTTCTAGAGATATGGTAGAGTATATTGAATTCAAAGTACCAAAAATTAATGAAAATTGACAGTGTCTCTAAAAGAAATTCTGCAGACATTAGATTTTACTTTGAAAGATAGAATTTGAGAAAAGATGTCACCAAAGACATTACTTCAACTTATAAAGAAAGGTATTTATGATGCCATTAAATTTGAAGGAGAAATATAGCTTATAATATGACACCCCTGGTTCATGCTGATTTACCCCACCCACTTTAATAACCCCATTATTCCAAAAGTAGGGCTTACGGAGCTTAACCACTATTGATTCAGTATAGCGGATACTATAGTCTAATCATCAGCTGAAAATAAAACATTTTGCTCTTGGGCAGAAAAAGGGCCTTATAGGCACCCCCCCTTTGCACAAATGATATAAAGTATTGAGGAACACATATTTCTACGTGTGATCTCGTAAGTTTTATGATGCCCGGTCATTTTAGTTAATACATTTATCATGAATTTACCGCTGTGACGTAGGTTACATAAAATTTGCGACATTAGTTCCCAGTCTCATTTCGTAGCAAAAACTACCCTTTAGATATTGGTTAAGCGGGGAAATATGTAAGAAATCACAGGGATTTGATAATGGAACTCGATTTTAAGCAGTGGTTTATCTTTTTTAGCCGTGCGGTGTTCATATCTATGCAACGGCAATATTGCGACATTTAAAAACGTCGCCTTTTAAACCAGGGTACCATTATTCGAACCAAAGTTAAAAATGTCTAACAAAACGCATGCATGTCTTGGTACTTTTATCTACTTCTTTAGACAGAGGGCTACTTGTCAGAGGGTAAACAGGACCGTTATTTTGTAATTTAAAGAAAGGTAATACGAAGGACAAAATTAATTGCTAATGGCCCAGCTTAACTGAGAACGTCTCACATGGCCATTCATAATTACCCTCCTATCGTCCAGATATGACTGAAATGCTGTTTAAAAGGACGTCAAACCGCCAAGCCATCCACATAAATGGATACAGATTTTAATTCTGCAAGCACCGCATAACTTACCCTCTGGGCCAACAACCGTAAAGACTAGAGGAAAGCTCGACCCCAGGAGAAGAGATAGAAATAAAGTAGGTGTCATCTTAGTTCTACATGTACCCACATTCCGCTAGTAGCAACGTTTTACTTGTTACTGGCTTTTAAACGCTGTTCTCTGAAAAAGGAAACAGCGTAATGTAGAAAGTTATTGTACGAGCATTAAAATAATCTGATCAGTTGCGCGTCCTGAAAATATTTTAGGAATAACTATGTTATGAACAAACCTACCAATAATAAGTGCAGTCTTGTCAGAGGTTCATAGCACTTTTCCCAGCAGGAACATGACGTCGGTTCAATATCATTACGACGTCATGTGCCCGCTGAGTTATATCTATAGTCTTGTTGAGTTGCGTTTTATCTGTTTAGACTATTAATGCGCGAGAGTGGTTTTGGCCCCCAGTTTGGGCCTTTGTATTTCGCATAGTCTTGTGATAAATAGAAGCTGGAGAAGGCAGAATTGATCTTTTTACAAAACATTACCTGATCGCACCAAGAAAGCGGATAGTCCAAGGATGTAAAATACCTCGTCCGTTTGTTTTGTTTAATTTATTTATTCATTCACAAATTCAAACTACCAGTGATAAATAGCAGAATGCTAGTTTCGAGTTACGTGTTGCTGTAAGTAAAGTGCTAAAAACTTCCTGCTTTCTATAATCATTTACATAAAACTTTATAAATGATTCGGAATTTTTCAATAGGAATTGTGTATCAATCTTTCAATAGAAAGGTAGTTTAATGCATTCGACATATGAGGCATGCTATGGAAAATAAAAGGCCATAGACCACATGTCAGCCGACGTTTGGCTGAAGTTGAAAAAAGGGATAACTCTCTCAAAAAACAGCACAATGAAACATCTGAAATCTCATGCTCATCGTCAAGTCATGGTAAAATGACTTTCATTATGTAAAATCAATCCGATAAAAATGTGGCAGGAGTTGCAAACACAATGTCTAAGTAAGCAAGGGCCATAACTCTATCAAAATAAAAACCAATAAAAATACAAAACCATATACACATCTACATATCATACAAAGACACTCTGCATAATTTCAAATGATTTAAGGGAACAATGTAGACAGATATGCAGACACAAGATAGGAATTACTACTACCTAAAAAGGGGAACAACTCTGTTGGGTTTCTAAGGTGTATGGGGGCACACCTCTATGTTTAAAGGTCCTTTTGAAACGGAAACAACTTTTTAGAATTCCTATTTCCTTCCCTGGCCAACAAAACCCTTCTAAAAGGGGTCTGCTTTTACAGAAAAGAATTTGCTCCTACAGGACCAAGAATCGACCCCTATTGAGAAAGGATGCAAAATCAGGAATGATAAAGTTAATTCCCCTTAAATGTGCCCATGCACCTTAAACACCTATGTAGTAAAATGTCAAACTATTCGGTTTACGGATGTATAGGCGGATTTGAGACTTTGGTGGTCGACGATGCTTTGAGACGTATTTTTTCTCGTGTCACTGCTCACTGTACATGTAAACGATACCCAGCCAAACGCAAAATGTGAACACAAAAGGCAGAACGATAGATGATATTCTATATGACATTTTTTCTCTCTCGTCACTGTTCATGTAGAAGATACTCCATATTCCTGTAGCAACACGTAAAATGTTGCCACAAAGGGCATAGAAGGATAGATATTATTCTTATCTCATTAGGATCCCCGGAAGCTCAGTAGGTAAAGCGCTGGACTGCTGATCTAGCGGTCCCGGCTTTAAGACCCGCTGGAGGCGGACATTTTTCCAACCCCAAACGGGGTTCCATTGCACTCGGCCTTTCATTATCACCCTCCCATCATCCCGATATGACTCAAATACTATGAAATCGCAAGTATATCATTATGCCATACACCTATCCAATTGTGATGATAACATTTACTTTCGGAGTCCTTTCATCTCTTCAATTGTTTTGAAACTGGCCAAATAGAGTAAGATAAAACAAAATCTTAAGAAAAAATAATAATCACCATCTTAACAGTTAACAAGAGGGCCATGGTGGCCCTGAATCGCTCACCTGAGCATTAATCAGTTCACTGGCTCTGGTGAAGATTTATAAGAGTTTTTACCATACTAACATTTGACCTAGTTTTTGACCCGACATGACCCAGTTTCGAACTTGGCCTGGATATTGTAAGAATAAACATTCTATCACAGTTTCATTGAGATTGGATCAAAACTGTGCCCTCTGGAGCGTATACAAGGTCGTTCTTATATTTGACCTAGTGACCAAGTTTTTGACCTGACAAGACCCCATTTCATACTCTACCTAGATTTCATTAAGATAAACATTCTGACAGAGTTTCATGAAGATTGGATCAAAACTGTGCCCTCTAGGGTGTACACAAAGTTTTTCTAAGATTTGACTTTGAGCCGACGTGACTCAGTTTCATAGGGGGCTTAGATATATGGACAATAAACATTTTGACATAGTTTCATGAAGATTGGATCAAACCTTTACCTTCTAGTGCTTACACAACGTTTTTCTAAGATTTGACCTAGTGACCTAGTTTTTTACCCGACATGACCTACTTTCAAACTTGGCCGAGAGTTTATGAAGATAAACATTCTGACAAAGATTCATAAAGATTGGATCAAAACTGTGTCCTCTAGAGCATAAACAAGGTTTTTCTATGATTTGACCTAGTGACCTAGTTTTCGACCCGACATGACCCAGTTTCAAACTTGTTCTACATTTTATGAGGATAAACATTCTGACAAAGTTTCATGAACTTTGAATCAAAACTGTGCCTTCTAGAGCGCACACAAGGTTTTTCTAAGATTTGACCTAGTGACCTAGTTGATGACTCGACATGACCCAGTTTCGAACTTGGCCTAGAGTTAATGGAGATAAACATTCTGACAATGTTTCATAAAGATTGGATCAAAACTGTATCCTCTAGAGCGTACACAAGGTTTTTCTATGATTTGACCTAGTGACCTAGTTTTAAACCCGACGTGACCCAGTTTCAAACTTGTTCTAGATATTATGAGGATAAACATTCTGACAAAGTTTCATGAACTTTGGATGAAAACTGTGCCTTCTAGAGCGTACACAAGGTTTTTCTAAGATTTGACCTAGTGACCAAGTTTTTGACCCGACATGACCCAGTTTCAAACTTATCCTACATATTATGAGGATAAACATTCTGACAAAGTTTCATGAACTTTGGATCAAAACTGTGTCCTCTAGAGCGTACACAAGGTTTTTCTATGATTTGACCTAGTGACCTTGTTTTTGACCCGACATGACCTACTTTCAAATTTGGCCAAGAGTTTATGAGAGTCAACATTCTAACAAAGTTTCATAAAGATTAGATCAAAACTGTGTCCTCTAGAGCGTACACAAGGTTTTTCTATGATTTGACCTAGTGACCTAGTTTTTGACCCGACATGACCCAGTTTCAAACTTGTCCTACATATAATGAGGATAAACATTCTGACAAAGTTTCAAGAACTTTGGATCAAAACTGTGCCTTCTAGAGTGTACACAAGGCTTTTTTAAGATTTGACCTAGTGACCTAGTTTTTGACCCAACAAGACTCAGTTTCGAACTTGGCCTAGAGTTTATAGAGATAAATATTCTGACATTGTTTCAAAAAGATTGGATCAAAACTGTGTCCTCTAGAGCGTACACAAGGTTTTTTATATGATTTGACCTAGTGACCTAGTTTTTGACCAGACATGACCCAGTTTCAAACTCATCCTAGATATAACAAGCATAAACTTTTTGATTAAGTTTCATGAACTTTGGATCAAAACTGTGCCTCATAGAGCATACACAAGGCTTTTCTAAGATTTGACCTAGTGACCTAGTTTTAGACCCGACATGACCCAGTTTCAAACTTGGCCTTGAGTTTATGGATATAAACATTCTGACAAAGTTTCATAAAGATTGGATCAAAACTGTGTCCTCTAGAGCGTACACAAGGTTTTTCTATGATTTGACGTAGTGACCTAGTTTTAGACCCAGTTTCGAACTTGTCCTAGATACTATGAGAATAAACATTCTGACAAAGTTTCATGAACTTTGGATGAAAACTGTGCCCTCTAGAGCGTACACAAGGTTTTTCTAAGATTTGACCTAGTGACCTAGTTTTTGACCCGACAGAACCCAGTTTCGAACTTGGCCTAGATTTTATGGACATAAACATTCTGACAAAGTTTCATGAACTTTGGATCAAAACTGTTCTCCAGAGCGTACACAAGGTTTTTCTATGATTTGACCTAATGACCTAGTTTCAGATCCGACGTGACCCAGTTTCGAATTAGTCCTAGATACTATGAGGATAAACATTCTGACAAAGTTTCATGAACTTTGGATGAAAACTGTGCCCTCTAGAGCGTACACAAGGTTTTTCTAAGATTTGACCTAGTGACCTAGTTTTTGACCCGACATGACCCAGTTTCGAACTTGGCCTAGATTTTATGGACATAAACAATCTGACAAAGTTTCATAAAGATTGGATCAAAACTGTGTCCTCTAGAACGTACACAAGGTTTTTCTATGATTTGACCTAGTGAACTAGTTTTAGACCCAGTTTCGACCTTGTCCTAGATACTATGAGAATAAACATTCTGACAAAGTTTCATGAACTTTGGATGAAAACTGTGCCCTCTGGAGCGTACACAAGGTTTTTCTAAGATTTGACCTAGTGACCTAGTTTTTGACCCGACATGACCCAGTTTCAAACTTGGCCTAGATTTAATATACATAAACATTCTGACAAAGTTTCATAAAGATTGGATCAAAACTGTGTCCTCTAGAGCGTACACAAGGTTTTTCTATGATTTGACCTATTGACCTAGTTTTAGACCCGACGTGACCCAGTTTCGATCTTGGCCTAGAGTTTATGGAGATAAACATTCTGACAAAGTTTCATAAAGATTGGATCAAAACTGTGTCCTCTAGAGCGTACACAAGGTTTTTCTATGATTTGATCTAGTGACCTAGTTTTAGACCCCACGTGACCCAGTTTCCAACTTGTCCTAGATACTATGAGGATAAACATTCTGACAAAGTTTCATAAAGATTGGATCAAAACTGTGTCCTCTAGAGCGTACACAAGGTTTTTCTATGATTTGACCTAGTGACCTAGTTTTTGACCCGACATGACCTACTTTCAAACTTGGCCTAGAGTTTATGGAGATAAACATTCTGACAAAGTTTCATAAAGATTGGATCAAAACTGTGTCCTCTTGAGCGTACACAAGGTTTTTCTATGATTTGACCTAGTGACCTAGTTTTAGACCCCATGTGACCCAGTTTCAAACTTGTACTAGATACTATGAGAATAAACATTCTGACAAAGTTTCATGAACTTTGGATGAAAACTGTGCCCTCTAGAGCGTACACAAGGTTTTTCTAAGATTTGACCTAGTGACCTAGTTTTTGACCC
The DNA here is from genome assembly GCA_963989385.1 of Ctena decussata. Lineage (NCBI taxonomy): Eukaryota > Metazoa > Mollusca > Bivalvia > Lucinida > Lucinidae > Ctena > Ctena decussata. The sequence continues at coordinate 66,632,255 of OZ022502.1, read as the reverse complement.
GACATGACCCAGTTTCAAACTTGGACTAGATTTTATGGACATAAACATTCTGACAAAGTTTCATAAAGATTGGATCAAAACTGTGTCCTCTAGAGCGTACACAAGGTTTTTCTATGATTTGACCTAGTGACCTAGTTTTAGAACCAAAGTGACCCAGTTTCGAACTCGTCCTAGATACTATGAGGATAAACATTCTGACAAAGTTTCATGAATTTTGGATGAAAACTGTGCCCTCTAGAGCGTACACAAGGTTTTTCTAAGATTTGACCTAGTGACCTAGTTTTTGACCCGACATGACCCAGTTTCGAACTTGGCCTAGATTTAATATACATAAACATTCTGACAAAGTTTCATAAAGATTGGATCAAAACTGTGTCCTCTAGAGCGTACACAAGGTTTTTCTATGATTTGACCTAGTGACCTACTTTTAGACCCGACGTGACCCAGTTTCGATCTTGTCCTAGATACTATGAGAATAAACATTCTGACAAAGTTTCATGAACTTTGGATGAAAACTGTGCCCTCTAGAGCGTACACAAAGTTTTTCTAAGATTTGACCTAGTGACCTAGTTTTTGACCCGACATGACCCAGTTTCAAACTTGGCCTAGATTTTATTAAGACTAACATTCTGACAAAGTTTCATAAAGATTGGATCAAAACTGCCCGCTAGAGTGTACACAAGCAAAAGTTGACGGACGTCCGGACGTCCGGACGTCCGTCCGGACGTACGACGGACGACGGACATCAGGGTATCCCAAAAGCTCACCCTGAGCACTTTGTGCTCAGGTGAGCTAAAAATATATACATCATAACCCCCACAATTCTTTCCAAGTCAACTATCAATCACATATTTTAGAAAGTATAAATGAGCCGCGACACGACAAAACCAACAATGTGGTTGTGCGCCCAGCGCAGACTCAGATCAGCCTGGGCATCCGCCCAGTCTGATCAGAGTCTTCGCTGTCCACATGGAGGTAGCTGAGACCCTTAGCTACCCTTTAAGCGCTTAGTGAAGTGTCTTATCAGACTAGGCGGATGTCCAGGCTGATCTGAGTCTGCGCTGGGCGCACGACCACATTGTTGGTTTTCTCGTGTCGCGGCTCAAATATACAGTGCTACATGTAACGAGGGGTAAGAAGGCCAATTTAGTCCAAAAATCTATAAATCTCAATAATAAAATAAGTTGTGAACTTTATGTCTAACACTGCCATTTTTACCTCCCTTCTCAATAGGGGTCCATTCTTAAAGAAAAGAATTTGCTCTTTTATGAGCAAATTCTTTCATTTAGGACTCGACACCACTTTGGAAGACCTATGTCACGCAGCAATCAGGAAGTCACAAATCTTGTCTTGATGAAAATGACGGAAAACCATGGCGGTGTAGTTATATACAAGTTCAGTTGATATCTCAAGGGATGTGTTTATAAAACTAATAGCAAACAGGGTAGAATTTGCTTCATGTATTTCAACATAACTTAGCGCCAGTATGAAAGGTTTGGTTGGGTTTCTTTCTGGATGTAAACCTATCTCATACAAAACATGTTTAGCACGTGTGATACAGGTAGTGGCTCTAACTAGCGCACAATCTCTCCGTATCATCATCATATTTCAATTCTCATATCGACGTTACCCCCGCACCTCAGCGGAACGTATCCATAGCCGCAGTAACGGGGCGCCGAGCGTCCGTCCAATCTATACATTTGCAATCTACTTACATAGCAGAACATCCGTACAGTTGCTCTCCAGTATGTAAATTATACTCAGTATGTACAAAACAAATTCAAATATATGGCTCGTATGCTTCGGTTTACATATATGTGGGTTTTTATTATTATTATTATTATTATTATTATAATTATTATTATTATTATTGTTGCTATTATTATTACTACCACTATAGCTTTCGGGACATTTATTATTATTATTATTATTATTATTGTTGCTATTTTTATTACTACCACTATAGCTTTCGGGACATTACCATATCTAAACAAAACATTTTTTTCGGATCTCACACTTGCTTATGCAAAACAAGTACCAGGGGTAAAAGAAGCAGTGAAAGAACGGGTATAAGCTCCGTCGTTCATATACTGCACCCAAGATACGGTACGCCTCTAATACCCACTGCCACTACAGCCATATATCCATGGGTAACCTTTTCTCTACTACACAGAGTTCACAGTGTCTTGACAGGCATTGTATGGCACTGTTACGACATAACCTATATAAGCCGGACCATTTACCTATATAAGCCGGGCCATGAAACAGCATTTGCCATGGACAGTGCATAACAGGACTATATAACGCCCAATTTATACGAGAATAAATATTACATTATACTGTTCGGTAAAGCTTCTTTCCAGCTTGTAAATACGTTTCACGTCGGAACAGTTCTCTACGGCTTTGTTCCGGTATGCTTTGATAAGTTTCTCTACAGAATGGTGTGCTTCTAATACCAGAAGTGGCCATCTTACATGTATATGTAAACCTTTCTGTCAATGTGGCTTGCCTGCTGCACGAGTGGTTGGTTTTGCAAGTTCTTTCGAGCTTTAAATTTGGTTTTCATCAAGTATGCATGCGGTAAAGAGCTTGCAAAGCGTAACCATTCATCAAAAATTATCACATCAAAATATATTTTTTTTCTCGGCTATTGAACATCTCCGCATTTGATGACTTGGTTAAGGTAAATGGATACACCTCATGTTTATCCGCCAGTGTCACAAAGGCGAACAACTTTCGTGACTTCCTCTTTGCTTCCCTGGAGGACGAACTATCCGATGGGGGTCTATTCTAATTATGTTTCTGAGGTTTATCGAAGTGTAAACTATATTGGGTCACTAGCAAAGTTAACATGAACCCCTTCGGATTTGCTAGTGACCCAATGTAGTTTATACTTCGATAAACTACGTTGGGTCACGTGCAAAGTGAATGAACCGGGTTCATGTTAACTTTGCTAGTGACCCAGTGTAGTTTACACTTCGATAAACATCAAAAAAATTAAGTTCATTGCTTATATTTACATTCGTTTCCATCAAAACCTTGATGAAAAATCTTATATAAGTGCTAAAATTGAAGCAGTAAAAACATGTACACGCATTTTTTCTGGTAACATCGGAACAGCGTGAATGACGTCAAGGCGTCGCCGACGTCCAATCAGAGTGTAGATGTCATTGTTTATTTTGACGTCATTGACGTCGCGTGGCTCAATGTAATTATTGGAATGTAAACTTCATAAGTTCCAATGGTCTACTATAGGACGTTTTAGTAAATACACCAAGAATGTAAATATAAGGAAATAATTTACTCCTAGAGGAGCAAATTATTTCTTTAAGAGAAGACCCATTTTGAAAAGGGGGTCCAAATGAAAATGGCAGAGTTGTTTCTCCTGGAAGTATGATGCACATTCCAAAGGACTCGAAAATGCTTCAAGTCAAAATATTATAAATGTCAAATAACTTTCAGTGTTTAGAACTGACCAGTTGCGAACATCATAGGGTATTAACCAGTCCACCAATTTTCGCTTCCTGCAGAAACTGTCCGTCATATTTGGCTTCCGCCGAGACTGTCCGCGATCTCTTGCTTCCTGCTGAGACCTGTACAGGATAAATGGCTTCCTGCAGAGACTGTCCGCGGCAGGAAGCAGAGTCACGCGGACATTCTCGGCGGGAAGCCATTTTTAGAGGACAGTAGTCTCTGGAGGAAGCAAGAGATCGCGGACAGTCTCGGCGGCCAAATATGACGGACAGTCTCTGCAGGAAGCTAAAATTGGCGGACTGGTTTATACCCTGTGAACACTGCAACGTGTTTATCAATCATTCCCCATAAATAATCGAAACATGTCTTAGAGGGTAATCTAACAGGACACAAAAAATGTCTACTTGGCAAAGTGCTGCTGATTCGGTTTTACTGTGCGAGCCTTTCGTCAACTTTTGTCATTTTTCGAGTGTGCGCTTTTGGTTTTGAGACGGGATGTGGGATTTGATTTTATTAATTCCTGATCATTGCCTAGGTTTTTTCTTTGAAGACACTGATCCCTTATACATGTTTATTTGCACTGCCCGTTGGTACAAGGGGACCAAAAAGTGGCTGCTAAAGATAGGTGACCCCTATTAGAGTGAACTTGAAATGTTAGAAAAATTTGCGACATGTCGTTGGAAGCTTAAGACCGGCACGCCCTAAATAAGTTCATTTGTACTGAACTTTTGTGCCAGGAACCCCTAAAAAGGTGGCTGCTAAAGATAGGTGACCCCTTAACAGTGAGGCCCCTACAGATGAGTGCTACAGATTCGACTGTACATGTATGTTACAGATCCACGTGGTCATAGCAAGCCGCTCCATAAAGGTTTCGCATAACAGGGGAGCCTCAGATCAGCCTGCCCTTCCACGCAGTCTAATCAGTGTACTTCCTGTTTACAATAGCCCTAGAAAAATGTAAATGATCTGATCGTAGTGTTCTGATGTGCTAGCTGAGCTCGAACATTTACCAGAAGGTTTAGATTAAATATATTGTATTGTATTTTCACAATCGAATCACAACTTAATCACATAGTTTTTGCCGGAAGGTTCACTTAATTAAATACATGTAGTGCAAGTTTATACTGAGATTTTGCTATTTGGTTTGTGTAGGTAACTAAGTACAGAAACAGTTTTGGTAACCCTGCTCATACAAGTATGAAATAGTATCTTCGCAAGCTGAGCTCATCGCTCCGTAAACGCCATCTTCGCAAGCCAAGGGTGCTAAGTCAACATTGTTCCTTGCGTCCGAAAGAACCAAAGTGGACTTAGTACCCTTGTCTTACAAAGATGTGCACGTAAGGAACAAAGTGAACTAAGAAGTCCAGGCTTGCAAATATGGTAGAATAGTTACATCGTTGCAAAATAAATTATCATTTTTAACAAATTTTCCTTTTTTTTTCCTCTATAATGCAGGTGCATTATTATGGACCCATAGAGATCATGTTGCAAAAATTTGAAAGGACGTACAAGTGCTGCAAATATGGCCAGACATCGGAGTAAAGATTTCATAACGCGACGTTTCTAACACGTTTTTATTTGGTAGGGTGCTGGGAATTAAGTTGCTGATTTTATTAAATTTTCTATTTAAAAAAAGTCTAGCTTAATTACATTCTCAATGGTGTAATATAAAACCTGTAATCGTTGGATCACTATAAAACTGCAAGAAAAGTTGCGGATCTGGCAACCTGCGTACAAGTGCATTCTGATCAGACTGCTAAAGCAGCTACGCAACCTTGGAAACAAGCGCGAAAGGCAAAACTTCTGATCTCTTCGTCATTTAACCCTTAATGCGCCAAAAAGCAGACAACAGTATTTACGTCTGCAGAATTTCAAAAAATGTTCCGTCCAAGCGATATCATATTGAGAATTCGAACACTAGAGGGCAAACAGTGTAGATTCAGATGAGGTGGCTCATGATGAGCCACCTCATCTGGATCTACACTGTTTGCCAATTCAACGATTTTAATTTTTGGCGCTTTAAGGGTTAAACAAAGGAAAGAGGCCTTTGTGACCTCTTTATTCCATGGTCGACGTTAAATCAATACTAAACCAACGTTGAATCAACGTCGTTATGTTGACTCAACGTTGATTTAATAGTGAATCAACGTTGTGTGCCTAATGGCGATCCCTTTTCTGGAATATGGCTCGATGTGCTGTCTCAAAGTAGCGTCAAACTCAAAACAACCAACCAACCAAGTAAAATGAACGAACAAATTCTTTCCCTTTAATGATGGTCCCTGGTAGTACTAAAATAGCAGAGTTGCTTCCCTTGAAGGTGCACCGAGTCAATTTAATTTAATAAGACTCTTATCAACGTCATTTGAGCCGCGACACGAGAAAATCAGCAATGTGGTTGTGCGCCCAGCGAAGATGAGATCAGCCTGAGCATCCGTCCTGTTTGACTAGACTCTTCGTTAAGTGCTCAAAGGTAAGCTAAGGATCTAAGCTACTTCCATGCGGACAGCGAAGACTCTGATCAGACTTGGCGGCCTTTAAGCGCTTAGTGAAGAGTCTGATCAGACTGGGTAGATGGCCAGGCTGATCTGAGTCTGCGCTGGGCGCACAACCACATTGTTGTTTTATCGTGTCGCGGCTCATTTTTAATATCTTTTTATCTTTTTCTCACTTTTTTTTGACTGGTCTGAGTCATTCCCAGTTATGTCTTTATTTATTATTTTTACCGCTTCGCAGGAAAACATGTCATGTACATGTATGAACAACGACATCTCCAATCCATCAGTGAATCAGCGCAGTGTGTTTGACGTCTTCCGTGTCTATATCAATATTCTATGCAACCTGTTGAAACTATACAGTGAAAAGCGAACACATTCATCAGACTTTGCCGACGCGCAGTTTGATCTGTGTCTCGACTGTGCGCACTTGGTAAACGGCCCATGGGCCCGTTTGATGGTGACATGGATTACCTATTATTTTTGCTATTATCATAATCCTATGTCACCATCCGTCACGGAGCTTGATATATTTTGTAAGAGCGATCATATCTCTAACACACTTGCTAAACGCACAATTCCATTCCCATCTGGTAATTAAAAGTCCAAGCTTCTGTTAATTCCCAGCAGGCACATGACGTTGAAATGACGTCGTGCTGACGTTGATGCGACGTAATGACGTCGCATCGACGTCACTGCGACGTCATTTTGACGTAATGTGCCCGCTGGTAATAGATAGCCACAACTTAAAAGTATAACAATGCTATTCGACTAACACGCATCTAAAGTTATTGATACAAAAATCCAGTCTTTTGAAACATCTGAGAGTGGCCAAACCGAAATTTTAGTTTGGCCATTTTCAGAAGTTTCTCGATAGATCAGTTAGTTCTTTTTCTTGAATGCCAATAGTGTGCACAAATATGTATCACATGCATACATACGAAAAGCATTGTTATTATTATTTATTTAATTTATTTATTCATTTTTGGCTGTTTTATAAAATATTTATTTCCATCATGGAATGGAATTGTGCATTATCAGGCGTATCTGCATGTAGTTTCATCTTTGGTTACGCCAGAATTGTGAGAAGCCAAAGTACAAGCCATAAATACTGGAACAAACGTGTTTGTAGTGGGCAAACAGTGTAAACCTATATCATACTGCTCCAATTGTACTGAGGGATAAGAATGGAAGAAAACTTGGGCTATGAACTCAATAAGATTTGATTCGGTTCTGATCCTTTAAATGTCGTCCTGTTATGTAAATAAATGTTATGATTGTAATCTTATGAAATAAAATATGTTTAAACCAACAGGAGTGGTCTAGTTAGGGTTTCCGCAATCCATCTTGTGTGCTGCATATGTCTGGTAGGATTGTTTTGATAAACAAACCAATCGGAACACCGCTCGGCCAATTCCGTGATTCACGGAATTGGCAGAGCGTGCTCCGATTGATAAACAAATGACGATTGATAATCAATGACGTATCACGTATCCTCTAGAACAAGCTTAAGACTGCCTGCCACTTGTAAAATATTTAATCATCGTTTTCTTTGAAAATTAGAAAACAACAACATTAAGGTTTTTCATCTTATGTAAATACATCCGTAACTATATACAAAAATAAATTAGACATATAATTTACAATACCACAAAAACTCGTTGCCTTAGAATCTGTATGAACATCAAAGAGTCATAACATGTATTAACAAGGCTTTACACACGTCTGTAATGACTCGCTTAGCGACTTTTCAGGGCAATACTCCGTCATCACAGAAACATGCGGCAAAACTGCAGTTTGCAGCTATCGACAAAAGACTGTATCGGAAGAGTTATACAAATTCGGATATTGTAAAAATGGAAGTGCAGACGACATCGAGTGAAAACTCTGATGAACATAATAATGACTGGTACACTGCTGCTAAAGTTAAGGTTGGACAAAATTTCATGATACTGACCATTGCCTGAAACAAGGATTTTTTATAGACATGCATAGTGCGTGTAGGAATCAGCAATGGCCATGAGGCCGAAAAATAGTGCCCATACATTTTTGGTATTTTTGTAGCATTGTCGTGGAATTTATGCAATAACAGCGTTTAAACGTTTTTTTTCGATGCATTAACGTTTGCAAGGTTCTTCGGGAGATGTTGAAAACCTCGGCCTTCGGGGCCTTGCGAACGTTAATGCATAAAAAAACATGTTTGACCCCTATATTGATACAACATTGTTTCAACGTTGTGTGTCCGCTGGATGTGTTTGTCTGATCCAGTGAATTGAGCAAACACTTTGAATTAAAACATCGTATTAGAAAAACCAGAAATTCAAATGCACATATGTAACGAGCATCATTTCGGTACTGTTAATGAGTCCAAAATAAACCTGCCCGGATGCTCCCGACAAACACAAAGACCGTCTTCAACCTATATGTACCAGTTTCCTCCCTCCCCAAACACCATCTAAAGTTAATCACATTCGCATGCGAGAATATCAACTGACGTTTGACACAGGTACATGTGCAGTTTAACTGTTACCGCATTCTGGCTCATGACCCCGGATTTCGGGTATCACGAGGTAACAGTTTTTGATCTACAAATAATCTATCTTTTTCCTTTAAATGTAATGAAATACATGTAATGGAATTCAAGAGAACTGTTGAGTAGGGCAGAGTCAATTCGGACATATCATGGCAAACAGAGCCGTCTCATCAGGGTTTTCACTGTTTGCCCGGTTGATTTTCTTTTAATTCCAAACAACTGACATATAAAGAAAACAATGTCACTGTCCGAAGTCCGAAGTTACCCGACTCTCCCCTATGTAAGCAAGTAGGTCCACAACATGGTCCCGTACACCATATTTTCCAGCCATGCCTATAGCGGGGCCCCCTTAAGACCTTGTTGTGGCAAAATGGTGCAGACCCAGATCATAACGATCCTAAAGAACCATTCTGAATTGGGACTCCACTGGTTTTACAAACATGACATCGCAGTAAAGTTGTAGACTATCATCAAAAGTTTAATCGCTTTGGTGTTTTGGCCCTTTTTGTGATTTCTGGAAACACCAATTTTCTGTATTCCTTATTTGTGGGGTCACTAGATCCTTCAAGATAATAAAGAGTACCCATTCCGTCTTTAGCTTTGTATCTAATTGGCTCAGGACGTTTTGGCATAGACATTGGTTTGAACAATCTCGGGGATATCTGAGGCAAGCTGAGACCGCGATATTGTCTATGAATATCGTACCTAGAGTCTATACTGGATAACCAAGCTTCTTTCTGAGGTAAAGTCAGTATATTTGTTCTATTCCTGTCCACGTCTTTCCTATGAGAGTCCAGAACTTGATTCCAGGTAACATTTTCAAAAGCACTCCAGTCTATGTTCTTGTGTCTTAGATTGTCTAAGAATAAGTTTCCCGGCAGTTCAGGACGCTCCAAGCTACCACCCTTCCATAAAGACGGACGTTCTCCTATTATGAGAGCTTTCCGGTTCCGGTTAGGTCTATCTGGATACAGGGAATCGTATAACCAGTTCTGACTATATCTATCTAAATATGGCCGTTTGAGAGCCCTTGTATAAGATCCTTGTCTGTCATAATTTCCCAGACTGTGATCTGCATAGTATTTATACCAGTCATCCGGGGATTTAAGATAACTCCTCCCCATTTTGTGAAACTCCTTCTTTCTTTGACGTCTAGCCCTTATTATCCTTTCATAGTTTTCTAGATTCTGATTCTTTCCTCTATGTTTCATATGAAATCTACCAGCCTGACTATCGTAAGACATTTTTGCTGCAACAAGTAATTATTCAAATAATTTAGATTCTGAGGCAACAACTATAACATGTCTGTTACACCAGGTGAACATATTTCGATGGTTTTTCTCATTTCATATAATATTTTCCTGTTTTCTTATTCCATTACACCAGAAAAGAACCATTTCACATTTTTCACATTCAAATTAAACATTTCATTTTTGCTCATTCCATTTAATAATGTCACTATGTTGTTCATTTGTTTTGACCCATTTCAGCTGCAGCTTTGTCACACATCTGTATGCTTTATTCTTTATTAAAGATAATGAATTTTAAATTAGCTGGTTGATAAGTTCTCTATTTAAAGAAACAAGATCTTATTTTCATATCAGAACCAATTTATTACAATAAAAACATCTTGTATCCAACTGTAAATTCAAACACACTATTATCAGCAAAGTCACGAACAAACAGATCCCTTACAGTATACGCCAGCAACCTAGACTAGGGTCAGCCTGAGCGACTTCCGCTTCCTTTAAGGATTATTTTTAGAGTCCATAGGTTCCCTAGACAGTTGAAACAAAACAGCAAAGACTCAGATCAGACTGCGCAGCTGATATAGTCTTTATTGTTTGCACATGCATTACAACATTTTTCCCATGTTGCCACCCACTGAAACTTTTCTTAAAACATTTAAAGGGCTTATCCGTGCTGAAACATCTTATTTTGCTAGTTCTTTAGCATGGGGTATGGGATAAAACGTACATTTTCTCAACGTATAAAGAAGTTAAGTATCGTTTTACATATACGTAGTATGATTTAATCCAAAAATATTCTTTTAAAGATCACACATCAAATCAACATTCAGACACCTTCCATTCAAACTGTATACCATATAAAAGGTTATTAACAAATAGTCTGTAAGGGCGATGAATATCAGTCAATATTTGTGCCATGCCACGGAAATAGCCTTATATCAGGTGCGAAAAGAGAAGACTCAAATCAGCCTGCGCATACGCGCAGTCTGATCAGAGTGTTCCCTTCTCGCTATGTAGGTTCTCCAGGACCTGTAAAGTGTTTATACAAAACAGGAGCGCGTCTGATTATAATGCAATGATGAGCAGGCCGATCTAAATGTTAGATGTTTGCATGTGCCGTAGAATACCTTTTACGGTTAATTTTATTGAGTTTGTGCTAATATCCTAACTTCTTGGCCAATGGGTCCTTGGGAAAGACCTTAGGAAATAAATGCGAAGCAACTGTAGTCCAAGACCAGCCCCGCCCAGCATGTTAAGTTCAATCTAATCGGACTCTTTCCCGCTCAGTGCCAATATTTCCTCAAACCAAAAATCGCTAGTTCGAACATTTAAGCACAGAACCGATGTAAATATGTGCCAGAACACGTTCTCAGACACCTTTTTGTGACCATCACCGTATGTATACAGACTGTATATTTCCGTTATACATTAATATTTATTTAATATGCTATTTCTATATTCAAGCACTCCACCCGCCCGTATAACATGTACAGTAAGTATAAGGTGTGTTGACATATGCAAAGACTAATAATAAAGGTGAATGAGAATCATTTCAAGGGAAGGAACTCTGACATTTCATTTTGCATTCCCTCTCAGTGCCGGTCAACACTTAAACAAAAGAATTTGCTCCTCTAGGAGCGAATTCTTTTCTTTAAGAGTAGACCTCTCTTTGGAAGATTCCATTTTCTAGAGCAAACATGAAGTCACAAACGTTTTTTCCCTTTTGTACAAACGGCTGAAAAATATCAAGTTTACCCATACACCTCAAATGATGCAATCATATAAGCCATGTTTTCGAGTTCCAAACTTGTTGGATTTTCATTTTCCTTCGTGATTTTTTTCAGAAACTGTAACCTGTCAATCCGCAGATTGATCTAAGTCTTCGCCGGTTTTTGAAATGAAAAGGCATCAGGCACACAAGGAAAAAATGACTGGGTGTAACATCCGTTCATCCATGGTTCAAATTTCGTCCCGGACTCCAAATTATTGTATCCTTCAAAGCTGCGTGACCATTTGTATGTGTTTATCAGACCTTAAAACGTATTGAAAACGGCCTTTTGTGTCGAAGAAGGTTCGAATATTATAAAAGGTTTAAAGACGGAAAATATTTCAGATTAATTAGGTGGCTGCGTGAGTGCACTTAATACATAAGTGTCGGAAAAAATAAATAAATAAAAAAATCATCAGACTTTTCTGATCTAGACAAGGCAATTTTTTCAGCATATTTTCTTATGACAGTCAATCTGAAGCCATTGAAGAACTTGAGGGAAATGACAGTATTGGCGGTATATATCATATTTGTTTACGTCGAGTTTTACAAGTAGTTTTACGGCCCTTTGGTTTAAATATATTTTTATTTTAACATTACAACATACAAACATACGGCCCTTTCAACAGTATCTCTTCATATCAAGTCGACAAAAGGTGATAATGAAACAATAAAATAAATTCTGAAGGTCCTCTGGAAGGAATGAGGAACGCGTAAATTAAATGAAAATAGCAGACTCGGTTTAATCGAGTTTGTTCATGTGCCGCAATGTAATGTTGTAAAACTATCTATAACCCTAGCCACGGCTTCAGAGGAACAGTCTATTTCTAAATTGACTCAGAATTAGCTTAATGATCCCAAAATTACGGCTAAAAAGAATAATCCCACTGAACCCATTTACGGCTGAAAAGAATTCTGCCTCCAAAGGCAGTTTAAACCAGAATGCTACCTCATTATGCAGGCGCTTAACCCAGGGAGCCGCAGAAGCTTCTTAGGAAACATTGTTGACCTGGCAGAGGGTACTACATGTAGATATTTCCAATGGTCCAACCAATTTTCAACAAGATTTGCGACGGGGACTGCGCCAATACAATCTATGAAATCAACGCTCCGAACGAACTACATTAAGTGATACATGTAAGCAGTGAACACAGACTTGTATTAATGAGCTTCGAGCGTCTTGCAGCCACTTTATCAAACGAGCCCTGGTAACTCAGTGGGTTTAGCGCTGTCCTGCTGATCGTTCCATTCCCACTGGAGGCGGAAGTCTTTTCAGCCGTCAACGGGGTTCCGTTGCACACAGCCTTTCGACACCACCCTCCCATCGTCTTGATATGACTGAAATTCTGTTGGAAAGGACGCAAAATTTCAAGTCATCCATTCATCTATACTATATCAAATGAAGGCTCCAGACCAGCGTTTCTATTTCCTGTTATATGACGGCATCCTCTCTTGTAAGGCTGCATTATGGCACTCTCTTTAGAGTGGATAAACTTTCGTGGAAATAAAGTCTTACCTAGATGACTGTCACCCATTGCATAGGGGCGGTTGTGTGTGTGTGTGGGGGGGGGGGGGGGCTTCTCGTAAAGACAAGATCAAATTCTTCGCTTTCAGAGAAGCTTCCTTTTTTTTGGAAGGTTTCTAAAAAGTTTCTCATTGTGACAATGGCAGTAATCTATTTACCTAAAAACCGAGGAAGTCAAAAGGGGATGGGAAGATGAATGTAATGGAACCGGCGGCATTTTATCATTTCAAAAGGTGGCAGAAAACGGGCGGCAGTGGAATGGAAATAGACCGCCATTATGTTCATAGAAGAGATCAATGCTGTATACGATTAGCAATTTTATGTTGGCCGTTTTAGGTTGAACGGCTTTTTGATTTTGAGACAGTATTTCAGTCTCCGAGACTTGGAAAGAAACAAAAAGGAATATAGCCGACAGATGAGAGTAACAGAGGAGTTAAAAAAAACACTGACAATCCCGCGCCTGCTGCAATCACAGTCGGCCCTTGTTCCTACTATTATCCAAATTAGATAAATTCGGCAAACATCGAATTCGACTGCCTCGGCACTTACTTTCGTTTCCCATTCCGCTGATTAAAGAAGGGCAGTTGTCAGTTGCTAGCGAAAGTAAGTAGTACTGGTTAACCGCTTAGGAGGTCTATCCCTGCCCAGGAATAGTATGGTTAGGTTAACTGACCGTCCCAATTTACCGTGGACGTATAACAACAGCACAACAACAACAACGCCTCGGCACTGAACGTTAACCCTTGCACCACTGCCCGGCCCGATTAACCCAGGATTTTTTTATGAGTACAAACAATGTCGTAAGAGATAATCCACACTAGTGTTAATCAGTCTGTCAATTTCTTGGGCTTATATATTGTATGGTAAGGTTATGCTATTTTGTCTGTAATCAGTCCGGTTAATCCATGACTGCAGTATACCATGAGAAAACCTGCCATAAATAACTTGTGACACGGACATACCCAAACCAGAATGCACACAGTGAGCTTGTCAGAGTATTCCGTGTTCTATGTTCAAAATTTGCAGATAATCTCATCCTGTATGAACAAGGCACTGGCGGTGCTCTTATAGCTTGAGACAGGACATCTCAAGACCCGGCCTAAATCTAAATGTGCCACGACACGACAAAACCAACAAAGTGGCATGTGCGTCACGTGAAGACTCAGATCAACCTGGGCATCCGTGCAGTCTGATCAGAGTTTTCACCGAGTGCCTAAAAAGTAGCTAAAGGTCTAAACTATCTCCATCCGGACAGCAAAGACTGGTCAGACTGGGAGGATGCCCAGGCTGATCTGAGTTTTGCTGGGCGCACATGCCACTTTGTTGGTTTTGTCGTGTCTCGACCTAATTTTTCTGATTCCTGCGTCATTAAGTTTAAATAAGAATTAGCTGCACTGTTCAATTAGTCATATTGATTAATCCGCAAGGATAATATGGATTAACACTTTGAACATGATACCGTCTTTTCAATCAATCCAAATAAATGTTATAGTCGAGAAAACAAATAACACAGCTACAAATAAACTAAACGCTCTAAGTCAATATTTGAATTTCATTTGGAAGAACATTGAGCTTTATCCGGCCCTTAACGGTATTATGTGTCTATCATTCCAAAACTCTCCCTTCTTCGAAGCAGAATTGCCTTTAATCTTATTTTGACTAATGGACCCGTCCATCCATATTATTTGGATGAGTCTAGGCCCTATTTGAGCCGCAACACGAGAAAACCAACAAAGTGGTTGTGCGCCCAGCGCAGACTCAGATCAGCCTGGGCATCCGCCCAGTCTGATCAGAGTCTTCGCTGTCCGCATGGCGTTAGCTTAGACACTTAGCTACCCTTTAAGCGCATAGCGAAGAGTCTGATCAGGCTGGGCGGACGCCCAGGTTGATCTGAGTCTGCGCTGGACGCACAACCACATTGTTTGTTTTGTCGTGTCGCGGCTCATTTATTGTTTCAGTTTTTCTGGATGTTTTCGTTTTTATTATACTTTGAAAAGAAATTCCTTGCAAACAAAGTGTGTAAACCCTGTTTAGACGCCGCGTTCTGTGGCGTCTGAACTGGGTCTGCACTGTTTGCATGTATTCCCCAGTGCCATTCTGAATGTTGCACACCCTCCAACGTCGCTCCCTGGTTGGGTACGCGTCAGCCTATCTATTAGCATCCTTGCTAATAGCCAATAGGGTATATTCCACCCCTATACCTGCCATGCAAATTCATCTTGGTCATGCACCTTCTCAGATGGGCTTACGCCAACCCATTCTACAGCCCATTGCAACCTGTCAACATCGTCTCTCGGTCTACCCGTGATATGTCTCAGTGGTAACACTGCCATCTCACACCTCCCGCTACCATGGATCACACTCCAGCGCTGATGCCGAACAACCTCGGGCCCAAAGCTGAACACATCCGCTCGCAAAGCTGTGACCAACAAAGCACCTCTTGAAATCACACTGACAAATCGAACTTGAGTGGTCAATTCTTGCTACACAGTTCTTCCTCCTTGCTATGTCCTAGCAGGCGGGCGAGCCTCGACACCACCAAAGTTCCTTTCTAGCATCGCTTAAACCTTCTCTATGGGAACTGGACACTCCGGAATCTGTGAAGCTTAAATCGGCTTTCCACTGTCGTTTTCTTTGACCAGGCAACTTGCTTGTACTCTGCTGTAGCTCCCGAACTGCATACCAACCCGACAAGACACACCATCTTTCCATCTTCCTAGACAGCTTCCCAGTTGCTAGTCTTCTTAGCTCAAGTGCTTCTCTTCACCTGTACGGAAACCTTTCCCTCGTGCCGGTAGCTGTACTGTATTGTCAACTTGACTGGTAATATCCAAATTTATTCCCCAGCACAGTGCTCTCAATCGGCAGTGCCTATCTCTCATCCTATATGATGTTTTTATTTAGGGGCTCACTACCAGCTTTCGTTCTTGTCTGGCTCCATAGCTATATTGGACTAATCCCAAATGCAATTTCGGCTAATTTTACTAGTCCCATCCTCCCCCCTGCTTTATTTAATGAGGCATGACTTGGGGGGGGGGGGGGGGGCAGCTATTACCCATTGTAGTTTAATATTCTGTTTATAAATGTGCCGCCCATTTTAACCTCATGTTATAGTTTTTCTTGTTAGCAAGCTGACGATCCTGATCAATATTTTTTTCAATTTAAGCAACCCATCTAAATTTCTAAAAGCATACCTCGTTTCGTCCTTTGGGTCCTACCTTCATATCTGCCATGTTGTCACATTCCTCCTGCTGGCTGAAAGTCGATGGGGTCCACCGCCTTGCAGTGACGACCCCTGGTCTTGATGCTCTCGGAGGGGTCCACCGCCTTGCAGTGACGACCCCTCGGAGCCGGCATTCTTCTGGAGCTGTCACAGATCATTGGTCACCAATTTTCGCCGAAATACGTCTTGCTGATCACCTCTGTGATGTTCGTCAGGGCAATGGACAGGGTCGCGAAAATTAATGACAAATTTCACAATTTACATGCGCGGGCCGTTTACCAAGCACTTCTGACACCATTATGGTAAACAAGTAGGGCGCACTTACCCTCAATCTGTGTCTGTGACTCTGGAAGCTGCTCTCAGGACCTGCCAGACGCTTTGCATCTGGCAGAACCCACCAAGGATCTTGCATCCATCTTCCCAGCTTCACGCTCCAAGCTCGACTCACTCAGCACATGTTGCAACCCCAGGTCGCTCCTGCCAAGCAATCTGATTGGACGACCCTTGTCTGTGATTGGTCAACTGACCGGGGCTGCCCTTTACACTTCCAAGGGCAACATTCACACCGGATTACTTCGTACCAAACAGTGGTGAAACCCACTTTCACCACATGTCCCAAAAAAATGGCTTTGTAGTCTGACAAGGTTAAAAAGAGCCTAAAACCCCCAAACAAACCAGCATCACATCGTTAAAGCTGGTTCAACTTTGCTTCGATAACGGCTTCCGGCAAATAAGGTCAGGAAACCAGCTTCCATAGTTTTAACTATATGCACGCCACGCCCCTTCCAGGCGGGCAACTCAGATGTCGGTATGGCATTCCTATGCAACGGGCCTATGGGTTATGACGGCCTAGCAACGGTTAGCATACGTCGGGTTCAACCTCGCAAACGAGGCCCGGGAACCACTTTCAGGGTTTTTGGTACTACTAACTTCGTATATTTTGACCCATGCTATAATGCTACTTCAAGGAAGGTAGCTCAAATGTTGCTATGTTGAACATACAGCCGGGCTTTTAGCACATGCAGAGACTGATTCACCAATGTGTTTCTTTCTTCAGAATTTATATCACCTTCCCTGGGGCCGTATTCATATAACGACTTAAGTGGTTGCTATGCTGTTGCTAAGGCTAAATTTCTTTGAAGGAGATTCCCTACAACTGTGAAATTTGCTCTGGAGGAACAGTCTTACAAAGACTGTTCCTCCAGACCAAATTTCATAGTCGTATGGAATCTCCTTATAGATATTTAGCCTTAGCAACCGCATAGCAACGACTTAAGTGGCTTTATGAATACGGCCCCTGGTGTTTAGTGTCGTATGGCGGACGTAAAATGAAATGAGCAGCCGTTGAGTATCTCAAGGATATCGCAGTTGAACATTTGAAAACAAGCTACTTTTTTAATCAGTTCAATCTGGTAATTTGTGAAAGGGTTGCCGGAAAATATGATTGCTAGTATATTACTCTCAATGCATTAAAGTAAATTGAAAACCACATGCAGTGTTGCGCCACAGGTTACCTTTTAATCTTTTCGGATTTAAGCCTTTTTTTTAACATCGACAAGTCTATCATTTTGGAATTCTAAATTGTGAAAAACAATATAAAGAAGGCATCTGCTAAATTTTTGAAGATCTGTTGTATTTTCTGCATTTTATGCAGAATTTTTTATTCACCACAAATTAGTGATTATCTCTACCTTAAAACATGAGCAGCTTAAGACTTGAGCAGCTCACATTTGAGAACAAGCTACTCTTTTCAACCGTTCAATCTGTTAATTGGCAGAACATGTGATTGATAGGTTATTACTCTCAATGCAACATCGACAAGTCTCTCATTTTGAGATTCTAAATTGTGAAAAACAATGCATAGAAGGCATCTGCTAAGTTTTGGGAAAATCTGGGAAAATCTGTGGTAGTTTCAGCATTTTTTATTCACCACAAATTAGTGGTTATCACCCCTGTTACATGTTACGAGACATGTTACGAAACGAAAAAGAGTCAATGTTACCAAACGACCTGGTAATCAGGTCGTTTGGTAACTATGACTCTTTTTCGTTTCGTAGCATCTTTTTTTTGTTTCGTAACAGCCTTTGTATATACATAATTAACCAGGGGTGTTGCCTCTGCTGAGGATTAAGGCACTGAGTCGCACGGATATCTCAAGGATGTTGTCATATCCATCAGTTGTGTAATGGCAAAAAACATAACTAAGTCGAGCCTGGCCCGGAGGTTATAAAACTTGAGTCCATTCTCAAACTCACAAAAAAAACAAGAGGGCCATGAGGCCCTGAATCGCTCACCTGATATTGTCAAAATGAGAGAGTTCTGGGTCAAAAGTCAAAGAATGGCCTTGACCTCTTGTACTCATAAACCTTCATATACTCATTAGGATGAATGTATATATGAATTTTTAGGCCTAAATCTTCAAAACTTTCCAGGAAATCTTATGTTCTAGCATTTTCCCATAGTTGACCTTGCCGTAAAATGGTCAAGGTCAACCCAAGGTCATCATTTTCAACAATCTAGATAGTACTGGAGTACCCAATGCTACATACTACGTTTCAAGGCCTTCGGTCAATTGATCCTGGAGTAGAAGATTTTTAAAGGTTTTTACCATATATGGGCATGGCAGCTATGTTGGTCATGTGACCTGGACCATCTGAACAAATTTACATTCTCTCAACCCCTGGAGGCTCTACATGAAATTTGGTTACAATTGGAACAGTGGTTTTTGAGGAGATTGATATTGTCAAAATATGACGGGTCTGGGTCAAAAGTCAAGTATGGGCCTTGACCTCTTGTACTCATAAATCTTCATGTACTCAGTAAAGGTAGGTTCCTGTACTAGCGATAACAATTTTGTCAACAAAATAATTTCGTCTTTTTCTGAGCAGTATTGAATTCTCTTATTTTTCTGAATTTATTGCTATTGAGAAACTCGTCAGATCTTGAAGAAAATAGTCGTTTTCTCTTTTGGTTTATTTTCTTTCGTTGGAATTCCAGTTCTAAAAATAACTATGTTTATTATGTATATAAGTGCGCGATTTCTGATGCCATTCTCCAAAGGTCAATTTTCCCTTGTCGTGAGCTCTCCTAGAGATCCTGGCATGGTGGATGGGTTAAAACTATCCCAAAATGCAATGCAACATGACCTCAGCTGCGTTATCTATTCTTGGCGCGAACTAAAAATAGCGCTAACTGGTGTGCGAAGCAGAGTTAGGAAATCCCTTGCAAAACAACTTTTCTAATATTATTTTGATTTACACTTTTTTAGTGAAACTTATTCATTCCCTTTTATAAGTGCTTTCCAACATCTTGGATGAAAGATCATCAAAATTATGATGCATTCCAAAGTACAGGAACCTACCTTTAAGATGAATGTATATACCAATTTTTAGGCCTAAATCTTCAAAACTTTCCATGAAATCTTATGTTATAGCTTTTTCCAATATTTGGCCTTGCCGTAAAATGGTAAAGGTCAACCCAAGGTCATCATTTTCAACAATCTAGATAGTACTGGAGTACCCAATGCTACATACTAAGTTTCAAGGCCTTCGGTCGATTGGTTCTGGAGTCGAAGATTTCTAAAGGTTTTTACCATATATGGGTGTGGTGGCCATGTTGATCATGTGACCAGGACCATTTGAACAAATTTTCATTCTCTCAACCCATGGAAACTCTATTTGAAATTTGGTTACAATTGGCCATCAGGTTTTTGAAGAGATTGTTTGAAATCATCGTAATATGACAGTTCTGGGTCAAAGGAAAAAGAATGACCTTGACCTTTTGTACTCATAAATCTTCATGTTCTCATTAAGATGACTGAATATACCAATTTTTAGGCTAAAATCTTCAAAACTTTCCATGAAATCTTATGTTCTAGCATTTTCCAATATTTGACCTTGCCGTAAAATGGTCAAGGTCAACCCAAGGTCATCATTTTCAACAATCTAGATAGTACTGGAGTACCAAATGCTACATACTAAGTTTCAAGGCCTTCGGTCAATTGGTTCTAGAGTAGAAGATTTTTAACGGTTTTTACCATATATGGGCATGGCGGCCATGTTGGTCATGTGACCTGGACCGTTTGAACAAATTTTCATTCCCTCAACCCCTGGAGGCTCTATATGAAATTTGGTTACAACTGGCCCAGTGGCTTTTGAGGAGATTGTTTGAAATTGTCAAAATATGACAGTTCCGCGTCAAAGGTCAAAGAATGACCTTGACCTCTTGTACTCATAAATCTTCATGTACTCATTAAGATGACTGTAGATATCAATTTTTAGCCCAAAATCTTCAATAGTTTCCAAGATATCTTATGTTCTAGCATTTTGCCATATAAAAGCACAAGGAAGCAAATTTGACCTTATCGTAAAAAAAGTCAAGGTCAACCCAAGGTCATAATTTGAACAATCTTGGTAGTACTCGTGTACACGATGCTACATACCAAGTTTCAAGGCCATCGGCCTATTGGTTCTGGAGAAGAAGATTTTTTTAGGTTTTTACCATATATGGGCATGGCGGCCATGTTGGTCATGTGACCAAGACCGTTTGAACAACTTTTCTTTCCTAAGGTCCCAGAAGGCTATATATGAAATTTGGTTACAATTGGCCCAGCAGTTTCAGAGGAGAAGTCGTTTGAAATTGTGGACGGACGACGGACGACGGACGACGTACAACGGACGACGGACGACGGAGCCTTACCATCCTATAAGCTCCCCCGGAGCCTCTGGCTCAGGTGAGCTAAAAACACTGATTGGCTGCTTCCGAGAACATGCTCAGAAGCAGCCAATCAGTGTGCTTTATTTTGAGTTTGAGATTATACTCAAGTTTTATGGTAAAACTTTAATATAGTGGACTCATGTGGATTCCTCCCTTATAAGAAGGCGAACCACAGCAAATCTGGTACCAACAGAAAGTTCAGTATCTCTTCTTTATCTTCATACCTAAGATTTAAAGCCCAGGCTGATACAGAACTTGTCAGGGTTTAACAAACCAAGGCAGTGTCCGACTTTTTTTGGCTTGACGATCGCCATTTTTAATTTCTTTTACCGAGGGTACCAATATATTTTCCACTATTTGCAGGACTTGGCAGGAATATTTATCCATGACATGTTCGTAATCTTACACTTAACACTTGTCAGTAATGGTAAAACATCTGTTCACTAACCTACAATCCTTTAAAATGTGGATTTGTCAATCATAAAATAAAATTTAGTCTCGAGTTTGTAGGAAAGCTGCAAGCGTCCTTTAACTTCGATCAATATAGTAAAACAACCACTCTATGGTTAAAACTGCGCTGTAAACATTCTGAAATTTAACTTGTCAACCTCGTGGCAAACGGTCTCCCTCTTGAGAGGAGCAGTGCCATTCTGATAGATTCGGTTTATTCCGTATAAATAAGTAGACAGGGCATTATGTTTCTGCACAGGAATATACTCACATTTTTGGAACCAGGACATTTTATTGTTTTCCTTCAAAATGTGGATACATCCTTATATAGAGATGAATCCACACTTTGAAGAAAAACAATAAAATGCCTTGGCTAAAAAAATGTGGAAACATCCCTATAGAGGGACGAAAATGTGGATACATCCTTGTATAGAGATGTATCCACATTTTGAAGAAAACAATGCCCTGGCTAAAAATGTGGATACACTCCTGGATCTATAGAGAGACAATGTGGAAACCCCCTATAAAGAGATGAATCCATATTTTCAAGGAAAACAATAATATGCCTTGACCAAAAAATAAGGATTCATTTCATTCCTGTAGGTAAGAAAATGTGGATACATCCTAATATACAGATGCATCCACATAATGAAGGAAAATCCATTTCTTTTCGGTCAGTCTTTTATAGTAATATGTGCGATATTGTTTCAGTCTATTTCACGTTTTTCTGTATTCAGTATCATGAGATATGAGTGAGTTTCTTATCGCACGATTTGCTAGTATTTTAAAATGATTGTTTTGAGTTTTTTAGTCAGTCGACCGCTTCGCTACGTAGAGACAGGTCTGTGTATTTTGTTTTGTTTCTGAAATTTCTGACCGATTTTGCAACTAATGATCGGATATGGCATTGTAGCATTTCTTTGAATGATACTGATTTTAAAGAGAGAATTTAGGCCTAGTTTTGGTCCAAAATTTGACCCACTTTAACTTGTGCCACATGAACCTATTTTCTTATTTCGCAAATGATTTAAAATCTAAGTTTTTGAAGTCAACCTTTGCTGTTAGTATAGAAAAAGCAGACTTTCAAAGCGTGTATATATATATAAAAAAAAAAAGCAAGGGTGTTTATGTGTAACGGTATACAATTTCAGTTGAAATTACGCTATAAATGTGCGATATTTGAATGGTGAAGTGAGACTGAAAATAGTTGAGTGAGACAACACTCTAGAACGGGAGCACTTGTTTGGCATTCAGTGGCTGAAGTTCGCAGTGGAGGAGCGTTCGTTTAGTACGGACATTTTTGCACTGCGGGATTAGCTTATTGACAGAAACTTGTGTGAACGGTCCTGCTGGTCTTGAGCATGGATAAACCTACCTCCCCCTCCCAAAAATATAAAAATATAATTAAAGGGAGTAGGGTTGGGTAGCCCGCTCGCAGCGTTTCAGTCTCAATTTGAAACCAATTCAGCTCCTTGCAGACCTGTCATTTTTGTGAGATTTTGAATACGTCAGTGACTTTCGATGTCAGATATCCTTGTACAGAAATTATGAGTTTGTTTAAATTGTTACTTATGTGACGTAGGTTTTGTGTACGATATGTAATAAATGGACCCGTAGCGAACAGCGGCATTCCTATTCACAATTTGTTGTTTCTTTATTTCTTAATCAGCATTTTGCTTTAAGACAAGTTAGAAAAGACAATATTTATTTTCGGACAAACGAAGTGCGGGAGAAAATAAACACCAATATGCCTTGGCCAAAAACAAAATGTTCAATTCTTTCCCCTTATATCAAACGGAATAAACTGCATCACTGTTGTCTTGATTATTCATAGTTGCGGGCAAAAAATCGGTCGGGTAGCATAGCCGTTCAAGGATAACACAAGGTGCGCCGAAAAGTCAACGGCGGAACTTTCAAATCAACAACAACAACAAACAATGCGATTTATTCCGTAAAATTTATCAAACGGAATAAACTGCAAGTGTATTTAAACGTTTTTTATTTCCAATAATCATTTGTTCACTGTGCACCTCACTGATTAAACAGGAAAAAATAATAAAAAGAAAGAAAAAATACGCTCTCGGTATGCAAATTTTTCACACACCGCTGTAATCATTCTAAAAGTAGTAAACTATCGTCCTTCTTTCATTTATTTCAAAACCATGAATGTCATGTGTATTCATCGGGAAAAAAATATATTACGCATGTTTTATGCTTTTTAATTTATTTTTTCCTAAACAAATAATGTGACAAGCAATCCGTGGTCTGTACACACTGAATAAACGAGTCTGTTGGATAGAGCGAAGAACAAAAAAGATCGTCTTGCAACAGTTGCGACCCTTGCATATGACACGCATATGACGTCACGTTGATGCACACTGGTTTTCATTGTCTTCTAAGCGCTTTCACCGTGTGTTAGCGAAACAACAAGGAATGGCCGACCGTCAACAAAACGTACAGACATCGAGGATTTTAGCGCTGCTTGTGCAATGACCTTCCATTAAATATCATCAAAAACAGGTTTATTACAAACTATAACATTTCTCCGTTATTTGCATAGTCGATTTCCCCCTGTTAATGTCTGATAAAGCTTGAATGAGTAGTGTAAAAGCTACTACCATGTGTTGCAAACGGGCGCGTAAAAGTCTACCGACACCAATGTGCTTCAAACGGTCAGCGAAAACTCAAGGTTGGCTCTACACGGTCGTATGTGGTCTCAATTTGTAGATTAGATGTGCAGCTTTACTTTGATACCAAATTTGCCTCATTTCGCCTGCTTTAAAGGCTTTGAATCTACATGAGTCCACTATATTAAAGTTTTGCCAGTTTTATAACCTCGGACCCTGATTGCCTTCGTGTGCATCATGTGTCAGGTTGTTTCAGAACATGGTTTATTCTGCATGCGAAGACATGCTTTCTCATTTTAACAACCTAACACCCATGGAGGCGGTAATCTGACCAACCATAAACGGGGTTCCATTCCACACACCGTTTTGTCATCCCCTGATATGACTGAAATACTGTTAAAAGGACATAAAATCGTAAGTCATCCATCCATTCATCCCAACATCCACGGCCATTCCATTTGATGGATTTAAGGTGATTTGGTATACTATCCGGAAGATCCAGTCTGCCATCTTGATTTGGCCTCTCAATATAGGAAAGTCTAAGTGCTGTAAGAGTTTCCTAGTCCAAGGAAGCTAAGAGGAAGTCACAAAAGCTGTCTCCTTTAGTAAAGGGTAAGGAAAATAGTCACCGGGTTGTATATACATACATCATAAATTCGTGAAGACAGTGAAACTATCGAAAACGTTAGGTTATGGCTTTAATCAATGAAAAGAAACATAATGAAAATTACAAATTCAAAACTTTGCAAATTTCCCTTTGCTCTAAAGCGTGACAGTCATCTACCGTAAATTTCAGTCTTCCTGTAATGCACCAGTCATTTGCAACCATGGCCCCCATGGGGCCGGGGATAGCGGGGGCATAGCAGGGCTTAAGTACAGTGTTTCTACCTTAGAGGGGTCCCGACAGTGCCGTGGATACGCCGGGCTCTTGATTCCCGGCAAAACAGCAGGGAAAATAGAGGACTGTTTTAACGAAATTAACCCCGAAACATTGTCAGAATACTCATGGGTTTTTATACTTATATGATCCCCTGGAAGCGGAGACCTTTACCAGGAATTTGACATATAATGTCCCCACAGTGCAGGGTATATACCAGGGCTTTGCAGAGTGAAAAGTCAATATCCCCGCTATTCCTCGGTCCCGGGGGGGGGGTGCAAATGACTGGTGCATAAAGGCAGAATCGAATACAAGTTAGAAACTGACAGACTGACAACAAAACGAATTATTCAAGAAAAAGAAATAGAAAATGGTGAATCAAACCGGGCTGTTTTATTTGATGACTCAATTCAATTATGCAGATAAAAATATTTTAAATGACGTAACTTGATATCATGCAGTGTCTACAGGGCAAACTTTTTGAAGTGAGACGGTCGCCGTATTCGTTGAAATTAAAGTACTGGGACAGATAGATTTGAGCAAACAGTGTCTATCCAGAAAGGAGCAGCCTGACCAGGGTTTACACTGTTTGCCTTTCCATCTGGATCTGTAAGACACATTACTGCATTGTAAAACAAAACTCTTCCACATTTAGGAAAATTACGGTATTTTTGGCGTCCTAATTTTAAGAATTTTTATGGTACGGTGAACGCCAAGAGGGCATATGACGTCGAAGTGACACCATTTGAACGTCACGTGCCTGCTGGACTGGTACTACAGCAGCTAGCACAGAGTGTCACTAAATCGAGAGAAATTGCCCGATTTTACACATACACGGAACAGAAGGCTTTTAAATGGCTTTGATGTCTTAGGTAAGATAATAAAATAATTCCAAACCCTATGGACATGACTGAGATCACTAATTATTTCTAAACCAAAAGGGCACATGCTAAACACCCCTGTTGTTGGTTGGTTTGGGTTTATCAGCCCTTTGAGACAGTATTTCAGTCTATATCGGACCGTCTCCCAGAGAGAGGGAGAAAGAAAAGCGAAATGATAGGCCGGAGAAAAAAGATGTCCAAACCACCACCCGCACCTACTGCAAGACAGGAGGCAGTAGGTCCTTGCCCTACTATAATGCAAATTAGTAGGACGCCCCGGCACCGAAAGTGACCAAGCACAATTGCTCCACCGACCATCCCGCAGTTTTAAAGAAACACATAATACTGGTTTTATCAGTTTATAACAAACGGGTCCGAAATTTATTCATAAACATGTTAAGTTCGGACAAACCCAATATCTCTGTGAATATAGTATTGTTGTCGAAATGGTACTTCAATAAGAAACTACAGTGACCCAGTGCATTTTTTTTATCAAGGCTTTGTTTTATTACTACGGTGTTCTTGTCAATATTTTACACAGAAAGTTCACGATATAGAATGTATACTTGTTTTTGTTGAATAATTGGTTGTCTGATGTGTCAGTTATTGTCCTTATTTCCAGTGTCAGCTCTCTAAAAACAGTTCCATACAAACAGCTGTCTTGACTGCTTCTGGCCTTATGCTAATATGTTTATATATAATTCTGTATTCTGCGTAAAGTCTAGGCTAAAATGAGCAGCAGTCGCAAAAAAGTGTTAAGCGCACATCCTAAAGAACAACAAAGACCGAAAATAAGTTGTGTATCGTCTCAGCCTGGTAGGCACAACTGTCTTTAAACTGTCTACCATATAAAACGCACGAGGCTTCCAAAGAGTAAACCCGCAAGAGCCTGGTGTCCGACCTGGCTGATCGCTGATGAGCCTAGCACCTCAAAACACAGAGAGAGAGAGAGAGAGAGAGAGAGAGAGACAGAGAGAGAGAGAGAATATCTTTTGAATACCATGTGCACTTGCAATGGGATATATAAGAGTAAGGGAGTCTCCGCCCCTAACAAGTTCATGAAAGGAAGATAAAATTTTGCAAAAAGTGACAACTAAATTGATCCCTTTTGCAAAAATTACTTCTCTTACTTGTAATGGTTTTCTCCCTTTGCAGATGTTTACTTTCCTTTTTGGTTAAGGGAGATAATCCGACAAATAATTTATCCCACTGAAGAGCTGTAAAATAGTTTATCACGGCTTTTTAAAATCATTTATAAAGACTCCTGTGAAAGATGTTATCCCTTCTTTGCTGCTTATCACTCCTCCATAAACGCGGTCCGCAAACTCAACCCAAACCTTCGAGCCCGTTTGCATGTAGGTCGCCGCTGTAGCACTTGAACAGTCATGCCAGTCATACTCGCCAGAGAATCCTTCAGACAGGATGTCATTGTCCTGTACAATACGGAATTCCGCATAGTTTCTTAATTTCATACACAAAGTGGCAGTAAAGAGATACGTTCCATCGTAGGGCGCCTCAAAGTAACCGTGTGCTTTTTTGTAGGCCTCTCCAATATTGGCAATTGTCTTAGTGAATTTCACTCTTGCACCAGCAGCCAAGGTGTTTTGTCCTAAGAGTTGAATCTGAGCATAAACTGTCTTCGGCTTGTCTTCAAGCTCTTCCCTTAGCTGCTCTAGTTCTCCTGTAAGTTTAGCAATATCGTCACTTGCTGCTTCATATGAAGATTTTAGCTCCCCTGTTTCTTCTTCATGTTTTGTCTTTAGCTCCCTTAGTTCTTCTTCACGTTTTGTCTGTTGCTCTTTTATTTCTGTTCGAAGTTCTTTTATATCACTAAAGAGGAAACCTATTAACTGGGATTCCAGATTTTCAGCCCTCGCTACCACTTTATCATGATCTTGTTTGATGTCATTTTCACCATGGGCAATACATCCCAACATGAGAACTACGCAAAACGAGTATAAACTATGGCGCTGCATTCTGGTTTACGTTCAAACTGCAAGACTGGTTAATTTTATAGCTTACGGGCTAATTTATTTCAAACTTGTGATGTCATTTAGCTAATACTTTATTTCGCAAAAAAAGTAACACCATTATTTAAGATCTTCCTGCTTTGAGTATCATATGACCAGTATTCTTAGGTGACAAATTAAGCTGTCACAACATCATAGGTACGAAATGTAAATCCATATAGAAACTCTATTTGCACATTTTTGTCAGTTTAATTACCAACAAACGAAAAAAAATTTCAAAGTATGACTGCATCTCCTTATATAGCCTTCATGTGCTCATTAAGACAACCATATATACCATTTTTAGGCCTAAATCTTCAAACCTTTCCATGAAATCTTATGTTCTGGCATTTTCCCATATTTGACCATGCCGCTAAAAAGGTCAAGGTAAACCCAAGGTCATCATTTGAACAGTCTTGGTAGTACTCTAGTACTCCATGCTACTTACCAAGTTTCAAAGCCTTATGTATACTTGTTCTGGAGAAGAAAACTATGAAAGGTTTATACCATAAATGAGTATGGCGGCCATGTTGGTCATGTGACCTGGACCGTTGGAACAAATTTTTGTTCAATCAACCCCTGGAGGCTCTATATGAAATGTGTTTACAATTGGCCCTTTGGTTTTTGAGGAAATGTTTGAAAATGTTAACTTGTGAGAGATCTGGGTACTCCAGCACCCAATGCTAAATACCAAGTTTCAAGGCCATCAGTCGATTGGTTCTGGAGAAGAAGATTTTTAATGGTTTTTACCATATATGGACGTGGCAGCCATGTTGGTCATGTGAATCGGACCGTATGAATAAATTTTTATAACCCCTGGAGGCTCTATATGAAATTTGGTTTTAATTGGCCCAGTGACTTTTGAGAAGATTGTTTGAAAGTGTCAAAATATGAGAGTTCTGGGCCAAGGGTCAAAGAATGACCTTGACCTCTTGTGCTCATAAATCTTTATGTACTCATTAAGATGACTGTAGATACCGTGTTTTAGCCCAAAATCTTCAACAGTTTCCAAGATATTTTATGTTGTAGCATTTTGCCATATAAAAGCACAAGGAAGCAAATTTGACGTTACCATAAAAATATCAAGGTCAACCCAAGGTCATAATTTGAAGTATTCTGGTAGTACTTGCGTACCGATGCTACATACCAAGTTTCAAGGCCATCGGCTTATTTGTTCCGGAGAAGATGATTTTTTAGTTTTTTACCATATATGGGCATGGCGGCCATGTTGGTCAGGTGACCAGAACCCTTTCAACAACTTTTCGTTTCTAAGACCCCTGGAGGCTACAAATGAATTTGGTTAAAATTGGTTAAGCGGTTTCAGAGGAGGAGTCATTTGAAATTGTGGACGGGCGACGACGCCGACGACGGAGCCTGCCTATTCTATAAGCTCCCCCGGAGCCTTCGGCTCAGGTGAGCTAAAAACCCATTAATGCCTAGCGTCCCATCAATAGGACATAGGCAAACAGTGCAGACCCAGATCAGACGCCACAGAACGGCGTCTAATCAGGGTCTACACTGTTTGCCTATGACAGATGGGTAAAGTTAGCTTAAACGATTTTTATTAACTATATATTACATACATATCACAAGAAACAGGATTTGACAGTAAGCAAAATGCTTATATAAAAAGTCATTTCCTGGAGCATGTTAGAATATACAATATAAGAATGGCTAAATACCTATATATGACGTGAATTTCAGAGAGAGAGAGAGAGAGAGAGAGAGAGAGAGAGAGAGAGATGCACAAATGTACATTATTTTATAACTATTACAATCTAAAAAAAAATACTATACATGTCATGGGAATTACACTTTCAGAGTGTGCAAACGATTATTGTACAGGGACGCAATTTGCAAAAAAAAACTTATTTCCCTTTTCTGTATTGGTCTTATCCCTTCGCAGATGAATACTTCGCTTACTGTTTAAGGAAGATTACCAGACAACGTATGTCTTCCATGGAAGAGCTGTAAAACAGTTTACTATTTTCTGTCCAATTCTAATAACGATGTTCCCCAAGAGGCTCAACGAAATGAACCCTAACTCCTGCACATTCCTGGCACCGAGTCTGTCTCTCCGTCCCCTCTCCAATTCAAACAGGATAGTGATTTTTTGAAAACAGTTCATTACGGCTTTTTAAAGTTATTTATAAAAACTCCAGTGAAAGAAGGTATCCCAGCATGGCTGATAGTCATTCCTCCGTGAACGCGGTCTAAGTCAACCCAAACCTTTGAGCCCGTTCGCATGTAAGTCGCCGCTGTAGCACTTGCGCAAGAGTGCCACGCGCTATCGCCAGGGAATCCTTCAGACAGGATGTTACTATCATGTACAATACGGAATTCCACCCAACTACCGACGCCCATACACAAACTGACAGTGAAGAGATACGTTCCATCGTATGGCGCCTCAAAGTAACCTTGCGCTGTTTTGTAGGCCTCTCCAATATTGGCAATAGTTCCAGTAAATTTCACCCTTGCACCAGCAGTCAAGGTATTCTCTCCTAATAGTTGAATCTGAGCATAAACTGTCCTCGGCTTGTCTTTACGCTCTTCATTTAGCTGCTCGATTTCTTCCTTTAGTTTGGCAATGTTGGCATCTTCAATTTTTGCCTCGAGCTTCGATATTTCTGCTTCATGTTTGATTTTTAGCTCTTCTAATTCCTCTTCATGTTTGGTCTGCTGCTCCCTAATTTCTGTTCGAAGTTCTCTTATATCACTTTGCATGCTAGAAAAGAGGTTCACTACTAACCGGGATTCCAGATTTCCATCTCTCGCTACCTCTTTACTATGATCTAGTTTCATGTCATTTTCGCCGTAGGCAATACATCCAAACATGAGAAACACACACAAGGAGTACAATATAAGGTACTGCATTTTGGTTTCGTTTAGACCGAAAGAACAACGCCGAAAGTTCAAGACTGGTGAATTTTACAGCTTGCGTGCTGTTTTATTTCAAAACTTTATTGTCATTTATCTAATATTTTATTTCGCCAAAAGATGTAACACTATCTTTCAGGATCTTCCTACTTCGAGTGTCTTATAACCAGTATTTAATTCTGAGATGACAAAGTAAGCTGTCACAACACAATAAGTACGAAATGTGATTCCATAGAACACTGATTCTCAAGAAAGTGGGACGAATGGTGTCATGGCTTTAAACGCATGTATAACTTTGTTTTGAGCGGTCGATTGAATGAAATAAGTTAACGCTCTGAAGCTTCTGTCACTACCTAAAACATTTAAGTTATAATCTTGATTCAAACACATGGAAAGACTAACATGCTCGTACCTAATACTGAAGCCCCCCCCCCCCCCCCCCCTTGTTTTTTTTTTTGCATGTCATAATAATCCAAGATGTCAATATTTACTTTCAATTCTTTTGTAGACTTTCAGCGTAAAACAAATAGACTTGACTTGGAAAGGTTGCTCTTATCGATTCTTTTCGAATAGTGATTAATGGGTTAACGTTGGAACACAATGCTTTTTTATTCATGACTGTGTCTTGTCATTGAGTTTGGTGTATTCTACGAGTCCAGGCATTAACAACGCATTCCAAAGTTTCGGGTGGGGCTAACAAGGTTTGTTTTTTCTCCAAGTAGGTCATAATCAGTCACCCTGGCAGGTCATGAATATTTTTTCAATATCTGTTTAATTCAAATTTTGTTTTAACGCGTCCTCAGTATTCCGAAAAACGTAATTGTTCACGTGTATTTTACGAGTCAAGCCATAGTCACCCAGTCTATAAAGAAGAAAGAAACCTATTGCCTGCCGTGGAAGGGAGACACCCCTACTGGTCAGTGGACAGCTATCGTAACTCTTATCGAATTTGTTTCGTGAAAATAAGCTTCACGTTTCATAAAATTATTTTACGGGACGTATTATACGGGACAGTAATTCTGAGTAGTACAAAAAGGGAACCAGCAATAGGCTGATACACTCTTAATAAAGTTTCCTTTTAAAACGAAAGGCTTGCCAAGTTAGCGTTTTGTTTCTGAAATACACGTAGTTCAATGTTTGTGGTATTTTGTTGTTTATGGTTTGTGGTCTTGGGAGATGGTATCTTACTTGGAGACACTTTTTTCATTCAAAAACGTCCACAACTGTAGTAAACAATGAGGTTACGCTACATTCTGGCTGTTCTGACAATTATGATAACCTTCAGTGAAAGGGTCATTTTTTGTATTACTGCTAATGAAAAATATTTCACAAATGCATTTAAAAATAAGGATTTTCGTATTCTGTTAGGGCGCGTTTACATGACCGAAGTTTCTATGACAAAGTAGGTTTGTCACAGAAAAATTTGCTCGTGTAAATGCCAAAATATGACAATGTTTCTTTGACAAATATATATGGTAAAGTTACTTCGATAAATAAAATTTGTCCGTGTAAACGGAGAACTTTGCTAAAGATTATGTGACAAAGAACATTGCTACAAGCGTGGAATTGGTGACAAAGATTTTGTTTCATCGCTGCAGGTAACTTTGACGAATAATATGTGGTTGTGTGAACACTGCAGCAAATATTTCATTGCCAAAGTTTATGTGACAAAGATTCTATGGTACATTTTCTTTAACAAATAATTTGCTCCGTGTAAACGCAAAATGTTTGTCATACTTTCTTTTTTAAAGTTTCTGTGACATAGAAACTTTGCTCGTGTAAACGCGCCCTTATGTATTGTAATATAAGAAATTTTAGGACATTAGAAGATTTACTGGGAGTTTCGTCGGCTTTTTTTTATTATTATTTTGGTGAAACTAAGCAGAACTGTGTACATGTACTTTGGAGCAAATGGACTAAACATAACTGGTGAAGTGTAATGAAAATAGTCCAAAGGGTATTCAAGTTACAGAGTGGACAAGAAAATGCTAATGGACGTACTAACATACGGACAGAGACAGATGGACGGGAATTTGATTGCTATATTCCCTGAACCGTTCGGTTCGGACAAAGTTATGTTTATTATCAAATCGTCATGTCTTGATGTTGAAAAAAATACATCTTACATTGGAAAGTACTTTTACAAGTCCCTTACATGTAGGATGATATATTGTCCTTGACTTCTGATATGAGAAGGAAATCGTGGAAGTAGTTCGTCCTACTAGCCTCATTTGTGACAGATTGGTAGGAAAAAGAATCTTACTGTTCGCAACTATGGCTATTATTACAAGGGGAAACAACTTTTGTGACTGTTTGCCTCCTTGTTTCTGTTGGAGCACATTTAAAAGCTGACTACCACTGAGAGGTGGTTATAATGAAACTGATAGTTCCTTCCCAAACAGTTGCCATAGATCGTCTGCAAATATTCAGCCTATTCTTTTTGGTATTCTGCCATCACTGAGTTCAGTTATAGTACTGGTTAAGCCTGTGGTATGCTATTGTTATTGTGTTATTGTTTAACGTCCACGGTAAACAGCTACATTTATGGTCATGTCAGGACGGTCAGTTAATTTAACTACAATATTCCTGGGCAGGCTTAGCCATCCTAAGCGGTCAACTAGTACCAAGTGCACTTACTTTCGCCAGTAACTGACAACTATCCTTCTTGACTCAGCGGAAGCGGAAACGAGAGTAAGAGGCCGGACCATATATCGAGCGCGGGACCTCTGTTTCTTTAGTCAGACGCGCAACCGACTGCACTATGAGGCCCAGCAAGCCTGTGGTATAACTGATAATTGGTAATGATTACAAGTCAATGAAGGAATTAATGTATTATTTTTTTTTGCTTCTAAAGGATGTTTGTTTTTCAGAATCTTGCGCGTTGTCCTTGGTCATCACATATTTTGTCATTATATAGGGATTTAATGCAAAAGAAAAAAGAAGTCTTCTATATATTAGTAGTTGTTGTTTTGTTGTTGTTTTATTGCTTTACATCCACGATAAAAAGCTATGGTCATGCCGGGACGGTCTGCTACCCTAACCAAACTATTCCTGGGCAGACTCAGACCTCCTTAGTTTTCTCTCATATTAGTAGACTACAATGAGATCGTATTGTCTCTTTTTGTAGCAGAAGGGCATTTTGCTTTTCCAGAAATAATAGAGAGAAGATTTCTATAGCTTAATTTCGTCCTTAACAAAATCAATTGCCTCTACGGTGGATTATACCCTTATACTTCTAGCAATTGGTTCAAATCTATTGGTATATACGGCTCGTAGAATACTGAAAAGAATGGTTAGTCCCTTAACATTGTCTCTCGTTATCTGAATTTACCAGATATTTACTGTGCGAAATTCTAGAACTAGCTACGTTAGATACCAAAGTTGTGAAATGGCAGTGAGAGATTTCTATATGACTTCTTTACTTTTTCGATACTTTAACCACCCAAAAGCCCCACTTTCTTGAGAATCAGTGAGAAACTGAAGGCAGTGAAGAAAGCGAAGGGGGACTGGATAGCTAGTCATTGCGAGGAGATTGAAACTTGCCTGAACAAAAACCAAACAGCAAGAAAGCATACCAGCTGGTGAAGGTTCTAACAGGGTAGATCCACAACTATCCAGGACAAGTCTGGGAAATGCCTTACAGAGGAACAAGAGATTCTCAGCAGATGGACAGAATATTGCTCAGAACTATACAACCATGAGACTTACGGTGAAAATGCGGTTCTGGACTGCAATCAGCCCCCAGAAGAAGACCAACAACCGATCCTTCGTAAGGAAGTTGAGATTACAGTAGCAGCACTAAAGAAGGGGAAATCTGCCGGAGTTGATAATATACCAGCAGAACTTGTTCAAGCTGGCGGGGAGACCATGATTGATGTTTTAACAGATATCTGTAACTGGATCTGGAGAACAGGAGAATGGCCTACCCCATGGACTCAGTCGCTGATTATTACGCTCCCTAAAAAAGGCAACCTACAGCTCTGCCAGAACTACAGAACCATTAGCCTCATCAGTCATTCAAGCAAAGTCACGCCGAAAGTCATCTTAAATAGGCTTAAACCACAAGCCGAAGAGATAATCGCCGAGGAACAGGCTGGGTTCCGAGCAAGGAGGAGCACCACAGAACAGATCTTCAACCTTAGAATCCTGTGTGAAAAGTATCTCCAACATTAGCAGAATCTGTACCATGACTTCACTGATTTCAAAAAAGCCTTTGACAGGGTATGGCATACAGCCTTATGGGCCACCATGCGGAAGTACAATATCAGTGCAAATCTAGTTCGCACCATTGAGCAGCTATACAACAAGGCTACAAGTGCAGTCCTGATAAATGGCAGCACAGGAGATTGGCTCAGAACAACAGTTGGAGTAAGACAAGGATGTCTTCTGTCACCCCCCCCTTCTTCAACATTTTTCTCGAACGGATCATGTCTAATGCTGTGGAAGAACATGACGGAAAAGTTAGCATAGGCGGCAGAAACATTACCACTCTGCGGTTTTGCCGATGACATAGACGCTCTAGCTGAGGAAGAGCAGGAACTAGAATCTCTAGTTGAAAGTCTAGTTCGCACCATTGAGCAGCTATACAACAAGGCTACAAGTGCAGTCCTGATAAATGGCAGCACAGGAGATTGGCTCAAAACAAAAATCTAGTTCGCACCATTGAGCAGCTATACAACAAGGCTACAAGTGCAGTCCTGATAAATGGCAGCACAGGAGATTGGCTCAGAACAACAGTTGGAGTAAGACAAGGATGTCTTCTGTCACCCCCCCCCCCCCTTCTTCAACATTTTTCTCGAACGGATCATGTCTGATGCTCTGGAAGAACATGACGGAAAAGTTAGCATAGGCGGCAGAAACATTACCACTCTGCGGTTTTGCCGATGACATAGACGCTCTAGCTGAGGAAGAGCAGGAACTAGAACCTCTAGTTGAAAGTCTAGACCAAACCTGCACAAGATATAAGATGGAGATCAGTGCTGAAAAGACCAAACTGATGACGAACAGCGCAGATGGCATCCAGAGGGAGATCAAGGTAAAGGGGCAGAAGCTGGGTACTGAAAGCAGCAGCTTCAAATACCTTGGAGCAGTTGTCTTAGATGAGGGCTCAGAACAGGAGGTTCTCTCAAAGATTGCACAAGCCACTTCAGCTCTTACCAAGCTGAAACCAATTTGGAGAGATAACAACATATCTCTTGGATCAAAGGTGAAACTTATGCGCTCCCTTGTCATTTCCATATTTCTGTATGCCTGTGAATCGTGGACCTTGACGGCAGAGTTAGAGAAAAGAACGCAGGCCTTTGAGAAGAGATGCTACCGAAGGTTACTGAACAATTCGTACAAGGACCATATAACCAATGAGGAGGTTCGCAGGAAGATCCAAGCAGCCATTGGAGAACATGATGAACTCCTGACGCTGGTCAAGAAACGGAAACTAAGGTGGTTTGGCCACGTCTCAAGGTCTTCTGGTTTAGCAAAGACAATTCTTCAGGGCACAATGAAAGGAAAAAGAAGAAGAGGTAGACAGAAGAAGAGGTGGGAAGACAATATCTAGGAGTGGACAGGAATGGATTTTGCCAGCTCAACTAGGGCAGCTGAAGACAGGACAAGGTGGAAAGGGATTGTTTGGAAGTCATCTGTGGTGCCCCAGCGACCTAGTAGTGAGTGAGTGAGTGAACTCGGGTTTAACGTCCCACCAACAACGAGGTCATATGGAGACGCGACCTCGGTTTAAAGTCTCATCCGAAAGACCGGAGAAGCGGGGGATCGATCTTGCGACCCCTGGAATGGTAGTCTGGAGTGTTATCCACTACACTACAGCCGCTCCTCCAACGACCTAGTAAGGTTATGGGATAGAATAGAAATAGAATAGTGAGAAACTGTATTTGCATATTTTCAGTTTAATTACCAACAAACGCAAAAACTGCAATTTTCACAGTATGACCGCATCTCGTTATATAAAAGTCCATGAAATTAAGATGAATGGGTATATTTACAAAGGAAGCAACTGTACCATTTTCTTTTACCTTCCTCCTTAATCAGAAACTTTTAAAGGAAAGAGTTTGCTCTTTCTTTCTTTTAAGAGTTAACCCCATTTTTGAACCAGGGTACTAAAAAGGAAATCACAGAAGTTGTGTCCTTTTGTAAAAACAGTGGGAAAACATAGAGTTGTATCCATACACAATAAATTTGCGACTGCTCATACGCCCAAATCCCCCAGACAAACCCTATCCATTCACGGAAGAAGTAACTAACGTTACCATTACGACATATGAATCTACCGCATCGCAAATTTCAGAAACGTTATGAGAAGATATTTCGGAATTTGTTTGTATACTGAAAAGAAAACTTCGGTCTTTTGTTATTTTCTCGTACCGATATAAAAGAAGTGCATATTTGAAAAAGAATGATGGCAGGGTGTTTCAGACCAGGTTTTGATTCAATCCGTTCATCTTTTTTTAAATGTTTACTTGGTATAAGTGTGGGCCAATCTAACTTAAAAGTAACTGGATCGGAACCATATAGTGAAATCGGCTAATTACATTTTTTTTCAGAACAGAAGATTCAGCACCTTCTGCTCCGAAACCAGATGCCTCTGAGTACTAGATCCCGGCGCTCCTCCGTTTTACTTTGCAAAAGCATGTCACAAGACAGGCACCGAGGTTCAAAAAAACTTTTCTAATGCTCAACTTAGCTGAGCATGAAATTTTCTCTGCTGATAAATTTTCATATTCGTAGGCAGAGAAAATTCATACTCAGCTCAACTGAGCAAGAACACAACTGTACTTATCAATAATTTCCTATCTGTTAGCAGGTAAAATTTCATGCTAAGCTGAGTTGAGCATGAAAAAAGTATGAAAAAAGTTTTATAATCTTGGGCCTGGGCCCGGCTGTTCGAAACATAGATGTCATGAGTGAACGAAAAATTCAACGTTACATTATACATTTTGTAAATGCACTGTGCGCAAAACCACCGTCTCTTTTTCCTGAAAAACAATGAGGAGTTTTTTGCAGTGCAAAAGTTCCCTACATTTTTTTTTGAAAAATATATGAATCACACTGGATTTCATGTACAGAAGAAGACTAGGACAAAAAGAATCCATGATTAACGACTTCGTTACGATAACGATGGGTCCTGCATGCACTCCAGATAAGAGGGAGTGTCTGGTGATAATTAGGGATAATTTTTGTTAATTCTGCATATGTTGTGACCCCTCAACTGAACCGTCTCGATGAGACGGTTCAGATGAGGTGTCACAACATATGGTTTCATTGAGAAATCAGAAAAAACTATCCCTCAATTATCATCAAATACCCCTCTTATCTACAGCTCTGGGTCCTGGTTTTTACAAAATGTGCATGCGCTATCAAAGATTTAAGGGGCTGGGTATTGTCTTTTTCCGAATGGACGAACTGACAGACAGGCTGACGGACAGGTGCACTAACGACAAAAGGGCACTATGTGTCGCTAATTGCAAGACGATTCGACAATGATAGTCATTAGAACAAAAATAACACCAATAACAGTAGGGACCATGTTCTGAAGGATAGATAGAAATAACACCTTCTTCATGAAGTATGGCCCCGTGGTTGAGTATCTCAAGGATATCGCTTTCACGATTAGTGGTGCAACGGAAAGAGCTATAAGAGTTTGTAAGAGTTTCCTAGTCCAAGGAAGCGAAGAAAAAGTCACAAAAGCTGTTTCCTTTTGTAAAAAGGGGAGGAAAATCGTCACCGGGTTGTATACACATACACCATAAATTTGTGAAGACAGTGATACTATCGAAAACGTTAGGTTATGGCTTTAAAGGTAGGTTCCTGTACTTTGGAATGCATCATAATTTTGATGATCTTTCATCCAACTTGTTGGAAAGCACTTATAAAAGGGAATGAATAAGTTTCACTAAAAAGTGTAAATAAAACAATATTAGAAAAAGTTGTTTTGCAAGTGATTTCCTAACTCTGCTTCGCACACCAGTTAGCGCTATTTTTAGTTCGCGCCAAAAATAGATAACGCAGCTGACGTCATGCTGCATTGCATTTTGGGATAGTTTTAACCCATCCGCCATGCCAGGACCTCTAGGAGAGCTCACGGCAAGGGAAAATTGACCTTTGGAGAATGGCATCAGAAATCGCGCACTTATAGACATAATAAACATAGTTATTTTTAGAACGGAATTCCAACGAAAGAAAATAAACCAAAAGGGAAAACGACTATGTCTTTCAACATCTGACGAGTTTCTCAGTAGCAACAAATTCAGAAAATTAAGAGAATTCAATACTTCTCAAAAAAAGACGAAATTATTTTGTGGACATAATTGTTATCGCTAGTCCAGGAACCTACCTTTAATCAATGAAAAGAAACATGATGAAAATTACAAATTCAAAACTTCACAAATTTCCCTTTGCTCTAACGCGTGACAGTTACTGTAGCTAACGTAAAATTCAGTCTTCCTGAAAGGCAGAATCAAATGCAAGTTAGAAACTGACAGACTGACAAAACGAATTATTAAAGAAAAGAAATAGAAAATGGTGAATGAAACCGGGCTGTTTTATTTGATGACTCAATTCAATTATGCAGATAAAAATATTTTAATTGACGTAACTTGATCTCATGCAGTGTCTACAGGGCAAACTTTTTGAATTGAGACGGTCGCCGTATTCGTTGAAAATATCACTTTAATTTCTACACATTAAATTCGGACAGATAGATTTGAGCAGTCTGATCCGGGTTTACACTCATCCGGGTTTACACTGTCGGCCTTTCCATCTGCATCTTTTACACGCATTGTAAAAAGAAGCTCTTCATTATTTAGGACAATTATGGTAATTTTTTTAGGGGCGCCCAGTTTTTAGAGTCATTACGGTATACCAAAAGACTACAGCAAAAGAGCCGGACCGGGTAGCGCAATCGGTAGGGCACCTGACTCGTAAGTCAGAGGTCCTGGGTTCGAATCCAGGTCTGGCCACATACTTTCGTTTCTCCTTCCGCTGATTCAAGAAGGGCAGTTGTCAGTTACTGGCGAAAGTATGTGCACTTAGTACTGGTTAACCGCTTAGGAGGTCTAAGCCTGCCCAGGAATAGTGTGGTTAGGTTAACTGACCGTCCCGGCATGACCTTAGTTGTTTACCGTGGACGTTAAGCATCAAATCAACCAACCAACTACAGCAAAAGAAAGTTTGCCAAATATTTGCGTCACGTGAAGCAAATTATGTGTAACCACAGGGTATAATCGATTCCGCCAATTTTCGCTTCCTGCAGAGACTGTCCGTCATATTTGGCTTCCGCCCAGACTGTCCGCGAACTCTTGCTTCCTGCAGGGACTACTGTCCTCGAAAAATGGTTTCCTGCCGAGACTGTCCGCGTGCTTCTGCTTCCTGCCGAGACCCTCGGCAGGAAGCAGAATCACGCGGACTGTTTCTGCAGGAAGCCATTTATCATGTACAGAAGCCTCGGCAGGAAGCAAGAGTTCACGGACAGTCTCGGCGGAAGCCAAATATGATGTACAGTCTCTGCAGGAAGCGAAAATTGGCGGAATCGATTATACCCTGTGGTAACAGGAAAATGTTACTAAGAATATTTGTCAAATAAACTTTGGCAATGAAATATTTGAAGCAGTGTATGTCAAAGTTCCCTGGACA
Source organism: Ctena decussata (assembly GCA_963989385.1). Taxonomy (NCBI): domain Eukaryota; kingdom Metazoa; phylum Mollusca; class Bivalvia; order Lucinida; family Lucinidae; genus Ctena; species Ctena decussata. Next base: position 66,591,911 of record OZ022502.1, on the reverse strand, counting down.
AATAAACTTTACTCTTGTGAACGGCCAACCATGCCATATTTTCTTCTTTAAGAATAACTCTGTTCAAAATAAAACTGATTTGATTATGAGCAAAGCTGTCTTTCTGTGTTCATCTCCATACCTGAACGGCCAGCCATGCCATATTTTCTTCGTTAAGAATATAGTAACTCTGTTCAAAATCAAACTGATTTGATAATGAGCAAAGTTTTCTGTGCTCATCTCCATACCTGAACGGCCAGCCATGCCATATTTTCTTCGTTAAGAATATAGTAACTCTGTTCAAAATCAAACTGATTTGATAATGAGCAAAGTTTTCTGTGCTCATCTCCATACCTACGTTCACTGTTACGTATTATATTGCAAATTTTCTGTTCACACGAACAAATTTTGCTTGTCAAATAAATTTTACCATGTAAATATGGCAATGAAAAATGTGACATATATTTTCATTCACGCGAGCATTATTTTCCATACCAATCCCCCTTTGAGACAGAAGTTTTGCTCGTGTGAACGAAGCTTTAGGACACGGATAACCTTTTTTTAGAGTCACAACTTCAACAGAGAAGATTTTTCATAAATTTGCCATTTTGCACATACTGTACACGGAACAAAATTTCAAACCAGTTTAATATTTTAAGTAGCATTACTCTGTTTCATATTTGATTTAACGCAAGTATTTTTAAACCCATTAACGTCCTCTGTTTGGAAACTGCAGCGCCCAAATGTGTTTACATGTATCAGTGCCTACTACAGTATCCTTGACAATATTTAAATTCACGATACAGTTATTAATTTGATCTGAAAGCCATTCTCCTTTTTTAAAATTTCAAGTTCACTTAAAACAGTTCCGTAAGAAATGAAGTCTACACTTGGATGAACAGCAAGACGTAAAAAGGGGTTTCAGCGCATTTGAGCCGCGACACGAGAAAACCAACATAGTGGTTGTGCGCCCAGCGCAGACTCAGATCAGCCTGGGCATCCGCCCAGTCTGATCAGAGTCTTCCGCTGTCCGCGTGGAGGTAGCTCAGACCCTTAGCTACCCTTCGAGCACTTAACGAAGCGTCTGATCAAACTGGGCGGCTGCCCAGGCTTATCTTAGTCTTCGCTGGGCGCACAACCACATTGTTGATTTTCTCGAGTCGCAGGTCATTTATCACGAACAGCATATCCCGTTCCCAAAAAGTTGATGATATTAAGCTAATAAAAATGTATGAATTCAAAAAAAAATATCAAATCCATCTGAAACGGCCAGTGTTCGTCAGGCAAATATTCGGTAAGACAGTTTGCATTACAATTTGGATGGTATACGTATCCTGTCACATGATGATCTGCATGCAATTCGTTTTAGACAAGGGGTCGACACCCAGATTCGTGAGAAACAAATTTACACAGAAACACTCGCCGTAATGCATTTTACAACTTGAAAACTGGTTTTACACACTGCGTCGTCAAAATAGAAAATGCACGCCATCAAGGTATAAATATTTTCGGTGACATGATGAACCTGTGCGATTTTTGTTTTCTAGTTTTCTTCTCAAAATGACAATTCTAGAGAAAAACCTTTTAGCATATAAAACTTGAAAATGTATCAAAAGGTTAGCTAGTTGAAAAATTGAATGAATTTTTGTCCTAAGTCCTGACCCCCTGTCTGAAACAAATTGTAAAGCAGATCACATGACAGGATATATCGGCCAAACTTTCATGAAAAGTGTCTTAACGGATATTTATCTTACCGACGCCTACCGTTTCATATGAATAACACATTTGTTGTAGATGCTACTTTTTGTGAACAGTATATAATGGTAACGTCTCAGCCTGGTAAGCAGTTTTACTGTCTTTAAACTTCATGCATATATAACATTATGAAGTATCGAAACGAGGAACATGACTCGTTCCGACATGGTTGATCGCTGATGCGCCTAGCACCAGTTGCCTTTTCGCGAGATGCAACTAAAAGCCATCCAGAGAGAGAGAGACATAGAAAATATCTGGTAAATACCGTGTGCACTTGCAATGGGAAATACATGAATAAGGGACTTTCCACTCTTAACCAATACAAGAAAGGGAAGAAAATATTTTGCAAAGGGATGCAATTCAATTGCCTCCGTTTGTTGAATTGCCTCCCTTTGAAAAAGATTCCTTTCCTTTTCTGTAATGGTTTTCTCCCTTTGTAGAGGTAATCCGACGACTTATATCTCCAATTGAAGAGTTGAAGATCAGTTTATCATGGCTTTTTAAAATCATTTATAAAGACTCCTGTGAAAGATGGTATGCCGGCTTCGTCGCTTATTATGCCTCCTGCAACTCTGTCTAACTCAACCCAAACCTTCGAACTCTTTCGCATGTAGGTCGCCGTTGTAGCACTTGCGCATGCGTTCCAATCTCTGTCACCCGGGTAACCTTCAGCCAGAATATTATCATCCTGTACAATACGGAATTCTACCCAATTACCGTATTTCGTACACAAACTGACAATAAAGAGATATGTCCCATCGTAAGGCGCCTCAAAGTAACCCTGCGCTGTTTTGTAGGCCTCTGCAATATTGGCAATTGTTGCGGTGAATTTCACCCTCGCACCAGCAGCCAAGGTATTATCTCCTCGGAGTAAAATCTGAGCATAAACTGTCTTCGGCTTGTCCTTACGCTCTACCTTGAGCTGCTCAATTTCTTCGGTAAGTTTAGCAATGTCGCCACCTTCAATTTTTGCCTGAAGAGCTGAGATCTCTGCTTCATACTTAGTCTTTAGCTGCTCCAATATTTCTGCATTTTCAAACTTCGCCTTCAGTTCCGACATTTCTGCTTCATATGTAGACTTAAGCTCCCCTATTTCTTCTTCATGTTTTGTCTTTAGCTCTCTAATTTCGATTCGAAGCTCTCTGATATCACTTTCCATGGAAGAAAATAGGTTCACTATTAAGCGGGATTCCAGATTTCCAGCTCTTGCTATAATTTTATCACCTTGATCATTGTCATTTACACAGTAGGCAATGTCTCCAAACATGACAAACACGCACAGCACGTACAAAAAAAAGGTACTGCATTTTGGTTTCGTTCTGACTGAAAAAGCAACGCTCTAAGACTGGTGAATTTTATAGCTCGCGGGCTGTATTATTTCAAATTTTTGTAATTTAGCTAATATTCTATTTCACCAAAAGATGTGACACTATCATTTCGGATCTTCCGGCTTTGGGTAACTGGTTAGCAGTATTTAATTCTGAGATAACATTTAGTAAGCTGTCACAACATAATAAGTACGAAAATTAAAGTGATTCTGTGGAGACCATATTTGTTGCGTATTTACATTTTAATTATCAACAAACGCAAAAACGGCAATGTCTGTAGTCATGTTGACTCCATCCGGTTTCAAAAAGTAATGTAATGAGCCGCGACACGACAAAACCAACAATGTGGTTGTGCGCCCAGTGCAGACTCAGATCAGCCTGGGCATCCGCCCAGTCTGATCAGAGTCTTCGCTGTCCGCATGGAGGTAGCTTAGACCCTTGTCTACCCTTTGAGCACTTAATAAAGAGTCTGATCAAACTTGGCGGATGCCCAGGCAGATCCGAGTCTGCACCGGGCGCACAACCACATTGTTGGTTTTGTCGTGTCGCGGCTTTAATTAAGATGAAAGGGTGTACTTACAGGAGGGAGCAACTCTGTCATTTTCATTTTGCCTCCCTTCTCAACAGGGTCAACTCAACTCCTATAAGTGCAAATTCTTTCCTTTAACACAGGGTATAATCGATTCCGCTAATTTTCGCTTCCTGCAGAGACTGTACATAATATATGGCTTCCGCCGAGACTGTGCGCCGCACTTTTGCTTCCTGCCGAGACTTCTTTACATGATAAATGGCTTCCTGCAGAGACTGTCCGCGTGATTCTGCTTCCTGCCGAGCCTCTCGGCAGGAAGCAGAGTCACGCGGACAGTCTCGGCAGGAAGCAATTTTTCGAGGACAGTAGTCTCTGCAGGAAGCAAGAGTTCGCGGACAGTCTCGGCGGAAGCCAAATATGACGGACAGTCTCTGCAGGAAGCGAAAATTGGCGGAATCGATTATACCCTGTGTTTAACAGTAGACCCCTTTTCGGGACATTTTTGTCGCCTATGTACATAAACAGGAAGCCACAAAAGGCGCCTACTTTTGTTAAATGGCGGAAAACATTGAGATGTATCCATACACCTATGCAGCTACCGCAGCAAAACTTCTAAAAAGTTTATGTCAGGATGTTTCAGAATAATTTAGGTCAACTAATAAGAAGAAGAAGGATCTATTTCGACTTAAACTATACAGTTTATTGTCGATGTAGCACAATGAACAATGTCCCAAAGCCGGACTAAAGGCATTTTATCTAATCGCAGTGGCATAAAAGTTCCATGATCTATTTCTCATAACCTACTACATGTATCAAGATATATTTACGTTTATGAGCCCCATGATCCTTTGTGTAGTGGATTGTTTATTATCCTTATTTTTTACTCGATAATTATATAAGCCGCGACACGAGAAAACCAACAATGTGGTAGTGCGTCCAGCGCAGACTCAGATCAGCCTGGGCATCCGCCCAGTCTGATCAGAGTCTTCGCTGTCCGCATGAAGGTAGCTTAGTCCCTTGGCTATCCTTTAAGTGCTAAGCGAAGAGTCTGCTCAGACTAGGCGGATGCCCAGGCTGATCTGGGTCTGTGCTGAGCGCATAACCACATTATTGGTTTTGTCGTGTCGCGGCTCAATTATTAACTTGAATATGTCGTTTGTGTGCTTGATGAAATGCTGCAGGGACTGGTGCTGGGGACATGTTTGTTCGGACGCTGGCTCCGCAACATGTTCCTAGGCTTGCTGGTCCCTGCAATTTTTCATGGCATAACTCAGGGGTATTGCGGAAAAAAGAGAAGAATTAGATGCTGATGTTTTTCTTAATGTATCATATGTTTCCTTACTGTATTATAAGCTATGTTCGCTTATGTGTCTCACGTTTCCGTGTTTGGTGGATTGACTATTAAGTTTCGAAATAAGCTGCATATTGTTCAATTATTTGCACTATGATTTTTCAGTATAATGAACTCAGCTGTTATATTCATATTAGCACACGCCTTCTTTGCATTTATATACTGTAGAATTTATCCTGCAGCGTAAAATCGTCACAACACATAATTAAGGTGGTGATTTGTGGTATATACAAAAATGTCAATAAAATGCTGAAAATACAACAGATCTTCCCAAAACTTAGCAGATGCCTTCTTTATGTTGTTTCTTACAGTTTAGAATACAAAAATGCAGGACATGTTGATGTTAATAAGGATTTATATAAGAAAAGATCAAAGGGTAATTTTGTGCGAATAAATCTAAAAAATGACCATCATTATTGAAAATGTAACTAGGTCTGAACATAAATTAATGTATTATGAAGAGCGTCCTAGCAATTATTCATTCCACTTTCTTAGCACGTTATCAGGCTGCGCCGATAAAAACAGAAGCCTTTTCCTCAAATGTCTGACCATGTTTATAAGTGCATGTATAGTGCTTGCATTCATTAATACAGGTAGGTCAGGTATACCTACATCATACTCACAGTATAAATATTACATTACAATGACCAAGACAGGTATATTATTGAAATCATTCAACCCTGAAAACAGACTCTGCTATGTATTTTCGAGACAAATATTTGGACACAGGCCACATCTTTTTTATCTGCGCAGCCTGATAACGTGCAAAGAAAATGGAAAAAATAATTGCTAGGACGCTCTTCATAATACTTTGATCTATGTTCAGACCTGGTTACATTTTCAATAATGATGGTCATTTTTTAGATTTATTCGCACAAAATTACCCTTTGATCTTTTCTTATATAAATCCTTTTTAACATCAACATGTCCAGCATTTTGGGATTCTGAATTGTGAGAAACAATATAAAGAAGGCATCTGCTAAGTTTTGGGAAGATCTGTTGTATTTTCAGCATTTAATGCAGATTTTTGTCTTTGCCCCAAATCAGTGAAAATCACCACCTTAAGCAAAGTAACACTGTCCATTATGATGCGATAGCTCAATTCACCTAATTGTATTTCCATATAAGACCCTTGTATTTGCACAAGGGTCTTATATGACTTTTGCGAATAGTATTTGCTAAGATTGTAAGGTTGGTGGAGGATGGCCTCGAACCTCCACTGATCTATGACGAGGCAAATAAAAGACTTCTTCTTCTAAAAGAGGTACACATAAAAAGGATGACAGGGAGAGTCCTTCAGACTAGGTTTGAACAGAATCCGTCCATTAACTGTTAACTTGGTATTAGAATGGGCACGTCTGACTTAAAAGTGTACCGGATCGGAACCACATAGAGCGATGTTATCTGTTCTGAAATCGGCTTATTACATTAATTTTCAGAATATTCAGCAACTTCTGCTCCAAAGATGTAACACTATCGTTCAGGATCTTCCTGCTTCGAGTATCTTATAACAAGTATTTAAGTCTGAGATGATGAAAAGCTGTCACAACACACTAGGTACGAAATGTGATTCCATAGAAATTGTATTTGCATATTTTCATTTCAATTACCAAACAATGTAAAAAAAAAATGCAGTTTTCACAGCAGGACTACATCCCGTCGATATAAAAGAGCCGCGACACGAGAAAACCAACAATGTGCTTGTGCGCCCAGCGCAGACTCAAATCAGCCTGAGCATCCGCCCAGTCTGATCAGAGTCTTCGCTGTCCGCATGGCGGTAGCTTAGACCCTTAGCTACCCTTGAGCAATAAACGTAGAGTCTGATCAAACAGGGCTGATGCCCAGGCTGATCTGAGTTTACCCTGACCGCACAACCACATTGTTGGTTTTCTCGTGTCGCGGCTAAAAAGTGTATGAAATTAAGATGAACGGGTACACTTCAGGGGAAGCAATTGCATCATACTCGCTTACCTTCCTTCTTAATCAGAGTTAACTTTCAAACGAAAAGAATTTGTAAGAGTTAATCCCCATTTTAGAAGGGCTACGATGTCCAGGGTACTAAAAAGATTTCCCTTTGTAAAACTGGTGAGAAAACATAGAGTTGTATCTATACACATTAAATTTGCGACTGCTCATACACCAAAATCGTCCAGACAAACCCTATCCATTCACGGAAGACGTTACTGACGTTACCATTACGACATATGAATCCACCGCATCGAAAAATTCAGAAAGGTTTATGACGAGATGTTTCGGGATTTGTTTGTATACTGAGAAGAAAACTTCGGCCTTTTGCTATTTTCTTATCGTACCGATATAAAGAAGTGCATATCTGAAAAACAATGATGGCAGGATGTTTCAGACCAGGTTTGAATTCAATCCGTTCATCTTTAAATGTTTACTTGGTATATGTGTGGGCCAATCTGACTTAAAACTAAGTTAAAAGTGTACCGGATCGGAACCACATAGAGCGATGTCAGCTATTCTGAAATCGGCCAATTCCATTAATTTTCAGAATAGAAGATTCAGCTCCAAAGCCAGGCGCCTCTAAGCGCTAAATCACGGGGCCTCTCCGTTGTACTTTGCAAAAGCATGTCACAAGACTGGTAAGATGCATGCACTCAAAAGTTTCAAATATATCCCCGATATGCATCCGACTACGAGAATATAAGACGTACAGTGTTCGTCAATGTGACCTGGGCCCGGCTGTTCAAAACTAACGATGTCATGAATCAACGAAATGTTACATTATACATTTTGCGAATGCAATGTGCGCTAAATCATGCAAAGTCTTTTTTTCCTGAAAATACAATGAGGAGTTTTTGCAGTGCTAAAGTTCCCTACATTTTGTTTTGCAAAATATATGAATCACACTGGATTTCATGTACGGAAGAAGACTAGGACAAACAGAATCCTTGATTAACGACTTCGTTATGCTAACGATGGGTCCTCAGTAGAGCCTTAGAAAAGGGGGGTATTTGGTGATAATTAGGAATAATTTTTGTTAATTTCGCATAAAAACATATGTTGTGACCCCTCATCTGAACCGTCTCGATGAGACGGTTCAGATGAGGGGTCACAACATATGGTTTCATTGAGAAATAAGAAAAATTTTCCCTCAATTATCATCAAATACTCCTCTTATCTATAACTCTGGTACCGTTCTGGTTTTTACAAAATGTGCATGCGCTAGCAAAGTTTTAAGGGGCTGGATATTGTCTTTTTTCGAATGGACGAACGAACTGACAGACAGACTGACGGACAGGTGCACTATTCCCAAAATGGTACTATGTGTCGCTAACCGCAATTCGCTTCGACAATGATAGTCATGAGAACAAAAATAACACCAATAACAGTAGGGGCCATGTTCTGAAGGATAGATAGAAATAACACCTTCTTCATGAAGTATGGCCCCGTGGTTGAGTATCTCAAGGATATCGCTTTCACGATTAGTGGTGCAACGGAAAGAACAAAAATACATGTAAGCCAAGTTTCATAAATGTGAGTGCGGTTGCCTGATCAAGATGCCTTGTGCATCATGGGGGAGGTTGGACCAGAAAATGAAACGGTTTAAACTTGCAGATAAAATTGTTTTACTCATACCCGGTTAACTATGTTTTCAAGGATGTTACACAACGGAAAAGAACTGTCAAGAAACGAAAAAGAGTTATAGTCACCAAACACCTGATGTTACGAAACGAAAAAGAGTCAAAGTTACCAAACGACCTGGTAATCAGGTCGTTTGGTAACTATGACTTTTTCGTTTCGTAACTATGACTCTTTTTCGTTTTTTACCAGCCTATGTATATACATAGTTAACCAGGGGTGTTGCTTCTGCTGAGGATTAAGGCACTGAGTCGCACGGATATCTCAAGGATGTTGTCATTACCATCAGTTGTGTAATGGCAAAAACATAACTAAGTCGAGCCTGGCCCGGAGGTTATAAAACTTGAGTCCATTCTCAAACTCAAAATAAAGCACACTGATTGGCTGCTTCCGAGCACATGCTCAGAAGAAGCCAATCAGTGTGCTTTATTTTGAGTTTGAGATTATACTCAAGTTTAATAACCTCGGACCCTGATTGCCTTCGTGTGCGTCATGTGTCAGGTTGTTTCAGAACACGGTTTATTCTGCATGCGCAGTCATGCTTTCTCATTTTAACAACCCAACAGCCATGGAGGCGGTAATCTGGCCAACCATAAACGGGGTTTCATTGCACACACCGTCTCATCGTCCTGATATGACTGAAAAAGAACGTAAAATCGCAAGTCATCCATCCATTCATTCAAAAATACCTGCGGTCATTCAATTTGATGAATTTAAGGTGATTGGGTATACAATCCGGCGAAGCAACTCTGCCATCTTGATTTTTTGCCTCCATTCTCAATAGGGATTAACTGAGCCGCGACACGAGAAAACCAACAATGTGGTTGTGCGCCAAGCGAAGACTCAGATCAGCCTGGGCATCCGCCCATTCTGATCAGAGTCTTCGCTTTGCGCTTAAAGGGTAGCTAAGGGTCTATGCTACCTTCATGCGGACAGCGAAGACTCTGATCAGACTGGGCGGATGCCCGGCTGATCGGAGTTTGCGCTGGGCGCACAACCACATTGTTGGTTTTCACGCGTCGCGGCTCATTAATCTTATAGGAAATTCTAAGTGCTGTAAGTTTCCTAGTGCAATGAAGCAAACAGGAAGTCACAAAATTGTCTTCTTTTGTAAAAGGGGAGGAAAAAAGTCACCGGGTTGTATATACAAGTACATACACCATAAATTCGTGAAGACAGTGAAACTATAGAAAACGTTAGGTTATGGCTTTAATCAATGAAAAGAAACTTAATGAAAATTACAAATTCAAAACTTTCCCTTTTTCTCTAACGTGTGGCAGTCAGCTAGCGTAAATTTCAGTCTTCCTGAAAGGCAGAATCAAATGCAAGTTAGAAATTGGCAGGCTGACTAAACGAATTTTTCAAAATAAGTGAATAAACCTGAGCTGTTTTATTTGATGACTCAATTCAATTATGCAGATAAAATATTTTAATTGACGTAACTTGATGTCATGCAGTGTCTACAGGGCAAAGTTTTTGAAGTGAGACGATCGCCGTATTTGTTGAAAATACCACATTAAACTAATAGTATTGGGACAGAAATGATTAGAGCAAACAGTGCCTACCTAGATCAGACTGCTCCTAAAGGCGGGACGGAGCAGTCTGATCAGGGTTTACACTGTTTGCCTTTCAGACACATTACTGCACTGTAAAACTAAACTCCTCCACATTTAGGACATTTACGGTAATTTTAGGCGTCCTAATTTTTAGATTTTTTTTTTAACTCCAAGCGGGCACATGACGTCGAAATGACATCAGTTCAACGTCACGTGCCTGCTGGACTGGTAGATTTATACCCGAAGGACCACATCAGTTAACACAGACAACCTCTTAGAGTGTCACTATAATTCAAGCGAGAAAAATTTTACATATACACGGAACAAAGGGCTTTAAATGGCTTTCGCGTCTTCGGTAAGCTAATAAAGTTTAATGATTCCACACCCAACCCATTAGACCAATTATTTGGAAAACCAGTAACAAAGTTTCAGTAGGACATGCTAAACACCCCTGCTCTAATCTGAGAGACATGGTTAATACATACCGGCGCTCAATTCTGATAGCTATAAACGAAATTTATATTTTCAAAGAACAGAATTTATTCAGGACCTTTTTAAATTCGGACAAACCCAATGTCTCTGTGAACATAGTTGTTGAAATGGTACTTTAATGAGAAAATGCAGTGCCTCAATGCTTTTTTTTTAAATTTTTATCAAGGCTTTGTTTACTTACTACGGTATTCTTGTCAACAGTTAACACAGGAAGTTCACTTTTCATGATATAGATTTTACGCTTTTTTTTTTTTTGTTGTTGAACAATTGGTTCTCTGATCTGTCAATCATTGTCCTTATTTCCAGTGTCAGCTCTCTAAAAACAGTTCAATACACACAGCTTTCTTGCAATGTAACAATACTTATGCTATTATGTTCATGTATAATTCTGTAGTCTGCGTTTAGTCTATTCTTAAATGAGCAGCAGACGCAGAAAAAAAGTGTTAAGCGCACATCCTCATTAACAACACAGATGAAAATTTCTTTAAACTTCATGTTTACCATATATACTGAGAGAAATAAATTTAACATTTTTTCCAAAGGGTTGTGAAATTTTCTTTGGGGATAGTATTCCCAGGTTGTTGATCGCATATAGTTAGTTAAGTTAGGAGTCTGCGATTACATCAAACTTACAGGAGAATGTGACTTAACGCACGTTTGACGTCACATAAAATGAATTCACTCTATGCGCGGGCTGACAAAGAATTAAACATAGAAAATTGTCAAAATGCTTTTGAAAGGTTTTAACTGGGTCCTTAAATGGGTTTGCAAATAAACGCAAAAGAAGCCGGCAATTGGGCACGTTAGTTTGACGTTAACTTGCCGAAAACTTCAACCGCCATTTAAAACATTATCAATTGACGTTTCGACTCGAATCTTTTTGCGCTTTATTCACAGTCGACTTGAGGAACACTATCATACAAAATGATTACTAGTACCTCAGGTAATCCATTTGCTTTAATGCAACGACCAGATGCCTTCAAGATTTGAATGGAGGCGTCAAGTTTACGTTATGACGGATATTGACAAAATCTGTGGATATGCAATGACCATGTGTGCACTTAGAGAAGAGAAACTTTAAGTTCAATATTGCTGATGTCAAGAGGATCTTTGATGGTTTTAAAAACTGACGTCAAATGACGTAACTGGCGAACCTGGTGTGGTTAAACCTGGGGAAATAGCGCCAATTTACTGCAGCAATTGCTTGAAAGTGTTCTGGTCATTCAGAGGCCACGCCATTGCAGTTTGGTTCAAGATTTTGGAACACTTCGTTAACGGTGACTTTTGCTCAGTCTCTTTTGCTTTGTGAATGCCAATTTTGACGGCGTCATAAGAACATTTACGTTTATCATGGTAACAATCTTTTAGCACACAACACTGTGTCCTTGTTCACAAATGTCTACACCGCCGCAAATTGGCTCTGGTGTAAGATTTGAAGATGAAACAGCGCCTGAAAAAGATGAGTTGCATAAAAGATTTATGGCATTTTTTGGGTTTAGCCCTTGGGTACAAATGCGACGCGATTCTGCTCTAAAAATAAACTTTCGACCTTAATTTTGGAGTTTCTGGTACCCAAAATGATAACTTACACAGCGAAAACAATACAATTTCACACTTTGTAAGTAAGTCCGAATTATACGCTGATTTGTTAAAACTTGCTAATTTTTTTTCCCTCAGAATATTACTCCTGAGGCTCCCAAAGTGTAAACCCGAAAGAGACTGGCTACCGACTGGTTGATCGCTGATGTGTCACTTTCTGCGTGACGCGCTCAAACAAGAATCACCAACACACAAATACACATACAGAGAGAGAGAGAGAGAATATCTGGTGAAATTCATGTGCCCTTGCGATGAGATACGTTTGAGTAAAGAAGTTCCCGCTCTTAACCAATACAAGGAAAATAATATTTTGCAAATGGGAAACAATCAAATTGCCTCCCTTTGAAAAATGATCACTTCCCTTACCTAGGTTATGATTGCTAATTACTTCCTTCACTGATTAAGGGGGCAATCCGACAACTAATGCCACCCATTGAAAAACTGTTCTGTTATTACGGCTTTTTAAAGTTGTTTATAAACACTCCTGTGAAAGATGGTATGCCGAATTCGTCGCTTATTTTGCCTCCGCTTACACCGCCTACCTCGACCCAAACCTTCGAACCCTTTCGCATATAAGTAACCGCTGTAGCACTTGCGCATGCGTTCCACACCTTATCACCTGAGATTCCTTCAGCTAGTGTGTTATCGTCCTGTACAATACGGAATTTCAACGATTGTTAAGTTAGTTCCTTTTTCCTTATTCCTTTTTCCTTTTTCCTTATTCCTTTTTCCTTTTTGCTTTTTCCTTATTCCTTTTTCCTTTTTCCTTTTTCCTTATTCCTTTTTCCTTTTTCCTTATTCGATTTTCAGGCTCATAGAACTTTGCGAAACTGTGCCAAAGAAGATTCGCATATAGCACATTCATGATCATTTTTACTTCTAAGAATGATGGTAGAGATTTCCAAAGCTCAGCGGTTCAAACTGCGAATAAGGAAAAAGGAAATGAACGAACAATTCCTTTTTCCTTATTCGATTTTCAAACTCATAGAACTTTGCAGACCTGTGCAATAGAAGATTCGCATATAGCACATTCATGATCATTTTTACTTCTAAGAATAATAGTATAGATTTCCAAAGCTCAACGCTACAAACTGCGAATAAGGAAAAAGGAAATGATCGAATAATTCCTTTTTTCCTTATTCCATTTTCAGTCTCATAGAACTTTGCGGATCTGTGCAATAGAAGATTCGCATATAGCACATTCATGATCATTTTTACTTCTAAGAATAATGGCATAGATTTCCAAAGCTCAACGCTACAAACTGCGAATAAGGAAAAAGGAAATGATCGAATAATTCCTTTTTCCTTATTCGATTTTCAGTCTTATAGAACTTTGCGGATCTGTGCAATAGAAGATTCGCATATAGCACATTCATGATCATTTTTACTTCTAAGAATAATGGCATAGATTGACAAAGCTCAACGCTACAAACTGCGAATAAGGAAAAAGGAAATGAACGAACAATTCCTTTTTCCTTATTCGATTTTCAGTCTCATAGAACTTTGCGGATCTGTGCAATAGAAGATTCGCATATAGCACATTCATGATCATTTTTACTTCTAAGAATAATGGCATAGATATCCAAAGCTCAACGCTACAAACTACGAATAAGGAAAAAGGAAATGATCGAATAATTCCTTTTTCCTTATTCGATTTTCAGTCTTATAGAACTTTGCGGATCTGTCCAATAGAAGATTCGCATATAGCACATTCATGATCATTTTTACTTCTAAGAATAATGGCATAGATTGACAAAGCTCAACGCTACAAACTGCGAATAAGGAAAAAGGAAATGAACAAACAATTCCTTTTTCCTTATTCGATTTTCAGTCTCATAGAACTTTGCAGACCTGTGCAATAGAAGATTCGCATATAGCACATTCATGATCATTTTTACTTCTAAGAATAATGGTATAGATTTCCAAAGCTCAACGCTACAAACTGCGAATAAGGAAAAAGGAAATGAACGAAAAATTCCTTTTTCCTTATTCGATTTTCAAACTCATAGAACTTTGCGGACCTTTGCAATAGAAGATTCGCATATAGCACAGTCATGATCATTTTTACTTCTAAGAATAATGGTATAGATTTCCAAAGCTCAACGGTTCAAACTGCGAATAAGGAAAAAGGAAATGAACGAAAAATTCCTTTTTCCTTATTCGATTTTCAGTCTTATAGAACTTTGCGGATATGTGCAATAGAAGATTCGCATATAGCACATTCATGATCATTTTTACTTCTAAGAATAATGGTATAGATTTCCAAAGCTCAACGCTACAAACGACGAATAAGGAAAAAGGAAATGAACGAACAATTCCTTTTTCCATATTCGATTTTCAAACTCATAGAACTTTGCAGATCTTTGCAATAGAAGATTCGCATATAGCACATTTATGGTCATTTTTACTTCTATGAATAATGGTATAGATTTCCGAAGCTCAACGCTACAAACTGCGAATAAGGAAAAAGGAAATGAACGAAAAATTCCTTTTTCCTTATTCGATTTTCAGTCTTATAGAACTTTGCGGATCTGTGCAATAGAAGATTCGCATATAGCACAGTCATGATCATTTTTACTTCTAAGAATAATGGTATAGATTTCCAAAGCTCAACGGTTCAAACTGCGAATAAGGAAAAAGGAAATGAACGAAAAATTCCTTTTTCCTTATTCGATTTTCAGTCTCATAGAACTTTGCGGATCTGTGCAATAGAAGATTCGCATATAGCACAGTCATGATCATTTTTACTTCTAAGAATAATGGTATAGATTTCCAAAGCTCAACGCTACAAACTGCGAATAAGGAAAAAGGAAATGAACGAAAAATTCCTTTTTCCTTATTCGATTTTCAAACTCATAGAACTTTGCGGACCTTTGCAATAGAAGATTCGCATATAGCACAGTCATGATCATTTTTACTTCTAAGAATAATGGTATAGATTTCCAAAGCTCAACGGTTCAAACTGCGAATAAGGAAAAAGGAAATGAACGAAAAATTCCTTTTTCCTTATTCGATTTTCAGTCTCATAGAACTTTGCGGATCTGTGCAATAGAAGATTCGCATATAGCACAGTCATGATCATTTTTACTTCTAAGAATAATGGTATAGATTTCCAAAGCTCAACGCTACAAACTGCGAATAAGGAAAAAGGAAATGAACGAAAAATTCCTTTTTCCTTATTCGATTTTCAGTCTTATAGAACTTTGCGGATCTGTGCAATAGAAGATTCGCATATAGCACATTCATGATCATTTTTACTTCTAAGAAAAATGGTATAGATTATCAAAGCTCAACGCTACAAACTGCGAATAAGGAAAAAGGAAATGAACGAACAATTCCTTTTTCCTTATTCGATTTTCAAACTAATATAGAACTTTGCAGACCTGTGCAATAGAAGATTCGCATATAGCACATTCATGGTCGTTTTTACTTCTATGAATAATGGTATAGATTTCCGAAGCTCAACGCTACAAACTGCGAATAAGGAAAAAGGAAATGAACGAAAAATTCCTTTTTCCTTATTCGATTTTCAGTCTTATAGAACTTTGCGGATCTGTGCAATAGAAGATTTGCATATAGCACAGTCATGATCATTTTTACTTCTAAGAATAATGGTATAGATTTCCAAAGCTCAACGGTTCCAACTGCGAATAAGAAAAAAGGAAATGAACGAAAAATTCCTTTTTCCTTATTCGATTTTCAGTCTTATAGAACTTTGCGGATATGTGCAATAGATTATTCGCATATAGTATATTCATGATCATTTTTACTTCTAAGAATAATGGCATAGATTTCCAAAGCTCAACACTGCAAACTGCGAATAAGGAAAAAGGAAATGAACGAACAATTCCTTTTTCCTTATTCGATTTTCAAACTCATAGAACTTTGCAGATCATTGCATTAGAAGAGTCGCACATAGCACATTCATGATCATTTTTACTTCTAAGAATAATGGTATAGATTTCCAAAGCTCAACGCTACAAATTGCGAATAAGGAAAAAGGAAATGAACGAACAATTCCTTTTTCCTTATTCGATTTTCAAACTCATAAAACTTTGCAGATCTTTGCAATATAAGATTCGCATATAGCACAGTCATGATCATTTTTACTTCTAAGAATAATGGTATAGATTTCCAAAGCTCAACCCTACAAACTGCGAATATGGAAAAAGGAAATGAACGAAAAATTCCTTTTTCCTTATTCGATTTTCAGTCTTATAGAACTTTGCGGATCTGTGCAATAGAAGATTCGCATATAGCACATTCATGATCATTTTTACTTCTAAGAATGATGGTATAGATTTCCAAAGCTCAAAGGTTCAAACTGCGAATAACGAAAAAGGAAATGAACGAAAAATTCCTTTTTCCTTATTCGATTTTCAGACTCATAGAACTTTGCAGACCTGTGCAATAGAAGATTCGCATATAGCACATTCATGATCATTTTTACTTCTAAGAATAATCGCATAGACTTCCAAAGCTCAATGGTACAAACTGCGAATAAGGAAAAAGGAAATGAACGAAAAATTCCTTTTTCCTTATTCGATTTTCAGACTCATAGAACTTTGCGGATCTGTGCAATAGAAGATTTGCATCTAGCACATTCATGATTATTCTTACTTCTAAGAATAATGATATATAGATTTCCAAAGCTCAACGCTACAAACTGCGAATAAGGAAAAAGGAAATGAACGAACAATTCCTTTTTCCTTATTCGATTTTCAAACTCATAGAACTTTGCAGATCTTTGCAATAGAAGATTCGCATATAGCACATTCATGACCATTTCTACTTCTTAGAATATTTGTACAGACTTCCAAAGTTCGACGGTACAAACTGCGAATAAGGAAAAAGGAAATGAACGAATAATTCCTTTTTCCTTATTCGATTTTCAGACTCATAGAACTTTGCGGATCTGTGCAACAGAAGATTTGCATATAGCACATTCATGATCATTTTCACTTCTAAGAATAATGGTATAGATTTCCAAAGCTCAACGGTTCAAACTGCGAATAACGAAAAAGGAAATGAACGAAAAATTCCTTTTTCCTTATTCGATTTTCAATAGAAGATTCGCATATAGCACATTCATGATCGTTTTTACTTCTAAGAAGAATTGTATAGACTTCCAAAGCTCAACGGTACAAACTGCGAATAAGGAAAAAGGAAATGAATGCAAAATTCCTTTTTCCTTATTCGATTTTGAGACTCATAGAACTTTGCGGATCTGTGCAATAGAAGATTTGCATATAGCACATTCATGAGTATTCTTACTTCTAAGAATAATGGTATAGATTTCCAAAGCTCAACGGTACAAACTGCGAATAAAAAAAAGGGAAATGAATGAACAAATCTTTTGTTCCTTATTCGATTTTGAGGTCCATAGAACTTAGCAAAGCCATGCAACAGAACATTCATATATAGCGCATTCACGATCATTTTTACTTATACGTATAGTGATATAGATTTCCGAATTTCAAAGCAAAAGAAAGCGAATAAGGGAAAAATAAAATGAACGGAAAATTCCTTTTTCCTTATTCGGGTTCATAGGACTTTGCGAAACTGTGCAAAGGAAGATTCGCATATAGCAAATTCATGATCACTTTTACTTTCAGAATTATGGTATAGATTAACAAAGCTTAACGGTACAAACTGCGAATAAGGAAAAAGGAAATGAATCAAAATTTCCTTATTCGATTTAGAGGTCGATAGACTTAGTGATGCTATGCAATACAGCATTCACATATAGCGCATTCACGATCATTTTGTCGCACCTCTGCTTAAGCAATGTGAGCTATAGGAGTTCACTTTGCCGTCCGTCCGTAAGTCAGTCTATCCGTCCGTCCACAATTACGTCGACCCTAACGTTCGTATCCATTATTCTCAATCTATGATACCTATAATCATCAAACCTGGTATGAAGTTTCTTCTTAGCATGTTCTCGAGGAACCCTGCACTTATTTTGACCGTTGACCTATTTTCATGTTCTAATGGCTTTGTAAATTTTTACGTCAAAAATTATATCTATCCTAGTTTTTAAGTTCATTTCTCTCCATCTATGATACATGCAATCATCAAACCTGGTATTAATTTTTTTTCTTAGAACGGTCTAGAGGATTGTTGCCTTTATTTTGACTTTTGACCTATATCTTCTGCTCTGCTGACTTAGTAAAATATTACGTCAAAAATTGCGTCAACCCTAGTATACTGCTCCATTTCTTTCGGTCTATGATACCTACAGTCATCAAACCTGATATAAAGTTTATGCTTAGGTTGATCAAGAGGCTTGTTGTACTTATTTTGACCTTTGACCCATATTTCATGCTCTGCTGACTTTATAAAATTTTACTTAAAAATGACATCAACTATATGGTTTAAATCCATTTCTCTCAATCTATTATATCTAGAATCATCAAACCTGGTAAAAATTTCATCTTAGAATGGACTCTAGGATTAATGGACTTGTTTCAACCCTTGACCTTTATTTCACATGCTACAGATTTTGTAAAATTTCACATACAAAATTGTGTTGACCTTTGGTTTTCAGTCCATTTTTCTTTAAAGGTATACTCCCTCGTATTTCATTACGAAATAATCACAAAATTATGAAGCTGGTTAGTTGTATGCAACATAATTAAGATGTGTTAAAAAATCTTCAGCTAAAACATCTTTGTTACGGAGGCAGAGACGATATAACAATGCGTACCGTTCTTGAATATTCACGAATATTTTGTCGTCATAAATGACCCTTTAAAATGAGATTTTAACGCCTCTGGTTGAACTTTATTTCAATAAGAAAAGGTGTTGTTGACATGGACGTTGTCAGTGACGTTACGTATACGCGCCAAAGTGTTATTACACGTGTGGCCGTACGATTTTTATGACATGACGTTATCCACTGAATAACAGCGACGTCATATGATAAATTGTTCTAATTTCTTTTCTTCAATCACAGAATTTAGAAAACACAATCTATCAAAACTTACGACAATAACTGATGCTTCTAAGCATGGTGTACTATTAAGAAAGTGCTTGTGAGTACTAAAACATTATGACCATGTTATAGGTCACACTCAACTTGACGCTAAGGATTCACAATAACATGGTGGACAACCTACATCACGATCACATAATTTCAATAGTAATTAATACAATTTTACAAACAAAATAATCTCGAGGCCGGTAAGAAAGTTAGATATATCTGAGGTCTTACAAGACTGATTTTAATTTTATAAAGTGCACGTACCTCGTAGTTTTTGTCTGCAGCAAATGACATCATTTAGGAAATAAGTCGGTTACCATAACACTTCGAAACAGAGAACTTTCCTGACAATAAGAGTGTTTTGAAGTATCCTGGTAACCATCTTTAAATAGTTCCTTACACTTTGACATAACCCCAGGGTACGAGCACTTTACAAATTAAAATCGGCCTTGTAAGATCTGAGATATAACTTCTTTTCTTACCGGTATCGAGATTATTTTATTTTTAATGACAAAATTGTATTAACCTGACGTGGACCTGACGTAGGTTGTCAACCGTGAATGAGTGATTTTTAGGCAAATTATCTCATTTAGCCGTGCTGAGGAAGAAAGGAAAAAAAGTCTTACGATATTCGTAAACAGCAAGGACTCAGATCGATGTGTACACTTACGCAGATCTGTGAAAACACAGGTATACAAGAAAATAATCACTCTGAGTCAATTCGTTGGTCGTCTGAGTCATTGCTCCTTCGTAAGATATGTCTTATTTTCCTCATGGAAAGGTAAAAATATATGTTGTCCTACGGTGGGGTGTTTGCTAATATTCCATTCGTGACAGACCTGAATAATGACAAATGATCACCTGGCAACAGTCATGTGGCCTCTTATTTGTCACGTCAGATTTAGATCTTCCAAAATCAAGCTTATCAACTTATCGTGAACTCCATTTGCCTATATGATGTTCTGGAATAAGCTTATACACCTTTTAAACGTACAATTGTACACGGATCAGACCTTTTGCAAAAAGTCAGCTACTGCACAAATTCTTAAAGTAACAAGCTCTGTCTACAAATTCAGAGATGGACAAAATACGTCACCATAACGTGATTCTAACAGTTGGTAACCTAGACTTGGAAAGAAAGAAAGTTTATTATGATCTATCCAATGGAAAGAAAGAAAGTTTATTATGAATCTTCTCAGTGTCGTGAAGTGTACGTACCCATAGATTCCTTTGTCTGCTGCAGATGTCACTTTTTATGAAATTAAACCAGTTACCAATATATACTTGAAATTAGTTATCTGTTACGGTAGATAAGATTGCCTTCATTGTTTCATGGCTTAATTTCATACAAAGACGTCCCTTTCGACGGACAACTGGACGGAGTACCGGCACTTTATGAATATAGAAATAGACCCTATAAGATTAGATGTATATTTTCTTACCCATATTTCGAACTGTACATGTAATTTACCAGCGTGATTGTTTTGTTGCTTAACCTCCACGGTAAACAACTATGGTCATGTCGGGGCGGTCAGTTAACCTAACCACACTATTCCTGGGCAGGCTTAGACCTCCTAAGCCTTAACCAGTACTAAGTGAATTTACCAGCGTGACGTACATTGTCGTTCATGGTCTGCTTCCTTTCTAACCAGCCGGGCCGTGTAGCGCAATCGGTAGGGCACCTGACTCATAAGTCAGAGGTCCTGGGTTCACAACCCGGTCTGGCCGCATACTTTCATTTCTCCTTCCGCTGATACAAGAAGGGCAGTTGTCAGTTACTGGCGAAAGTATGTGCACTTAGTACTGGTTAACGGCGTAGGAGGTGCCCAAGAATAGTGTGGTTAGGTTAACTGACCGTCCCGACATGACCGTAGCTGTTTACCGAGGGCGTTAAGCATCAAATCAATCAATCAATCCTTTCTAACCTTAGCTAGAAGCACATGTTTACCTTCCTGGTATATTGAAATATCATAACTTCCCTTCGTTATTTAAAATTTAGAGAATGTGGATACAAGAAAATAATAAAAAATTAATAATAAAAAACAGTTCAACGTCTTTTATATGTTTACCGGATTATTCCCTATCCAGTCTAGTCCATCCCATAACCTTGTGAGGTCGTTGGGGCACCACAGATGACTCTGCAACAATCTCTCTCCACCTGGTTCTGTTTTCAGCTGTCCTTGTTGTGTTAGTAACCTCCATCCCTGTCCGCTCTTTAATATTGTCCTCCCTTCGCTTCTTCTGCCTGTCTCTTCTTTTTTTACTTTCACTGTGCCCTGTAGGATCGCCTTTGCTAAGCTAGAAGACCTTGAGATGTGGTCAACCACCTTAGATTTCGTTTCTTGACCAAGGTCATGAGTTCATGTTCGCCGATAGCTGCTTGGATCTTTCTGCCACCTGTCACGGTTCCCAACTTCTGTCCTTTTAACTTGATCTCTCTTTGGATGCTATCGGTGTTATTTGTCATCAGTTTGGGCTTTTCAGCACCTATCTCCACTTTGTACCTTGTGCAGGTTTTGTCGAGACCTTCCTCTAAAGCTTCTAGTTCCTGCT
Source organism: Ctena decussata (assembly GCA_963989385.1). Lineage (NCBI taxonomy): Eukaryota > Metazoa > Mollusca > Bivalvia > Lucinida > Lucinidae > Ctena > Ctena decussata. The sequence continues at coordinate 66,570,181 of OZ022502.1, read as the reverse complement.
CCTCCTCAGCAAGAACATTAATGTCAACGGCAAACTGCAGATTGGTAATAGTATGCCACCTATGCTAACCTTTCCATCATGTTCTTCAAGAGCATCAGACATGATCCTTTCGAGAGGGTGAGTGAAATAAGGTAACCCTGCCTAATAATTTTAACTGTAGTTCTGAACCATTCTCCTGTGCTGCCATCCATCTGAACTGACCTTGAAACCTTGTTGAACAGGTACTCAATGGCCAGAATTAGTATACTTTCGCATGGTAGTTTTTTTTTAAAGCTATAATTTTGCTGGTGCTGAAGGTACTTTTCACACAGTATTCTGAGGTTAAAAATCTGTTCTGTGGTGCTCCTTCCGGCTCTGACACCAGCCTGTACTTCAGCAATTATCTCTTCTACGAAAATACAATACTGCAGAATGAAAGATTTGCCAGGCCGATAACACAGACTGAGAGTTCGTAAAATCTCATCACAGGCTATTAACGAGTCTGCCAATTTTCGCTGCCTGCCGAGACGCCCGTCATTCGTGCTTCTGTTGATTCTGACCGCGTGATTCTGCTTCCTCCGAGAAAATGGCTTCTTAATGAGACTGTACGAGTGATTCTGCTTCCGGTCGAGACTCTCGGCAGGAAGCAGAATCAGGCGTTCAGTCTCGGTTGGAAGCCATTTATCCTGGAAAGTGGTCTCGGTAGGAAGCAAGAGGTCGCGGACAGTCTTAGGGAAAACAGAAAATGATGGACAGCCTCAGCAGGAAGCGATAATTGGCGGATTGGTTTTACCCTATGCTCATGAAGACATGCTGCAGGAGTTTGATAACGCGTGATGCGAGAACTATACATGTACCACTATGCTTTGAAGTAAAAATAATCATGAATGCGCTTTATTCTACTGCATAGCTTAGCTAAAATCTATGGAACCCAAAATCAAAATCGACTAAGGAAAAAAGAAATTTTGATTCATTTCCTTTTTCCTTATTCGCATGTTGTGCCGTTGAGGTTTGGAAATCTATACCATTATTCTTAGAAGTAAAAATGATCGTGAATGTGCTATATGCGAATCTTCTATTGCACTGGTCCGCGAAGTTCTAAGAGACTGAAAATCGAATAAGGAAAAAGGAATTTTTTCGTTCATTTCCTTTTTCCTTATTCGCAGTTTGTAGCGTTGAGCTTTGGAAATCTATACCATTATTCTTAGAAGTAAAAATGATCATGAATGTGCTATATGCAAATCTTCTATTGCACAGATCCGCAAAGTTCTATGAGTCTCAAAATCGAATAAGGAAAAAGGAATTGTTCGTTCATTTCTTTTTTCCTTATTCGCAGTGTGTACCGTTGAGCTTTGGAAGTCTGTACATTTATTCATAGAAGTAAAAATGATCATGAATGTGCTATATGCGAATCTTCTATTGCAAAGATCTGCAAAGTTCTATGAGTTTGAAAATCGAATAAGGAAAAAGGAATTGTTCGTTCATTTCCTTTTTCCTAATTCGCAGTTTGTAGCGTTGAGCTTTGGAAATCTATACCATTATTCTTAGAAGTAAAATGATCATGAATGTGCTATATGCGAATCTTCTATTGCACAGATCCGCAAAGTTCTATAAGACAGAAAATCGAATAAGGAAAAAGGAATTGTTCGTTCATTTCCTTTTTCCTTATTCGCAGTTTGTAGCGGTGAGCTTTGGAAATCTATACCATTATTCTAAGAAGTAAAAATGGTCATGAATGTGCTATATGCGAATCTTCTATTGCAAAGATCTGCAAAGTTCTATGAGTTTGAAAATCGAATAAGGAAAAAGGAATTGTTCGTTCATTTCCTTTTTCCTTATTCGCAGTTTGTAGCGTTGAGCTTTGGAAATCTATACCATTATTCTTAGAAGTAAAAGTGATCATGAATGTGCTATATCCGAATCTTCTATTGCACAGATCCGCAAAGTTCTATGAGACTGAAAATCGAATAAGGAAAAAGGAATTGTTCGTTCATTTCCTTTTTCCTTATTCGCAGTTTGTAGCGTTGAGCTTTAGAAATCTATACCATTATTCTTAGAAGTCAAAATGATCATGAATGTGCGTTATGCGAATCTTCTATTGCACAGGTCTGCAAAGTTCTATGAGTTTGAAAATCGAATAAGGAAAAAGGAATTTTTCGTTCATTTCCTTTTTCCTTATTCGCAGTTTGAACCGCTGAGCTTTGAAAATCTATACCATTATTCTTAGAAGTAAATATGACCATGAATGTGCTATATGCAAATCTTCTATTGCACAGATCCGCAAAGTTCTATGAGTCTCAAAATCGAATAAGGAAAAAGGAATTGTTCGTTCATTTCCTTTTTCCTTATTCGCAGTTTGTACCGTTGAGCTTTGGAAATCTATACCATTATTCTTAGAAGTAAAAGTGATCATGAATGTGCTATATCCGAATCTTCTATTGCACAGATCCGCAAAGTTCTATGAGACTGAAAATCGAATAAGGAAAAAGGAATTGTTCGTTCATTTCCTTTTTCCTTATTCGCAGTTTGTAGCGTTGAGCTTTAGAAATCTATACCATTATTCTTAGAAGTCAAAATGATCATGAATGTGCGTTATGCGAATCTTCTATTGCACAGGTCCGCAAAGTTCTATGAGTCTCAAAATCGAATAAGGAAAAAGGAATTTTTCGTTCATTTCCTTTTTCCTTATTCGCAGTTTGAACCGCTGAGCTTTGAAAATCTATACCATCATTCTTAGAAGTAAAAATGACCATGAATGTGCTATATGCAAATCTTCTATTGCACAGATCCGCAAAGTTCAATGAGTCTCAAAATCGAATAAGGAAAAAGGAATTGTTCGTTCATTTCCTTTTTCCTTATTCGCAGTTTGTAGCGTTGAGCTTTGGAAGTCTGTACAATTATTCTAAGAAGTAAAAATGGTCATGAATGTGCTATATGCGAATCTTCTATTGCAAAGATCTGCAAAGTTCTAAGAGACTGAAAATCGAATAAGGAAAAAGGAATTGTTTGGTCATTTCCTTTTTCCTTATTCGCAGTTTGTAGCGTTGAGCTTCGGAAATCTATGCCATTATTCTTAGAAGTAAAAATGATCATGAATGTGCTATATGCGTATCTTCTATTGCACAGTTCCGCAAAGTTCTATGAGTCTCAAAATCGAATAAGGAAAAAGGAATTTTTCGTTCATTTCCTTTTTCCTTATTCGCAGTTTGAACCGTTGAGCTTTGGAAATCTATACCATTATTCTTAGAAGTAAAAATGATCATGAATGTGCTATATGCAAATCTTCTATTGCACAGATCCGCAAAGTTCTATGAGTCTCAAAATCGAATAAGGAAAAAGGAATTGTTCGTTCATTTCCTTTTTCCTTATTCGCAGCTTGTAGGGTTGACCTTCGGAAATCTATACCATTATTCATAGAAGTAAAAATGATCATGAATGTGCTATATGCGAATCTCCTATTGCACAGGTCCGCAAAGTTCTATGAGTCTCAAAATCGAATAAGGAAAAAGGAATTTTTCGTTCATTTCCTTTTTCCTTATTCGCAGTTTGAACCGTTGAGCTTTGGAAATCTATACCATTATTCTTAGAAGTTAAAATGATCATGAATGTGCTACATGCAAATCTTCTATTGCACAAATCCGCAAAGTTCTATGAGTCTCAAAATCGAATAAGGAAAAAGGAATTGTTCGTTCATTTCCTTTTTCCTTATTCGCAGTTTGTACCGTTGAGCTTTGGAAGTCTGTACAATTATTCTAAGAAGTAAAAATGGTCATGAATGTGCTATATGCGAATCTTCTATTGCAAAGATCTGCAAAGTTCTATGAGTTTGAAAATCGAATAAGGAAAAAGGAATTGTTCGTTCATTTCCTTTTTCCTTATTCGCAGTTTGTAGCGTTGAGCTTTGGAAATCTATGCCATTATTCTTAGAAGTAAAAATGATCATGAATGTGCTATATGCGAATCTTTATTGCACAGATCCGCAAAGTTCTATAAGACAGAAAATCGAATAAGGAAAAAGGAATTTTTCGTTCATTTCTTTTTTCCTTATTCGCAGTTTGTACCGTTGAGCTTTGGAAATCTATGCCATTATTCTTAGAAGTAAAAATGATCATGAATGTGCTATATGCGAATCTTCTATTGCACAGATCCGCAAAGTTCTATAAGACAGAAAATCGAATAAGGAAAAAGGAATTATTCGATCATTTCCTTTTTCCTTATTCGCAGTTTGAACCGTTGAGCTTTGGAAATCTATACCATCATCCTTAGAAGTAAAAATGATCATGAATGTGCTATATGCAAATCTTCTATTGCACAGATCCGCAAAGTTCTATGAGTCTCAAAATCGAATAAGGAAAAAGGAATTGTTCGTTCATTTCTTTTTTCCTTATTCGCAGTTTGTACCGTTGAGCTTTGGAAGTCTGTACAATTATTCTAAGAAGTAAAAATGGTCATGAATGTGCTATATGCGAATCTTCTATTGCAAAGATCTGCAAAGTTCTATGAGTTTGAAAATCGAATAAGGAAAAAGGAATTGTTCGTTCATTTCCTTTTTCCTTATTCGCAGTTTGTAGCGTTGAGCTTTGGAAATCTATACCATTATTCTTAGAAGTAAAAATGATCATGAATGTGCTATATGCGAATCTTCTATTGCACAGATCCGCAAAGTTCTATAAGACTGAACATCGAATAAGGAAAAAGGAATTATTCGATCATTTCCTTTTTCCTTATTCGCAGTTTGTAGCGTTGAGCTTTGGAAATCTATGCCATTATTCTTAGAAGTAAAAATGATCATGAATGTGCTATATGCGAATCTTCTATAGCACAGATCCGCATAGTTCTATGAGACTGAAAATCGAATAAGGAAAAAAGAATTGTTCGTTCATTTCCTTTTTCCTTATCCGCAGTTTGTAGCGTTGAGCTTTGGAAATCTATACCATTATTCTTAGAAGTAAAAATGATCATGAATGTGCTATATGCGAATCTTCTATAGCACAGATCCGCAAAGTTCTATGAGACTGAAAATCGAATAAGGAAAAAGGAATTGTTCGTTCATTTCCTTTTTCCTTATCCGCAGTTTGTAGCGTTGAGCTTTGGAAATCTATACTATTATTCTTAGAAGTAAAATTGATCATGAATGTGCTATATGCGAATCTTCTATTGCACAGGTCTGCAAAGTTCTATGAGTTTGAAAATCGAATAAGGAAAAAGGAATTTTTCGTTCATTTCCTTTTTCCTTATTCGCAGTGTGAACCGCTGAGCTTTGGAAATCTATACCATCATCCTTAGAAGTAAAAATGATCATGAATGTGCTATATGCGAATCTTCTATTGCACAGTTTCGCAAAGTTCTATGAGCCTGAAAATCGAATAAGGAAAAAGGAATTGTTCGTTCATTTCCTTTTTCCTTATTCGCAGTTTGTAGCGTTGAGCTTTGGAAATCTATGCCATTATTCTTAGAAGTAAAAATGATCATGAATGTGCTATATGCGAATCTTCTATTGCAAAGATCCGCAAAGTTCTATAAGACAGAAAATCGAATAAGGAAAAAGGAATTTTTCGTTCATTTCTTTTTTCCGTATTCGCAGTTTGTACCGTTGAGCTTTGGAAATCTATGCCATTATTCTTAGAAGTAAAAATGATCATGAATGTGCTATATGCGAATCTTCTATTGCACAGATCCGCAAAGTTCTATAAGACAGAAAATCGAATAAGGAAAAAGGAATTATTCGATCATTTCCTTTTTCCTTATTCGCAGTTTGAACCGTTGAGCTTTGGAAATCTATACCATTATTCTTAGAAGTAAAAATGATCATGAATGTGCTATATGCAAATCTTCTATTGCACAGATCCGCAAAGTTCTATGAGTCTCAAAATCGAATAAGGAAAAAGGAATTGTTCGTTCATTTCTTTTTTCCTTATTCGCAGTTTGTACCGTTGAGCTTTGGAAGTCTGTACAATTATTCTAAGAAGTAAAAATGGTCATGAATGTGCTATATGCGAATCTTCTATTGCAAAGATCTGCAAAGTTCTATGAGTTTGAAAATCGAATAAGGAAAAAGGAATTGTTCGTTCATTTCCTTTTTCCTTATTCGCAGTTTGTAGCGTTGAGCTTTGGAAATCTATACCATTATTCTTAGAAGTAAAAATGATCATGAATGTGCTATATGCGAATCTTCTATTGCACAGATCCGCAAAGTTCTATAAGACTGAACATCAAATAAGGAAAAAGGAATTATTCGATCATTTCCTTTTTCCTTATTCGCAGTTTGTAGCGTTGAGCTTTGGAAATCTATGCCATTATTCTTAGAAGTAAAAATGATCATGAATGTGCTATATGCGAATCTTCTATAGCACAGATCCGCATAGTTCTATGAGACTGAAAATCGAATAAGGAAAAAAGAATTGTTCGTTCATTTCCTTTTTCCTTATCCGCAGTTTGTAGCGTTGAGCTTTGGAAATCTACACTATTATTCTTAGAAGTAAAAATTTATGAATGTGCTATATGCGAATCTTCTATTGCACAGGTCTGCAAAGTTCTATGAGTTAGAAAATCGAATAAGGAAAAAGGAATTTTTCGTTCATTTCCTTTTTCCTTATTCGCAGTTTGAACCGCTGAGCTTTGGAAATCTATACCATCATCCTTAGAAGTAAAAATGATCATGAATGTGCTATATGCGAATCTTCTATTGCACAGTTTCGCAAAGTTCTATGAGCCTGAAAATCGAATAAGGAAAAAGGAATTGTTCGTTCATTTCCTTTTTCCTTATTCGCAGTTTGTAGCGTTGAGCTTTGGAAATCTATACTATTATTCTTAGAAGTCAAAATGATCATGAATGTGCTATATGCGAATCTTCTATTGCACAGGTCTGCAAAGTTCTATGAGACTGAAAATCGAATAAGGAAAAAGGAATTGTTCGTTCATTTCCTTTTTCCTTATTCGCAGTTTGTAGCGTTGAGCTTTGGAAACCTATACTATTATTCTTAGAAGTAAAAATGATCATGAATGTGCTATATGCGAATCTTCTATTGCAGAGGTCTGCAAAGTTCTATGAGTTTGAAAATCGAATAAGGAAAAAGGAATTTTTCGTTCATTTCCTTTTTCCTTATTCGCAGTTCGAACCGTTGAGCTTTGGAAATCTATACTATTATTCTTAGAAGTAAAAATGATCATGAATGTGCTATATGCGAATCTTCTATTGCACAGGTCTGCAAAGTTCTATGAGACTGAAAATAAAATAAGGAAAAAGGAATTTTTCGTTCATTTCCTTTTTCCTTATTCGCAGTTTGTAGCGTATAGCTTTGGAAATCTTTACCATTATTCTTAGAAGTAAAAATGATCATGAATGTGCTATATGCGAATCTTCTATTGCACAGGTCTGCAAAGTTCTATGAGTTTGAAAATCGAATAAGGAAAAAGGAATTTTTCGTTCATTTCCTTTTTCCTTATTCGCAGTTCGAACCGCTGAGCTTTGGAAATCTATACCATCATTCTTAGAAGTAAAAATGATCATGAATGTGCTATATGCGAATCTTCTATTGCACAGGTCTGCAAAGTTCTATGAGACTGAAAAGCGAATAAGGAAAAAGGAATTGTTCGTTCATTTCCTTTTTCCTTATTCGCAGTTTGTAGCGGTGAGCTTTGGAAATCTATACTTTTATTCTTAGAAGTAAAAATGATCGTGAATGTGCTATATGCGAATCTTCTATTGCACAGGTCTGCAAAGTTCTATGAGCCTGAAAATCGAATAAGGAAAAAGGAAAAAGGAAAAAGGAATAAGGAAAAAGGAAAAAGGAATAAGGAAAAAGGAATAAGGAAAAAGGAATAAAGAAAAAGGAAAAAGGAACTAACTTAACAATCGTGGAATTTCACCCAATTATTGTTGTCCGTACACAAACTGACAGTGAAGAGATATGTCCCATCGTAAGGCGCCTCAAAGTAACCTTGCGTTGTTTTGTAGGCCTCTCCAATATTGGCAATCGTTGTGGGGAATTTCACCCTTGCACCAGCAGCAAAGGTATTATCTCCTCGGAGTAGAATCTGAGCATAAACTGTATTCGGCTTGTGTTTGGCCTCTTCCTTGAGCTGCTCAATTTCCTCCTTAAGTTTAGCTATTTCGGCATCTTCAAGTTTTGTCTGAAACTCTGAGATTTCTGCTTCATGCTTAGTCTTTAGCTGCTCCAATACTTCTGCATTTTCAAACTTTGCCTTAAGTTCCGATATTTCTACTTCATGTTTAATTTTTTGTTCTCCTAATTCTTCTTCATGTTTAGTCTGTTGCTCCCTCATTTCATTTCGAAGTTCTCTTATATCACTTTGCATGCTAGATAAGAGGTTCACTATTAACCGGGATTCCAGATTTCCAACTCTAGCTACCACTTTATTGTGATTTTGTTCGATGTCATTTTCTCCATGGGCAATGCATCCAAACATGAGAAACACGCACAGCACGTACAAAAACTGGTACTGCATTTTGGTTTCGTTCTGACTGAAACAGCAACGCTCCAAGACTGGTGAATTATATAGCTTGCGAACTAACTTATACGTTTTATTGTCATTTATCTAATATTTTATTTTGCCAACAGATGTAATACTATCGTTCAGGATCTTCCTGCTTCGAGTATCTTATAACCAGTATTTGATTCTGAGATGACAAAGTAAGCTGTCACAACGTAATAAGAACGAAATGTGATTCTATACAAATTGAAGTTGCACAATTTCATTTTAATTACCCACAAACGTAAGAACTGGATTTTTTGCATGACTAAATCCCGTCTGTGGCATTAAGATGAATGGGTACACTTACAGGGGAAGCAGCCGTACCATTTTTATTTTGCCGCCCCCCAACCCCCCCCCCCCCCCCCCCCTCCCACACACACACCTTTCTAAATCAGAGCTAACCAGGGTATGTCCAGGGTGCAAAAAAGGAAATCAAGAAGTTGTTTCCTTTTGAAAAACTTGTGAGAAAAAATAGAGTTGTATCCATACACATTAAATTTGCGACTGCTCATACGCCAAAACCTCCAGACAAACCCTATCGATTCACGGAAGAAGTCACTAACGTTACCATTACGCCATATGAATCCACCACATCGAAAATTTCAGAAACGTTTCGGAATTCGTTTATATACTGTGAAGAAATTTTCGGCCTTTTGTTATTCTCTTAACGTACCGATATAAAAGTACATATTTGAAAAAGAATAATGGCAGGGTGGTTCAGGCCAGGTTTGGATTCAATCCGTTCATCTTTGTTTTAAAAAATGTTTACATGGTATAAGTGCGGGCCAATCTGACAGCAACGTCGATATGAGAATTGAAATACTACTACTTCAAAGTGTACTAGATCAGCTATTCTGAAATCGGCTAATTACATTAATTTTCAGAAAAGAAGATTAAGTAAGTTAGTAAGTATGTAAGCTTTATTTAAAGAGGATTGTTACTCATTCTTCCATGAAGCCCTCTAAAAGTTTATGCATACAAACTATACAATTCAGCATCATGATAATAAATATGTGAAAAATTACAGTAATAGGAAAATTTCAACACACACACACACACACACACACATACGTACCCAGCAGGCACATAACGTCGAAATGACGTCGTACAGACGTCGATGCGACGTCATAACGTCGAATCGACACGCCAGTACGACGTAACCTCGACGTCACGTGCAGCAAAGTAGTAGAAAAACACTCAGATGAAATGGCGGTGGGGGTGGAAAGGAAAAACTTGATTGATATTGTAATTTTTCATCCATGTAATACATTTATTAACAAAAGAATTAATGGATACAGCATTTTTAATTTCTAATGTTAGACTGTTCCAGATTACTGCTCCAGAGTATGACAGGCTACTTTTATATAAATTGTTGTTTGGCTTGGGAATAAAAAGGTTCTATTTGACACAGACAGCAAATTGGAAGCTGTTCCATTAGCATCGTTGTTTCTCATTTGAAACATATCAATTAAGTATTGAGGGGCAATTTTGGGGGCTATTTTATACATCATCTTTGCTTTTTGCAAAAATACACTTTTCTTCAAATGACAACAGCTTCAGACGGTTCCGAGATTCTTCAAGATTTATATATTCATTGCCAAGGATAAGTTTACATGCTCGACGTTGCAGTTTGTTAATTCTATTTATGTTATTGTTAGATGAGTTTCCCAAAATAATGCTGCAATAGTTAAAGTGCGTTTTGATATATGCATTGTAGAATAAAAGTCTGTGTTCTAATGTTAAATAACTTTTTATTTGAGACAAAAGCCACAAATTTGAAGAAACCTTCTTTAAAACGTACTTAAAATTGTTATTCCAAATAAAGTTCTCATTAATGTTAACACCTAAATTCACCTAGATTCAGCACCTTCTGCTCCAAAGCTGGGCGCCTCTAAGAACCAGATCACAGCGCCTCTCTGTTGTACTTTGCAAAAGCATGTCACAAGACTGGTAACATTTTTTACAATCGATTAACGCGGATCAAAAAAAAAACACATTAAAAACAGCGTTTTCGAAAGGCTGTTTCTAATGGCTTTTGATCCGTGTTCGTCATAGCACGAGCGTTTTTAATTGCCGCCTACCCGTTGTGGGAAAGGTGCATGCACTCAAAAGTTTCAAAAATACCCCAGATATGCATCAGAGTACGAGAATATAAGACGTACAGTGTTCGTAAATGCGACCTGGGCACGGTTGTTCAAAACTAACGATGTCACGAGTTAACGAAATGTAGTTACATTATACATTTTGTAAATGCGTTGTGCGCAAAACCACCGTCTATTTTTCTGACAAAACAATGGGTTTTTGCAGAGCAAAAGTTCCCTTCAATTTGTTTTGCAAAATATATGAATCACCCTGGATTTCAGGTATAGAAGAAGATTATGACTAAAACGAATCCTTGATTAACGACTTCGTTACGTTAACGATGGGTCCTCAGTAGAGCTCTAGATAATAGGGAGTATTTGGTGATAATTAGGGATAATTTTTGTTAATTTCGCATAAAAACATATGTTGTGACCCTCATCTGAACCGTCTCGATGAGACGGTTCAGATGAGGGGTCACAACATATGGTTTCATTGAGAAATAAGAAAAATTATCCCTCAATTATCATCAAATACCCCTCTTATCTACAGCTCTGGGTCCTGGTTTTTACAAAATGTGCATGCGCTAGTAAAGTTTTAAGGGAGTGGGTATTGTGTTTTTTCCGAATGGACGAACGAACTACATTAGATTAAACATATTTTATTGCCTTTATATATAATGGGATTGGGCTACAAGTTCTCACAGCACTCACAACATAAGTTACAGTCCCCCCCCCCCCCCACGGTACAGTATCAAACACAGCAACACATGGCATGGCAACCAGCACTCACAACATAAGTTACAGCCCCCCATCCCCCCCACCCCACGGTACAGTATCAAACACAGCAACACATGGCAAGAAACAAACATATTATACAGCAAAATGAACGAACTGAAAGACTGACGGACAGGTGCACTAACACAAAAAGGGCACTATGTGTCGTTAACCACAAGTCGATTCGACAATGATAGTCATGAAAATAAAACTAACACCAATAATAAGGATTATGTTCCAAGGTTAGAGTAGACTAAAACCTTCTTCTGAAGTATGATCATGTCGACTCAAGATGATGCAAACTGCGTCGTGAATGCTAAAAGCCGCCGGGCAGAAAGTGCATTTTTTCATTTTTCACCAACTACGTTGAAAGGTTTGATGTTAAGATCGACAAGACTGATTGAAATTAGCCAACAGTAAAATAAGATTTTATTCACTTGTGCTTGTTGTTATGTCTTGCCTTTTAGTAGCCTACTGTACCGAAATAACCCTAAATAGAGAATACCATGTTAGTGTCTTTTGATATCAAGTTTATCGGGCGAGACCAGAAACTTGATATAAAAAGACACTATACAGTTGTTTTTTTTTTATCATGCATCACCAGAAGATTTTGAGGCATAAAGAGCGTCAAAGAAGAGAAAAGCAAACGCTGTTTTGTTCGAACTTGCTGACGTCGCGCTATGCGTTACGACGTGATTCGGTGACGTCATTAGACCAATCAAACGCTGTTGTCACATCCAATGTAACAGAGAAGCCAATCGCCTTCAGAGATCACTTCTTAAGGCATCGCCTGATAACATTCGCGCAAGCGCAGTTCTAAAGTAACATGATATCACATTATGTTATCATACCCTTGTTATCAAGTGGACTTTGCTGCAGATGCATGATAAAGTGTTCTATCTACGTGACGACGTGTAAAAAGAAGCTTTGTGCATCTTGAAGTGGTAGGATGCAGATAGGTGAAATTTCAAGGATTTTGGCAATGCAGAAGCTCATGCATGTATCCAAAACCCGACACATTCCAAGTTTATTTTTCTGCTATAATAGGACATTATGACCTGGATTTGTGGGCGACGACTTGCAGTAGTTAGATACATGCACTAGTGAAGTATCAAGTGCCAGAGCATTGCAGAGACTCAGATATGCTCCCGACCCCTGATAACTAGACATGCTGTAGGTAAAGGTTTCCCGTAACTTTGTGACGAGGGTCAGTGTTAAAAGTTTTTAAACTGTTGTGGGTGTTAAAGGCCCACCATATCTTGGGCACGGCATATGAGAAAAGCTGCCCATTCCCCTTCTTTCGCTGCCTTTAACCTTCCTTGACTATAAAAAGGTACTTGTTACCGCTGTATTGACAAAGTGAATTTTTCAGTCGGCACTAGCTGGCCCATTGGTGATTCGAATCTGCGAACTTACATGTCAAGTGACACTGAATGCGCAGCTGCTAGCACTGACGAAAGTTGGTGGAGCTAGGTCCAGCGAAATTTATATCGTGAAGTAAAAAGCAAAAGCAAAACCTTCGTTGATTACATGAACATTTGTATTCGAAGCCTTTGGCGGGGCAGATTTTTCATCTGTGCTTGCCCCCAGAATGTAATATGCATAAGACCAGACTATTTTTGTTACCATTTAATGAAGATGATTCAGATTTCCCCCCTGATCAGTGCTCCATTTTCGCACATACTATCTACAAACCTAAGAAAAATAAAAAGCGAAAAGTGGAGGCTCTGGTCAGTCTTTGATGTGCAGACAGCTTTTAGTATTTCCAATTTGTTTCATGCAAAATCAGGCCGCGGTGACTTCTAGAACAAGAAAAAAATCCACTTAGATTTCGGGTAGGGTACATTCTTGGGCTTCTGAAATGCACGAAAGAACTTGGCTAGCAGAATCCACGTACCCTACACTTTGAAAGCCCAGGGTCTGTATGAGCCTAAGTTACTTCTCGGTATATCAAAAAACTTATCAATGACGGTAAAGGTTTCTAAACAAAGCAACGGATTGTGGATATTTTTATGCACATAATGCTGATCTAATAATGATATTTCCCACACTTTAACCAGTCTGATTGTACTATCCGGTTAAGTTAAAGGCTTCCATAGCCTAGTGGTAGTGGGGATTAGAGGCCCACTGTACCTTGGGCGCAGCATATGAAAGGCGGTGCCCATCCCTCTCCTTTGCTGCCTTATTCATCCCTGATACGAAAAAAAAATCCATTTACTGCTGGGTTGACAGAGAAAGTTTTCCAGTCGCCAGTTGACCCAAATCGGGATTCTAACCGGCGACCTTCTGCACCATAACTGAGTCACTCTAACTACTCGATCACAACGCCTCTCTCCCCATCTTCGCCAGCCAAGGGTACTGACGTGAGGAACGTAGTGGAGTCAGTACCCTTGGCTAGCGAAGATGCTCTCTTCCGGGAACGTGTCCAAATAACCCTTTCAAGATAGAAACCCGTTGTCGGGACTATGCAAACAGTGTAGACCCAGTTCAAACGCCACAGCACACAGCGTCTGGTCAGGGTTTACATTGTTTGCTTACAGGAATTGCTATGCAAAATGCAATGAAAATGAAAACATTCACCAGAAAACCTTAAAACTAGAAATGGACTCGTTTAAATGACAAGGATGGACAAGCCCACTAGCAAAAAAAAAAGAATAAACGATAGATGGAATACCAACGAGAGTATTTCTGCAGTATGATCTGGAGGATCAGTCTGATGTGGGTCTGCAATTTCTGCTTAGGCATTTAAGACTACTCAGGGAGTGTATAACGTTTTAGTTTTTTTCCAAGTCAGTAAAAAGTGTCAAAAGAACATCAAATGAGATATGAATCATATTTTATGGTCTGTTTCATCTCTTACTATCAAAATTTCATATTAATATTAAATCTTTTGACTCGTTTTAACCTGCATATTTTTCTGTTATGTGTAAGTATGTATTTGGTTTCCAAAAGGAAGTTAAACACAGGGTATAATCGATTCCGCTAATTTTCGCTTCCTGCAGAGACTGTACATCATATTTGGCTTCCACCGAGACTGTCCGCGAACTCTTGCTTCCTGCCGAGACTTCTGTACATGATAAATGGCTTCCTGCAGAGACTGTCCGCGTGATTCTGCTTCCTGCCAAGGGTCTCGGCAGGAAGCAGAATCACGCGGACAGTCTCGGCAGGAAGCCATTTTTCGAGGACAGTAGTCTCTGCAGGAAGCAAGAGTTCGCGGACAGTCTCGGTGGAAGCCAAATATGATGTACAGTCTCTGCAGGAAGCGAAAATTAGCGGAATCGATTATACCCTGTGTTAAAGATCTTTCTTGTCAGTATTACGTTTTAAGGGAGTTAAACAAGCTGTCGTAAATGAAAATTTTCCTATTTTGTTTTATTGTTATTTTCTGTCGCAGAAATCTTGCAACAAACTCATAATTCTCCACTATATAAACAGTTTTGAGGCCATACATTGTAAAAGTTGGGCTTAAAAGTCAATATTCGCACCTCAGTGTAAGGATTTTCTCCGGTCTGTATAATTAGTTTAATTTATTTGCTAAGAACTGGGATTCAAGAACATCAGCTCACACATTTTCTGTACGATAACTTTATATTGAAAGAAACTGCAATGCTGCACTTATTTTATTATCAGCTAAAATTATAAATAAAATTGCAAAATAAAGAGAGAGAGAGAGAGAGAGAGAGAGAGAGAGGGGGGGAGAGAGAGACCTTATCTGGGGCCGTATTCATAAAACGACTTAAGTCGTTGCTATGCTGTTGCTAAGGGTAAATTTCTATAAAGGAGATTCCCTACAACTATGAAATTTGCTCTGGAGGAACAGTCTTACAACAAAGACTGTTCCTCCAGAGCAAATTTCATAGTTGTAGGGAATCTCCAACATAGAAATTTACCCTTAGCAACAGCATAGCAACGACTTAAGTTGCTTTATGAATACGGCCCCTGGAGCTCTGGTAACTGGGAGGCTCAGTCTTTGTGTTTCTTTGGTAACTCGGAAAACTCTGAAGAATGTTCAAATAGCCAGCTTGGGCCGTAATTTAAAAGGGATTATACAAATTGTACTACTACAGCTCCTGCTGGTTCCAATGACAGAATCACAGCTATTACTACTACTACTGTTATTGCAGTTGCCAGCTTCACAGATTTAACAACTGCTATTGCTCCTTTACTTGCCACCTTCACAGATGTTACAACTGCTACTGCTGTTTCGATTGCCACCTTTACCAGATATTACTATTGCTACAGCTGGTTCAACTGTCGATTTCTCAAATGTTACTGCTGCTGCTGTTTCAATTACCAACTTCATAAAAACTACTACTGCTACTCCTGTTTCAATTATCAACTTCACGGATGCTGATAGTGTCACGGTTGCCAACTTCACAAATGATATAGTTTGCGCTGCTGTTTCAACTGCAAAACTTTGCAGATGTAACTCCTGCTGCAGCTGTTTTAAATGCCAACGTTGCAGACACTGCTATTTCACAGATGTTACTACATCCACTGCTGTTTCAATCGCCAACTTAATCGATGTTACTTCTGCTGCAACTATTTCAACTGCAACTTCACAGATGCTACTGCTGTTACTGCTGTTTTAATTGTCAACTTAGTGTTACAACTACTGCTGTTTTAATGTCCAGCTTCTGCTATGCTGTTTTAACTGCCAACTTCAAAGACATCACTTGGCAACTGAAGTTTCAACTGCCAACAATCGCCATCTTCACACTTCTGCTACAGCTTTTTCAACTGCCAACTTCACAAATGATACTGCTACTGATGTTAAATAGCCAGTTTCACATATGTTACTGCTACTGCTGTTTCACTTAGCCACTGACTACCAATCCAGGGGTCGCAAGTTCGATCCCCCGCTTCTCCAATCTGTCGGATGAGACTTTAAACCGAGGTCCCGTCTCCATATGACCTCGTTGTTGGTGGGACGTTAAACCCGAGTTTACTCACTCACTCACTTCACTTAGCTACACTGCAAAAATAAACGGTAGATTTTACGGTAAAATAACTGGCAACCAGCTGCCAGTCCTTTTACCGTTATTTTTACGGGCGCCCGTAAAAATTGCAGGAATCATCAAGCAGAGTGGGACAGAAAAGAGCAGATGTCGTTTTGGTTAGATAGCCCCTCAACAATACAAAGTTATTTTCGAGTGCGCCAAGTTAACATAAAACTTCCTTTTCGTGATTTCCAACAATGTCTTATAGGCAAAAACCCGTAAAAATAACGGGAAAAGGACTGGCAGCCGGTTTCCAGTTATTCTTCCGTAAAATCTACAGTATTTTTTTACAGTGTACTTCACAGATGTTAATGCAGGAATTTCTGTTTTAACTGCAACTTCATAGATGTTACTACTACTACTGCTGTTTCTATAGCCAACTTAATAGATACTTTAATGCTGCAACTGTTTCATTTCCCAACTTCACAAATGTTACTGTGACCACTGCTGATTCAATTTCCAAGTTCACAACTGCAAACTTAACGTACGTAGCTACTTCTACCGCTGTTTCGATTGCCAAGATCACAAATGGTACTGCTGCCGCTGCAGTTTTTAACTGCAAACTTCACACATGCTACACTGCCACTCGTCAAATGTTACAACTGCTACAGCTGTTTCAAGTGAAAACTACTGCGACTGCTGTTTTGATTTCGAACCTTACAGATATCACAACTACTACAGCTGTTGAAACTGACAACTTAACATATGCTATTACTGCTGTTTCAACTGCAAACTTAACAAATGTTGCTATTGTTGTTTCAACTCCAAACTTCACAAATGTTATTATTGTTACTACTGATTCAATGGCCAAATTCATAAATGGTACTACTGTTACGGTTGTTTCAACTGCAAACTTCACACATGTTACTACTGCAACTACAGCTTCAATTGCCAATTTCACAAATGTTACAGGAGCGGCGGTGGTGTAGTGGATAATGCACTGGACTACCAATTCAGGGATTACAAGATCGATCCCCCGCTTCTCCGGTCTTTCGGATGAGACTTTAAACCGAGGTCCTGTCTCCGCATGACCTAGTTGTTGGTGGGACGTTTAACTCGAGTTCACTCACTCACAAATTTTACTTCTGCTACTGTTGTTTCAACTCCAAATTCACATATGTTACTACTGCTACTACTGTTTTAACTGCAAAACTCATATATGTATGTTAGTACTGACACTTAACAAATGTTACTACTGCTACTACAGTTTCTTTGTCAACTTTATAGATGCAACTTCTGTTTCAATTGCCAACTTCAAAAGTCAAATTTTACATTTTCTGTGCAACACACGAGTCACTTCAGTTGAATATCGTTAACGGGTGACAAAATTACATTATTCCCAATAATATTGACAATAGAGACAATTAATAAGTAACCTAACGACCCATAAACCCATAACCTGAGGTAATCTATATATGAGCCGCGACACGAGAAAACTAACAAAGTGGTAGTGCGCAAAGCGCAGATTCAGATCAGCCTGGGCATTAGCCCAGACTGATAAGAGTCTTCGCTGTCCGCATGGAGGTAGCTTAGAACCTTAGCTACCCTTTAAGCGGACAGCGAAGACTCTTATCAGTCTGGGCGGATGCCCAGGCTGATCTGAGTCTGCGCTGGGCGCACAACCACTTTGTTGGTTTTCTCTCCTGTCACGGCTCATATGATGAAACGTCTCGTTTTTGGAAAAAGGTATGTGAGCTCAACCAATGGTTAGATCCAGCTGCGCCTCTATGCATACCGCGCAGTCCATTCCCTCTAGCAATACAGGTCTCCTAAGCTGCATAAACGATTCGGACCGGACCAGGGAAGGCGCTGATCCTACTGTGTAATTATTTATCAACAAAATACTTAAAGAAGTGGCACAACCATTTTGCTAAGTGGCCCTCTACAAATAGATACACTGAATAACACCGGATCTACAAACTGGCCAAAAGTGAGTGAGTTGTGGCTCATGTATACCGGTATAGATGGATGGATGGATGACTTGCGATTTTACGTCCTTTTCAACAGTATTTCAGTCATATCAGGACGATGGGCTTGTGATAATAAAAGGCTGTGTGCAATGGAACCCCGTTTACGATGGAAAGAACTCCGCCTCCAGCAGGGCTCGAACCCGCGACCGCTAGATCAGTAGGCCAGCGCTTAACCCACTGAGCTACCGCCCTCATTCCCCTATACCTGTTTCCACAGCAAAATGATAATGATAAAACAAAACAGAACGCAGCAATAAACTTTCATGCATATGTTAAAGGACAAACTAATGGGAAAACAAGACAGAAAATCTGTAGTTAACTCTCGATATCTCAAAGTCGCAGCTCGTCTCAAACTACTGATATCTCAAAGTAAATTTTCTGGTCTCAGAAATTTACTTTGAGATACCAGTAGTTTGAGGTAACAGGGGTTGAAATGTAAAGCAAAATAAGAAAAGTGTCCGAACTACATTCTTTTATATAAGAGGATACTTTGAGATATCAGAGTTTGTGATAACGACAGTCAACTATATATAATAAAAATATCGAAGCTTTCGGACCTTGCCACTGAGTCAGCAGCAGCACTGATACTGAATGGCCTATATTTTTCATCGTCTCGTGGTTTTACCCTGTATCTCCAACACCTTTACGTTGATTTGCATCAAACTTGCGATATTGTTCATTCTGATTTTCGAACTTTATATGCATAAAAATATTATTAAGGCTGAAACTATGACTAACCTCAGATACACTAGTTTAGTATAGTATGACCTTTGTTTCATTGTGCTTATTTCATTTTACTTTATCTGACACTAGAGATTTATATAGGACGGTGAAATTGGTTTGCTTTTCGTTTTTCGCTTTTCGCTTTTCGTTTTTCGCTTTTCGTTTTTCGTTTTTCGTTTTTCGCTTTTCGTTTTTCGTTTTTCGCTTTTCGTTTTTCGTTTTTCGCTTTTCGTTTTTCGCTTTTCGTTTTTCGATAAAAGCTGTTTTGTTTTTCGCTTTTCCTTTTTCGTTTTTCGTTTTTCGATTAACTCTGTTTTGTTTTTTGTATTTCGCTGTTCGTATTTTGATTTACGTTTTTTTTGTTTTTTGTTTTTCCATTTTCGTTTTTCGTTTTTTGATTACGTTTTTTTTTTTTTTTTTTTTTTTTTTTCGCTTTTCGCATTTCGTTTTTCGACATTCAAATTCTATTTTGACCTTCGTATTGAAGTTCAATAACGAATTTTGAGATTGGAAATACTATTTTGATATTCGCACTAAAGCAGAATATCGAATTTTTAAATTCAAAATCCTATTTTCACATTCGAAATGAAGCCAAATATGGTATTTTGACATTCGATATCCTATTTTGACATTCGCACTGAAGCTTAAAATGGTATTTTGAAATTCGAAAGCCTATTTTGACATTCGAATTCAGGCCGAATATGGTATTTTGATATTCGATATCCTATTTTGACTTCCGCACTGAAGCCAAATATCGAATTATGATATTCGAAATCCTATTTTGACATTCGAACTGAAGCCAAATATGCTATTTTGACATTCAATATCGTATTCTAACAACAGCACTGAAGCCAAATACGGTATTTTGACATTCGAAATCCTATTTTGACATTCGAATTTAGGCTGGATATGGTATTTTGACATTCGAAATCCTATTTTGACATTCGAATTCAGGCCGAATATGGTATTTTGATATTCGATATCCTATTTTGACTGTCGCACTGAAGCCGAATATCGAATTTTGATATTCGAAATCCTATTTTGACATTCGAACTGAAGCCAAATATGCTATTTTGACATTCAATATTGTATTCTAACAACAGCACTGAAGCCAAATATGGTATATTGACATTCGAAATCCTATTTTGACATTCGAATTCAGGCCGAATATGGTATTTTAACATTCGATATCCTATTTTCACATTCAAACTGAAACCAAATATCGAATTTTGATATTCGAAATCCCATTTTGACATTCGAACTGAAGACGAATATGGTATTTTGACATTCGAAATCCTATTTTAACATTCGCACTGAAGGTTAATATGGTATTTTGACATTCGAAATCCTATTTTGACATTCGAATTCAGGCCGAATATGGTATTTTGATATTCGATATCCCATTTTGACTTTCGCACTGAAGCAGTATATCGAATTTTGATATTCGAAATCCTATTTTGACTTTCGAACTGAAGCCAAATATGCTAGTTCGACATTCAATATCGTATTCTAACAACAGTACTGAAGCCAAATATGGTATTTTGACATTCGAAATCCTATTTTGACATTCGAATTTAGGCTGGATATGGTATTTTGACATTCGAAATCCTATTTTGACATTCGAAAAATAGGCTGGATATGGTATTTTGACATTCGAAATACTATTTTGACATTCGAATTCAGGCCGAATATGGTATTTTGATATTCGATATCCTATTTTGACTTTCGCACTGAAGCCGAATATCGAATTTCGATATTCGAAATCCTATTTTGACATTCGAACTGAAGCCAAATATGCTATTTTGACATTCAATATCGTATTCTAACAACAGCACTGAAGCCAAATATGCTATTTTGACATTCAATATCGTATTCTAACAACAGCACTGAAGCCAAATATGGTATTTTGACATTCGAAATCCTATTTTGACATTCGAATTTAGGCTGGATATTGTATTTTGACATTCGAAATCCTATTTTGACATTCGAATTCAGGCCGAATATGGTATTTTGATATTCGATATCCTATTTTGACTTTCGCACTGAAGCCGAATATCGAATTTTGATATTCGATATCCTATTTTGACATTCGAACTGAAACCAAACATCGAATTTTGATATTCGAAATCCCATTTTGACATTCGAACTGAAGACGAATATGGTATTTTGACATTCGAAATCCTATTTTAACATTCGCACTGAAGCTTAATATGGTATTTTGACATTCAAAATCCTATTTTGACATTCGAATTCAGGCCGAATATGGTATTTTGATATTCGATATCCCATTTTGACTTTCGCACTGAAGCCGAATATCGAATTTTGATATTCGAAATCCTATTTTGACTTTCGAACTGAAGCCAAATATGCTAGTTCGACATTCAATATCGTATTCTAACAACAGTACTGAAGCCAAATATGGTATTTTGACATTCGAAATCCTATTTTGACATTGGAATTTAGGCTGGATATGGTATTTTGACATTCGAAATCCTATTTTGACATTCGAATTCAGGCCGAATATGGTATTTTGATATTCGATATCCTATTTTGACTTTCGCACTGAAGCCGAATATCGAATTTTGATATTCGAAATCCTATTTTGACATTCGAACTGAAGCCAAATATGCTATTTTGACATTCAATATTGTATTCTAACAACAGCACTGAAGCCAAATATGGTATATTGACATTCGAAATCCTATTTTGACATTCGAATTTAGGCTGGATATGGTATTTTGACGTTCGAAATCCTATTTTGACATTCGAATTCAGGCCGAATATGGTATTTTGATATTCGATATCCTATTTTGACTTTCGCACTGAAGCCGAATATCGAATTTTGATATTCGAAATCCTATTTTGACATTCGAACTGAAGCCAAATATGCTATTTTGACATTCAATATCGTATTCTAACAACAGCACTGAAGCCAAATATGGTATTTTGACATTCGAAATCCTATTTTGACATTCGAATTCAGGCCGAATATGGTATTTTGATATTGGATATCCTATTTTGACTTTCGCACTGAAGCCGAATATCGAATTTGATATTCGAAATCCTATTTTGACTTTCGAACTGAAGCCAAATATGCTAGTTCGACATTCAATATCGTATTCTAACAACAGTACTGAAGTCAAATATGGTATTTTGATATTCGAAATCCTATTTTGACATTCGAATTTAGGCTGGATATGGTATTTTGACATTCGAAATCCTATTTTGACATTTGAATTCAGGCCGAATATGGTATTTTGATATTCGATATCCTATTTTGACTTTCGCACTGAAGCCGAATATCGAATTTTGATATTCGAATTTCTATTTTGACATTCGAACTGAAGCCAAATATGCTATTTTGACATTCAATATTGTATTCTAACAGCAGCACTGAAGCCAAATATGGTATATTGACATTCGAAATCCTATTTTGACATTCGTATTTAGGCTGGATATGGTATTTTGACATTCGATCGCGAAATACTATTTTGACATTCGAATTCAGGCCGAATATGGTATTTTGATATTCGATATCCTATTTTGACTTTCGCACTGAAGCCGAATATCGAATTTTGATATTCGAAATCCTATTTTGACATTCGAACTGAAGCCAAATATGCTATTTTGACATTCAATATTGTATTCTAACAACAGCACTGAAGCCAAATATGGTATATTGACATTCGAAATCCTATTTTGACATTCGAATTTAGGCTGGATATGGTATTTTGACATTCGAAATCCTATTTTGACATTCGAATTCAGGCCGAATATGGTATTTTGATATTCGATATCCTATTTTGACTTTCGCACTGAAGCCGAATATCGAATTTTGATATTCGAAATCCTATTTTGACATTCGAACTGAAGCCAAATATGCTATTTTGACATTCAATATCGTATTCTTACAACAGCACTGAAGCCAAATATGGTATTTTGACATTCGAAATCCTATTTTGACATTCGAACTTAGGCTGGAAATGGTATTTTGACATTCGAAATCCTATTTTGACATTCGAATTTAGGCTGGATATGGTATTTTGACATTCAAAATCCTATTTTGACATTCGAATTCAGGCCGAATATGGTATTTTGATATTCGATATCCTATTTTGACTTTCGCACTGAAGCCGAATATCGAATTTTGATATTCGAAATCCTATTTTGACATTCGAACTGAAGCCAAATATGCTATTTTGACATTCAATATTGTATTCTAACAACAGCACTGAAGCCAAATATGGTATTTTGACATTCGAAATCCTATTTTGACATTCGAATTTAGGCTGGATATGGTATTTTGGCATTCGAAATCCTATTTTGACATTCGAATTTAGGCTGGATATGGTATTTTGACATTCAAAATCCTATTTTGACATTCGAATTCAGGCCGAATATGGTATTTTGATATTCGATATCTTATTTTGACTTTCGCACTGAAGCCGAATATCGAATTTTGATATTCGAAATCCTATTTTGACATTCGAACTGAAGCCAAATATGCTAGATCGACATTCAATATCGTATTCTAACAACACCACTGAAGCCAAATATGGTATTTTGACATTCGAAATCCTATTTTGACATTCGAATTTAGGCTGGATATGGTATTTTGACATTCGAAATCCTATTTTGACATTCGAATTCAGGCCGAATATGGTATTTTGATATTCGATATCCTATTCTGACATTCGGACTGAAACCAAATATCGAATTTTGATATTCGAAATCCCTGACAAACTGAAGACGAATATGGTATTTTGATATTCGAAATCCTATTTTGACATTCGCACTAAAGCCGAATATTTTTAACATTATGTCCTAGCGTACTGTTGAATAAGCTCATCATTTGTATGATTAAAAGGCATAATTTTCTAAAAAAAAGCCTTGAATCTGACTTCTCATCAAATTAGATATCAGGTTGATTAACATGGTTGAAACGATTAGGCGATGTCTAAGTTGACCGTTCAGGTAGAAAGTCATGCGAGATAGCTGTCAGGATATTACCACACCGGATAGGCGGCAATCGCGAACGACCAGTTTTATGAAAGAGGTCGTTTTGATTGCACAAATATTTTCGTTTGCCAAAACGATGCTCATCGAACGCAAATTCATCTCTTTTTTAGCTCACCACCAGAGCCAAAGACTCCGAGGAACTTATAGTATATGCAGTTGTCTGTCGACTGTCTGCCATCAACACTTTCAAACAACATCTCCTCTGAAGCCAATCAGCCGATTGGGCTAGGGGATTGAAGGTTTATGTCATGAAAATCGGCTCTTTAGTTTGGTTGCTATGGCAACTTAGATTTCACATAGACTTATAATGGGGAAAATGAAAAATGGCATTTACTACTAAGCCATTGCAAATATTTTGACAACATTTATGGAAAAGTTTCTTGAATAGTCTTCTAGTAGCCATATGTTTTTTTTTGGCACAGTGCTCCGTTTTATTGGGTGCCATGGAAACCAAAATGCAAAAATGGTAAAAAAAATATAGTTAAAGTCATCTTCTGAGAAACCGTCAGCTCTGTGACGCTGAGACTGTATAGAAATATTCATCATATAAGTCTAAATATTTTTTTTTTTTTTTTATGAAAATCAACTCTTTAGTTTAGTTGCTATTGCAACTTAGAGTTTCCGTAGACTTATTATTGGGTAAATTAAAAGATTGTATCTACTGTCAAGCCATTGCAGCTTTTTCGACAAAACTTTGTAGCAATGTTCTTTGAGTAGTCTTCTATAAGCCATATGATTTTATGCCCACTGATCATTATGTCCCCAACTTCGAAGAAGTTGTGGGGACATACTGCATCTGGGTTGTCCGCACTTCCGTCCGTCCGTCCGTTCGTGCATGCTAGAGTTTTGAAATTTTACATATGGATTCATCATCAAAAATAGCTGACACGTATTTTTTCTTGTCCGAGTTGTCTCCTTTTTTGTTATGCCCCTTGAGAAAAAATCGAACTGTAACCTTGTCAAAAAGGTATCTCAAAATGTATTTTAGCTAGAGCCTTGAAACTTTGCCAGCTTATTACGACCGATAAGTAGATGAACTGCTTAACTTTTGGAAAAAAATCGAGAATTTTTTACTTTGTTATGCTCCCTTTTCAACTTAGTGCATTGTAAGCCTATGGAACCTGTCAAGCATACCATATCTTAGGAACCGTGCATGCTAGAGTTTTGAAATTTGTGACACGTATTTTTTTTAGTTTAAACAATATTTTATTCGCATATACATACAAACAGCAATTGTACTATTACAAACAACAAGTAATATATGCAAATGGGATTCAGAAAAAAGTCAACAGACTTATCTAAATCTGTATCCCAAGATGCCAACATAATATAATTACTGTATAAGTGATTTGAATGGAATGAAGCACTGTTAATAATCGTATAAGAAAAGGCATTTGGACATTGCAGACTTTCTTAATAGAAAATTCTCCACGGGGAGTGGACGGTGGTAAGTGCATAAACTATTACAATAATGTAAGACATGGATTGCTCTTGGAATTGCAAATTATTGAACTTTATATTTCTCGCCAAAGTTCCTAATAGTATTACTGCGTTACTTAACTTAAACGTTGATGGTTGAAGATGTAAGTAAGATTCTTAGATAAGCAGAAGATAAACAGGAAAAACTAGACCGCTTCTAGAAGACAATGAAGGTTTGCGTTGTTTCGTCAATACGTTGAATATGATTTATCTACTTACTGAATCTGAAATCGCTTAGATTTTACAATATAATTCTGAACATTTAAAAATATTTGCTTGTTTTGTTCATACGACAGTTCACTATTCCCATACAACAGTACGTTAAGCGTTGGTTCACACATTTCAGACACAGCATCGATCAATTCTTGTCTTATATCAAGATACCGAGTACAAGCAAAAAAGTAATGTTTGGTGTCCTCATTCACCCCACAAATGCATGACGGACTGTCAACTATATTTTTAGAAAACAGATGACTATTTAAGGAGCTGCAGTTTGTTCGAAGTCTCGAGTGATAAATCTGCCCAAGGCGGTTGCCCACGTTAAAGAACGACGGCGGTTGCGTTAGATTCGCGCTCAACTGATATTTAAAAGAGGTTATAGTAGTAGAGTTGCGAATAACTGGAGATAGCTCATTCCACTCGCGTATTACTGATGGCAAAAAGGAGTTAAAATACTGCTGTGTATTAGAATGGATAGTTTGCAAATCAGCAGCATTACGAAGACTGTATGACGATACGCTTCCGACTGTTGGGGGACGAGCGAACATAAATAATCCGGACATAATCCATTTGTCATTTTATAAAATAGAATAAGTTTGTGTTTACGTCTTCTTGAAGCCAGAGGTTCCCATTTAATTTCGCTGAGAAGAGAATTGATCGAAACCAGCTTTGTCGCTCCTGTAACTATGCGCGCGGCTTCATTTTGTATTTTTTCGAGCTCATTAGATTCATACATAGTACAATTATTCCAGACTACATCTCCATATTCGAGCAATGGTCGGATAAAAGAAAAATATATAATTTGAAGGGATTTTCTATCTAACTGGAATTTGAGTTTGCGCATAACGTTTATCCTTGTCCAAGCTTTAGCTTTTATATGTTCAAAATGGTCATGCCAAGTGCAGTCACTACTAAATACAAGACCCAAATGTTTATAAATATTTACTTCAGCAATTGGTTGATTATTCATACAGACAGGAGGATGATAGAGTCTGTTGAGCTTTCTTGAAAATAATAATGATTCAGATTTATTAGGATTGAAGGTAACAAGCCAGTTTGTGGCCCACGTATATACTTTCGAAATATCAGAATTGAGAAGTTGTGCTGTTTCCAGCGGATCATCGACTATATATAAACTGGTGTCATCTGCAAAAAGTCTTATTGAACAATTAATATTTTCAACAATATCATTTATATATAAAAGAAAAAGTAACGGACCAAGTATAGAACCTTGAGGAACACCAGCTTTCAGAGTGGACAGGTCAGAAGTTGCACCAGGAAATACAACCTGCTGTTTTCTATTACTCAAGTAATCAGTAAACCATTGTAACAGTGATCCAGATATGCCTACAGTACGAAGTTTGAAAAGCAGCCCTTCATGCCACACTCTATCAAAGGCTTTACTTACATCAAAGAATATAGCTCGTACTTCTTTACCATCGTCAAGTGCTTTGCAGAAGGTATTAAAGATATCTACAAGTTGGTTTACAGTAGAGTCTCCCGGCACAAAGCCAGATTGAAGTGTAGACAAAGCTTCGTGTTCATGAAAATAATTAAAGACGTATTTGTGTATAAGCTTTTCAAGAACTTTACCAATAGTACTGAGGAGAGAAATGGGTCTATAATTTGATACATTTGACGGGTCGTCTTTTTTCAGAATGGGGGTTACATTTGCTAATTTCCAAATGCTAGGTATTTTACCACTGGCAAGAGAAAAATTAAAAAGTTCACATAACGGAAATGATAACGGATGGGACAGTTCTTTCAGCAGCCTATTATTAATATGATCTGGTCCAGCAGCTTTACCAACTTGGAGAGAGTTAAGAATAGATTCTACTTCGTGGGGTATTAACGTGATAGATTCAAGAGTCGAATCAACCCGAGGGATGAACTGGGGTAAAAACGCATTACCATCATCAAGTATTGTTTGTTCAGTAAAAAAATTATTCAGTAGATTAGCTTTTTCTTTATCGTCTGAGTAAATTTTTCCATCAAGGTTAAGTGGTGGTACTGAGGATGTTCTAGAGGGTTTGATAAAACCCTTCAGCATCCTCCAACAGTCTTTAGGTCCGGTACTACTGCTTTTTAATTTATCTGATAACTTGTCAAGTTGTAGTTTTTTTCGATTTGCGAATTTCACCAGTAACCTTATTTCGAATCTGCTTATAACGTTCAAAGTCATTCAAATTATTAGTCCTTTTATATTTATCAAATAAACGTTTCCGTTTCCTCATAAGTTTCTTTATTATATTATTCAGCCATGGTGGGTCTGATTGTCTTACCTTAATAATTTTATTGGGTATATGCCTACGAGCGAGTTCTATTATGCGATTTGTTACATTATTTGCATAGGTATCAATATCATTATCCTTCAGGGTATTCCAGTTTGTGTCTGCAACTTCTCGGGAGAAAGACTGATAATCTCTCCTATCATATAACCAAATATTCCTGGTAAATATTGAAGAGACATTCTTCATAAATTTAAAAACACAAAAAATTGGACAATGGTATCTGATGTTTTGTTCTAAACAAGGTTTACCGACACCACTTATAAGTGTACTATTTATATTAGAAGTTAGGAACAAATCTATCAGAGAAGAGGAATGTTCTGTAAAATGAGTCGGTTCCGATATTAAGCTTTCCAAACCAAAATATTGACAAATATCATCAATTTTCCTGAAGCTGTTTTGTTTTAAAAGGTCCAAGTTGAAGTCCCCTGTAATAAGAATTTCTTTAATATTTGTATCATATGCCAAACCGATTGAATTTTCGATTTCTAATAAAATGTCACTAGTGGAATTGGGTGGCCTGTAGAAGGTACCAATAAGAATTTTTCTTTGCTGAACCGTTACCTCTAGCCATATGCATTCGACGTTTCGTATTTCTAAGTCATTTCGACGTTTGACGTACATTTTTGTCAGCGTAAACACAGACTCCACCATGGCTGTCACCAAGTCGATCACGTCTAAATAAATTAAAACCATTAATTTCAATTTGCTGATCTAAGGTTCTACCATCAAGCCAAGTTTCAGTAAAACAAAGTATGTTAAAATTGCGAAATTCAGATTCTAATATATCAATTTTGTTTAATATACTCTGAACGTTGTAATGCACAACAGAAAAATTATTTACAATTTCCGATTGGTTAAAAGACAATGAAGTTCCTTCGGATGAGGAAGAAGTATCTAAATCTGGTCCGGGGTTTAATTCAACATCGCCACATCTTAAGATCAATAGCGATAAAATAATTTTTTAGCTCAAAGGCAGTAAGATAATTCAAACCTTTGACTTTGGCTTGGCGATAATAATGCAGACCAATTTGAAGCCTGTAACTACTAATCTCAACTATCGTTATGTTATACTATCCACAAGGGATCGTAGTAGTTTCTGGGCTTCAAAGAAAAGTCTGCTAGAAAATATACAACAAGCATATTGAAAGTCAATCCTCAAAGTTGGATAAGTAAACTGACGCAAGACAATGCGCCCGCCGTCCGAAAAGTCCCCGTGGAGATGAACAATGCACCAAATGTTAAGAACGATTATATAAAACATTGTTGTGAAAATTCATAAACACATGAGGGAAGAGGAATAGTCACTTTGCTATCCTTTTATACTACCACTGATGCTGTATGGGGTCCGGGCTCGATACGAGACGGTATTCAGCTCCTCACCAGATTAACAACAGACTATTAAAAAATCACACGTGACGCCATATAATTATTAAGAGATTGCCAAGAAACTAATACTTAAAGCTTATCGAAAAAATGTCACGCCAGCTTCAGCTTCATGTCCCGTGTCGAGCCCGGGCGCTACTGATGCTGTGAGCCTTCATTAGAATCGTCTCACCGAGGCGGCTCCAATAAAGGGTCACCACGTATGTTTTCATTGAAAAATAAAGTGAGGTCCAAGTGTGCCTCCTCGAGCAAAACTCCCTAATGACCCATCCACACGAAGAACACCACCATCATTAACGTCTGACAACTGGAGAGGTGACTGCCAATGCAATATAGTCAAAACTCAATAAAATATTTATATTAAACATCTCCCAGCCACCTCTCCAACTGTTTCAATAAAAACTCATAATTTTTACCAAATGAAATATTCCGTTCCAACCACTTAGTGCGGACACACATTGCACCCGCCAAAAGGCCATACCCGAGAAGCCGCACCACCGGACCACACTTTACTATTTATTGCCGGAGTTACTTTAAGCACAGGTATCAACAATGTAAGGGATACTTTTTTTAAAGAAACAGGAGAAAGATAAAAGCACTTAACTTAATCTAACGTCCGGTTGTGCAAACGATGCCCCTCTCGATTGGATAGTTATGCAAAAGTGTACCAGCCTAACAAATAAAATAGCAAGCACCCTAGCCAAGCTTCATGTCAGCAACAAAATATAAAGGCCTCCCGGTCTGAGTAATAGTTAACCTTACAAATATCTACCCAATATAGCAATCCGATCGGGAGCCGCATCGTTTGTAGAAACCTACGTCTTGTTGTGTTTTTCTTTTTTCCGCCTGTCTTGTTTAACTTAGTGCATTGTTAGCCTATGGAACCTTGTAACAAAATATCTTGAGAACCCCTGATGCTAGGATCATGATTTTTTGAAGGAGGATATTGCCCAAGGTGTAGATGACCTGGTTATCTTTCGAATTTTTTCTTAAATTTTTGACTGAGTTAAGCCCCATTTTCGACTTAGTGCATTGAAGCCTACGGTACAAAGGTACAAGCGTTATTGGATTGGTTGGTTGGTTGATTTGATGCTTAACGTCCACGGTAAACAACTAAGGTCATGTTGGGACGGTCAGTTAACCTAACCACACTATTCCTGGGCAGGCTTAGACCTCCTAAGCGGTTAACCAGTACAAAGTGCACATACTTTCGCCAGTAACTGACAACTGCCCTTCTTGAATCAGCGGAAGGAGAAACGAAAGTATGTGGCCGGACCGGGATTCGAACCCAGGACCTCTGACTTACGAGTCAGGTGCCCTACCGATTGCGCTACCCGGCCCGGCTCGTTATTGGATGAACCTTCTTTAGAAGCAAGCATATGGTTGGGGGCATAGTGTTTCATAAACACATTTTTAGTTTTATTTGTTGCCTAGGAAACCGAAATGCAAAAATAGAAAAAAAGGCCTTAAATCATCTCCCCAGAAACTATATGCTCTATGAGGCAGAGACTTTATACACTCTCTCACTATATTAGCCTTTACAGATTGTTTTGGTTTTCCATTGTCATTGTTCAAAGGATATGGTTGGTATGGCAACTTAAAATGAAACAAATGAACCCATTGCTAAGGCATTGCAGATATTCTATTCTAACGTTTTCAGAATTATTCCTTGAGTGGTCTTCTATCAGCCCTGTTTTTTACCTACACACTACTCATCTTTATCAGTTGCCATGGCTAACCGAAAGGGGAAAAATAGCAAAAAATCCTTTGAAATGTATTCTTTTTTGTTCCCATACCAATCAAAATGTGGAAAATAGTTATGTATTTTGTTATCAAGTTAACAGACTGTCAGACTGAAACTTTGAAGTTTTATGTTTTGTATTGGCCTGTACAAATGTAACCGCAAATTTGAGCCTCGTACAAATATGATACGTGTACCAACTTGGAGCTACAGATCTGGTTAGCTTTTGGCCCGTGGGCCTCTTGTTTCTCTATGCCATAAATTGGAAACCAAAAATGTGGTTTTCGGCAATCGGAAAAGATATATATTTTCTTTATGCCGTAATTTGCCAATCAATAATTACGTAATTTGGCAATCGAAAATGTGGATTTCGGCAATCGAAAATGTGGTTTTCGGCAATAGGAAAAGATTTATATATAATCGAAAATGTGGTTTTATATATATATCTTTTCCGATTGCCGAAAACCACGATTGCCAAATTACGGCATAAAGAAACAAGAGGCTGGTCGATCGCCATTGTCGCCTAACCGGTGTGATTACAGCAAGGGCCATTACTGGCCCTTTTAATGTTTGCTTTTTACATGTTTTGATTTTAGTTGCAGAAAGTACGGCATATTTTTCGAGGTTTTACCTTTGATTGAAGTCTTTAACTCTACATATGCTATTATTTTTCTTCTTTTCATACATTAAACAGTGGCATGGTTTCCACACAATCCGTGGCTTTTTGTTAATTTTTCTGTCTTTACAAACCCCCGGAAAAGGTTTCGGGACTCCTTGCACATTTATCCAATCTACGAACCTCAACGCGAAAACACGTCCCTTGGATAAGTGACATCAGATGCATTTTACAAATAATGTTGAATCTTTATATTTGATTTCAGTCTTTAGAGAAAATGAAGGAAGAGCATAGAAAATGTTTGGGTTGGGGTTTATCCGCGGTCACGTGATACTACCCTCAATTTTCCTGTATTTTACAACGATCTTGTTGTTAGCATAGCAACGACAAAGTCGCATGCAAAGCCAAAATACCTTTGGCAGATGGTCTACAAGGATGTTGTCCTACAACTGAAGCAATGATTTTGTATTAATCAAAAGTATTTGCAAGTCAGTATTGGGTCTTTTTGAATACTACTCACGCTTAAGAAATTTATGCGTACTTTTCACCTCATTATTCACGAAAATGAAGACCGGCTTCTCTATTAACATCCAATTTTCGTTAATTTGAAATTTCAACGAAGGGACGTTTTCTCGCGTTGTGCCATATATACATGAAAACTGTAACGTTATTGCTGGTTTAATGAATATATACTTGGCCCAAAAAAAAAAAAAAAAAAAATAGAACCGCCAGATGTAATTTTAGGGCCCCGCCAGACGAAGTCTTCGGAAGCCCTTGACGATATCATGACACACGGACGGACAGACAGCAGACGGACAAGATATTCACTACAGGGCCCCTATAGAGAACATCTTGTCCGTCTGCTGTCTGTCCGTCCGTGTGTCATGATATCGTGTCCGCTCCGTAACTCTGAAACCGTTTGTGTTATTCGCACGAAACTTTGTACAATTGTAAAGCATCATCAGACGACGTGCAGAGAACAAGAACCGTAACTTTCCTTAAATTTTTTACTGAATTATGCCTCTTTGTAATATTTAGTACTCTATAATTTTAAAATTCTCAAAGAAATTTTAATGAAACTTTGTACAAATATAAGACATCATCAGACGATGTGCGGAAAATAAGAACCATGACTCCATTTACTTTTTTTTACAGGATAATGCCCTTTTGTACATTGTTATTTTAAGGATAGAAATCATGTCCGCTTTATATCTTTAAAATTGTCCAAGATTTTACGTGCAATTTTGTACAAATATAAAGCATCAGCAGACGATTTGCAGAAAATAAGAACTGTAACTCCATTTACATTTTTTACAGAATTATGCCCCATTGTAAATTTGAGGATAGAAATCACGTCCGCTCTATAGCTTTGAAACAAATATATTTTCATGATCTTTTATTTATAATTTGTTTTTTTTTATAAGACGATGTGCAGAGAATAGGAACCATAACTACACCTTCATTTTTCGAGAATTATGTCCCTCCATAACTTTAAAGCCTTTGAAGACGTTTTCACAAAACGTGTAACAAATACATGTATAAAGCATCATTAGATGATCTGAATGTGTGCAGAGTGCAAAAATGGTAACTCCAGTTTTCTGCTTCAAAGAATTGTTGACTTGCTTTTAATCAGCCCTGATTTTGTATTTTGTCCATACCTTCATGATACCAGAAGCTTAAAGATTTACTCCCTTTATAATAGTAACAAAATGATTTGATGAAATATTTCGTGCAATACCTCCGACATGGTCTAACTATACATTTGAATTAGAGTTTAGATAATAATATTTGATAAAAGTGACTTTAATTAAAAAAAAATAGCATATTTGGCTTCAGTTCGAATGTAAAGATAGGATTCCGAATGTCAAAATACCATATTCAGCCTCAGTTTGAATGTCAAAATAGGATTTCGAATATCAAAATACGATAGTTGGCTTCAGTGCGGATGCCAAAATACGATTTCAAATGTCAAAATACCATATTTGGATTCCGTTCGAATATCGAAATATTCGGCTTCATTTCGAATGTCAAAATAGAATTTCGAATAAAAATATTCGATATTCGGCTTCATCGTGAAAGTCAAAATAGGATATCGAATATCAAAATAACATATTCGGCCTGAATTCGAATGTCAAAATAGGATTTCGAATGTCATAATACCGTGTTCAGTCTGAATTCGAATGTCAAAATAGCATTTCCAATGTCAAAATACCAGATTTAGCTTTTGTGTCATTCTTAGAATGCGATTTAGGATGTCAAAAAAGCACATTTGGCTTCAGTTTGAATGTTCAAATAGGATTTCGAATGTCAAAATACCATATTCGGCCTCAGTTTGAATGTCAAAATAGGATTTCGAATATCAAAATTCGATATTTGGGTTCATTGCGAATGTCAAAATAAATCGGATATCGAATGTCAAAATACCATATTCGGCATGAATTCGAATGTCAAGATAGGATTTTGAATGTCAAAATACCATTTTAAGCTTCAGTTCGAATGTCAAAATAGGATATCGAATGTCAAAATACCATATTGGGCTTCAGTTCGAATGTCAAAATAGAAACCCGGCCTGAATTCAAATGTCAAAATAGGATTTCGAATGTCAAAATACCATATAAAGCTTCAGTGCGAATGTTAAAATAGGATTTCGAATGTCAAAATGCCATATTCGTCTTCAGATCGAATGTCAGAATGGGATTTCGAATATCAAAATACCATATTCGGCCTAAATTCGAATGTCAAAATAGGATTTCGAATGTCAAAATACCATATTCGTCTTCAGTTCGAATGTCAAAATGGGATTTCGAATATCAAAATACGAGATTCGGCTTCAGTGCGAATGTCAAAATAGGATATCGAATATCAAAATACCATAATCGGCCTGAATTCGAATGTCAAAATAGGATTTCGAATGTCAAAATACCATATTAAGCTTCAGTGCGAATGTTAAAATAGGATTTCGAATGTCAAAATACCATATTCGTCTTCAGATCGAATGTCAAAATACCATATTCGTCTTCAGTTTGAATGTCAAAATGGGATTTCGAATTTCAAAATTCGATATTCGGCTTCATTGCGATGGTCAAAATAGGATATCGAATATCAAATACCATAATCGGCCTGAATTCGAATGTCAAAATAGAATTTTCAATTTCAAAATACCATTCTAAGCTTCAGTTCGAATGTCAAAATAGGATATCGAATGTCAAAATACCATATTAAGCTTCGGTGCGAATGTTAAAATAGGATTTTGAATGTCAAAATACCATATTTGCGTGTTCAGATCGAATGTCAAAATGGGATTTCGAATATCAAAATTCGATATTCGGTTTCATTTCGAATGTCAAAATAGGATTTCGACATCAAAAAAAAAAAAAAAAACATATTCGGCCTGAATTTGAATGTCAAAATAGGATTTCGAATGTCAAAATATCATATTCGTCTTCAGTTCGAATGTCAAAATGGGATTTCGAATATCAAAATTCGAGATTCGGCTTCAGTGCGAATGTCAAAATGGGATATCGAATATCAAAATACCATAATAGGCCTGAATTCGAATGTCAAAATAGGTTTTCGAATGTCAAAATACCATATTAAGCTTCAATTCGAATGTTAAAATAGGATTTCGAATGTCAAAATACCATATTCGTCTTCAGATCGAATGTCAAAATGGGATTTCGAATATTAAAATTCGATATTCGGTTTCATTTCGAATGTCAAAATAGGATTACGAATATCAAAATAACATATTCGGCCTGAATTCGAATGTCAAAATAGGATTTCGAATGTCAAAATACTATATTCGTCTTCAGTTCGAATGTCAAATTGGGATTTCGAATATCAAAATTCGAGATTCGGCTTCAGTGCGAACGTCAAAATAGGATATCGAATATCAAAATACCATAATCGGCCTGAATTCGAATGTCAAAATAGGAGTTCGAATGTCAAAATACCATATTAAGCTTCAGTGCGAATGTTAAAATAGGATTTCGAAATTCAAAATACCATATTCGTCTTCAGATCGAATGTCAAAATGGGATTTCGAATATCAAAATTCGATATTCGGGTTCATTGTGAATATCAAAATCGGATTTTGAATGTCAAAATACCATATTCGGCATGAATTTGAATGTCAAAATAGGATTTTGAATGTCAAAATACCATTTTAAGCTTCAGTTCGAATGTCAAAATAGGATATCGAATGTCAAAATACCATACTGGGCTTCAGTTCGAATGTCAAAATAGAAATTCGAATTTCAAAATTCGATTTTCGGCTTCTGTGCGAAAATCAAAATAGGGTTTCGAATATCAAAATACCAAATTCGGCCTGAATTGGGATATCAAAATATGCTTTCGAATGTCAAAATACCATTTTAAGCTTATGTGCGAATGTCAAAATAGGATTTCGAACGTCAAAATACCATATTCGTCTTCAGTTTGAATGTCAAAATGGGATTTCGAATTTCAAAATTCGATATTCGGTTTCATTTCGAATGTCAAAATAGAATATCGAATATCAAAATTTGAGATTCGGCTTCAGTGCGAATGTCAAAATACGATATCGAATATCAAAATACCATAATCGGCCTGAATTTGAATGTCAAAATACCATATTCGTCTTCAGATCGAATGTGAAATTGGGATTTCGAAATTCAAAATTCGATATTCGGTTTCATTTCGAATGTCAAAATAGGATTTCGAATATCAAAATACCATATTCGGCCTGAATTAGAATGTCAAAATAGGACTTCGAATGTCAAAATACCATATTCGTCTTCAGTTCGAATGTCAAAATGGGATTTCGAATATCAAACTTCGAGATTCGGCCTTAGTGCGAATGTCAAAATAGGATATCGAATATCAAAATACCATAATCGGCCTAAATTCGAATGTCAAAATACGATCTCGAATGTCAAAATACCATATTAAGCTTCAGTGCGAATGTTGAAATAGGATTTCGAATGTCAAAATACCATATTCCTCTTCAGATCGAATGTCAAAATGGGATTTCGAATATCAAAATTCGATATTCGGTTTCATTTCGAATGTCAAAATAGGATTTCGACATCAAAAAAAAACATATTCGGCCTGAATTCGAATATCCAAATAGGATTTTGAATGTCAAATATCATATTCGTCTTCAGTTCGAATGTCAAAATGGGATTTCGAATAAGCAAAATTCGAGATTCGGTTTCATTTCGAATGTCAAAATCGGATATCGAATATCAAAATACCATATTCGGCCTGAATTCGAATGTCAAAATAGGATTTCGAATGTCAATATACCATTTTAAGCTTCAGTGCGAATGTCAAAATAGGATTTCGAATGTCAAAATACCATATCCAGCCTAGATTCGAATGTCAAAATAGGATTTCGAATGTCAAAATACCATATTTGGCTTCAGTGCTGTTGTAAGAATACGATATTGAATGAACATATAGCATATCTGGCTTCAGTTCGAATGTCAAAATAGGATTTCGAATATCAAAATTCGATATCCGGCTTCTGTGCGAAAGTCAAAATAGGATATCGAATATCAAAATGCCATATTCGGCCTAAATTCGAATGTCAAAATAGGCTTTCGAATTTCAAAATACCATTTTAAGCTTCAGTGCGAATGTGAAAATAGGATATTGAATGTCAAAATACCATATTTGGCTTCATGTCGAATGTGAATATAGGATTTTGAATTTAAAAATTCGATATTCTGCTTTAGTGCGAATATCAAAATAGTATTTCCAATCTCAAAATTCGTTATTGAACTTCAATACGAAGGTCAAAATAGAATTTGAATATCGAAAAACGAAAAACGAAAAGCGAAAAACAAAAACAGCTTTTATCGAAAAACGAAAAGCGAAAAACGAAAAACGAAAAGCGAAAAACGAAAAGCGAAAAACGAAAAACGAAAAGCGAAAAACGAAAAGCAAACCAACTTCACCGTCCTGATTTATATCATATTTTATACAATGGTACATTCTGTCACAGGGACTTCTAGATCACTGTAAGTTTTCTTATGTCTTCAACACTGTTTCATAGATTTGCATCCGGTGCGCGACACTTCGTCGAACGACACTTCGTCTACTACGACACTTCGTCGAAAGTTTTTGTCGAATTACCAGTTCGTCGAAAAGTCACTTCGTCGAATGCATTTTCGTCGAATACGACACTTGGTCGAATTTTTCCCCGAGCTCAGAGGGCCAAAATATCTCGTACTCGTAGACGCCATGTTCGTTCGTTCTTAAGAGGCCCGCCGTTGACCTATCGGCGCATCCTGATAACAGGATGTTGGGTATTCTGTGTCCATCACGTGATATCGGAAACTTCTTGTTTTAAGCCGTTTGAACTCGTTAATTTCCACCAAACGCTAACAATTACAGTTAAAACTGCTAAAACTGACGATCTACGTACGAACAACTCGCTGGAGGGGTGGCATCGTCGTTTTAACATGATTATTGCCAAACATTACCCGAACATTTTTGAGTTTCTAGACAGACTTAAGACTTAAAGAGTAAGCAAGCCCATACTGACACTTGCATCGAGCAATTAATTGCTGGACAAGCCCCTAAAAGTCAATCAAGAAAAGTTAAATGTGTAAATGCCAGGATAAATAGAATTGTGCAGGACTATGAAAACCGTCCGATCATGGAATATTTGCGCGGAATAGCGCTGAATTTGCAATACTAAGTACATTATCAGAGGACGGAAAACGGACATTAGATTGTGTCAGTGTCTGTAGCCTCAAAATCATATGATCCGTTGTCACATGATCAGCAGATACAACATGGCGGCCGAATTAGCGTTAAATATTTCGTCGAAAGTATTCGACGAAACATGTTTTCGACGAAGTGGACATTCGACAAAATGACCCTTCGACAAAAAGTTTTTTCGACGAAATGATTCAGTAGACAAAGTGTCGTTCGACGAAGTGTCGTATATCCATTTGCATCATACATTTTCTCATGGGAGCAATACAGGATCATCATAGACCTCTTGTTTTTATACTATCCTCTTAACCCATTAATGCCTAGCGTCCCATAGAAGGTATACTGGCATGGCAAATTGCAGACCCAGGTCAGACGCCGCAGAACGCGGCGGCTGGTCAGGGTCTACACGTTTTACATAAATATCAGGAATTGCAGAAATAACAAGACCTGTCCCCGTATAGGATAGCTCGCCTGCAGTGCCTTGCCCATCACATAAAAAACTTTAACATAAAACTTCAAAGTGTGACGCCAACGCCGACGCCCCAAGTGACAAAAATAGCTCTCCCTGTACTTTCGTACAGGCGAGCTAAAAACAAAATATAATTTCAATCAAATCAGACACCCCTTAACTAGAAATGGACCCGTCCAAACTGTAAGATAGACGATTCTATCCCGCATTAATGGGTAACTGGGTACTTTTATGGCAAATATAAATTCAACAATATATGCGCATATTTAGCGGCTTCATGTGAAACTTGCTCGCATAGTCACAAATTATCTAAATTATATCAAATTTTATGAAGCTTGGAGTTTTATTATGTTGATTTTCAATAGTTAATTGTTATTTGATCTTGCTCATGGAAGTATGACGCCGTAAAAATGTGGCCTGTAAATATTCTCTCGTGTCGTAACAAAACACCAGACTCATTCACTATATCCAAATTAGTTAAACTGCAACTTTTCCCAACTTTTCCTTAAACGTCTTTTAATACTTCCTAAGCTTGCGTACGATATATTGCTATGATGCCATCTGAAAATTACATACAACTGCCAAGTACAACTGTTAAAAGCCACAATAATTTTTATCCTTCTCATTGTGACAGTGAATTGATTGATTGATTTGTTGCTCAACGTCCACGGTAAGCAGCTATGGTCATGTCGGGACGGTCAGTTAACCTAACCACACTATTCCTGAGCAGGCTTAGACCTTCTAAGCGGTTAAGCAGTACTAAGTGCACATACTTTCGCCAGTAACTAACAACTGCCCTTCTTGAATCAGCGTAAGGAGAAACGAAAGTATGTGGCCAGACCGGGTTTCGAACCCAGGACCATTGACTTATGAGTCAGGTGCCCTACCAATTGCGCTACGCGGTCCGGCGTGACAGTGTCCGGCGTGACAGTCTTTCTTTTTTTAATTCATGTGCAGTGGGCACATGAGGTCATTTCAACGTCATTAGCCCGCTGGTTATAACCATCTGCTCTCTTGTGTTGAAATTTCGAACGGAAGCGGAAGATCTTTCAGAAGAGGTGAAGTATAAACCGAAAGCCCTCCGGGAAGTCCTAAACCACACACCGTGCACAGGTGATATATTCTTCTTTCAGACTGAGACTCAAGTCCGAGACCTTTTTGCTGTAAAGGGCGTTTTCTCGTGATCAACCGTTGCATTGCCATGTATCGGTACAACATGATTGTTTTGTGACTTCCTGTTCCTTCCCTGGATGACAAAATCCATCCTGAAAAAGGTGTACTTTTAAAGAAAGAATTTGCTCCCAGAAGAGCAGAAGAGCAAATTCTGCTCTCACTTCTCAAAAAGTTGGCCGTATTGAGAAGGAGTGGACGCGAGGGAGGGAAGGGGGCAAAAATTAAAAGGGCGGAATTAGTGTGCCACGGAAGTTTAGCAATAATTTCTCCAATTATGTGTCAAAATTTATGTACTTGAGTATAAATACATTTATCACAAATTTATCAACTGTTAAATATATTTTGAATAGTCACGATATTTAATAGGCGGATTTGTTGCTTGGATCAAAAAGGTCTTTTGAGGTTAAAACATCTGATGCGGAAATGGGTTGTATAACAGCATACACGAATGTTACAAATAAAATATGTCAGAAAACTACAGAACTCGAACATCAGTGGCATCAGCCTTCTGTAAAATAATGTGGAAGATTCTCAGGCCCGGATCCAGAATCCTTATAACCGGTGGGGCTGTAGAATGCTGGCAGTGCTGAGTTCTTTTACCCAAAATTTCCACATGACTTCTGTTATTGCAAAAATGGTCAGTTCCATGAGCCGTCTCATCTGGATCTTGCAAAGTCTATAGGAATGAGAGGGTTTAAATGCATCGGTTGAATGTAGAAATAGTGGTCCAAGTGGTGGGGCTGCAGGCCCTCAGACCATTACGCCGGATCCGGGCCTGATCCTCCTTAACAGATCAAACCGCAAGCAAAAGAGATAGCTATAGCTGGATGGGATACCACAGAATAGTAAAATTAGTCCTGTGAGAAAACATGACTCTTAACCCCATAAAAGCCAATAAGCAAACGACGAAATCTGCGTCTGCGAAATTTCAAGAAATGTTTCGTCCAAGCTATATATTATGTAAAGAATTCAAAGACTAGTGGGCAA
Source organism: Ctena decussata (assembly GCA_963989385.1). NCBI lineage: Eukaryota > Metazoa > Mollusca > Bivalvia > Lucinida > Lucinidae > Ctena > Ctena decussata. Next base: position 66,529,076 of record OZ022502.1, on the reverse strand, counting down.
ACCGTTATAGATCCAGATGAGGCGACACCATCTGGATCTATGCTGTTTCAAATTCAACTTTTTTTCTTGCGCTTGAACACAGAGTATAAACCAGTCCGCCAATATTCGCTTCCTGCAGAGACTGTCTGTCACATTTGGCTTCCGCCGAGCCTGACTGTCCGCGATCTTTTGCTTCCTGCTGAGACTTCTGTACATGATAAATGGCTTCCTGCAGAGACTGTCCGCGTGATTCTGTTTCCTGCCGAGGCTCTCGGCAGGAAACAGAATCACGCGGACAGTCTCTGCAGGAAGCCATTTTTCGAAGACAGTAGTCCCTGCAGGAAGCAAAAGATTGCGGACAGTCTCGGCGGAAGCCAAATGTGACGGACAGTCTCTGCAGGAAGCGAATATTGGCGGACTGGTTTATACCCTGTGCTGAAAGGTTCGTACCATACGGTCAAGCCAGCAGTGCAGCTCAATACATGCCTGCTTCCAAACCACCGTTTTTAGCCTTCTTTTCAACTTTTTTCTTGGAAAGAGTCGTAACATAAAAACACGAAGACTATGAGAAAACTATCGGTAAAAGAAGAACAGTCCTAAATCTGCGCTTTGCTGAAAGTATTGATTGATGGACTCCATGGCGCAAGACAAAAAAAAAGTATTTTACAAAGCTTTCGCCAATCTCCCACAAAATAGTGACAAGTTTAGCCCCGCTATTGAAATCTTTTGAGGTGAACATCGATTAAAACGATCTGGAAGTAGGTTCCCGGAGCTAAAATCAGAGTCAGATCATGACCGAAAACTATACCCTGGTATTTAATTTTAAAATATCAAGAATCATGAGAATGCTAATACGGGCAGAAGAAAGGATGTAGATAACGTCACGTGGGTTTTTGCATCACCTCATTAACGTTAGCAGAAGATGACATCAAAACTATCCCAATTAACAGCAAAGATACGGGAGAAAAAACAAAAGAAAAATGACGTAATGAGGTCAGTCGAGATGAAAAACAGTGCGGTTACACTAAACCACTGCAATGTTTATGGTTATTACCACATGATATAACAAGAAATTCCGCGGAACGCTATGTCTCGCCTGAAATGTCGCCATTTCATAATGCATACCTATTAAACAGTGGCAAATTGCATGCACTGATGGAGTTTCTGTACTCTTTGGTGAAAGTAGGTCACAGTGACCCAGTTTTGTCTGAGGTAGGTCACAGTGACCTTGTTTTGTGAAGAATGACCTGGATTCGTAAGTTCCATGCACTGATGCAGTTTCAAAGTTTTGGGGCTTTTGAAATGCGATATATTTACTTTCTTATAAAAGTAGGTCACAGTGGGAGATGACTTGAAGTGGTTAGGTGCATGCACTGATGGAGTTTCCATAAAAAAAAAACAATAAAAATCTGAAACCGGTAAGAACGGCTGAAATAACTTTAATGAAAAACGAAAGAAAAAATACATCCGTGTCATAAAATACATTTAACCTTTCAGGGTCTTTTCTACATTGTATAGCGGCATAATTATCCAAATATGCTCAACAATGTGGCGTGTTTTGTAAAGGGAGGGGTAAAATTACAGGTGCTAACACTGGATTAGTGATGAAATACTAGAGTACAAAAGAGCTCTTCCCTTGGTTGCTTCAGGGCGGTGCACAGGAAATGTGCTGGATTTCGCTGGTCGAAAAAACACCATTTAAAAAGGTGTTTTACGACCAGCGAAATCCAGGCACGCTGGCATAATATATAAGTGTCTTCGTAATAAAGCATCGAAAAAGTATTTATAACCACTGAAAGCCCTGAATAGGCTGCAAAGACTTACATCTGATCCTAAATCTGTGTAGGAGTTACAGGCACATTTTAGACCCCAAATCATTTGTTCAAGCTGGTCACTACACTTTTTATACTGGGTTTTTCATTTCAAAGCAAATAATACATGCAGCGAACCATAACAAATCGAACAAACGCGCCATGCAGCGAGAAAACCTACTGTTGTGCCCGGAAGAATTGCGCAGTCTATTCAATACATGCGCAGTTCACACACCTTCAGTCTTTTGTAGACACAAAAGCGAGCTGCACGTGCTTTGACGAGACTGTGCATGAGCACAGGCTTGTCTGAGAATGCAGGATTTGCAGCTGCCATGAGAAAACGTTTCTATGGACACGGCATAATACTGTGCGGTTCTCAAACGCTGTAAAAATGAAGTGCAATCACGCTCAGGTAAACCCTATATCCGGACATCGGACTAACTCCACATGGTTAAACTGAGACAGTACTCGCCTGATTGTGTAACTCTTTCATCAGGCAAATGCCAAAAGTACATATATACGAATGAAAAACAAAGTTTAACATTTAATTAAAGGATTTAAGTTTGTTGATAATCAATTGCTACGAGGTGTCCTCAGCAAATGTCAGAGATATATCTGTCCACACTTTCTCAAAGGCCGACATAAGATAACTTAATTAATATGCTAATTGTATATTTTTTCCTAATTAAACTGATATATAAAATAGTACTTGACATATTGCATTACTAAGTAGTTTGCCATCTATTCAAAGTCAGCTGATATTATCGTAAAATATGCATAAAGACGTTTTAACATTGCAATAATATACACATAATGCAGCTAAACCTAAAAGAAATCGAGCAAATATATATATTCCATAAGATGTGTGGGTACACATTCCAGTTTTTCATTTTGACAAAGAGAACAAAGTTTCGTGTCCCCGGAGGACATAGCCCTGCCATACAGGGATCTACTCTGAAATGATAGAATTTGCTCTTAAGGGAGTAAATTATTTCTTTTGAGAGCAGACCCCCTCGCCCCCCTCTTTCCCCCCCCCCCCCCCCCCCCGTAAAAAAAAAAAAAAAAAATCTCACCCCACCTTCCGCTTTCAGAAGAGAGACAACCAAGGAATCGGTACAATGTATAGTTGCTTCCCCTGAAAGTGTAGCCATTGTCCTTAAGACTGATTTCTAAGTTGTCAGACACTGAATCTACCGTAACAAATGGACCAGTAGTGTTTACCGTAACAAATGAACCAGTAGTCAGACATGGGCAAGCACTTGATGACTGTTTGGATATATCGCGGTCCCGTCATCAGCACCGTGTTCGTTGTCGCTAGCGGTAGGCAATGACAGCTGCTAGTGTTTGATACTGCTGGTGACCGGCATTGATGACCAGTACTTTTTGCCACTGCTAATAATGAGCAGTGATAACAACTGTTAATAGTGAGCAGTGCTTGCCACTGCTAATGGTGACAGAGTTAGCCACTACCAATGGTGAGCAGTAAATACCTGGCAGAGTTTGCGACCGCTAATGGTGATCAAAGCTAACTTAGTCTCCCACTGCTAATGGTAAGCAGCAATAGCTGACAAATGATGTTACTGCTTATGGTGACGGTGATATTTCACAGAGTTTGCTACTGCACGGTTATAACTGACAGAGTATGCCACTGTGAATGGCGAGCAGTGGTTGTTGACAGAGTTTTGCCACCGCTTACGGTGAGCAATGATAGCTTAAAGAGTTTGCCACTTCCAATGGTGAGCTGTAATTACTGTCAGTGTTTGCCGCGGCTTATGCTGAGAAGTGATTGATGACAGAGTCTGCTTTTGCGGATGGTGAGCAGTTGTTGTTGACAGAGTTTGCTATTGCGTATTGTGAGCAATGATAGCTTACAGAGTTTGCCACTTCTAATGGTGGGCTGTCAGTGTATGCTGTTGCTTATGGACAGCAATGACAGCTGACAGAGTTTGCCACTGCTAGTGATAAGCAGTAAAAGCTGACAGAGTTTGCCATTGCCAACTGAGAGCAGTTATAGCTGAAAGAGTTTGATACTGCTAACGGTGAGCAGTGATTGCTGACAGTGCTTCCCACTGCTAGCGACAGGCTGTAATTGCTGGCAGAGTTTTTTAATACTATTAATGATAGCTGGCGATGCTTGCCAAGCCTGGCGGAGAGCAATGGCAGCTGGCAGTGTTTGCCAATGTAACTGTGAGCTGTGAATCATGCAGTATTTGATATTGATAGCGAAAGCGGCGAGCAATGATATCTGGCAGTGTTCCCCACTGATATTGGTCAGCAGCCATAGTGGCGGGCTGCTATTACTGACAGTGTTTCCCCTGCTTTTGGTGAGCAGTGATAACGCAGTGCTTGTCACTGCAAGCAGAGAGCAGTGATGGCTGACACTGTTTGATCCATGTAGTGGTGAGCAGTGTTATTGGCAGTGTTTGCTTCTGCTAGGGGTCAGCAGATATTGCTGCCAGTGTTTGATCATGCAACCATTAAGCAGTCAACCTGGCAGTGCTTCTCACTGAAAAGAATGAGCTGTGATTGCTGGCAGTGTTTGTCACTGCTAGCAGCTGTATGTGGTTGCTGGCAGTGCTTCTGGTACTGCAAGCGACAAGCAGTGACTCGAACCAGTGACAATCTGAAAAGCAGTAACTGCTGCTGCAAACGGTGAGCTGTGACTGCTGCATAAAGTGAGAAAGACTGACTGCTCCCACCGGTTTACACCTGTCAGACATATTTAAGCAAAGAATAAAGACCCTGATGAGGCTGCTCCTCTTATAGGACTAGACTCAATGGTTCTACACTTTTTCACTTTCAATTTTGACGCTGATGTGTTAGATCTGCTGATAATGATAGTTATCGTTACTGACTAAAGTGACTAAGTTCACTTTCAGGGGCAGCAACTCTGCCATTTTCATTCTGTCTCCTTTCTAAATGGTCATCTCTTGCTCTTAAAGAAAGAATTTGCCCTTTTATGAGCATATTCTTTCCTTTTATAGTATATCCCATTTGGTTAGGGCTACCTCACGGAAGCCAGCAGGAGGTCACAGAATTGTTTCCCTTTGTAAAACTTATGGACAAACATTCGGGTGTACCCAATCACCTTAACTCGTCAAGTTTCTCAAAGTTAAGGGCAAAATCTAACGGTAACCCATTACAGTTATCATCTTACCTTGTTATTGAATGAATCACCCTGTATTCCAAATAGCCTGTTTGTCAGTCACTTGTACTTTCAACAAGAAATTTGACAGCAATTAATAAATCTTACACAAATTTATGTTCATTTCATCTGTTCATAATAGATTTTGACAATAATGGATATCCGATGGGTTATAGTAAAATACTTAACACCTGTTTGAAAATATCACTCCTGTTTATCTTTCTGTCTATTATTTGTTGAAATTCCAGTGGGATAAACGATAATTCCTTTATGATCAAAACTTTTTGACTTCCAATTTTCACAAACAGGTCAACATATGATTTAAATGTCTGATCAATTTTAATACAGGCAACTTGTTTATCCAGGTAGTAAATACTAAAACCACGTTTTAATTCCACGCCCTAAATTTTCTGTCCTATACAGTATAAGGATTTTCACAGTTCAGTGATCTCATTATTTTCAATAGATTTTTCAGTAGACAGCGAGATATAGCCGACATCACGTTTATTTTAAACCCTATAAGCGCCAAAAAGCAGACGACAAAATTTACGCCTGCCAAATTTCAAAAACGTTTTTGTCCAAGCTGTGTCATATTGAGAGGGCAAACAGTGTAGACCCAGATTAGGTGACTCATTATAGTCGATGTGTCGATATCACGTTTACCTTAACTCCCGAAGTGCCAAAAGGCAGACGACAAAAATCACGACTGCCAAAGTTCCGAAAAAGTTATTTCCAAGCTATATCATATTGAGCAGTCAGTGACCAGAGGGCAAACAGTGTAGACCCAGATGAGGCGGCTCATTACGCTGTTTTCAAAGTCAAATATTTTCGTTTTGGGTGCTATAAAGGTTTATAGAAAAATTGAAGTTTGTATTGCAAATAGCTTGTACAATGTCATACTTCACATATTTGTACGCCAAAATTTATATATATACCCCTCGACTTCTAATACATAAACACCACTAGCGCGACATCTCCACTCGGAACTCTTTTTATTACCCTTAAATTTTGGCTGGACGTACGGACGGATGGACGGACGGACAAGCCAAAAGCTATATATAGCCCCTCGACTTCTAATACATAAACACCACCTAGAGCGACATCTCCACTCGGAACTCTTTTTATTACACTTATATAGCTTTTGGCTTGTCCGTCCGTCAATTCTTCCGTACGTCCAACCATCCGTAACACTTACGTAAACGATATATTTGTAAGCGCACGATTTTGATATTTTTAAAATGGATGGACCATAAAAAATTAAATAACCTACGTTTTTCTTTCCCGTTGGCCATGTACGTGGATTGTTAAGTTAGTTCCCCTTTCCTCATTCCTTTTTTTCTTATTCCTTTTTCCTTATTCCTTTTCCCTTATTCCATTTTCCCTTTTCATCCCTCGACTGAAAGGTTCCAACCCCCAACAGAAAGTTTCGGGGGATAAAGCGATGAGCCTGGCGTCCGTCCGTCTGTCCGTCCGTAAACATTTTCCTGTCCGCTCTATATCTTGAATACCCTTTGAAATACTTTCTTGAAACTTCACAGTTAGGTAGAACAGGTCATGGCGATGTTTCACGTACAAGAATGGTAACTCTTGCTATTGTACTGTTGACTTATCTCCTCTTTGGTGATTTTTTGGCAGATTCGTGTCCGCTCTGTAACTTGAATACCCTTTAAAATATTTTTATGATACTTTACAGATATGTAGAACAGGTCATGGCAATGTGTCACGAATAAGAATGTCAACTCTTGCTTACTTGAGACGTTCTCATTTAAGCTGGGCCATTCGCGGACAAAAATGGCCATATATCCAACCATGCCGGAATTCAAGAAAAAATCACGACCATATTGCTCATTATATCTGCTTCAAAGCTTTAAAATATTTTCAGATAATAGTTTCAGATTATGGAATACAAACCATGTTTAGAGGCACACCCTAACAATTAGAAATGATGTATTTTATGACGTTACTTAGATACGTTGAAGGACGATGTCGCATGCGATTTCTTTGACATGCGTAGCATTGCACATTTGCTATTATATTGACTTTTGATTATTTTGGCTGGTTTCAATTTAAAATGGTTTTCTTTGCTTTTTTGGAAGAAAGGGGTTTTCTATGAAGCGCTGCTTAATCAAATGACGTCAACGCTTTCAAAACGTGGTCTTAGTGACGTTGTGACGGACGTAGGTTACGTGTGACGTAGGTTACAGCACACACTTTTTGACGTTTTTATACCATTTAATGTTTCAGTGCATGAAATCTAAGCACACCATCTTGTAGCTGTTACTAGGCAGGATTTTGCACATGATTTTCATAGCGATTGCTTTGCTCAGATTTAAATAAAGCCCGTGACGTAAGGTTACATTCTTACAGAAAAATGCGTGGGTAATGTATTTTGAAGTCGAGTAAATTATACAAAATGGAGCAAATTTGCACAAATGATATAAAACATTGAAGAACGCATATTTCTTCGTGTGGTCTTGTAAGTTTTATGATGCCGGGCCATTTTAGTTAACACGTGTATCATGAATTTACCGCTGTGACGTAGGTTACATAAAATTTGCGACATTAGTTCCCAGTCTCATTTCGTAGCAAAAACTACCCTTTAGATATTGTTTAAGCGGGGAAATATGTAAGAAATCACCTGAATTTAATAATGGAACTCGATTTTAAGCAGTGGTTTATCTTTTTTAGCCAGGCGGCGTTCATATCTATGCAACGGCAATATTGCGACATTTAAAAACGTCGCCTTTTTAACCAGGGTATCATTATTCGAACCAGTGTAAAAAATGTCTAACAAAACGCATTTATGTCTTGGTACTTTTAACTACTTCTTAAGACAGAGGGCTACTTGTCAGAGGGTAATCAGAACCATTATTTTGTAATTTAAAGAAAGGTAATAGGAAGGACAAAATTAATAGTTAATGGCCCAGCTTAACTGAGAACGTCTAACTTACTTTTGAGTTATTTCCCCTAGATGGATTTAGGTGTGATTTCGTGTCCGCTCTATAACTTGAACACCTTTTAAAGTATTTTCATGATACTTTACAGATATGTAGAACAGGTCTTGATGATGTGTCGCGAACAAGAATGACTACTCTTGCTTTCTTACTTTTTTTAGTTGTTTCCCCTTGATGGTTTTAGGTGTGATATCGTGTCCGCTCTATAACTTCAATACCTTTTGAAATATTTTCATGATACTTCATAGATATGTAAAACAGGGCATGACGATGTGTCGAGAACAAGAATGACAACTCTTGCTTTCTTACTTTTTGAGTTATTTTCCCTTGATGGTTTAAGCTGTGATTTTGTGCTTGTTCTATAACTGGAATACCCTTTGAAATATTTCTATGATACTTCACAGATATGCAGAACAGGTCATGAAAATTTGTCTGATACATGAATGAAAATCTGTCATTCTTACTGTCCGTGTTATTTCCCTTTGGAAGTTTGAGCTGCAATAAGCTGTCTCTGCTTTATATCTGTATAACCCTGGCTTTCTCCACAATTTTAATACCCTTATAATTTTTATGATATTGATGATTGTCACGATATCTTATCATGTTCGTATTTTCCTTACTCTCTATGACCCCTCCGTACCCCCCCACCCCACCCCATTTTCCAGATTTGGATTCTTTGTCCAAATTCACTTACAAGAGAGCTCAAAATCAGATTTGTAGGGCTTGTACTTTGGAAGTTATTCACACATTTTGAAATGTTGAGTTTATCATATGCTATACATTGTGTACATGGTGGTTGTTTGATATTTTACCTCTTTTTAGTGGTATGTCATACTGTTTTGATCTGAGTGTTAGATAACCATGCATCTGTTCAATGGATAATGTCAATCAGAAGCATAAAAGAATGACAATATATTACTTATATGTGTTTTGAAGTGCACCCTGTTACCAATGCTCAAGGGGCCTTTGGTCGGGGTATTTGCCATCTCCTCTGATGGCTATTTTTCCTGTTTCCTTATTCGATTTTCAGGTTCTTAGAACTTTGCGAAGCTGTGCAATAGAAGATTCGCATGTGGCACATTCATTATCATTTTTATTCGAAGCATAACGGTATAGATTTCAAAAGCTCAACGGTACAAACTGCGAATAAGGAAAAAGGAAATGAATCAAAATTCCTTTTTTCCTTATTCGATTTTGAGGTCCATAGAACTTAGCGAAGGTGTGCAATAGAAGATTCGCATAAAGCACATTCATGATCATTTTTACTTCTAAGCATAATGGTATAGATTTCCGAAGCTCAACGGTAAAAACTGCGAATAAGGAAAAGCGAAATGATTCAAAATTTCCTTTTTCCTTATTCGATTTTGAGGTCCATAGTACTTTGCGAAGCTATGCAATAGAAGAGTCCCATATAACGCAATCACGATCATTTTTACTTCTAAGCATAGTTATATAGATTTCCGAATTTCGAAGGCACAAACTCCGAATAAGGAAAAAGGAAATGAATAAAAAAAATCCTTTTTCCTTATTTGTTTTTTAGATTCATAGAACTTTGCGAAGCTGTGCAATACAAGATTCGCATATAGCACATTCATGATCATTTCTACTTCTAAGAATAATGGTATAGATTTCCAAAGCTCAACGGTAGAAACTGCGAATAAGGACAAAAGAAATGAATCAAAATTTCCTTTCTGTTCTAATTTTGTCCCACTCTGTCTTGGTCTTGATTAGATAAACTTTCATCCCAGTCAAGTTTCTTGATCCATAATTTTTGTAAGAATAATTTTCCATGTAATGTCACAGGACGACTGAAAAGGCTAGTGGGTCGTACACTGATGTTATGTGCTTCAAACTGTCCGCTTTGTTAGATTTGATATTTGATCAAAGTTTGTATAGTTTATTGACAGCTGATCATCTTTTGTGGTCCATGTCAATCCTAAAACTTTTATCTTCTGTCCCAACGATCTGTCACTGAAAGGAATTTCATCCATGACAGCTGCATCATTTGATGCCCAGTCCCGCAAGTTCATGCCAGCCTCAGTGAATATTTGTTTAGAATCTCCATAGAACTGAATAGCATCTTGTGTTGAGTTACTGCCCGCTATCACATTGTCTACATAGATGTTTTCCCTGATCCTTTCAGCTGTTGTTGATTTATAGTTTTTTAAATGAAAGTCTAGTGTCGCAGCTAATAAAAATGGGCTTGATATGACACCGAAAGGGACTCTACAGAATCGATAGATTTGAATATTGTTTTCAGTATTTAGAATGTTTGTATCTTTCAACCAGAAGAATCTTGTCACATCTTTTGCGTTGTCATTTAATCCTATCTGTAAGAATGCTTTTTTCAATGTCTGCTACCATTGCTACTTTATTTAGTCGAAAACGAAGCAGAATCCCTGATAAATCCTGTAGCATAACAGGGCCGCGGTAAACACACTCATTCAGGCTTTTATTGTCTTGTTTGGTTTGTGCAGAAGCATCATAGACGACTCGTACCTTGGTTGTTGTTTTCGATGGATTGATCACCGCATGATGAGGTATGTAGTGCCTGATTCCATCTGTTGGCTCTGGCTTTACCTTTTCAATAACTCCAAGGTTAAGCTGGTCCTGTATAATATTGTCATATTGTTTCACCAGTTCACAGTTGTTTCTCATTTTGCGGACCAGTGATTTCAGTCTTCCTAATGCCAGCTCCCTGTTCTCTGGCAAGCAAGTTATTTCGTTTTTCCAAGGCCAGCTAACATAGTATCGGCCCCCTTCATACCGTAATATTTCATGGAAAGCTTTCAATGCTTCACTGTCTTGCGGATCTACTGGCGAGTCATTTTATTACAAAAGTCTCAAGGTTCCAGAAATCTTCTAGGTTTGCTTTTACAGGTAGTGATTTGTCTACACTTGTAAATATATTTGTTTCTCGTTCAATGTCCATTCCATAGGTTAAGACCAACATACTTGATTCCTGCTTCTCGATGGCATATTCAGATGTGCGTCCCGAAAGTATCCATCCCAGTTTTGATTCCAACAGATACAGTCCTGGCTGTACTTGCACTTTCTGAGTAAGTACTAAATCAAGGTAATAGTCATTGCCAATAAGAAGGTAAATTGTGGAACTTTCGCTTTTGCATGGTAATGTGTCAACCAGGTCAAACTAATTTAGAAAAAAATCACCTTTCTGTAGAGAGCCTTTGTGGATAGGACCTCTATATATAGTTCCTGTAATACTTGGGATCACATTTGCATTTATTGTAAGCGTGCTTCCATCTCTCAGAGTAATGTCCATTGTTGCAGATGGTGATTTTATTTTATGTGGCTTCTTAGATCCAAAAGTCACAAGTTTAATATTATTGGGTTCTCCCATTCTCAAATTAAGTATCTTGGCCAGGCTTTCTGTGATATAAGTTCTCTGACTTCCTGTGTCTAAAAGTATACGTGTAGTCTGTTGCATATTATTCATAGGATTTTTTACCACTGTTTTCGCTGTCTGCATCAATACTGAGTCACCTGATGACAGTAGTACGTTTTCCGTGATATCTGACTCTTCTTCCTTGGGAACCTCGTCGACCAAATGAGCACTCTCTTTTATGAGAACTAAATTGTTGTGGGCACAGACTTCTGTGATGGTTGTTTGTCTGACGGCAATAGTAGCAGCCAGCCCTTTGTTAGTGTGCATTCATTGGTTTTATGTCCTTGTTTGAGGCAAATAAAACAGCTTCCTTTGATCCTCTGTTTTCTGGCTTCAATAGTCTGATAATTTGGACACTCATCATTCCAGTGTCTCCCGTTGCAGTATCTGCAAGATATTAATGGTTTACTTCTCTCAAATTGACTAGACTGGATCCTTGGGCTTGCCATCAGAGCCTCTGTAGACAATTTTAGAGAACGTGAAGGCACATGTCTACTTGCTGACATTCCAACACTGGTATGTTCCTCTGCTTTTTCTCTAGCGGAGATATAGTCATTAAACAGCTCTCTCAATCTACCAACAGTCCAGTCATTTTAGCGCCTTTCTGTATCTCTAGCTGAACTAAAACATCTTTTGGAATTTTAGAGGTGATGACAGATATAAATACCTCTTGATTTATGTCTTGTTTCAAAGCTTCTAAACTCCTTAAATGCTTTTCAGTTTCATCATATAATAGTCTCTTTGAAGTGTTTATTGCTGGAGCAACTTTTATCAGCTCCGTGTAATGGCAGTTTATAACACTTTGTTTATCTCCAAATCTGTCTTCATTTCTATAAATATTTGGTTGAGTAATTCCCTTTTTGGGGCAGAGGCATTTGTACAGGAACAAGCTATACGAATATCTATCTATCTATCTATCTATCTATCTATCTATACTGAAGACGATCATTTTGATCATTACCTCGGGTTAGTGAACAAAATATCTTAAGAACAGCTTAAGCTACGTTCCTTGTATTTGGCATGCAGTTACAGACTAAGATGTAGATGAACCGATTAATACTCTTGTCTGACTTCAACATTATGGGATGAACCTTCTTTAGAGGAAGCATACGGCTGGGGGCATAGTGTTTCATAAACACATTTCTATCCGTTTAAATCGCCTCCCCTGCCAAATATTTATTCTCCTTGCCTTACCTACACATTTTGACATTACAGCAATCAATTTTTTCACGTGAGAGTGCTTCTTGCTTGTGCAAGGTTTGGTTTATCTTCGCAAGCCAATGGTACTAAGTCCACTTTGTTCCTTACAGACTTAAGGAACAAAGTGGAGTTAGTTCCGTTGGCTAGCGAAGATAGGTCTGGATATAGTCCGTATGATAATAGCCTTGTCCCATTGAAAGATAGTATTAGTAGTAACAGCAAGCCAGCCAATCAAATGATCGAAGTCTGTTACTGTCAGTGAGAGAACCTCTCACACAGGAGATAAGGAGTCAAGGTTTTCTAACAGGTCCCCGTATTTCATTATAGCGCAGATACTATCTTCATTTCCTTTGGAACCACCGAGGTCATATGGTAGCTATTTTCGAAAATCGAGTACCGCTTAAGCCGGCGCTTTAGTGGGGAGGGGTGGAGGGGGGGTCGGGGGCGTATGCAGCCTTGCAAATGACAGTGCTGTTATACACGTACAAAGTCTCAATAAAACTGTGACTTAGGCCAGATTTCACGTCGCAGTAAAACGTATTCAATGACTAGTGTTGCATTATATTCGATAACTAAAAGTTAGTCGGTGTTTTAAGGCGACGTGAAATCGGACCTAAGACCTTTGTTCGTTGTTTTCAAAGGCGTCTGTGACAGACTTTTATTTAGATTTTATTACATATCGGTATGTATAATCAACTAGCCACCTTTTTTCTTCAGCAGTCAGTGAGGAGCCAGTGTCATGTGATATTATTTGACATGTAGTGGTCAATCAGGAAAACTCTGAGGAGAAATTTTACACTTGGTTGGTCAGGTTGGCGAGGGTACTTTCGTGCGATAGTTTCTAGAATTTTACGGAATTATTGCCAACCATGGTTTAAATGACTTACGAGTTCGGACTTATGATTTGGATACTTTGACCTCTTTCATTTATATTATGTGTAACGTCAGGTTAAAGATTATCAAGCAAACTTTGCCTGAAAAGCTTCATAACTGATATTTCTAACAACAAATTAAACTACTTTGAATTGGCCTATAGCTTATATTTATACAGTTAAGCCAATTTTGTTTGTATGTGTTGTCATGCATGAAAGCAATTTACCATGAAACAGGAACCTAAACCCAATAATTCAAAATACAAATGTTTTCATGGATTGAGTTACTGAAAGGCGATTTGATAGCTAAATGTTTGTAAATCGAATCCTATAATGACATTTGAATACACAAATCTATAAGTTTAATGGGGAAAAGACATGCATGGAATAAAGAGATATATCAATTTTTTAGGCTAAAGCGTGTTAAGCTTCATTCACACGAGCAAGGATTATTTGTAACAGAAAACAAGGCAAAGAAAGTTTGCCAAACATTTTGCGTTCACACAGTACAGGGAAATTATTTTGCAAAAGAAAAATGTGACAAAGTAACTTTGGCAAAGAAAAATTTGCTGCAGTGTTCACACAACGAAGATTTCTCATCAAAGTTACCCGACATATAAACTTTGTCTGGACGGACAGCCAACCATGCGAAAGTTTCCTTGTTAAATTCACTTTTAAGTTATTCAAATTGATTGATTTCCAGCAAAGTTTTCTGTCTTCATTCTTTGTTATACATATGGCAAACTTTCTTTTCTCACCGACAAACTTTGTTTGTCAAATCAATTTTACCATAAAAATTTGGCAAAAAATGTTACATATATTTTCATTCACACAATACCAAACCCTGAATAAAGCTTTGTTTACTTCAAAATGAAATCAATGGCCGCATAACCTACAGACATTGGGAGCCACCTTGAGACCATATTTCTCAGTACACACAGGAGCGGCTATAGTGTAGTGGATAACACTCCGGACTACCAATCCAGGGGTCGCAAGATCGACCCCCGCTTCTCCGGTCTTTCCGATGAGACTTTAAACCGAGGTCCAGTCTCCATATGACCTCGTTGTTGGTGGGACGTTAAGCCCGAGTTCACTCACTCACTCACTCAGTACACAAGTTCTGCCCAGTCATTTTACTTGTCGTCCAATCGGCCCGAACTAAGACAGGGTCGTTTAATCCCCAGACGTTTATCTATCTGTCATCATAGGGTCCAGGGTAACAGTGTGACAATGTTTTTTACTATCTCGAGTGGTATCCCACTGGACAAACAACGTTGATTCTAACACAGTGCGCCTATAGAAAGTTTCCGTGTTTTATTCTGCAACAATTCACTGTTTCGGAGCGCCTGAGTCTAATTGCTGACGCCACTGCGATTACTGACGTAATTTTGTGACGTTTTGAGACGTTAGACGGTGTAACGTCTCTTTTTCTTTTTTAAAATCGCCATAAAAACGTACTTTTATTTTAAATACAGTTCAGAATATTAGCGGGAGCATGAACGAGCTGGCAGGAAACTTGGGAGAATTTGAAAGAAAAGGAATACTTTTTCAGTGTTTTTGAGTGTTAGAATCGAAATAGTTCAGCTCTTGCATTAAATTTTTTAGTAATAATTCACTATTTGTCGTTCAGTTGTAAGTAGATATATCACTCGCGCTCCGCGCTCGTGATATGATCTACTTTACAACTGACCTGTTGTGTGTCAGCTGGGATGTCTATCTAAGCAAGCAATACTTTATATATCTAGTTCTGATGTTTTTGGTGGACACATCCAAAACCTTTGTCTACTAGCCTCATGATAGTTTGCAACTTTAAGTATTTTGGTATATTTAAGAAAGCAGTGAATTTAACGTCCTTTTAGACCTGATGTTGCCAATAGATAGGCTGATATCAGTAGGGGAGTCCCTCCAGATCATGGGCGCGTGGGAGTCAACAAGGGACTCACTCATGGTCCTAGCAGTGAGGGAACCTCTCAATAGCCAATTTTCAAATATTCAGAAATAGACTGTAACACGTGCTAGGTCACCAAGAAACAGTAAACACGTACGCACTGTACCAGTGGTGGTCATCAGGATTGCCAAGCGTTGAATAATTTATACATTCTTCAGATCATATGTGTGTGTGTGTGTGTGTGTGTGTGTGTGTGTGTGTGTGTGTGTGAATTCAAAATAAGCTATTGTGAGGCTTCAGTTTTTGTCACATTTCGACAGTAAGTTTAGCGCATTCGGCATACAAACCCGAGTGCCCCTAATATCTAAGTATATGTGTGTATGTGTCGACATTGTTATGAGAATAGCTGAGATTTCCCTCCTGGGTGGCGATTTTATAGGCCTTAGTTTTTGGTTTTACAATAAACATTCGAAATCTATGACGCAATAAATATGTCACTGAGGATGAAAAGTGAAAATGGCCCCCACTACACGACAGACACTGATCTCGAAACAATATCGATTTTGTTGCTTCATTGCAGTCGTTAATGGCCTGAAAGATAGTCCGAAAACTGCCGAACAAGAGCCAGTCATACGAAAAACTGTCCTGAAATTTCAGCCTGTAAGTGCAGCTTATACGACGGACCATTCCATTTTGGAATTGTAACTTGTTACTTGTACGAAGGAGTTCAACCCTTGTTAGGGTCACAGTAGTTATACGTTTTCTTCGGGAGTGAAGAGCTGACTAAAGACTTTTACAGTACGAGGCAGTATGCACCAGTCTGGTTGTAACTACCACTGAATGTCTTTAAGAACCGAAGGGCAGTTGGAATACATCGGGCGGCATTCTCGCGGCATTTTATCACAAAAATTCAGCCTTCATAAGTATAGTCGCTCCAAACACCAGAATAATTGAATATATGTAGTATTAACTGTTATACTGTTATGAGTAGCATAGGCAGAAGCACAAATCCGCACCACAGGAGATGAGTCCAGCACCGCAAGATGAAAGAAGAGAAGAGAAGGAAATCCTTTCCAATGATGATCACGGCGTCATATAGGCCCTCACTCTATAGCCCTCCTTGACAACTGTGATCCATATGCACTACCTCGACCAACAAAGTCCCAGCCATAATGGGTTACCCATCACCATATTTACATTAAAGGCCCCATTGCTCTATCAGCATGAAAAAATTTTATCGCGAGGCATCGCTGCAAGCTACTCGCCATAGTTTCGTCATAGTAAATCAAGGCGATTAGCCAACTTTGAACCAATAAAACATATCAAGTTTCATATAAAAATGATTCGAAAATTGATTTGGGTCATTTTAGTTGCCAACCAAAATGACCTACTTTCGATTTCGTAAACAATGAAAAAATGGTAAAAATACAACGTACAGCAGTGGAGTCCCATTCACTATACCGCTTTTAATTATATTGCATCGCTCAACGGGAAACCAGAAAAGGAAATCTGTATTTTGTAGAACGAATTTTCGTCTTTCAAAAACACGTTCCCCATACTGTTTGTTATATATATGGATCAGTCTATCCACATCATCCTTTATTTTATCACCAAACGTGAAGATTGAAGCGCTTTTCATAACGATTTGAGTTTAGACGTTTTTACCACTTATAGGACTATGGAGACTTTAAACCTTCAACAGATAAGAAGTTATAGCTCGACATACGCATAAAATCCTCAAAAAAAAATTAATGTATTAATAATCTATTATTATTATTTATTGCAACGCATGCAAACGGTTGTATACTGGTTTGAATATCATATCATCAGGGCTCCAGCCAGACGCAAATTCTGGGGCAATCAGACACCCCAATCCATTCAAATTACAACATATCCTGTAGCCCCTCATCAAAGCTGCCTCATAGAGGATGCCCAGAAGAGGAGCCACAATATATATATATCCCCGCAAACATCAAACTGACGTATCTCCTGAACATCACAAACCCCACCCAAGGCTGGAACCCTGAACCACAGAACATCTAATTTCAGTAAACAATGAGACTCCACCCAAGAGGAGAGCAAACCACTAGACTTAATCGATTTGTATAAGAATTTAACTAATGTTCAACTTTACAAGCAGACAGCTCAGCTGTATACTGATATAAATAACATCAGCATTCTAGCCAAACGCAAGTCATGGGTAAGGTATTCAGCACACATCCCTAGCAGAACCCATGCTAGGGGTCCCCATCAGTGTACTTTCTAGTCTAGTATATCCCATAACTTTGTGAGACCGTTAGGGCACCACAGAGAGATGGCTTTATAACAACCCAATTCCACCTAGTCCTGTCTTCAGTTGCGAATTCTTTACCAGAATGTATGACCGAATCCTCGCACGGCCTTTCTACTCTTAGGCACAGTCACAGCCTGATTTGATAACACATGTTCAAAATATTTTGAACAGAAATTCGGATCAGTTTGGTTTGCGCAGAAACACGGGTAAGGTTATGTACAAACTCAAATTCAACTAAAATTGACAAATTATTAACTGATCATAAACTCAGACCAGTGTTTTGCAAGTGCATAAGTTGGTCTGAGTCAGTTTGCAAACATAATTAATTCCTTAAATTGACTATTGCAGCTTTATATTTTTTGCATTTATTTTTTTGTTCAAGTCATGATGACTTTAACAAACTTTGACAATTACGGTTTGACAATTACGAAAACAGTTTAGAGGTAATATCGGATTTTATGATCGATAATCGATTAATCCTCGTGTAATTATAAGTATGTTAATTGTACTGTATATTGTCAACAAATTCCGATCAGCTTGCGCAAACTGATCAGACATTTTTCAGTCTTATCAGTTTGGACATATCAGAGGCTGATAAGTGTCCGCAGGTGCACAGGTTTATTATCGTAAGTACTCATATTATAGCAAAAATACAAAAAATCACAAAAATACCTTTCAATATTCCTTGCTAGCTTCACTAAAACAGTCATTAAATTAAAGTGACAAGCTTGCATTATGTTAATTTATAGCCTTGCAAGAAAAATGTTTCATAGCGATTTTTTCTCATAGCGATTAATCCTTACACTACCACGGTTACGAGAAAATCTTCACTATGATTTAGTTTCTTACATTATTTTTTTCGGCAGTAATATCTTAAGAGAGCAATACAGTGTATGTATCTTCGTGTCTCCTGATTATAAATGAGCAAATTTTGCCAGTCAAAAATATAATTCTATGGATTCTAAGATTCTACACTGGGATACACAAAACTTATTTCGGTTTCTTTGATAAAAACGCCCCACCACACTCAAATAAATTTCAATCAAAAATATTAGAACAAACATTAGCAATTATGATAATAATTAATAGACTGATCGAACATTACCAAAAAATATGTAATTGGTTTGCAAACTTATAAAGGGATTTTTAAAACTACAAGTAGTCGATTAACTGTCTGACAGTGTTCATTTTTCATGGTCTCGTGTAGGAGTTACGTGACTTCTTTCTCTTTTTTCCTTTCTTGTGTTCATTCGTTTATTCTTTCTTTCCTTCTTTCTTCATAAAACAATATGAGTATTCTTCCTTTCTTAGTTAGATCATAAAAGCACATATATAAATACATAAACAAAACACGAATACCAAGAAATGAAGTGGTAAGCCTTTAAGCAATATAGGAGGATTTAGACTTAAACTATTTGAAACTATTATAAGCGAGGTTGTTTCGAAACGCTATTTTCTGTATGTTTAGAGATCGATGGAAGAAACTTATAGTATACTTATTTTATAATGAATTACATCAATGTAAACCTTATAAAAATCTCTAGGTGGTGATAACTTATAAAAGTTTTATAGAAAATCCGATCATTTTCAAATTTTAGGCTGAACATAGCTTCTTAGGCAGTTTCGACATTATTCTTATATAATTTCATGTGACTGAAGCTTCAAACTTCAAAAGCCGATGGAAGTATCAAAACATTAAGTTAATTTGTAATTTGTATATTTTTATACCATATTAACGGACAAAGACTGAAGTTTATGATCATAACTTATAAAAAATTGTCGTAATATCATAAATGTATTTAATTTCACATTTTATATTATATTTCTATGTAATTGCATATAACACTCGACATTATTTGAACAGGTAAGCTCTCGGATAAACCCGTAAGTCGCTATCGGTAGTTTCCGCCATATTGAAGCATTAAGTTCCCTATGGATTTCACGTCGAACTTACGTAGTAACGTGTTACACGGATTAACATTCGAAACACCAAAATTTTACGCCGGTAAAATAGACCATGAGAAGCGTGAAATCTGGGTGGGTGGGTGGGCGAGCGGACGGACGGACAGAAAGACAGATAGACAGGCAGATAGACAGACAGACAGACAGTACCGGAACCTCTCGTCTGTTTTAAGTAGATCACATGAGTGGAAGATGCTTGGTGTCGACCTCTTGGACGGACACCCGGCGCCAGGTGTGTGCAACTATGGTTACGTACCGTTGAGCCACTTGGGTAACGTCGATACGAGAATTGAACAGAACAGAACAGAACAGAACGGAAGATGCTTGATTTCCATACTTATCGGCACGACCTTCATGCGGATAGTCTCAGCTTACTGACTCTTCAATGAAAAAGGTTAAGCGGTAAACTGAAAAATGAACGAAGGAAATAAATACTCAGAATATGTGATTCCTAGAGAAGATATTACATATGTTGTAGAATTTTGTAATATAGAAACATCGTCCCAGTTACTTGCTGTTGGAACAGAGCTACGGGTGTCATTATATCAGTGTAAATTCAGGGTAAATAACAGTGTCATATGTTTTCGTGGGTGTATTTCCTGCAGCAAAATTTATATAAAATCGGCAAGCTTTACAAAAATACAACATAAGCACTTTGTGAGCTTTTAAACCGGCTTCTTAAACAAGTGTAGAGTATTTAACAAGTGTAGAGTATCAAGAAACAAAAATGTAAGACAGAAACTTCAAAAATACAATATATCGACCTGGTGAATGATTGTCTTTGGATGTATCATCTACATCTACCAATTAAGTGCATGGCCAATATTGGCATAGTCGCACTGTGAACAATTCTGATTCTGAATTTGACCTGAGGGGCCCAGGTAGCTTGGTTAAGTGCTGGCCTGTTGATCTAGGGGACCCAGGTTGGAGCTGTGCTTGAAGCGAGAATCTTTTGTAGTGTAAACCATGTTCCATTGCACACCGTCTTTTATTATCACCCTCTTATGGTTCTGATATGCCGGGCTGCATAGCGCAATCGGTAGGGCACCTGATTCATAAGTCAGAGGTCCTGGGTTTGAAACCCGGTCTGGCCACATACTTTCCTTTATCCTTCCACTGATTCAAGAAGGGGAGTTGGCAGTTACTGGCGAAAGTATGTGAACTTAGTACTGGTTAATCGCTTAGGAGGTCTAAGCCTGCCCAGGAATAGTGTGGTTAGGTTAACTGACCGTCCCGACATGACCATAGATGTTTACCGTGGACGTTGGGCATCAAATCAATCGATCAATGGTCCTGATATGACTAAAATACAGTTGAAAAGAATGTAAAGTGGCTAGCCATCCATCCATCAATCAACCTGGAAAATGGTCGCAATTATATCTAGCAAGGCTGTCCACATGTTGTCAGATACAAGTGTCGGCACACTTTGCAAACTTCCATATCAGGTTCAGTTACAAAGAGACACATTCTTGAGTCATGATATTACTATTAATAAATGATGCAACATAAGCACTAAAGTACTTTTAGCATCATTTTACCAACCAATCAGATTACAAGATTGAATCACCGTCTATTATGTTTTGAGGATTTCTCCCCTTTGATCTTTTTATTGTTAAATCAAAAGCATGAACTTTCTTTGATTTTTGTTAGTTTTGGCCCATTTTCAAAATACGATCATGAGGATATGAGACAGGGCTCTCGATCACCGAAATTTGGGGCCGAAATTCGGCCCCCTTCCCAGTGCCAAAAAGTATGTTTTTTTCCCAATTTCAGATGAAAAATTCCCAATCTGACTAAGCCTTTTGGTCCAAGAATACTGCAGTTACAAGTATCAATGCAAAGTGTATTAAAAACCACCTAAAACTAAAATGTTAACATGATTAATAACTTTAAAAATCAGGAAGCAATTACATTTTCAATCACGATCGTCATGTTTTGTTACTGGAAATCGGTACTGGGTTTTATCATGTACTGTTAGAGTTACTTCCATTCCATTAGAGGGCGAATAGCCTAGTGATTTTGACTGCAATATGTCAATATTTTCTTTGTTTCAAGCGCCAAAATTGTTGTGATGAACAATATTTTGACTTAATCTTTAATTTAAAGCCTTCCAATGCTAAAATTTGATCGGAGTTTTCACCTATGGTGGATGATTAGGCTGTTTTTGCGTTTCGTACCTGAATCGACCTTTCACAGACATTTTCAGCCATATCCGAAATCATAACCAGGATTACTGGGACATCCAAGAGATAGTATGGTGATAGTGACATACCATGGATGTTTTGTACTGGCAGGACTGAAAGTTTTGTCATGTTCTGCATTGTGACAGTCCACTTTCTCTCAACTTCACATAACTATTGTACTTTGTTCTACATCATAGCCAGTCATGGCAGGAGAAAAGATTCCTGTTCATAGTAACAGCAACCTAACCAGGGCTACTAAGGTGTCTGAGAGTATATTTTTTACCTCTGATATATTGTTTTCAGGGATATAGGGAAGGCGACGGCTAGTGACAACCGGTTGTCAGTAGCCTCACAGGCTAGAGACAACCGGTTGTCACTAGCCTGTGAGGCTACTGACAACCAGCTAATAAATTAATATGCATTTTGAAGGACAGGCAGCGTTGGTTCATTGTAATAACATCGCAAGTAATTCTCAATAGGTTTATGCTTTAAATCCTGCTACATATGAATCACAACAACAAAATATCTGCAAATGAAAAGGCAAAAATATGGAGAAGAGATATCTTCTAAAAATAGATTTTCCAAGGGAAGTAACTCAAATCATACTTTGTAAGGGAACTAACTCAAAATACAACTTACAAATTTTCTCTGAATGTTTATGTGCTAATTCTGTTTGCACAATTGCCTCCATGAACATAGTTGTTATTCTTGTATTCTTAATATAAATTTGTAGTTTATTTTTCCTAGTGGATAGAATCAATTTGCTTGACTGAACAGCAAGAATATAACTATAGGGAAGATCATGTAATGGTAATTGGAGAATTTATGTAAAACCTTTTTTCTATCAAGGTAAATGTATAATTTGCATAAATTCTTTTAGCTATTTGTATGAATAACCCAATGACTTCCAGACAATAATAATGTAGAAAATAAATAAAAAACCAGAGGACCAATGGTCCTGTAGCTTACCTAACACTTGGTCCTGGTACAGTACACGCAACGTGGAGACTTGATCGGACACGCTCTCGCGAGAAATTTTAATCTTTTCCACGAAAGTTTAGTGGGGTTTTTGCGTGTGATATGCGTGGGAGATGCGAGACACTCGCGAGATGCGTGACGTTAAACTCGCGAGAAAACAATTTCTTTTCACGCGAGACACGCAACTTTCGAGAGAAAGGATTAACTCCATGTATGCTCAGGTGAGTCATCGGCGTCAAACTTAATCACGCGTGACGCGTGTTTTCGAGTGGAAAGGATTAACGATTCCTATCAATTTCACAGGTCATTATATGTTGTACAGGTAATTCATTTATATTTTTACTTTGGGCCTAAAAAAAGTTGTGATTCCGGTTTCCAACCGACTGGTCTTTTTTGGCGGCAAAAATTACGATCGGCAATTTCAGCCATTCCAGAAATACAAATAGACGGCATAAACCGCTCACGCTATGACGCGTAAAGCAAACCAGTTTGTCGCATAGTATACAATACTGCGCAGGCTGATCCTCATATTTACTATCAGCGTATGGAATAAGATTCCTTTCACCATTTTGTGCTCTGAGCGGCGTCCTTTGATGTCAAGGCACGAGACTGACCTATAAACGTGCTGTGTTTACGTATTTCAACAAATGCTACCGTCTTCACATTTTATTACGGCAAAGGCCCTGAATGCGTTCAGTCACCTCTAAATATGAATACATATATATTATGTTTATTAGTCCGAATACTTTGAGAATTTTTCGCGCAGCAGAATCAGTTTCTTTTTTATATAGATAATGTGAATTTGCAACGCGGACATCGGAATAAAAAACAAACTTCTCACCTCTTATTTTTCATTCATTTTGATGCATTTTTAAAATCCAAACACTTTGACTATTGATCCACGACGCAAAATCATATTTTCTATATTTCTTGAAAAGAGGATGCAGCTGTGACGTATTTTTTTTTTAGCTGTCAAACCAACAGGTTTACAAATTTGCATATTTCAGCGAGTGGTTAAGCGGACGTCAATCACCTCTGAGACAGCCCATTTGCTAATCAAGTCATTGTTGTCGCGTGCGCTTTTAATGGAAACTTGACAGCTCTTACATCAGAAAGTTTATATTGGTTACTAAGTAAACATTTCGGCACGTGCCATTAGCGGTATAGCTTTGAGTTCAAAAGCTGATCGAAACGCTTTGATCTTTGTGACTGTTTTGACATGGATTGGGCTATTATCGGTGGCGGCTGAGCGAAAATTTTTGTCTGTGTCATCATTCTAGAATTTTGCTACTAAGTAACCTATTAACAATATTCTTTCAAACATAAGCCTCTATAATTAACTCGCTGCGTAATTGCAACAAAATTACGCTGATCATGATTGTTTATCAACACATCCTTAATTCGTAACGGTCAAACAATACTTGCGTTGAGGATGCGATCAATTAGGTTATTCACGCACGCTTAAATGTATTAATTGAACCGTTATCAGCGTCGAAAAAAATACATTGCGAATCGTAAAGGTATATGTATAGAAACTTGCATTTAATGTACATGTACATTGTACCTACCTGGACAAAATTCCACGCGTGATGCGAGAAAGTTTCTCGCATACATCACTCTATGAATTTCACGCGAGATGCGAGGAATTTTCTTGCGTGGAACGTGGCGATTTTCAAACACGCGAGGAAGTTTAGTGTGAAATGCGTGAGAGTTGCGAGAGAATCTCGTGGATTTTAATCCCTTCCTCGCGATTTTAAGTGTCACGCGAGAGCGTGTCAGATCAAGTCTTCACGTTGCGTGTACTGTATATATTTTAATGCTTTTATATGTATATAGCACCAGGGCAGGGGCAGATAACCCCCTCCCTTGGGGATTAATGTTGAGTCCCAATTCTATATACCAAGCCACAAGGTCACTGGGCCTTTGTTTCTTGACAAAGATTTCCTAAGGGTTTTTATCATATATGGGCGTGGTGGCCACCATGTTCATGTGACCATGATCATCTGAGCAAACTTTGATTCCTTTGACCCAGTATAAAAGCTCCATATGAAATACAGTAATCATTTGTATAAACTATGATGGGCCTGAGTGCCCAATGCTACATACCGGTACCAAGTTTCAAGGTTATAGGCCTTTCAGTTCTCCAGAAAAAGACGTTTCAAGAGTTTTTACCATATATGGGCATGGTTGCCATCTTGGTCAAGTGACCAAGACCATCTGAACAAACTATGGTTCCATTAAGCCGGTGAAGCTCCATGTGAAATATGGCTTCAATTGACCCCAGTGGCCTCTGAGAAGATGTTTGAAAATGTTGACGGGTGACAGAATCTCAATGACCTTGTACAAAAGTCAAAGAATGACCTTGACCTTTAACGACAAAATATCTTCATCTGGTCATTTTGTCAACCATATATACCAAATATTGATTTTACACTTAAATAGTTTCTGAAAAATCCAGTGTTTAAGCATTTTCCCATATAAAAACCTACATAATGTACCAAAGTTGACAGTGTCATAAATTAGGTCAAGGTCAATGCACGATCATTTGTATAAACTATGATGGGCTTGAGTGCCCAAAGCTACATACCAAGTTTCAAGGTCATACGCCTTTTGGTTCTGGAGAAGAAGATTTTGACGGGTTTTTACCATATACGGGCATGGCGGCCATCTTGGTCAAGATCCGGAGAACAAACTTTTATTCCCCGATCACACTTAAGACTCCATATGAAATTTTGCTTCAATCAGACCAGTGGTTTCAGAGAAGATGTTTGAAAATCTTGATGACGGACAGACCGACAAATTGACCTTGACCTTTAGTGACATAATATCTTCATCTAGTCATTTAGTTGACCATATATACCACGTATTGTACCTTAGACTTAAATAGTTTCTGAGATATCCACTGTATAAGGGTTTTCCCATATAAAAGCCTAACCTACCAAAGTTGACCATGTCGTAAATTAGGTCAAGGTCAACGCAAGGTCATCATTTGTATAAACTACCATGGGCTCGCATGCCCGATGCTACATACCAAGTTTCAAGATCACAGGCCTTTTGGTTCTGGAGAAGAAGATTTTCGAAGGGTTTTTACCATATATGGGCATGGCGGCCATCTTGGTCATGTGACCCAGATACTGCGAACAAACTTTCGTTCCCTCAACCCATGGAGGCTGCATATGAAATTTGGCTTCAATCAGACCAGTGGTTTCAGAGGAGAAGATGTTTGAAAATCTTGACGACGGATGGTCCGACGGAATGACCTTGACCTTTAGTGACATAATATCTTCATCTGGTCATTTAGTCGACCATGTATACCAAGTATTAAACCTTAGACTTAAATAGTTTCTGAGAAATCCTATGTTTAAGCATTTTCCCATATAAAAGCCTAACGTACCAAAGTTGACCATGCCGTATATAGGTCAAGGTCAACGCAAGGTCATGATTTGTACAAACTATGATAGGCCCGCATGCCCGATGCTACATACCAAGTTTCAAGGTCATAGGCCTTTTGGTTCTGGAGAAGAAGATTTTTGAAGGGTTTTTACCATATATGGGCGTGGAGGCCATCTTGGTCATGTGACCCAGATACCCGGAACAAACTTTCGTTCCCCCAACCTAGGTAGGCTCCATATGAAATATGGCTTCAATCGGCCAAGTGGTTTCAGAGGAGAAGATGTTTGAAAATGTTGACGACGGACGGACGGACGACGGATGCCTGGCTATACTATAAGCTCACCTATGAGCCTAAAGGCTCAGGTGAGCTAAAAACACACAGAAATTTACATCTGATTCTTTTAATAGTTTCTTGCTTTCTACAATCAACTTAAAACTTGATCAGAGTGGAAACAAATATCAACAAATATCATGATATAATAATAATACCATGAAACTAATATTCTAAAAATATCTTGAGTTTTATTATTTGAAAACAATAGGATTTATAGTAACTGGTTGTCAGCAGCCTGTGAGGCTAGTGACAACCGGTTGTCAGTAGCCTGTGAGGCTAGTGACAACCGGTTGTCAATAGCCACTTCCTATAGGGAATTGAATCTGAAGGAAGAGGGATATTTTTCTAAGTACAATTGTAATATTTTGCAACAGAAATATTGAATAAAAATTAAACATCCAAATTGTTCTCGAAATTGCATAAAAATGATGATGATCAGTGAATGATGATATGCATACTTACCACAGCTTACAATGGATAAATTCTAAGTTTCAAGTCTAATTGAATTATGCTTACTTAG
This sequence comes from Ctena decussata, assembly GCA_963989385.1. Classification (NCBI taxonomy): domain Eukaryota; kingdom Metazoa; phylum Mollusca; class Bivalvia; order Lucinida; family Lucinidae; genus Ctena; species Ctena decussata. Next base: position 66,502,158 of record OZ022502.1, on the reverse strand, counting down.
TTCACAGATACTTCAAACCTAGAGTTTTATACTGTTGTCATATTGTAACACTTTTTTCTAGGCCCCAGTCTTGTCTCCAATTTGAGAGTGGCAAGATAGGGAAGTTGCCAGTCCAAAGGAAAGGAAGAAAAACTCAACACACCCAAATAGTTTTGTTATTTATTATGATTCACTATCTGCAATGTCTGCTTATTGACTGGATTCCTCTGAAAATATAACAATATCAATGTAAGTTGTGTTGATCTGACAATGAAAACTTCACACATTAAACGATATAAATTTTCCCAATTTTAGACAAAACGACGCTATTTTTCCCAATTCTAAAGGCCCCGGCCCCATTCCCAAAAAGGGGTGTGAGAGCCCTGTGAGAACATTTCAAATTCGTAGCAATCACGCTAAACCGTAAAAATTTGGCAGGTATGATACTGTGGCGCGCTACAATTACTGTATAGGGCAAATCTGGGAAAATCAGAACAGGTTTTCAGTTATCAAACTTGACAGCAGTGCGACTATGCCAATCTTGGCCATGCACTTAATTGGTAGATGTAGATCTATGTGTCATGTAAACAGATACCCACTATGACTGGTGTAGTGATAGTAGCCGGGCTCCTAATGACAGCTTTTACCCTGTAATAGACTGGTTTCCCTTTCTAAAACGTACTGTTTTCACCTGTATTTGTGTTAGCATCATGGCGAAGTACCACATACAGGACTGTTTTTCTTCTGATAAACACCCCACACCCCTGTCACTTTTTTTGTGAAAAGGTGGCCAGATTGTACCAAGATTGGTTTAAGACAATCCAAATTTGTCATTTATTGCCCAAATTTTGTCTCAAGGATGTAATTTTTAGGACTTATGAATTGTAACATCTCCATAACATTTATAAGAACAAGTACAGCATTTGAACTGCAACACGACAAAACCAACAAAGTGGCATGTGCACCCAGCGAAGGCTCAAATCAGCCAAGACATCTGTCCAGTCAGCTCAGAGTCTTTGCTGTCTGCATAGACTTAGCTTAGATCCTTAGCTAACCTTAAAGCACATAGCAAAGACTCAGGTCACACTGGGCAGATGCCCAGGCTAATCTGAGTCTGCACTGGGTGCACATGCCATTTTGTTGTGTTGTGTCACAGCTCATTTATTGATTGGGACATTTATTGTTTTGTTTTTAGGAAGAAGATGAATCAGTGGAAGACTTTGAATTTCAACAAATTTACGATTTCCAGAATGGTTGTAGAGTGACAGCACTAGCATGGAGTCCAGAGACTAGTACAGTGTCCTTGCCAAAGGTCATCAGGTGTGTGTTTAAGGTGTTATTCCACTATTTTCATCTTGCCTGCGATTAGCAGAAGCGAGATATGGGTAGTACTTTTCCAGTGTCATCAGCAGTAGCGTAAGCCTGGCAATACGCGGACAAGCGAGACACCACATTCTGCAGGATTCTTGTTACAAAGGGGAACTACCTTTTTTCACCTTCTGTTTGCTTTCCTGGATGACATATGCCTGCCAAAATAGGGTCTACTAGTAAGGTAAAGAATTTGCCCCCACCATCAGGGCCCGCAAAATAGATGGGCTGCCTGGTGCCTTTGTGGCAGAGCTGCTAGAGGCTGTAACAGGGCAGACCACAGCAGAATCATGAACATTAACACACTGCGAACATTTGTACAATTACAGTTACACAATTTTGGATAGCCTACCTAAAATCTGTGCTTCCTCAGCACATAAAAATTTTACTGTAAAACTCTGTCACATGTGACTGCTGTTGATGTTAGTGCAACAGCTTTTTCTGCTCTGTTCAGAGGCAAACCTTAAACCTTTCTAAACTGGAACTTTCAATAAGTTTCAATTTACTCCAGGTGAATGGATACAATCTCGGGACAGCAACTCTGCTATTTTTTTTTTCGCTACCCTTCTCGTTTGGAGTCAACTCTTAAAGGATAGGTTGGGGATGGTGGTGATTTAAGGTCCCAGAAACAAGACTTCAGTCATGTCGAGGTGTTGCCTCTGAAATCGTATGACTTTTAACCAACCTGAGATAAATGACACTCAGGGTCAATGAGCCATGTAAATACATGCAATTAGAGTGATAATGAAAAATAATTGAAAATTGTAACAAATCTGCGAATTTGAATACCCATGAAAATGTTTGGAATAGCTAGACTGTGAACTTTTGTCACCATGCGCATACACTGTGAACTTTTGTCACCATGCGCATATACTTTACTTTACAGTAGTTAGCAGAGGTCAAAGACTGCTAAGACTTAAAGGAAGATACTTATATCGTCAGGGTAAAACATGTTGTTTGTCTGATATGGCGTAATATTATAATCATGAAGTGAGCCACACCACAAATAAACCAACAAAGTGACACTTGCGCCATGCAAAAACGCCAGTAAGCTTGGGCATCCACACAGTCTGACCATAGTCGTGACTCTGCTCTTAAAGGGTAGCTAAAGGTCTAAGCTAGCTTCATGGGGACAACAAAGACTCAGATCAGACTGGGCGAATGCTGATACTGATCTGAGTCTTTGGTGGGTGCACATGCTACTTAGTTGGTTTTGTTGTGTCGCTGCTCAAGTAATTCTGATTACCATATCAATACTAAGTATTGGGTTCCCAAGGTAATAACCATAATTATCGTAAAATTGAACAGTTTGGTTTTTACTATGTTGATATGTGTCCAAAAGATGCTGATGGAATGGCAAACAGTATAGACCCTGATCAGACTGCTCCTTTTGGAGCAGTCTGATCTGGGTCTGCACTGTTTGCTCAGATCTGTCTGTCCCAATACTTAGAATTTTTATGGTAGATTTGCCCCATGATATATATTTAGTGTGGTGGAAAAAAAGAGAGAAAAAAGTGATTAAGTAACCATTCCCTCCTCTGTCTTTCACAGATTAGCAGCTGCTGGCAGTGATAGAAGAATCAGAGTATTTAGTACAGATCTCAAAGGCAATGATGCTGTGCAGGTTGGTAAAACTCATTTAAGCCTCAACAGGACCGGACAAAGTGGCATCTGTGCCATGTGACAACTCTGATCAGCTTGGGCATCCACCCAGTCCAGTCGGAGTCTTTGCTGTGTGCTTAGAGGGAAGCTAAGGGTGTAAGCTAGGTCTACATGTACTGCGAAGACTCGGATCACACCAGGTGGACGCACTGGGCACATTTATATGTCAGAGGCAATGTAAGCTTATCAAACAACATACAGTAGAACTTCATTGGCCCGAACAGGCTTGGGATCATGAAAATTAGTTCCAGCCAAGGGTAATTCTAGCCATCCAGGGTTAGTTTTCATATAAAGTGACCTCTAGGGACCAAGAAAAGAGTTCTAGCCAGGCAGGGTGAACAAGCCATCAGGGTCCGAGCTATTGAAGTTCTACTGTATTGTCATTGAAGGTGGAGGTACAATTACTTTTTGTAATGATATATGTTTATACACTTACACGGCTGGGATGACTGTGTCAGAGCATGGTTTATCAATACCACAAACTTTAGTGAGAGAATTCTCATCTGTACAGGCTAACAAACCATGCATTCTGTATCTCACTTATTGCATCATGCCCAGTGCAGACCTTGCATGTTGCGGAGTATATCATGCTAAAGATTTGGGTATCTTGGGATCTTGCTGTTAGACGGCTGTTCTGTTATTCTTGAGAAGTGAGCAGATGTATACCCTATGTGGATATATTTTGAGACTAATTTGTTTTATTTCACAGATTTTAGAAGGTCACACAGACTTTATCAACTCTTTGACCTTTGACCCTGATACCGGGGACCAGCTAGCTAGTGTGGGAGATGATAAATGGTGTAAAATTTGGGGTCGTGAAGGGGACCAGCAAATCAGTTTCCCTTTAAGTGCCCCTGGAATGACAGTGTGTTGGCACAGAGATGAACCACTTAAGGTATTTTGATGGCAACAACAGAGCTCCCAGATAATAAGTAATGTCTTTATTTAAGTAATAATTTTTCCTTACATGTGAATTATTTCTGATTAACACTTGTTGTTGGAGGGCAGCTCACAAAATATTAATTCACGACGGGGAAGCCAAAGTGAATTAGTATTCGTATCTGCCAAACAACACATGCTAATCAGCAGTAATTAACAGGTAAAAAAAAATTAATTGGATTCTAACATTATACAAAATGAAAATGCAAGCATATTACAACATTTTCTAAAGGACTATTTTTGAAAAGCAGCTCAGCAGAAGCAAATATTTACATTCCAAGTCATCAAGGTAGGAAACTGGCAAGTCTTGATGTTAGCGACGCAAATTATCACAAATTTTCACATGACACTTTTTCCTCAGGGCTCAGCCTAGAGGGAGAGAAGTGGGAGAAATAGTCTCCGTAAGCTTACTGACTTCTTTCTATTTTGAGCCTAGGGAAAAAAAACAAAATGTATAAATATTGTAGAAAATTCAACATTTGGGATAAAACTTCTCCCTGAAATTCAGAAAATGTTGCAAAACTTCTCCCTGTGTAAGAACCTTGGTTGACCACAATCCATGTAAGTTGGATGGGGAAAATGTTAAGGTCATGTTAAAATTGATGATAATTGATAGATCTTGCTTGTTAATTCACAATACAGACATAGTTGCGACTCCTAATACCAATTGCCGCTCTAAGGTAGTTCTGGAGCGGCTGTAGCGTAGTGGATAATACTCCAGACTACCAATCTAGGGGTCGAAGATCGATCCCCCGCTTCTCCGGTCTTTCGGATGAGACTTTAAACCGAGGTCCCGTCTCCATATGACCTCGTTGTTGGTGGGACATTAAACCCGAGTTTACTCACTCTAAGGTAGTTCTGAAGAGCGATCAAGGAGCAAATTCTTTTTCTTTAAAATTTGATCCTCATTGAAAAGAGACAAGAATAAAAATGTCTGAGTTGCTTCCCCTGAAAGTGTACCCATTTACCTTAATATGAGGTTTCAAATCTTCAGTTTTATACTCTAGATGGTGCTAATTGTTTACATTTGGATTAAAACTGAGTTTTGAAACAAAATATTGTGGCGACAGTTTGACATCAGGGAGGGGATGTCATGTCAACATTAGATTCAAATCAGTGTAGTGGTATCATGAAATCCAGAAAAGACAGAGGATTTAGACTTGAAAGCAAAAATTCATTCTTGAAAAGGCCTTATACTGAATTAAACTGATGAGTTCAGTTGTGGAAAGATTTTTTTTTGCACTGAGACAGACATAATGAAACAGAAGTTTCTCATAAATTCAGGTGTTGGTTGCTCAGAAGAATGGGGTCATTAAAGTGTTCAGCTTGACAGGTCAGCAACAACTCATGTCCTTTGATTGTGGGCAGGTGCCCTTGATGGAGGCTGATTGGAGTGTGGGTAACAAAGGGCTGCTGGTAGGGGCTGTAGCGGGTTCAGACTGGTTCATGTTTGATTTGTCTGTATCAAGGTAAGTATTGTATTAGTGTTTCCTAGTAATACTTCACAGTGAATGGCCACATCTCCATATGAGCCACAACAGGACAAATCAACAAAGTGGCATGTGCACCCATCAAAGTCTCGGGTCAGCCTGGGCATCTGCCCAGTCTGATCAGAGTCTTTGCTGTGGGCATGGATGTAGCTTAGACTATTAGCTACCCCTTAAGCCCAAAGCTAAGACTCTGATCTGACTGGGCAAATGCCCAGGCTGATCTGAGTCTTCGCTGGGCGCACATGCCACTTTATTGGTTTCGTCATGTCGCGGCTCCTTTTTTTCACCTTTTTTAGCTCGCCTTTAGAAGGGTAAAGAACAGCTGTTATTATCATCACCTTGGCATCTGCATCTGTGTTTGATGGTTAGTTTGATTAAAGTTTTTTATTTGATGGCCATGACATTGTCAAGTGAGCTATCCTGTACATAGACAGGTCTTGTAACTTTGTGACATCCTATCTTTCTTCCTGGAAGATGTACCCCTTACAATTAATAGCTTCTCTTAAAGGAAATTATTTGCTCCTAAAAGGAGCAAATTCTTTCCATTAAGAAAAGCCCCTATGTAAAGGGAGATAAATTCTTTGGGGCAAGATTTATCTTCACTGATAGTGTTCCCAGTTACCTGAAATGTTTCAGTGCAAATTTTCATAAGGAAGTAGATATGAGGCAGAAGACTAACATTATATGGTGAGATACTGACTTTTTTTTACTATTAAATATCATGGCAACATTGGGTTTTGGGGCGCCAACCTTCATTGCACCTTGTGTTGTAAATTCAGTGATTGACATAGGTTTACAGTTGCATGGTATTGCACAGTTGTTTGCAATGCCTTCATTTCACATGCCAGATAATGAGTGAAATTAGAGGACTATAATAGTTCAGGCTTGTTAAAAACTTGTCATCTGTAGCACAGCTTTAAAAATTCAGATGTTTGTGGCTATGTTATTGAGTTGCATGCATTTGTATTTGTTTGTTTAGGCATATGGTTACACATTGGTGTTTTTCCAATAGTTTTTCAAAAGAAGATTACTTTTGTGACTGCTTGTTTGCTTTCCTAGACAAAAAAGTTCTTTCAAAATGGGTTTTGTTCTTAAAAGAAAGAGATTGCTCCTAGAAGAGCAGGGGCCGTATTTATAAAACGACTTAAGTCGTTGCTATGCTGTTGCTAAGGCTAAATTTCTATGACAGAGATTCCCTACAACTATGAAATTTGCTCTGGAGGAACAGTCTGGAAAAGACTGTTCCTCCAGGGCAAATTTCATAGTTGTAGGGAATCTCCAACATAGAAATTTAGCCCTAGCAACAGCATAGCAACGACTTGAGTTGTTTTATAAATACGGCCCCTGATTCTTTCCCTCAGGGGTGGACCCTCATCAAGAAAGGAGGCAAAAAACTGTGAGAGTTGCCATCAAAGCGCATTACCATCAGACATGGTTCCTATTAATAATTCTTATTATGAAAAATAAACAGTGTCAGGTTTAAAGGAGGTCATGGATGTATTTTTTTTACCTGTGAGACAGAGTATGTTCTATTTTTAGCGGTGCTGGAAAATTCTGTCATTCCCATGTGCTGGGACAGCTCACACGAGCTTGAATTCTGTGTATCACTACTTGCTCAATGAAATGTGATCAGCCCGGTTCGGCAATTCTATACTTTATGCATTTTCTAAAGCAATGAATTTCATTCTTTATAAGTCCATCAATATCAAAAAAAAAAAAAAAAAAACTCAAGAATAGACAATGTTTCACACAAACACTGTCAAGGGTGCTTCCATTTTGAAGATGTTTACCAACTGATGTTTGAAATAATGTTGATGTTACATCACAGTACTACTTATGCTTGTACACATTCTCATGAAATAATAGTTCCCCGTTCAATTTGAAGTAATTATTATAGTTGGTAAGAAAAAAATCAACCATTGGTTTCCCATGCGGACAGGGAAATCCCAACCTGCGGGTGCAAGGAATGTGTCAGAAACTTGGCATTCCTCGTTTCAGACACCCCCATGTGCCCTCAGGTTGGGATTTCCCTGTCCTCATTGGAGACCAATGATAGATTCTATTTATACCCACTCACTAGGGTTACCCATAAATGAAAAACAGTGCTCTCTCTTTCCAGAAAGAATAGCCCCAATGCAGAAGGGATTCTTTGTCAAAGGAAGCAAATTCTTATGAAACAGTTGTCTTCCTTTGAAAGTATAGATATACAGTCAACTCTCGATATCTCGAACACCGATATCTCAAAGTACCCTCTTATTTCAAAACAATATACATGTAGTTAAGACTAATTTCCTATTTGTATTTACATTTCAACTCCTCTTATCTTAAAAATGATCTTAAACTACTGATATCTCAAAGTAAATTTTCTGGGACCAGAAAATTTACTTTGAGATATCAGTAGTTGATACCAAGAGTTGACTGTATATGTATTCATACACCACAATTATCATAAGGTACTTCCACTTAAATATCTAGAAATCTGTATTTAACTCCATTTCTTTGATTTCTTTTTATAGTCGGCCAGTAGAAAAAAGACAGATGCATTTAGAGGGCACTCGACATTTCCGCTGGGCTAAATGTCATGATGCCCTGGTGGCTACAGTTGGTAGACCAGGGAGACAGATTAAAGTGTTCAACACAAGACATCAACAGGTTTGTACCATAATTACATGTACCATGTTTTGGGGATGCGTTAACCAGCTGTTGTAATAATAAAATATTGAAATACAGAAATGATGCAAATGACATTAATTTCCAGTGATGGTAAGGCTGTTGACATTACGGTTTTATGCATGGGATGTCAGCCAGTCTACACTTGCTAGTGACATTCTGTAGTCGCTAATATCTTGTGGTTTATTCAAACACCATCTTCCAGGTATTATATTCAATAAATGTGCTGATAACACTCAGTAAAGTGCACCAGAGTGATGCAAAATAGTAAAAACAACATTTGTTTTCTGATGCAAGACTTGATGAGATGGAATAAGTTCACAGTAATTTAAAACCATGAAAAAATACCAAAAATTCTGTTAAAAATTCTTTTTTTTTTTTGTTGAGCCCACTTGCGGTCAGTGAGACATAGTCGCTCGTTTGGTGTTGGTGCGTCTGTCCGTCCATCCCTCCATCCATTTACAGCCATATCTTGAGTTTCGTAGACGCTAGGACCTTTAAACTTCATCACAATATTCCCCACCAAAATGCTAATTGGCTTCCACAAAACTAGGTCACTGTGATCTACTTTCACGAAAATGTACCACGTATTTAGTTTTCGTCTGCAGCCCCATATTTCCCTTATCATAGGCCCCCAGAACATTCATACTTCATCAGTGCATGCACCTTGCCACTCCAGGTCACCTTTAACAAAACTAGGTCACTGTGACCTACTTTCAAGAAAAAGTACCACATATTTAGTTTTTGTCTGCAGCCCCATATCTCCCTTTTCATAGGCCCCAGAACATTGAAACTTCATCAGTGCATGCACCTTACCACTCCAGGTCACCTCCAACGAAACTAAGTCACTGTGACCTACTTTCATGAAAAAGTACCACATTTATTTTTGTCTGCAGCCCCATATCTCCCTTTTCATAGGCCCAGAACATTAATCTTCATCAGTGCATGCACTTTACCACTCCAGGTCACCTCCAACAAAACTAGGTCACTGTGACCTACTTTCAAGAAAAAGTATTACATATTTAGTTTTTGTCTACAGCCCCATATCTCCCATTTCATAGGCCCCAGAACATTGAAACTCCATCAGAGGATGCACCTTACCACCCCAGGTCACCTCCAACAAAACTAGGTCACAGTGACCTACTTTCATGAAAAAGTACCACATATTTAGTTTTGTCTGCAGCCCCATATCTGCCTTTTCATAGGCCCCAGATCATTGAAACTTCATCAGTGCACATACCTTACCACTCCAGGTCACCTCCAACAAAACTAGGTCACTGTGACCTACTTTCAAGAAAAAGTACCACATATTTAGTTTTTGTCTACATCCCCATATCTCCCTTTTCATAGGCCCCAGAACATTGAAACGTCATCAGTGCATGCATCTTACCACTCTAGGTCACCTCCAACAAAACTAGGTCACTGTGACCTACTTTCACGAAAAAGTACCACATATTTGGTTTTTGTCTGCATCCCCATGTCTCCCATTTCATAGGCCCCAGAACATTGAAACTCCATCAGTGCTTGCACCGTACCACTCCAGGTCATCTCAAACAAAACTAGGTCGCTGTGACCTACTTTCATGAAAAAGTACCACATATTTAGTTTTCGAGTACAGCCCATTTCTTTCTTTTCATTGGCCCCAGAACATTGAAACTCCATCAGTGCTTGCACCTTACCACTCCAGGTCACCCCAACAAAACTAGGTCTCTGTGACCTACCTTCACGAAAAAGCCTTTTTACTACTGTCAAAGCTCCAACAGGCATGACATGCAGGCCGCGGCCATCTAGTTCAGTTTAAAATCAAATTATATTTCACTCATGAACACCAAAAGTGATATTCACTGAAGTTCCCTGGTTTTCATTTACTGAAAGAAAATTTGATCTCACACTGAAAAAAAATATATAATTGAGCCGCGACATGAGAAAACCAACAAAGTGGTTGTGCGCCCAGAGCAGACTCAGATCAGCATGGGCATCCGCCCAGTCTGATCAGAGTCTTCCCTGTCCGCCTGAAGGTAGCTTAGACCCTTAGCTACCATTTAAGCACTTAGGGAATACTCTGCTCAGACTAGGCGGATACCCAGGCTGATCAGAGTCTGTGCTTAGCGCACAACCACATTGTTGGTTTTCTCATGTCGCGGCTCATGTTTCCTCAGTAGTATATATTTTGCAAAGGGAGGCAATTAGAATTCAATTGCAAAATATTTACATCTCTTATCTATATTGATTATTAAAGGAAGGTGATACAGAAATGTTCCCAATTTTCATCTTTTCAGAACCCTATCAGCGTTACACAACAGACAGCATATGGAATATCATGGCATCAGAAGTTACCTGCCCTGGCAGTGGGTGGAGACCAAAAAGTTCATATTTATATGTTGGATTATTTGTAATAAAATTTGTACTTTGCAGATTTGTCTGTTGTTAATGGAGAACCCAGGTAATTCAGTTGGTTAGGCACTGGCCTGCTGACTTAGCAGTCATGGGTTCAGTTCCCTACCTGGAGGCGGAGTCTTCTCAAATGGTAGCTCATATTAAGGCTGGAGTCTATAGCACACAGCCTTCCATTATCATCTGTTCCATCATCCTGATATGACCGAAATATTGATAAAAAGGTGTATAGTCACAAGCCATTCATCCATCTGTTCTTAATGCAAAAGAAATAGTCTGCAGGATATTTCAAGTTTCAATTTGTGGATACACAGTAATGAATCAATTGATTGTAATCTGACATAGTTGAAGGGGACTAAAGAAAAATGCTCTGTCTGTAGACAAATCTGGAGGCCACAGCTTCTCCTTCAGTTTTCAGCAAAGACCCACTGTGGCCTATTTGATAAGAGCACTGGCTTTAAAACATTAGTTCTGTCATGGCTGTGGTTTGAATCTCGGGCCTGCACATAAGTGAGAAAGCCAAGATCTGTTTATGGAAGATCAGGTAGTTTTCACAGGGTACTCTTGTTCTTGCCCACCTGTGTTCACTAATTGGCTCTATATAAGTGAAATATTCTTGTAAAATAGATAAAAATATATATATATTAACTCATTCTGCCAGAGCTTCAACTCTGTCCATTGAGCTTATCAACATAACTGTGGTGAAATTTAAACATTTTTAGCTCGCCTGAACGAAAGTTCAGGAAGAGCTATTGTTGTCACCACGGCGTGGGCGTCCGCGTCCGCGTCCGCGTCAGCGTCAGCGTCCGCGTCAGTGTCGGCGTCCGGATTGGATGTTTTGGTTAAAGTTTTTTAAAGACCTATATCTCCCAAACCCATGGATGGATTCTTTTGATACTTGCACTGTAGTTAGATATTGGTCCAAAGTTTAACATGGTACCATCCCCACCCCACTCCTTGACCTTGATGTCAAGGTCATGGACTTAGAAAATTGGGAGTTTTTTGGGACTGGATGTTTTGGTTAAAGTTTTCTAAAGCCCAGTATCTCCTTAACCCATGGATGGATTCCTTTGATACTTGCACTGTAGTTAGATATTGGTCTAAAGTTTTCCAAGGTACCACCCCCACCCCCCTCAGTGACCTTGATGTCAAGGTCATGGACTTAGAAAATTGTCTTTTTATTGATTGGATGTTTTGGTTAAAGTTTTTTAATGACACATATCTCCTGAAACCATCGATGAATTCTTTTTATATTTGCACTGTAGTTAGATATTAGTCCAAAGGTTTACAGAGTATTACCCCAGCCCTGCTCGGCGACCTTGATATCAAGGTCAGGGACTTAGGAAATTTGGTCTTTATTAAAGCTTTCTAATTGCGTTCTGATTCATAATGCTTGGCAGAGATTTAGTTTACACTTGAACTGATGTTAGACACTTTTTTGAGTTTTTACAAAACACTATATACTTACCCGACTGGATGACCTTGATGTCAAGGTCATGGACTTTGAGTTTTGTCTTAAAGATTTTGATTAGTTTTATATTAATGAAGACATAATTTCACAGTGCCACAATGGACTCAGTTGATACTAATACTTGGACTGATGTTAGATAACGGTTAAAGGCTTTGATACATCCTAGCCCTGCCCTCCTCCCCCCTACCCCTAAGTGCTCATGGACTTTGAAATTTCATGTGGATTTTGTTTTTTATTTTAAGACATTTCTGAGATAGCTTTTGTTTATAAATGTGTTGTCATTATGGACATGCTTGCCTGAAGTTTTATACATAGCAGTCCACACCACCATAGCGACTGTGTGATGGGCAAGCACCTATTCAGGCGAGCTATGCTGTCAGGCGACAGCTCTTGTTTTTTTATAAATCTACCAAAAATTGAATTTTAAAACTTTTTCAGTTGATCATATGCTGTAACTAGTCTGAAATAGTACTGAAAATTTTATGCTTGCTCTCAATTTCTTGTGCTAGAAAAATGATAATTGAGCCGGAAAACGAGAAAACAGACAAAGTGGCATCTGCCCAGTCTGATCAGAGTCTTCGCTGTCCGCATGGAGCTTGCTTAGACAATTAGCTACCCTTTCAGTGCAAAGCAAAGACACTGATCACACTGAACGGATGACCAGGCTGATCTGAGTCTTTGCTGGGCGCATATACCACTTTGTTGGTTTTGTCGTGTCCTGGCTCATATTATTTGAAGGCAAATTGGTTTAGATCAGAAAGTGATATGTAATTGCAAACATGACATGACAGATGCTTAATGATGCTTCAACGAAAAAAGCTAGTCAGCAGGGGCTCTTGTATATCCCCGTCATTGTTATCACCTACCGAAGTAAAGAATACAAACATAAAGCTAAAGAACCTCTGACGGTTGTAATGTTAATTTGCCTATAAAATCAGTCAAAATAAAATTTTTGATATTCCCAAGAATTTCTCTTGAAATTTGTTGTTCTTAACTTCCCCTAAATGGCTATGAATTCAGTTTCTGATTTTTTAGCACATAGACTTCAATTTTTGGTGGAAAAAGCCAAATTCTATCATTAAACGTAATGGAAACAGGAAAAGTTTTTTAAAGATACTTTCCCCCCCCGTGCCTCAGCTAGCCACTTCGCATGTATGTGTGTACTATCATAATACACATTATATGTGAGTGTGTGAGTGGCTTGCTGAGGCACGGGGGGGGGAAAGTGGGGGGGGGGGGGGGGGGGGGGGGGGCAAGAAAGATAGTCTACAGCTGAAAAACTGAAAAAGTGGGTGGGGTACTTACACCCTTTATATCTATAAATAGGCTAAGGTCCTTAGTTATCAATTAAAATTTCGAAATATTAGAAAACCAAAAATATGGACTTATTTTCAGAGACTGAAAAAATCACTTACCCTCTTGTTAAAATCAGTTTAAGTTAGTCTAGAGGCATGCTAATTTTTCAAAATCACTCTTAAAATGTCTTTACAGTACACAAGTCTACATATTAATGCCAAATATTTCAACTTTTGCTGCCCAAGGAAGGTGCAATAATTTGTCGAAAAATAGGCAAATTTGCATTGATACTGTCAGAGGTCCTTTAAGCAAAAGAACATACATACACATGTACTTAAATGCCATAATAACCATTTCAAAAGTGCATTTACCTCCGTATTTCAGATACCGACAGTTTGTTTGTGATGAAGCCTTTTATAGTAATGTCATACCATGAAAATTTAAATACTGGGACGGACAGACAGGCCTGAGCAACCAGTGCAGACCCAGATCAGACTGCAGTGTTTGCCATTCAATATGCATCTGTCATTACTGCTTTGAAAAACCAAACATAAGATCTCCATTTAAGCATCATGGCAATTATGTTTCCCACTGGCTGTCTGTGTGTCCATCCACCTGTCTGTCCATGAGCACTTTGTTTCTGTGCAGTAACTTGAGGTTTTTTTTTATGGATTATCTTCCAACTTGGCATGTGCATTGGTCGTGAGAATATCTTGCTTGGTATTACTAATGGCCAAGTTTCGATATTGTCTGACAGAGTTATTGCTCTTGTCAATATCTCAAAAGTGTTTTTTGGTGCGTAATTCCTTTACACTTTGAAATGTCGTGGTATTTCATAGAAATAATTGAAATAATATAGGGTTTTTGTTTCAAGCAGAATTTTGTCTATCAGGATAATCTCGTGTCTCTGGACTATATGTATGCATAAAATCCTGAAAAAATCTATATACAATCAGGGTTGAGAGAGATTTTCCTGGAACTTGCCACAAATTATCAAAATTTAAGCTTTCTGTTTTGATCAAAATTTTATCCCCAGTTATCTGCCCCTGGCATAGGGCTGTACACGTATAAAATCATGAAAATAATCTACATTAAATCAGATTTTGGGTATATGTGAAATTATACATGCAGAAATGATAAAAGTTACAAAAACTCTTTTATAACTAGAATTAAGTCCAACAGGGTTATCTGCTCCTTTCCCAGGTCCTTATAACTCAAAAGAATCTGTATAAAAAAGGACTTAAAAGGAAGTCTCGTGAAAGTTGCAGCAGATTATCAAAGTAATATAAGCTTCTTGTTATGATAAAAAATTTGTCCCCAGGAATTTTCTGCCCTTGACAGCTATAAGGATGTAGTAAATTGTGAAAAAATATATATGAAATCGGCATTGTTAGGGATTTGTATGAAAAATACATAGTTGGTCAAAGCAATAAAAGCTGCCAGTAATGGTTAAAATTTTATCATAAGAAGGTTATCAGTTTCTGTGCTGGAGCTACATACATGTAATAAATAGGAAAAAAATCTATAAAAGAACTGCACTGGCGGGGCATTACACAGTCGTTTACGATGTTTTTATTTTGTTTGTACTTTATCAGATTTTAGAAATCTATATTTCAAAATCGATTCCCTAAGTTTGTGACAGAAAACTACGCAGTCATATGTTTAAGCTTGTGTTTTAAATCTCCCGTAAACTTCTGTTTTGGACAGCTGAGGTCCTTTGCCCAAATCAGCTAAGTTCTGAACGTTATTCATTTTTACGGTCGTGTATAGCCAAGAATTGTATTTTTCCAGCATCGTTATGCGAAAAATAATTGTTTAAGCCTTCCAGACAGCCAAAAAGAGGTGTGGGCAAAGGAAGGACTATCGTTACTAAATGTGGCTTATTCTCGTTATCATTGCACACAGCACAAAATATGGGCCACGACACGACGAAACCAACAAAGTGGTTGTGCGTCCAGCGAAGACTCAGATCAGCCTGGACATCCGCCCAGTCTGATCATAGTCTTCGCTGTCCGCGTGGAGGTAGCTTAGACCATTAGCTACTCTTAAAGCGCTTAGCGAAAAGTCTATTCAGACTGGGTGGATGCCCAGGCTGATATTAGTCTGTGCAGGGCGCACAACCACTTTGTTGGTTTTCTCGTGTCGCGGCTCAATTATCTTAACACCCGTTTGTCCCTGACCATGGCTGCATAACATCCTGACTGAACATTCCATGGGTAAGATCCTCCACGGTTCCCTGTGACCCATAAAGTAAATTATATTGTTTTTAATATCTTCAAAATAAAAAAAAATGAGCCGCGACACGAGAAAACCAACAATATGGTTGTGCGCCCAGCACAGACTCAGATCAGCCTTGGCATCCGTCCAGTCCGATCAGACTCTTCACTAAGCGCTCAAAAGGTATCTAAGGGTCTAAGCTACCCCCATGCGGACAGCGAAGACTCTGATCAGACTGGGCGGATGCCCAGGCTGATCTGAGTCTGCGCTGGGCGCACAACCACATTGTTGGTTTTCTCGTGTCGCGGCTCAAATGAATTCCACTGTTCCTCAGTTCCGCAAAATGGTAATTATTGTTTTCCTGAAATAAAACCATTTTTGTCGCACCTGCTTTAGCAAGGTGCGATATAGGAGTTCACATTTCCGTCCGTCAGTTATTTTATCCCAAACGGGACATTAGTGGATACTGTGTCCGTAAGACTTCTTGGATTTTGTTTATGCGGTACAAAATAACAAATTGGGTATGTTTTGAAAGTGTCCTAGACAAGGTGTCCTAATTTCCTTGGGTATGTCCAAAGTAAGTGGGTAATTTTCTAACCCTGTTGGGTAGTTCTAAAATGTGTCCAAGATTACGTTGTTGGAGGTAAAAATGGCGCTTTTTGGCAGTGTCCAAAATTTATTGGGTCTGAACTGGACAGTGTCCAAATTTTATCGAGTTCAAACACTGGAAGAAAACCTAAAGAGAATATCCCCAATATGCACGGACTTTGGACAACCGGACATTTTTGTCAGACACATGGTTGTCAAAACCTTGTTGGCTTAAAATCAACTATCTACCAAAGTACTCTAGACACCCTACCCATTACATCTTTGACATAAAAACCTCAATCTAACAGGGGGTACACAACAATCTTATTGTATCCAACAAAGACCTTCGGGACATACAAAGTATTCAGCATATACTCATTTGTAAACCCGGCCGTCTGTCCGTCAACAATTACGTTGATCCTAGCGTTTATGTAATTTCTCAAAACTAAAATACCTACAATCATCAAGCCTGGTATAAAGTTTGTTCTAAGAATGCTCTCGAGGGCTGCTGCATTTATTTTTACCCTTGACCTATATTTTACGCTCTGCTGACTTAGTAAAATTTTAGATTACCTATTCCAGACAAACTATGATACCTACAATCATCAAACCTGGCATAAAGTTTCTTCTTAGAATGGTCTCGAGGACTGTTGCCATTATTTTTACCCTTGACCTATATGTTACGCTCTGCTGACATAGCAAAATTTTACATTAAAATTATATTGACCCTGGTGTTTAAGTCCATTTCTCGCAAACTATGATACCTACAGTCATTAAACCTGGCATAAAATTTCTTCTTAAAATGGTCTTGACGGCTGTTACACTTATTTAAGTTCTGTGCAAAGTAAGAATCGGTACAATTCCGGAATTGTCCTGCGCAAAGTCGGAATTCGCACCTTGTGCTACAATTCCGGAATTGTACCGGTACAATTCTAGAATTGCGTAAGGGATTCGCTTTGTGTATTGAACAGGTAAATGTCTCTTCGCAAAGTGGGAATCTTCGGAACAAAGTGAGAATCAATCGAAGGTTTTGTTGAAAGAGAAATACACAATTTATGGAGATAATAAAAATATTACTAGAAGCCATGAGATGACCACTTTTCATTTTTTTTCTTCAAATATTTACATTAGTGTATCGTTAAGAAATTAACTTAAAAATCTGTATTCACTTCTTTACCTACTTCTTAGTTTCATTTTTTTTTCTATCCTTCGTAACCGTTGTTATTGTTCTAATTCTCATAGCGATGTTCCCCAAGAAGCTCAAGGGAATGGATCCATAGTTATCTCAAACTAAACATTATTCTCACTTTGTCCCGATTCCCGCTTTGCGCAGCGACAATTCCGGAACAAAGGGAGAATTCCAACTCTGCGCAGTACAATTCCGGAATTGTACCAGTTTGCTACTTTGCGCAGAACATTTATACCCTTGACCTATATTTTAAGCTCTGCTGACTTCGTAATATTTCACATCCAAAATTGCATCTACCATAGCGTTTTAGACCATTTCTCGCAAATTATGCTACCTACAATTATCAAACCTGGCATAAAGTTTTGTTTTCAGAAAGTTCTCTACGGGTGTTCCTTCCTGGCTTGTAAGCCCAAAGTTGCTGAAAACTTTCTACATAAATACATCAAATCAAGCGTACACTTTCTTTTAACTATGCTCTCTACCACCGTGTATGAGCAATAATGCAGATGCGACGTAAATTTCGCGGAATTCTTGTTGAAATAATTAATAGGTTTGTCGTTTTAGTTGTTGCTGGCATCGATAGATAGGTTGCTTTACTATTTTGCCAAATGTCACTGTTGATTCTGGCAACAGACCTGCCAGTTTAGAAAAACGAGAACTTCTCTGTTTACCAAACGTTAAAGAACAGAACAGAACAAAACTTAATGCATGTAGGTAAACATGTCAGCGCACACACAGGTGACATATATCATTTATACAAATGGCATGTGACAAAAAACGAGAGTTTTTCAGCTTCTCACAAGTACTGTCAGCTGATTTGTCAACATCTCTAGAAGCACAAACCATTCGGGGAAGTCAAAATCTGCTACTCACAGATAATGGTTTATGGCACTGGAGAATTCAATTGACCACCGCCAATCAAATGAAATAGAAGGTCTGAAATGTAGAGATTTATACACAGAAATGCCAAACCAGTGTGTTTAGCTCTCTATGATACATGAAAATTGAGAATCATAAACACTTGCGCGCTTGCAAGCACGCACACACATGCAGACACAGACACACATACATGCAGACATACAGCAACGTAAATCGGCATTATCGGCTTGTAATAGTGTGAGCAAAGAAAAAAAGTGCGTTCCACTTTATAACCTTGATTGAGTTCATGGTTTATTTAGAACATAAAATACATTTTATCATTTTCTTTATGCGTATTTATTACATTTTACCCAAAATAATTGAACGTTACAGACGTCCATTTGTGTGCAAATTCATTAAAGTCTGTGTCGCATCTCGGAAAAGGTGCCTTATCTTACGGTATCTGCGAAAATAAAGGCTCAGATCAGCCTGCGCATCCGCGCAGTCGGATCAGAGTCTTTATTGTCGCTTTATTGATTTCTCTGCGATGCAAAGAACGAAAACTCGGATCAGACTACGCTGACGCGCAGGCTGATCTGAGTCGTATCTGTGCGCGCTTATTTCTATAGTAAAAGAAAGACGAGATGGGCGGAAAAGTTTCCTTGCCGACAGTTCAGCTGTCGAGAGATAGGATATTTGTTGTGACTGGATCGAACACGGGTAAGCACTTACCTTTATATATATATGTACACTCAATTTAACCGTGAAGCAATATGGGGATGCAGGCTGGTCAGGGCTATCTCAAACATTGCTTATCATTTTATATTTATTTTGTATAAAAGTTCTAGAGGAATCCCGGTAGCTCAACGGGATTGCATTGCACACAGCCTTACTTATCACCCTTCCATTGGCTCGATATGGCCGAAATATCATTGAAAAGGGCAGACAGCTGAAAATGTTCGAGGTCCTGGTGTCAGCTTACCAGCTGTTACAGCGTGTAAAGGTAAAATGAGCCGCGACACGACAAAACCAGCAATGTGGTTGTGCGCCCAGCGCAGACTCAGATCAGCCTGGGCATCCGCCCAGTCTGATCAGAGTCTTCACTGTCCGCATGGAGATAGCTCAGACCTTTAGCTACCTTTTGAGCACTTAACGAAGAGTTTGGTCAAACTGGGCGGATGCCCAGGCTGATCTGAGTCTGCGCTGGGCGCTCAACCACATTGTTGGTTTTCTCGTGTCGCGGCTCAAATATCAATGACAGATACACTCAGGGGAAGCGACTTTGTCATTTTCCATTTTCATTTTTTCATCCCTTCAAAGGAAATAATTAAGTGCCCTCCTATAAGCAGATTATTTCTTTAAAGAGTAAACTTGATTTTGGAAAGGCTTCGACATGACACAAAAGAGACATGGAAGCTGTATCAATACGCCTTTACTACATGAAAATGACCCCCTCCCCCCACACCTCCCCCCACTGCCACACTCCACCACCACCTAATTGGCGCCCGTGCTTGCACTACTGGAAGTCTGGGAGACCTGTACTCTTAACAGTCTTTCTAGGACTTCTGAGTCTGAGGGAATTCTGTCTTGTGAAGCATAATATGCAGCAGCATTTTATCCGCACAAGAGTTTCAGAGCATATTTTAGGCTAATAAGAATTAAATTACTTAATACCCAAATACCCAGACGAACCTGGTGTGCGAATTTGCTACTGACCTACCGCTGCCTGTGGGTTTTCCGTGTTGCTAGCGCTTAGAATTAAACTTTAAATCGCAGTGCTCAATTATTCTTTTTGTCACTGATTTCTATGTGTTCCAGGAATTGGCTACGAGACAGCGAAATGGATTGCTATGATGGGCGGAACCGTGATCCTGGCCTGTAGATCAGAGGAAAAGACACTAGAGGTACCATTTTTCACTGTTGTAGATTTGCGTCGTCACAGGAGAAAACAAACAGTGGCATGTGCACCACGTGAAGACTTAGATCAGCCTATCGTCTTTTTTTACAGTATTGCAGTCATATCAGAACGTTGAGAGGGTGATAATGAAAGGTTGTGGGCGACGGAACCCTTTTTACGGTTGGGAAGATTCTCACCTCCAGTAGGCCTCGAACCCAGGACCGCAGTTCAGCCACATCAGATATCTGATATGATTTTAAGTGTCCTTTTCTCTTAAGGAATTCCTGTAATAAATGCAAACAGTTGTGGTCGTGGTCTGATGCCGCATTCTTTTTCGTCTGATCTGATGCTACACTGCTTTCAGATGTCCATATAATGAGACGCTTGGCATGAATGGGTTGGATTATTTCAGGCAATCAAGAAAATGGACGAGGAATACAAAGAATTGAAGGAGAAGGGGACTGAAGGGCTTGCAGAACTGGAAAAGCTAAATTTGGAATACATGCATCTAGACCTCTCTTCGCTCCAGTCAACAAAAGATTTTGCTGAAGCTTTCAAACGGTCTGGTAGACAGTTACACGTTCTGGTTTGCAATGCTGGAATCATCAGTGGTACATTGGGTCAGTAACAGAATACATGAAAATCTCACGATATCTCGAAGTAGTTTTCAAACTACTGAAATCTCAAAGTAAATTTTCTGGTTCCAGAAAATTCACTTTGAGATATCAGTAGCTTGAGTGAACAGGAGTTGAAATGTGAAAACAATAGGAAAATTGTCCAAATAACACTCTAATGTTTCCAAATGATGTAAGAGGATACTTTGAGATATCTGTACTTGAGATAAGCAGAGTCAACTGTAGTTTGTCAGCGCGTCTAAGGAAAAATACGGCCATTTCCAGAAGTAACTACCACTTCCATGAGTCTTGTGATAAGGCCACCAATTTCACAAAGCTGAATCTTTTACAAATCTGAAGTTTTGTAGTAAATATGGTTTTCATGCATATATATCGAACTTGGCAATCAGAGCTCAGATGTTCAAAGCATCATTTGCCTGATGAAGTCGTTAGTCGAGGTTTTCTTAAGTCTTACACTACTCTCAAAATTTATTGCGGTAATTTATTTTGCCGAAAAAATAGAAAAGCACCTAATTTTTTCAGCAAACGTTTGAAATTTTAATGCCTCTTTAACTGATGACATAACGGTTATTTTTTAACAACTGGGCCCTATTTTAGAAGCTCCATGGGGAAATGAAAAGTGCATTTAGTAGTGAAATGATAACATCAAAGTCAGATAGCCAAAACTACAGTTTTCTGAAAATAGAAATAAAAATCAAATGATTATTTTATCCTTTATGTGCAATGGTATAGCAAGTCAATTCGTGACATTTATTTCGACAAAGTCAAAGATGATACAAACTGAATATGAAACAAATGAAACAATGTTTAAAGTATATTCGAAATGAAAATGTTTAGAGACGTCTATATAACAACAAAGTTTTTCAATTTTTGTCATATTTCTTTCAGTCAAAACAGATGATGGCTTTGAGTCCTCGCTTCAAGTAAGAGATTCTAATATTTTTCGTTAACAGGATTAGAACTAACGATTTTTTAAAGTTCAGTTAAGAATTTCCGTAATTGTCCTTGAAATGGAGCAGTGTGATTTCACAATGCAGTATTGCCTCCAAAAGGGTGTCCAAAAGATAGAATGGCAAACCTGATTAGACCGCTCCTTCAGGAACAGTCTGATCTGGGCTAACGTTATTTCTTCTACATGTCTATCTAAATACTTTGATTTTACGGTGCATTTACAGGCCTCCTGATGAAGTAACTCAAGAGCACATATATAGCTACATTAATGCAGCTCCGAACTAGTCGGATCTACAGTATTATTTCTTTTTGCGATGAAGCAAACTAAAATTCTTATACACGAGTAGGCCTATGTGGTACAAAACTGGACTAGACTAAAAATCTGCAACATAAACCAGTAGATCCTGAGACGTTCAATGTTTGCTGGGATGTTATCCAAAAGACCATTGGCAGGTGTAGATTTTACTACATGTAAATCATTATACTGTCTTGCTGATAAATGCAAACGAAAGCAGCTGAAATTTTCGACAAATCATTTTGAAACTTATTCTATAAAGTACTGATATCCACAAGGCCTTTGGTAAAGTTCCATTTGAGAACATTAGTCAGTTCATTGCAGTGGCCCCTAACATTTTACATTAGTTTTAATGGGAAGCCTGACGCCGAATACCAGTTTCTTTATCCTGAGGCATTTCGATCTTCATTTACGCTTGTACTAGATCGCCCTCCACAAAACTACGTCACAGTGACGAATTTGTTAATTGTATAAAGAAATGAAAGGCAAATTACGGGGTAACAACCTACGTCACAGCACGCGTGACAGAATTAATCATTCGACGGCCAATTTGAAGAAACTCTGACAGATTTTCCGTTTGTAACATATACAAAACAGGATTCTAACACAAGATAAAACGGTGAGTCGGTGCTTACATGTACATATGGTCCAGATATATAGGGCATGATTTATCAAAGGGTGAGAAATTATAAAATACCTCACTACAATTTTTGATATGGACAGCTGAGATAAACATGCATTAATTAAGGCAGCGTCGGTACAGATCACTACAGTGGGGTGTTTTCAGATAAAGCAAGTATATTTTATGGTGAATTCTGGTAATACTTAGTCCAGAACATCTATAGGCACCAGATCGACTAGATATTTGGTTGTTTCAGTGTTTGCCAAGCCTTCATTATGCAAAACATTTACCTTATTAAGGCCGCTGATAAAACGATTATGACGTCAGCGCCATGACGTAGGTTGTCACCCTTGAAATTAATTCAAGGCTTTCATAACATGCAGTCATTTTCCATATTAAAACAGTTAGATCCTATTCTGTACTTTTACGGTAAAGGACCTGGCAGACAATTGGTTTCTAGATCTACCTCTTGGGAAAGCATGGCAAGATGGATTATTATTCTGTTGCAGGTCAATTACCTAAGCCATTTTCTGCTTATTGGCAAGCTGCTACCTGACATGAAGAAGAATGGTGATGACGTCAGAATCGTCCTGGTTTCTGCTGGTCTCCACAAATGGCCAATTATTAAATATGACATTAACCAGATGAACTACAGCGGAGACCCAAATAAATATTCCGCGACAAATTGTTATGGGACTTCCAAATTATATCAGGTAAGAACTCAGCAGGAACGTTACATTGAAACGACGCTGTATTAAAGTTTGTGGGACGTTTTATCGACATTAGTTCGATATCATGGCATTGTTTCAACCATGGGACGGACATGCGCGAGAAACCGCGTATTATAGTCGGTGGGTGCATTAGCCGGGAAGTAACTATACCATATTCATTTTTTGCCGTCCTTTCCAATGGAGGCCAACTCTTAAACGAAAGAACTTGGTCTTCTTATTTTATCCCTTACTACTGATTCGATCACTTCTGATGATTATGTCTGAAGAATGTTCTATGCCGGAAGAAATGCAGTAGTTCTACACTGTATAGGGGCCGGGGATTCCTTTGTGACACCACCGCAACCCGAATGCAACAGCCAATCGTTCATACTTGCTGCGCTAATACTCCAACCAGGATGCGAACCTGCGCGGCAGAAGTAGGCCTATGTATATAGCTAGTCGTACAACAAAACTCGCCCAGTTTGTGGAACTTTAGGAGCCTCTAGTGTCAGATTCTTTCCTTAATGAGTAGAGCCCTTTTGGGAAGGATTTTGTCATCTAGGGAAGCAAACAGAAAGTTACAAAAGTTGTTTCCGTTTGCAAATATGGTGAAAATTCATAGATGTATGCTCGCACACCTTAAAGCAGACTCTGTAACACACTGTCTAAAGGGCGAATGAAACATACTATCGTTCTGTTGTCCATGATTCAGTGCAGTAGGGTTGGGCAGCCCACTTGCAGGACCCCAAGGTCTCTTCTGGTGTAGTGATATTGTAGAATTATTGTTGATTTACAAGAATCGTTTGTGTATCTGGCACTTGTGCCAAGAGGTCATAGGTTGTTGTTGCTGTTGTTGCTGAGTTTTGACTTAAAATCCCAGAAAACAATATTTCAGTCATGTCGAGACGTTGCCTCCGAATTTGTAGGACTTTTACCCAACCTGAGATCAATTTCACCCAGGTCCTGCTACAACTTCTAGCAACTCTGCTTCAGAGGCATCAGACAGCCCATCTATTACGCAGGCCCCGATGTGGGCGGGTCCCAGCCAAGTAGGTCAGCCACTATATAGGGAAAGAATTTACCTTTTGCAGTTCTGTTTGAATTGTTATTATCACACTGAGTATATATACTAGTCAAAAGTCCTAACCGGCCACTTAGTTTTTATCATTTTTCCTCAGTGCTGTTAGCAATCTCACAGTTCAATTTACGGCAACACATAGGCAAATATGTCGGTAAACCATACCGCTAAAAGGTTTAGCATATTCAGTACACTGTATCGAGGAGGCACAGATGAATACGGGTACCCCCAATTTCAAAATTAACACGAATTTGCATTGAGTGGTGGGGTAAGTGTTACCATTTTGAACCAAAGCGACCACTGTCATGCAGGATGAGTGTTCATTTCCACAGTATCCGAACTGACTGTACCCTCTCTTCCTGTTTTCGTAGCGTTGAATCGAGGGTAAAAAATTCGCTTGTAACCAGTAGTCGGAAATCATTATGTTTTGAGATTTTATCCGGAGTCTGCTGCGTCATTTATACTTATTAAGCTTCGAAAATGGAAAGAGGTAAATTTAATATAATTTGCTCTTCGGTCTTTTACTTTATTACCCTGTACAATGAAAACCTCATGGCCGTCACAGAAATGTTATTCCGAGCAGCTTAATTCAACACGAGTTTCTGTCGAGCAAAACCTAGCTATCATCCTATTATCAAAACTAACAAACTGTAGATTAATAACGCCTTCCGTTTATTATAAAGATTTTTTATAAAACATGTAACAAAAGGCTCAAAATGGGTTTAGAATCATGCCAAGGGCGGTTTGAATACTGTACCAATTACTACCCACCCATACACGACATTGTACAGGGCAATAAAGTAAAAGACCGAAGAGCAAATTACATTAAACTTACCTCTTTACATTTTCAAAGCTGAATAACTATAAATGACGCAGCAGGTTCCGGATAAAATCTCAAAACATAATGATTTCCGACTACTGGTTATAAGCGAATGTTTGTACTCTCGATTCAACGCTATGAAAACCAGAAGAGATGGTACAGTCAGTTCGGATACTGTGATTTCTGCATAAAACTGTTTCTTCAGTCCTTTGCTTTAGTAATGAAGTGGTTTTGTTGGCGTAAATTGGATATTTCAAAAGTGATTTTTAAAAACTTATTGTGACGAAATGCTGAATTTTGTGAATTTTAAAAATGGGGGTACTTGTGTTCATCGGCGCATCCTGGATGTAATGTTAAGAATTTTGTCAAACCGTTTGATGGCTAAGTTAACTGACACATCTGCTTATTTGGGGATGTAAATAGAACTACAAGATAATTTGGGGTTTAAAGAAAATCGATAAAATGTAAGTGGCCGGTTAGAACTTTTGGCTAGTATATATGAAATGAGCCGCGACACGACAAAACAAACAAAGTGGTTCAGCGCCCAGCGCAGACTCAGATCAGCATGGGCATCCGCCTAGTCTTAGCAGCGTCTTCCCAAAGCGCTTTAAGGGTAGCTAAGGGTCTAAGCTACCTTCATGCGGACAGCGAAGACTCTGATCAGACTGGGCGGATGTCCAGGCTGATCTGAGTCTGCGCTGGGCGCACAACCACTTTGTTTGTTTTGTCGTGTCGCGGTTCTATTTACAACCACATTGTTGGTTTTCTCGTGTCGCGGCTCAAATATAGTTTTCGTCAGCTTATTTCCAGGAAACTCATCAGTGTCATGCAGTGCGTGTTATGCTTTCAGATAATGCAGATGCATTGCATGAAACGCCGGCTTAAAAATACAAACATATGTGTAACTAGTCTCCATCCTGGCGTGATTCAGTCAGGGCTAGCGAGAGACATGCAGGGATCTTGGATTCGCCGTTCATTACAGAGCTTTGCAGCTTTTACAGGTAAGCTATCTTCACAAGTGTCTGAAATAGAATTCTGAGAAATAAAACGTTAATTGTTTTTGGTTTTTTTTGTTTCTTTGTTGTATTTTTTTTTCTTTTTTGTATTTAGTAATTCATTGCACTTCTAGCCCGTTTCTGTTTATTAACTATTTTTATATTATTCATTTATCTATTTATATTTTGCTTTTGCGAATGGTTAATTTAACTGAAATAATGTTTGTTGACTAATATGCTTGTAGGGCAGCATGTTTATGAATTAAGAAAACAGTGGTTGGGTTTTTAGCTCACCTGAGCTTTTAGTATGGACAGGCTGGGTTCTATTCTATTCAATTGTCTGTGGTCGTCCGTCTACAATTTCAAACGACTTCTCCTCTGAAACCACTGGGCTGATAGTAACCAAATTTCATATAGAGCCTCCTGGGACATTAAAAACGAAAAGTTGTTAAAACAGTCCTGGTCACATGACCAACATGGCCGCCATGCCCATATATGGTAAAAACCTTAAAAAAATCTTCTTCTCCCAAAACCAGTAGGCCGATGGCCTTGAAACTTAATATGTAGCATTTGGTACGCGAGTGCTACCAAGATTGTTCAAATTATGACCTTGGGTTGACCTTGACCTTTTTTACGGTAAGGTCAAGGTCAAATTTGCTTCCTTATGCTTTTATATGGCAAAATGCTACAACATAAGATATCTTGGAAACTGTTGAAGATTTTGGGCTTAAATTGGTATTTACAGTCATCTTAATGAATACATGAAGATTTATAAGTACAAGAGGTCAAGGTCATTCTTTGACCTTCGACCCTGAAGTCTCATATTTTGACAAGTTCTAACAATCTTCTCAAAAGCCAATGGGCTAATTGAAACCAAATTTCATATAGAGCCATTAGGGGTTGAGGGAATGAAAATTTATTCATACGGTCCAGGTCACATGACCAACATGGCCACCACGCCCATATATGGTAAAAACCTTTAAAATAAATTCTTCTTCTCCAGAACCAGTTGACTGATGGCCTTGAAACTTGGTATGTAGCATTGGGTACTGAAGTACTATCAAGATCGTTCAAATTATGAAAATGGGTTGACCTTGACCTTTTTTTCGGCAAGGTCAAATATGGGAAAATGCTAGAACATGAGATTTCATGGTAAGTTCTGAAGATTTTGGCCCAAAAATTATTATATACAGTAATCTTAATGAGTATATGAAGATTTGTGAGTACAAGAGGTCAAGGTCATTCTTTGACCTTTGACCAAGAACTGTCATATTTTGACAATGTCAAACAATCTTCTCAAAAACCACTGTGCCAATTGTGATCAAATTTCATATAGAGCCTCCAGAGGTTGAGGGAATAGAAACATTTTCTAACAGTCCTTGTCACATGACCAACATGGCCGCCACACCCATATATGGTAAAAACCTTTAAAATTCTTCTTCTCCAGAACCAATTGACCGATGGCCTTGAGACTTGGTATGTAGCATTGGGTACTTGAGTACTATCAAGAATGTTCAAATTATGACCTTGGGTTGACCTTGACTCTTTTTACGGCAAGGTCAAATATGGGAAAATGCTAGAATAAGATTTCATGGAAAGTTGTGAAGATTTTGGCCTAAAAATGGTATATTCAGTTGTCTTAATGAGGTCATGAAGAATTATGAGTACAAGAGGTCAAGGTCATTTCTTGACCTTTGATCCAGATCGCTCATATTTTGACATTTTCAAACATTTTCTCAAAAGCCAATGGGGCCAGTTATAAACACATTTTATATAGAGCCTCCAGGGGTTGATTGAATAAAAATTTGTTCAAACAGTCAAGGTCACATGACCAACATGGCTGCCATTATCACTTATGGTATAAATCTTTAATATTTTTCTTCTCCAGAACCAATACACCTATGGCCTTGAAACTTGGTAAGTAGCATGGAGTACTAGAATACCACCAAGACTATTCAAATGATGACCTTGGGTTTACCTTGACCTCTTTTACAGCATGGTCAAATATGGGAAAAAGCTAGAACATAAGATTTCATGGAAAGTTTTGAAGATTTTGGCCTAAAATGGTATATATGGTTGTCTTAATGAATACATGAAGATTTATAAGTACAGGTGGTCACGGTTGACCCAAGACTCATATTTTGACAATTTCAGACATGATAAGAAAAAGCCACCTTGTCAATTGCTCAGGTGAGCGATTCAGGGCCTCATGGCCCTCTTGTTACAAAATCCCTGAAAAGTTGCAAAACGGAATTTTAGGGTTGGATACTTCAGGAGTTTTGCGAGAACTCTACAGTTTATCTTTTACAAAGAATAAACTTTTGTAACGTTATTACTTTATTTGCAACTGAGTAAATTCTTTCCTTTTGGAGTTGACTCCTTTGAGAAGGGATGCAGATTGAAAATGGCTGAGTTGGTGCCCCTGGAATTTACCTATTCATCTCCAAAATAATGACTATGCTTAGCTTGACCGTTGTTCAAAATTAGAGACATAATAGCTTTTTTCTGTTTAAGGATTTATAGTATCAACGTTTGAAGGGGCCAAGTGTACCATTTACGCTGCTGTAAGCCCGGAAATGAAAGGGGTAACTGGAGTCTACCTCGACCAATGCAAAGAAAGTACCATTTCATCTACAGCAAGGTAGGGTTTAAAATGATCCGCAATTCAGAGAAAGTACTTCAGGTGGGTTGATGGATAACTTGCGATTTTGCACCCTTTTCAAGATATTTCAGTCATTTCAGGACGATGGCAGATGCTAATGAAAGGCTGTGTTCAATGGAACCTCATCTAGGGTTGCAAGAAGTCCAGTTTCCGCCTCCAGCTGGATTCCTAACCTGGCTGCTAGCTTAGCAGGCCAGCACTTAAACCACTGAGCTACAGGAGGCCGTATTCATAAAACGACTTAAGTGGTTGCTATGCTGTTGCTAAGGCTAAATCATTTTGAAGGAGATTCCCTACAACTATGAAATTTGCTCTTTGCTCTTACAAAGACTGTTCCTCCAGACCAAATTTCATACCTTTATTGATATTTGGCCTTAGCAACCGCATAGCAACGACTTAAGTGGCTTTATGAATACGGCCCCTGGTCTCTTAAGTACTGCAGAAAATGCTTGACTAGCAAAGAATTATCTAAGCCAGTGACGATTTAGTTCCAGATGCCATATGTTTCTGAAGATGTCTGAGATATATTCTGTTCATGGCTGTGGCCCCTCATTAGAACTGCCTTGCCGAGGCTCCAACTGGCGATTCTTTTTGTAGCACCTGCTTTAGCGAGGTGCGATATAAGAGTTCAGTTCTCTGTCAGTCATTCCGTTCGTCCGTCCACAGTTACGTCGACCCTAGCGTTTAAGTCCATTTCCCGCAAACTATGATACCTACAATCATCAAACCTGGCATAAAGCTTCTTCTAAGAATGTTCTCGAGGACTGTTGCTCTTATTTTTACCCTTGAGCTATATTTCATGCTCTGCTGACTTCGTAAAACTGCCCACCAACATTTACGTCAACCCTAGTGTTTAAGTCCATTTCTCGCAAACTATGATACCTACAATTATCAAACCTGGCATAAAGCTTCTTCTAAGATTGTTCTTGAGGGATTTTTGCTCTAATTTTTACCCTTGACCTTTATTTCATGGTCTGCTGACTTCTAAAGTTTTATATTTAAAATTACGTCGACCCTAGCGTCGGCCCTAGTGTTTAAGTCTATTTCTCCCAAACTATGATACCTACAATCATCAAACGTGGCATAAAGCTTCTTCTTAGAATGTTCTTGAGGGTTGTTGCTCTTATTTTTACCCTTGACCTATATTTCATGGTCTGCTGACTTCGTAAAATTATATATTCATAATTACATTGACCCTAGCGTTCAAGTCCTTTTCTCACAAACCAGGATACTTAGAATCATCAAACCTGGCATCAAGTTTCTTCTTAGAATGTTCTTGAGTGCTGTAGCAATTAATTTTACTCTGACATATATATTTATTCGCTGCTGACTTTGTTAATCCAAAATTGTGTCGACCCTAGCCTTTTAGTCCTTTTGTTTCAAAGTATGATACCTACAGTCGTCACACCTGGCATAAATTTTCTTCTTAGAATTTTCATGATGGATTTTGCAATTATTCTTACCCTTGACCTATATTTCACGCCCTCCTGACTTAGTAAAATTAAATTTTACATCCAAAATAGGTTGATCCTATCATTTTAGTCCATTTCTCATACACTTTCTTTTAACTATAGTCTTTACTACTGCGCAGAGCAGGCGCGACATAGCATTCTGCGGAATTCTTGTTTTTAAATAAGAGTTTGTTTTAAAGAGAGAGAGAGAGAGAGAGAGAGAGAGAGAGAGAGAGAGAGAGAGAGAGAGAGCAATTTCGGTTCTTGAATAGAAGCCTTCAACGTCCACCCCGTGAGAAGGCAGGCAAATTTCTCCATATAATGTAATGGAAAACTTAGAGTTTTGTCAGCCGAAGATGTTAGATTTTTTCTTTTTATTTAATTTTTGCTTGTCCCCCTCTGATACTTTTGTACCTGATACAACATCTTCAAGATGTTGGAGCCAGCAGTATATTTTAGAGAGAGGCAAAATTTGTAAAAAATGAATATAGGGTTAAGAGAATTTCCAACATCTTCTACTGAAATCAGGCCCCGAGATTATAAAACTTTTCTCGTGCTCAACTCAGCTGAGCATGAAATTTTCTCTGCTGATAAATATGAAAATGCCAACTAATGTTGGCATTTTCATATTCATAAGCAGAGAAAATTTCATACTCAGCCAAACTGAGCAAGAAAACAACCGTATTTATCAGTAATTTGCTATTTATTAGCAGGAAAAATTTCATGCTCAACTCAGCTGAGCATGAAAAAAGTTTTATAACCTCGGGGCCAGTCTATGGAAAACTGTAAACATCCTGAAACTGGATCTACAAGTTCTGGGACGGGGTCCCCCCTGTATTAAGTAATTACGTTTATTTATTAACAAGTATTTATTAATCGTTATCTTTTTCTGATATAGGGATGAAATAAAGCAAGAAGAGGTGTGGGAAAAGACCATGGAGTACCTGAAAGACCATTTCACAGAAGAAGAGATACAGTGTCTGGAAGGCACTGATCCTGCTGTCTCATAAACTATTCAAACTATTTACAGTTATGGCAGTTTTACAACATGTTGAAACAACTTTGTTTCAACGTCGATGCATCGTCGCATCAACGTTCGTTCCCTTATTGCATTGGCACTGATACGACGTTGCATCGACATGATGTAGGTGACGTTACGTTGACAATGAAACGACGTTGCTCCATTGAGATGCATCATTGACGCTGATACTGATGTTTCAGTGGTATTACGTTGACGTTGACTTTTTCCAATCTAATTTTATTTATTTACTTTTTTGTGAATAATGTAAATAATGTGCCAAGAGTGGACAGATTCTTCCATGAACATGACAGTATGATTTATATTATATTATACTTATGTATGTGTCTAATTGTAAAATTGCTTGTCTTGTGTGACTTGATATTGAAGCACCTACCGTAACTCTGATGTAAGGCAGCAGCATATACCCCTCACATTCAAACTTGAGAAAAAATACAAGAAACTATACAAAAACAATGAATGAATAAAAAGTAAGAAAGCATACAAATGATACTGTTATATAGCCGATGTTAATATCTCATTTACAATATAAAATGATGCGTAGAGGATGAAAGCCCGATTCCGTAGATAATCAATCACAACAACAACAAACTCGAATTATTGTTAAGATTGATTTCAAGAATTATGTGTTGGTACTCCGCCTTGTTTTCCCCCACCTTTTTTAATAGAAAGAACTATTATGACGACCTCCTGTTTCCTCCCCTTCACGAAGAAGCCCTGCCAAAATTATCAAATCAGGCTGTGACTGTGCGAAAACCATTTAAATTCTCATTGGTAATTAAACTGAGATAGAATTAAAACCAGTAAGAAATACGGAAAGAACAGTTGAAAGCTATAAGGCACTCGTCAGCGGTCCGGCCATGGACAGGTCACTTTCTTTTCTGCTCAGTGTTCATATTTTCCTCATATGAGCCACAAATTGGAATGTGCGCCCAGCGAAGACGCAGATCAGCCTGGACAGCCGGTATGAGCAGAGTCTGTGCTCTGAGTTTAAAGGGTAGCTAAGACTCTAAGCTACCTCCATACCGATAGCGAAGCCTCTGATCAGATCAAGCGGATGCCAGGCTGATCTAAGACTTCGCTGGGCGTACGTGCACCTTTGTCGAGGCTCATTTATTTGTTTGCTAAAGACATCAACTGAGTAGTCGCTGCCGGTCGGAAAGTGTGAAAACTCAGTTGGTCACACGTCTTGTCAAAACAATGCAATTTCAAAATTAACACATGCTAACGGCAATGAAGGTCAGAAATGGATATTTAATCCGAACGTCATTCTTAAGATTAATTTTGTATAAACACTAATTTCAGTCGCGTCGCAACAAAATCAACGCAGTGCCATAGCGCCCTGCCAAGACTCAGATTAGCCTTGGCAGCCGCCCAGACTAATCAGAATCTTCGCTGTGCGCTTACACAACAGGCAATGGTCTAAGCTACCTCCATGCGGACAGCGAAGACCCAGATCAGATGGCGCGAATGCACACGCTATTCTGAGTGTTCGCAGGGCGCACATGCCAATTTGTTTGTTTTTGTCGTGGTACGGCTCATTTGTTTATTTATTTTTGTTCGCTGAAAAACATAGAAAGTCTGACTAATCTTAATTTTTTATCTTTAATGTTTTAAATAGCGCAGCTTAGTTACATGCCGAAAGACACAATTTACATAAAACTTTTAATCAGTATTGTCAAAACAGAAAATCAAGAGAAAAAGGTTATCGTTCCCGCTGAGTAGTGTTTCTACGTCCCAGTAAAAAAATTTAGTCATGTCGAGATGTTGCCTCTGAATTTGGAGGACTACAAGTATTGCTCGGCCTGCGATAAATGACATCCAGGTCTAGCAGTTCTGTCGCAGAAGCACCAGGCAGCCAGTCTATTTCGCGAGCCCCGATTAACTGGGCAAAAGAAAAAAAAAAAAAGAAAAAAAAAGAAACTATGTGGGTGGATAGGTATCTGTATTCGGCTTAATCTAACCATAAAGATGAGACATTCAAAGAGATCGAAATATCATAATTTCATTATTATAAGTAATTTTATGTTTATGTTGTCAGAAACTAAAACAAACCGCTGTCAAAACTGATCAATAATCAGATTTATTTTCTCGCCAATTCTTACGAAATTTGACCAAAATATCAGAGAGAGGGGAAAAAGAGACTTATTAAAACGAAAAGGAGCAAGTGAAAAAGTAAATTGATTTGATCTGAGAAAAAGAAAATGAAAATCCACATTGTTAAAAATTAAAAATGTTTCCATCCAGCTCATTCGTATTATTATTTAAACACAGTGTTGACAAAACCGGCTTCAGAGAAATTCAATACCTGTACAGATCCTGGGATATTGACATCGATATGACATTCCTAATATCGATTAATGCCTATCGCTCCCCGGGTCTAAGGGAAAAAACTGCATTTACACTAATACTCTCTCCAGGTAACAGGTAACCGATTACACTACTTAGCGTGCATTGAAGACATAAGCTCCAGTTGACTCTAAAAAGAGAGAATTTGCTCCTGGAAACAAAATTTTCCTTTAAGCGTTGATATCCATTGAAAAGACAAACAAAATAGAAAATGGCAAAGTTGCTTCTCCAGAAAGTGTACCAATGCTCCTTGATCACTTGGGCTCCTGTAAATGGTTTTATATACATTTGATTTTGTTCGAATCTATCTGTTAGTTTCAATTAATGAGACACTCCGTTAGCTAATTAGGTTAAGCGTTTTCCTGCTAATGTAGAGGTTCCGCGTTTCATTCCGGGGGCGAAAATCTTTTCAATCGCAAACTGTGTTTATCCCTCCCCATCGTCCTGATATTACTGAAATGCTGTTGAAAAGGACGTAAAGTGGCAAGTCAGCCTTTCATACATCTGAAATAATGATGCTTTTGTAAATACACTGCTAAAAACATTTAAAGGAACGCCAAATATTTTTCCATAGACGACAGTGCAACGCCGCCCCACTCTGAGGTCCATTTATTTTCGCTCGACAAAGACACGAAATTTCGAATTTTTGCCATTTTTTAAAGAGGGTCGAGGTTACTGACAGCACAAGTTTTGATCCAATATTTGCCCTGCCCATGTCCATGGACAGTTTTTTGTGCAAATGAAATTTTGGTAAAAATTGCATTTTTTTCAGAACAGGTGAACAGCATGAAAATTACAACCCAAATCGACACAATCAGTTTGCCTATGAAGCTGAATGTCTTACAAGATGACCCGTTTGAAAGGATCACTTTGAACTCAAGCTTATGAGATTTTATAGACTTCCAGAAAAATGCCTCATTTTCAGAAAAATCGAAAAATGCAAAATTTGTTCCATGGAAATGATCTGGGTATCAGTTGTATTGAAATTCTTGTTGTCTAAAACTTTGATTGTTCTTGCAACCGCTGCAAAGGAATGAGGAATTCTTGGCCTTTAGCGATCGAATTTATGGGCCGTGGAACTGGAT
Source organism: Ctena decussata (assembly GCA_963989385.1). NCBI lineage: Eukaryota > Metazoa > Mollusca > Bivalvia > Lucinida > Lucinidae > Ctena > Ctena decussata. The sequence goes on along the minus strand of OZ022502.1, from coordinate 66,467,448 downwards.
ATATGTTGTAGTAATGTCTATGGGAAAATATCAGCTGTTCCTTTAAATATTTTGAGCAGTGTAAATTTGTTCCTAAATGCATTTTATTCAGCCTTAATACCATCAGTCCTAAAATCCAGTGGTTTGAACCTGTGATATCTGATCATCGTTTTGTTCGACGTTGACTAAAATAACCTTATTGTAGAGGAAACACAACGTACTAGACTTGCCTGATGTGATTTGCGACCATTAGTTTTACATAATTGAGCCGCGACACGACAAAACCAACAAAGTGGTTGTGCGTCCAGCGCAGACTCAGATCAGCCTGGGCATCCGCAAGTCTGATCAGAGTTCGCTACGCCTTTATTGGGTAGCTAAGGATCAAAGCTATCTCCATGTGGACAGCGAAGACTCTCATTAGACTGTGTGGATGCCCAGGCTGATCTGAGACTGCGCTGGGCGCACAATCATTTTGTTGGTTTTCTCGTGTCGCGGCTCATATGTCACACTATTCTGGTCTATTATGAAAAGGAGTGTCTGTGACCAGGATTAGAGAAATCTGATAGATCTATTAGTTTAGATAACTATTTGGATTTTTCATGTTTTATTTTGCATTATTCATATACATGTACATGTAAATGTGTACATCTCACCATTGTACCAAAAAGGTATATGCCAAGTACCCAGCAGGCACGTTATGTATTTTCTATGTTGCATGCCCACTGTGCACAACGTCATATACGTACGTTGAGTTTAACAGACCATCTACTTCCGTTCGAGTTTTGATTATGCTAGTCCAAAGCTTCTGATGTTAGCATGGAGCTCATTGTCTGCGTTCTGCATTAGACAGTATGCCGCTGGCATTTCCATTATCCTTTCAATCGCCTTTGGTTTCAGCGATAGCACTGCACCAGTGATCCATTTTGAAGCAACAGTTTATAGATGAAATGCACCCTTGAATTCAGGGTATGCGAATACAAGATAGATTAAAAATTTTGAAAACTACAAAAGGCAGCTTTAAATTCACGTCCGTGTGAACTTTGTGTCAAACAGATGATAAGGTGTCTGTTATTTATGAGCAAAGTTTATTTTTAATTGTAAACATTTCTGAAGGGAAGAAAGATTTGTGCATTCATTGTGTCATTTGTTACAGGACAGTGTTGTACTTTTGTCAGTACATGTGTTACTTGGATCTGGACCAACTCTGATAGCAAGGCCTTAGAAGCGTTATCGTCTCTATGTACAAACAGATTTTGTGACGTTTAAGTTTGGTCGGAACCTGCTCCACCAGCCTTAAAAATCGTGGAAGCGTTGCTTGAGCCCAAAGGAATGACCCTAATATGAAGCAGGTTGTCGCCAATGGAATAGATTATTTCTTCCTCTCTTCAGTTTTTACCCCAAGTAAATTTTATTTTCAGAATCGGTTAACCTCAACTTTCCAGTAACCGCTTGCATAATTCAATGCCACTGAACCACTCAGTGCGACTCTGGAATGTGGGTATCTGGAATCACGGATACCTATTTTATTTTGAATTACACCACAGGCGATGACCAAGGGTTGCTACTCGGGGCTGCAATGCTCCAGATAAGAAGAGAATATGGATAATTTAGGGATATTTTCCCATATATCTGTGTAAAACATCTTTCGTGACCCCTTCATAGAATCTCTCGGCGAGACGGTTTTAATGGGGGGTCACAATATATGATTTCCTTGCGAAATAAGAAAACTTATCTCCGAATTATCTTCAAAATCTCTCCTTACCTGGAGTCCTGGGGCTGTAGTACTCGTGTTCCCAGCTCATCTTATAGCCCATATGGGGCATTTAGCAACTAGTTTCTGAAGGAAAACAGAACCTAAAAGGTAGGCATCGGCTTCAACACCACTATCTAATTAAAATTCAAAGTTGGCCGTCAAGTCACAGTACCATAAGCTGAAGTATCACAAAACAGATACTTCATTAAACTTAATCTAGACTAAAATTTACTCCGTCAGTGTAAATCCTTAGTACGTCCACGTTTTCAATAGAAAAAGATATTTATGACTGTCTGGGATGTTTTGCATCAATGTTTTCTTGTCTCTGTTGTGAATTATCATAATAGTTATCCAGGTTTAGCCACCACAATGTCTTTGGGTGTTTTATAGCTTTGACTTCTAAAGTTCGTCTTTCTCTGGTTGGAGTTTGTAATTGCGGCTTTTCATTCCATTTTTTTCCTGTGTTCGTACACATTGTTTTCATTGTTACTTTACTGACGGTATTACTGCTACTTGGGCTCGGCATGCTGGTATATGTATGACCTTTAACCCATACCAGTATACATGTACACAACTTTATGAGTTCACTGTAAACGAGTCAATCCTGGGTTTCGTGACTTAAAATACCATTAATTCTTACCCAGATGTATACATGTCTTTATAGCGAATAGACCAACCTTCTAAACTGATAAAAAATGTCATTTTTTTACCAACAGCCTTTTTGGACTTGTACACAAAGTCCGCGTAAAAACAGGTCCTTAAGCATTTTTCCTCAAGCGGAGCCTGGTTGTGTTTTTGTAGCAATGTGTATAGCTGTGCACTTAGTGTTTGTTAGTTTTGTGGTTTAAAGGTTAAACATAGAAAATAGGTACAAAAATAATGTATAATATGTTTATGTATTTTGTATGGGAAATGATGTTGGTGTGTCTGTTGTCGGGGGTGTGCTGTTCCGTTTCTCCCGTTTATCCTTTCAGTGTCTTGGTCGGGTTGTGCTTTGTTGTTGTGGCCTTGCCTGGATGTCTTCATTTGAGCCGCGACACGAGAAAACCAACAAAGTGGTTGTACGCAAAGCCAGTCTGATCAGCCTCTTTCTTAAGCGCTTAAAGGGTAACTAAGGGCCAACGCTATCTTCATGCGGCCAGCGAGGACTCTGATCAGACTGGGCGGATGCCCAGGCTGATCTGAGTCTGCGCTGGGCGCACAACCACTTTGTTTGTTTTGTCGATTTATATTTTTTGTAGTGGAAGAATTATCAATCCGACAGTCAGTCGAAACACCAATTGCAAGTCGATGTGCCATCGACACCGAAGTTAGGAACCGAATACAGTCAAACCTGTCCTAAAGGCCACCTCTAATTAAACAAAACCCTGTCTCAAATGACCGATCGCTATCTCGTATCCCAAAACAGCATAATCAGTAATAAATAAGCGCATGTCTTCAGCCAGTTGTGTTCTTGCCTTTCCTATGTTGATCGCTTCAGACTATATTTATGGTGATTTTGTTCTTAAAACCATATCAAATATAATAAAGCAATAAAAAGTCTTGCGTAATTGACAAAATGCTTATCTGGTTTTTAAATCAAAACTTTACATCAAATGAAGCAATTAACCAGCATTACGTGATCAATAAAATGCATTACCGTTTGGATAAATGAGCCGCGACACGAGAAATCCAACAAAGTGGCATGTGCACCCAGCGAAGACTCACATCAGCCTGGGCATCCGCCCAGTCTGATCAGAGGCTTCGCTGTCCGCATGAGGCTAGCTTAGACTCTAAGCTACTCTTAAAGCGCAAAGCGAAGACTCTGATCAGATTGGGCGGATGCTAAGGCTGATCTGAGTATGTGCTAGGCGCACATGCCTATTTGTTGGTTTTATCGTGTCGCTGCTCAAATGCATCTGCAAAGTTTACCCAGGAGTTCGACCGCAATTACTGTATGCATTGAGTCACCTGTATCCCTATATATACTCTGTCAGCTTTAGCCAAACAGTTTTTTTTTTTTTTTTTTTTTTTTTACAGCTGTAGTCTAATTGGAAACGTATTACTGTCCAGATCTGACATAGATCAGACTGTATCTTGGTTAAAATAGGTTAAACTGGCAGTCCTGTCCCGTTTCGCTGGATTATTTTTAAGGTTTCAGAAGAAACTATATTCATGTGTATTGGTAAATATGGATGACTCGGATGCAGTTATTATGGGCGAAAGCTTTAAATCCAGGAAAACAAAACTGTAACCTTTTCAATAGCAAAAAATGTCAGCAATGCGTTCATCCGTTAATTAGATAGCTTCTCGAGAGACACAAAAGTATATTCATGCTCGTCTTGGGACGAATAAAAGCTGAATAAATAAATTCAGTCATAAAATCCTTCATTTGAATACATGAATGCCGAATTTATTCTAAGTACTACGGACACCTCTACCGTTTTAATAATGAACAGTTCAGATTTTAAACTTCTAAAGTGAATGTTCCATAACATTTGACAGAGTGAACATTCTGATAAAACTGCTTGTCGGATCCGTATCTACACTGTTTGATTAGAAAAGTTGATCGATTATTGAGGATACAAACGAAAGCGTGTTGTGTTTTATACCATATTATGGTGTATTAATGAAGAAGAGTGCGAAGGGAATTTACAGATATTAGATAGTTTTGATCATGAGCGTGTTGAAGCTGTGTTAAATTAGTAAACGCTTTGATGCCGTTTAAAAGAGCTAAAGATTTAGTCATTATCATGATAATGGTGTGATTTGGTGTGATTTAATACACGGACTATTTCATATCTATCTCAATAAAACCATTCATAGTAAAACACGGAAATAAATGACTTGAGAATTCTTGTTTATTTGAGAAAATTTGAAGTTTCGCGAATTTTAGTTTGTAATGTCATTGCAATATTGGCGGAGCATGATGTACACTGTATGCCATGCTCCGATACTAATATCGTCATTATAAGTGAGATGCTACCTGAAACCCATACAATGGAAAAGTGTAAATTTTTCGAAACTATAGTTCATTCCCAAACAATTTAATTCTCTGTTAGTAAATGATTACCTTAGGCGTGGACATGAAGCTTGAGGAAATCAAATTCGGTTTCACTAGTCTAAGAGAAGCCTCTCTTCGGGAAGGGAGACAATCACTTTCAAGATATGAGTGATTTGTCTTGGGGGTAAATCATTGAGCTTAAGATGAATGAATACATATTTAGGGGAAACAACCCATTTTCATTTTTGCCTGCCTTCTAAATAGGGATCAATTCTTAAAAAGGGAATAACTAGCTAATACAGGAGCAAATTCTTTCCTACGAGAGAAGACCCCTTTTTTGAAAGGGTTCCATCTATTAGGGAATCAAACAGGGGATCACAAACAACTGGCCCTCTTTAAAAAGGAAATATACCTATGACTTTACAAACGAGAAAGAAATATCAGTTTGTACAAGATTTGAAAATGTTTGACCTTGAAATTTGAAATGAAATTCTAAACAACGATGACAGGAAAGGTTTGGTTGGAATTTTTCATTGTCTGTCTGTTTTTTATGCGTGTAGACGGTGAGAAAATTGAAGATGTTCAGAGTGTACTGGATAGTGTATTTAAAGCTCCAAAATATAACAAAATGATAAGAGGAGTAAAGGATCAAACCAAAACAGTTGACGTAAATGTTACATTCAGCATTCTGTCTATCGATAACTTAAACGAGGTAGATGAAACACTTGAAATAATGGGCGTTCTTTACATCAGATGGGTTGATGAGAGACTTGTCTGGGACCCGGCTGACTACAATAATACAACAGTGGTCCATGTTTACCAGGATGAAATCTGGAAACCAGAAATAGTGCTAGCGAATTCAGCACAAGAGGTGACTCTTTTAGGACATGAACGGATCACGACGTCTCACTATTTCAATGGTACTGCTCACTGGAATGTCGGTACGTATGTAATAATTGGAAACAGTATAGTGAGTTCCCTCTTTTAGCTAAGAGAGTCGAAGAGAGGAAATATTAATAAATGGAAATAATTATATGCCCTCTTTTATAAAAATCTTTCCTTGCCCTCTTTTAGTTGCGTCCCTTTACGGGTTATTTTATTGTTGATTCCTCTTTGCAACATACTTTCTTTCCTGAAACCCACGCCCACCTTCAATTCCAAATTATTTCTTCCCCAGTCCTCTCTTGAGTGCCTCCCTCTGCAAAAGTATTTTCTTTCCCAACTCTTTTTTGGCTGTCTCCATTTGCAAATATTTCCTCGCCTTGTCCCCGCTTTGTTTTGTTATTTTTTCTTTTCTCTTTTTTGCTGTTGCCCTTTGTAAAATATTTCCTTCTTCTAACCTCTCCGTTAAATGCATCTATTTGCAAAATATTTCTTTTCGTTTACATTTTCTTGTTTCAAGGAGGGAGGCGCGGGGTTCTTATGTCACCAGTTACATAATTTCAGAGCTTGTACATTAGAGCGATGGTGTTATTTCATTTTCCATAGACCCAAATACAAACATGTTGTGCAAAACATCTTCCGCCAGATCAGGTCCTTTTTATGCAATAAATCTGCATGCCGATGGACATGAAGTTTATGCCAGTATGGAGAAAGAGTACAGTATGTTGCAGTATAGAGAGTCGCAAAAACACATACAGTTCAACCATCTGCGGAAAATCTGTCTGGAATTCAATCGGTTCAGAATTGCGAAACGAAATTGTTAGATGTAGATATTACAAAGCGTTTCTGACTGATTTTGCATGTTCGACCACTAAATCAAGAAGAGAAACTATCCACATCTACTCAACATTCATTTTCAACCAACGAAAGGCAGTTGCTGATGTTTTATTGTTTTCAAATTGCGTGCGAAAATTGTATTGTTTCCGAATTATGTGCCAAAATTTTGTTTATACAAAAATGATGACATAATTAGTAGAACTACTTTCGTCCTTAAGATTTTTTATACATTTCGATGAAAAGAAATATGCGAGCTTTATGACAGAGACAATATGCAGTTTTGATGAATTTCAACTTCATTTTATTTATTATGAGCTAAAAGAATAGCATGGAATCCGGGTTTGTTTTGTATTTATTACTTCAAACTCGTGGTTGAATCTTATATCTATGTTACTTTTACATGTAAGCTGGTTACATGTTTTGTTCATATGCAGGTGGTTTGTTTAAGTTCCACTGCTCCCTAGATGTAACAGCCTACCCCTGGGACATTCAGATCTGCACTGTTAACTTTATGGTATGGGGCTACCTATCACATGAGGTGACACTGTCTACACCTGAAGATGCAGTAAATCGACAGTTTTTCCATGGCAACGGAGCTTGGGAGCTCATGTCGATGCAGACAGAGATCTCGCAGGAGTCTCCGATACCAGCAGTGTTTATTTACTTCAAGCTACGACGTTACTCATTATTTTACGTGGTGAATGTTTTCATACCAATCCTCACATTGACATTCTTGAACATTTTAGCTTATTTCATTCCTACGACGTCGGGTGAAAAGTTATCATACTGTATAACAGTTTTATTGGCACTTGCAGTCTTTCTATCAATAGTCGGTGAACATCTTCCCAAAAATTCGAAGAACATGGCGTCACTGTGTTATTTTTTAATGGCTGTATTGATTATAAGTACCATAATTTGCGCTTCCTCAGTGCTGAGCGTGAGTCTTTATCACAGGTCTGAACAAAGCGTTCCTCCCCGATGGATTCGAAGATTACTTCACAAACGACTTTCTAACCAAAGCAGAAAAGTTGCACAAGTTGAAAATGAAAACACCGATACCGAGGCAGAATTTCAAAACGTCGGCTTTAAAGCGTTCAAAGATCAGGAAAAGGATCTAGTTGACAGTTTTATAGATAACAACAATACTGTTACTTGGCAGGACGTGAGCACATTTGTGAATAAACTGTCGTTTTGGATAACTGTTATTTGCATGTCTGTATCAGTCTCACTCTTCATTTACTTTGTTTCATCAAGATAAGACATGAATACATGTATACTATATTAAGCCGCGACACAACAAAACCAACCAAGTGGTTGTGCACCCAGCGCAGATTCAGATCAGCCTGGGCATCCGCCCGGTCTGATGAGAGTCTTCGCTGTCCGCATGGAGATAGCTTAGACCCTTAGCTACCCTTTAAGCGCTTAGCATAGAGTCTGATCAGACTGGGCAGATGCCCAGGCTGATCTGAGTCTGCTCTGGGCGCACAACCACTTTGTTGTTTTTCTCGTGTCGCGGCTTATTATTATACATTTAAAAAGGAAGAATCTTTAGCTAGAATTGCTGTTTTAGACGTTCGCCCTTTTCCGTACGTGTAGATGCATAAAAGGGGCGTTTAGTTAATTTCTTTACTGCATAACGAATTTCCTTTAGAATAAAGATAGCGTTCAGTTTGGACTGAACTTTATATTTATACATATTTTGAAAAATATCACCAGCACAAAAAGTCAAAGCAGCATCATATACAATGCTGATTGCTGATGCAATCTAAGGACTTGCATGAACGTCGAAAAGATGTTGTTTCAATGTTACATGCTTATTTAGATGAACGAATAATGATAATTACATATATAAATATTTGAAACCAAAATTTTAGATATAATATAGTCAGTCAACTTACTGTAGTAGTATGGACTAACGCTCGGCGCCTCGTTACTGCGGCTATGGATTCGTTCCGCTGAGGTGCGGGGACAATGTCGATATGAGAATTGAAATACAATGTACTACTACTACTGTAGTAGTCTTAAAATCAAAAGGATACAGTATGGGGATGGTTTACCACTGAGTGAATCCAGATACTCTCATGTATAATACTCTTTTTCAGGCTAGAAGTATAATTTAGTTTATACAATAAGAAGGGAACCGACGAGGAAATTTATCAGGCCATTCATTATTTCTTATCTCTGAAAATTCTGAGTCTACAACTAAAATATCGGTCTGCTAGAGTCCATGGGCCGTATCTATAAAACGACTTAAGTCGTTGCTATGATGTTGCTAAGGCTAATTTTCTATGAAAGAGATTCCCTACAACTATGAAATTTGCTCTGGAGGAACAGTCTTTTTCAGACTGTTCCTCCAGAGCAAATTTCATAGTTGTAAGGAATCTCCTCCATAGAAATTCAGCCTTAGCAACAGCATAGCAACCACTTAAGTCGTTTTGTAAATACGGCCCCAGGTATATATTTATGCGTGGTATATTTCCAGAGCGTCGTCACAAGGATACAGCAGCCCAGAGTATTTTCATTTTCCCCTGAAAATCCGGGCTTAATGATAAACCCGTCTACACTGATGGCAACAAGAGCTTTTAAGTTGGAATAGGACAAAAACTTCTAGTCAAACAATATATCATCAAAAGCTTCAGTCATATGTGACTCACTAGATGACTTTCTTTTGAGCATGAAACAATTCCTATTTTCATGACGTCGTGAAAATGTGATGGTTTGACGTTTTTGCGCAAAATTTATAGCTCTCAGATATCCGCCTTAATCGACATTGCTCTGCAGGCCATTGAGGTATTGAAATAAATTTCATACCAAAGTACGTGCCATCAAGAGGTCCACAAAGCTGTGGTATACTTTTTGCCAAGTCTTTACTCATTACGAGTGTATTGATGCGAACATTAATTTTCATTAGCCGTTGAAATTAGCATTTTTCGCTTAAAAAGTGAAATAGAGAGAAGAAAAAACGTCTCCGAAAAATATATATCTCAAATTTTGATATGTTTTAATGAAATGTGAAGTTGAAATATTGACGAAACAATATTAAGATTTTACGTCTAAATATTCCTTCAACTAGATTTTTTTAACTATACCCCCTGTTTAGATATCGTCGTTTATTTTAGCGTCAGGCTAAATTGGGCACTAAGAATACATGTATCTTTTAATTCCGATAAAACAATGTCGAATTATTTTAGAGAATCAATGAAAACCGAAACAATCGTAGAAATATCTCATTCCGTTTTCTAGACAGAAGAGTTCAAACAGCTCAGGGGTTAGTTGTTCCCGGTTTTGCCTTTTCGGAAGTAATTGACGTCGCGAAATACGAGGTTCCTAAGAGTTCAATAAAAGAGATGTCACGTTACGCAAAATAAATGTCATGGCAAAAATGAACCCCTTGCGTGTTGAAACCGTCCTCTCTGGAAGACGAAATAAGATATCAATTCAGTTTTTTCGTTTTTCGTGCAGCTATACTCTCTAGAAGAGATCATAAATATTTTACTAGAAAAGGAAAAAATACTAGAAACATTCTTTGGAAAAATCTCCATTTAAAGCTGAAAGAAATGACATCATCAGGACATCAGGACAGTGGGTATGGTTAAACAAATCTACTTTGTGAAAAAATACACGGTGAAAACTTAAAATTATTTAAAAAATTACTTTCAAACAAATTTCAATAAAACATACCAAAATTTCATATATATTTTTCGGAGACATTTTTTCTCGATCTAGGCTTTTATGTGAAATTAAGCAATATTCAGTAGCTAATGAAAGGACATGTTTTCCTTAATCAACACAAAATGCGGAAATACTTGGAAAAAGTAATAACACATCTTTAAAGGCCTCTTGATGGCTCGCACTTTGGTATGATTTTTTTACAATATCTTTACGGAGAGGAAACCAAATACGAAAATAAATAATCGAGTGCTATTTATTTTGCATTAAAAATGTCAATCCCTCACATTTGCATTACGTCATAGAAAACGAAGTATTTATTTCACTCTTAAAAGAAAAGATTTTCGTGATTTAGAAAATACTGTAACTTCTTGATCGTTGTTCTTTTTATACAAAAACTGAAAATTTTGGTTTTGTCCTATTCCACCTTAACCTTGATTCAACATCATAACGTTAAGCCTATTTTAGGAATGTCACATGTCAAACTGGTTTCCTTTATGTACTCACCATTAGTATATTAGTTTGTTAAATCCATAAAAAAAAAAATAGCAATCATTATAGAATCTGATTACGCACACAGCCATTTTAGAACAAGAACAGCTACTTGCCATCTGATTGGCTGATAGAAATGAATAGTTATTCAGCCAAACAGAATCCTGTATGATGTTCAATCAGCGGCGTCGGTTTTCATCTTCAAGTATTATTTCGCATCGCAGGCATCACTTGCATAAGCTGTTAATAATAATTTTCTGACACTAGCTCTTGTTTTTGCACTGCAGAAGCACATACCATAAGCATGCACACATTTGCAGTCTGTTTTTAAAATATACAGATAAAAGTTGATGTGAGTTTAAAAATAGACATTCTGGTATTTCCTAGTCAGTCAAATGTGACCTACATTTTGTTTGTTATCACTTGGACTTGTTTGTCCTGGCTTTGTTATTCATATCTTGTTGATTATATGTATAATTTATGATAACACTCATAACACTATGATAGAATGAATGAATGAATGTTTAAGTTATTTATAGACGCTCAACCCTGGTAAGGGCATATAGCGTCTAAACGTCAGCAATTTAAAACGTTTCTATAAGACAAATTCAAAAACGATCAAATGTTTAAAGTATTATGTTACGTCCAAATGATAAAAATGTTATGTACAATAAAAGACTAAATCTTGTTAAAAAGTCCAGCTTCCTTTAAAAAATTAATAATTTGGATAGAAGAAACTTTGCTAAAAAGCTCGGTTATGGTTTTAATGTTGTAATATTTTGAACGAATATGGTTAAAGTCAATGCATGACACAAGAAGATGTTTGATTGTAATGACTTCATTACATGGTATGCAAAATGGTGCAACCTCATTATTTAATAAAAACGAATGTGTAATTCTGGTATGCCCTATTCGGCATCTGGTAATGACAGTCTGTTCTTTTCTATTTGATAGTATATTGTCCTTGCTGTGAAAATCTGGTTTAATTTGTCGGAGTTTGTTATGAATTTGATTATCCCAATTAGTTTGACATTTTGATTTGATATATGTATTAATTTGAGATTTAAAATCTGAGTGCGGAATTCGGAAGGTACTTTCTGGTAAATTTAAAGCCGCCTTTGCCTCTTTATCGGCCAGGTCATTTCCACGAATATTGACGTGACTTGGAACCCAACAAAAGATTATTTCTTTTGATGGTAACTGAAAATATTTACGAAGTAATTGTTGTATTAAAGGATTGGGGTGATTGACGTTTTTAAGTGATGATAAAACAGAAAGTGAGTCTGAGAATATAATAAACTGATTGTTTTCTTGAACTGAAATTTGATTGAGGGCCAAATCTATGGCTTTAGCTTCAGCTGTAAATATAGAGCTGCCATTTGGTAATCGTATAGTATCTGTGAATAGGGGACTTACAACCGAACATGCAACTTTATCTTCTTGTTTTGAACCATCCGTATAGATTGTGGTATGGTTCGGAAAATTAGATTTTACTTGCAAGAATTCTGATTGAAGAAGGTCAGGGTTCGTCTGTGATTTTTTATTCTTGTGTAATGATAAAATAACGTTAGTAGGTTTTAATGTCCATGGCTCTTGGACAGGTAAAGAAAATTTCTGGATGTTTTTAATGTCAATATGAGAGTCTACTAGCAAAGGTTTAATACGTAAACCCAAGGGTTTAATAGATCTCGGTTTGTTGTTATAAAATATTTCATACCGAGGGTTAAAAACACAATCGTAAGCAGAATTCTTTGGGTTTGCAGCTAGTTTTGATACATATTGTAGTGATAATTTCTCTCTTCTGATATATAGAGACGGTTCATTCGACTCTGCGTAAAGACTTTCTACGGGAGATGTTCGAAATGCTCCAAGAGCAAGACGTAACCCCTGATGATGAATTGTGTCAAGACATTTAAGGTATGATTTTCGTGCCGAACCATATACGACTGAACCATAATCCAGTTTAGATCTCACAAGAGATCTATACAGGTTTAGAAGTACAGTACGATCTCCTCCCCAATTTGTATTGGAGAGCACTTTTAAAACATCTAAAGCTTTTAAACATTTAGCTTTCAAAGCTTTTATGTGAGGAATAAAAGTGAGTTTCTTATCGAACAGAAGGCCTAAGAATTTGGCCTCATTTACAACTGGAATTGGCGATCCATAAATGTTAAGAACTGGGTCGGGGTGCAAACCCCTCAACTGACAGAAATGAACACATTGGGTTTTAGTTTTAGAAAATTTAAAACCGTTTTCTGTGGCCCAGGTTTCTACTTTATTCAGGCATCTTTGAAGTCTGAATTCTATGTTTTCCATATTTTTCGATTTGTAAAAGATGCCAAAGTCGTCAACATATAATGAAGAATCGGTATCGTTAACACATTTAACAATGTTATTGATTTTTATATTAAATAAAGTAGGCGATAAAATACTTCCCTGAGGAACACCCTGTTCTTGTTTAAAAATGTCAGACAATGTAGACCCTATTCTAACATTAAAGGATCTGTCAGATAAAAAATTCGAAATAAAGTTTGGAAGTCGGCCTCGAAACCCCATATATTATGTAAATCTTTCATGATGCCATATTTCCACGTCGTGTCGTACGCTTTCTCCAGATCAAAAAATATTGCGACGACATGTTCTTTTTTCACAAATGCATCACGAATAAAAGTTTCTAATCGAACTAAATGATCTACAGTACTGTGATTCTTACGAAAGCCCGCTTGATTTCTGGAAATCAAGTTATTTGACTCCAGGAACCAAACGAGCCTATCGTTAATCATTCTCTCCATTGTTTTACATATGCAACTTGTTAACGCTATCGGTCGGTAATTTGTAGCTTCCGTCTTATCCTTTCTCGGTTTGGGAATAGGAATGATGACTGCTTTATGCCAGTCTTCTGGAAAATTTCCAGTATGCCAAATATCATTCAACGTATTAAGTAAGGTCTCCAACGCATCAGGCGGTAAATGTTTAAGGATTTGATAGTGAATATCGTCCGGCCCTGCGGCCGTATCTTTACATTTATCAAGAGACTCCTTTAATTCTGATATGCTGAATGGAAGATTATATTTTTCGTTATTTAATGACTGAAAATTTAAATTTTCTGATTCTTTTTCAGTTTTCAGTTCCTGAAATCGTTGACTGTAATTTGAACTTGAAGAATTTTTCTGAAAGTTTTCGCCTAATGCATTGGAAATCTCTGCAGTGGAAAAACATTTGTTACCGTTGGAAGATTTAATATGAACACATTCAGATTTCTTGTTTTTCCCACTGATTTTTCGTATCATTTCCCATATCTTTTTTACTGGCGTTTTAGGATTTAATTTATTGACATATTGTTGCCATGATGAACGTTTCGCTTCTTTAATAGTTCCTCGTGCTTTAGCACGAGTTACTTTTGAATGTATATGATTTTCACGAGACGGATTTTTATTAAATTTTCGTAAAGACGATTTGCGTTTGTTTATTTCAGTTTTACATTCATTAGTAAACCATGGATTACGCCTTTTTGAACTTGTCGAGGATTTCGGAATACTTTCTTCCGAAATTGCATGTAATGCTGATGTAAAAGCAGACATATCTTCTGCTGTTTTGAACTTTTCAGAGCTAAGCCGCTCCTGACATGATGTTACGAACATTTCCCAATTTGCTTTTTTCAAATTCCATCGAGAATGCTGTTCTTCATCAGATGAATCAATTTCTTTAATTATGATTGGGAAGTGATCGCTTCCATGCAGGTCATCACAAACTGACCAGTCAAAATCTAAATATATATTAGGATGACAAATAGACAAATCTATGGCAAAATAATTTCCCGTGGGAGGGTGAAGATATGTAGGCTGTTTTTCATTAAGTATACACAAATCATTTTCAGCAATTACATCTTCAATAATTTCTCCTCTGTCATTTGTATTCAAACAACCCCAGGTTTTACTGTGACCATTGAAGTCACCAACTAACATAAATGGCTGCGGCAATTGGTCTACTAGATTGACCAAGGAATTTTTAGAAAGTACATCATTTGGCGGAATATAGATAAAGCATATCGTTACTTTTTTGGATAAAGTAACATTGACGGCAACTGCTTGTAAGTTTGTATTCAGATTAAACTGACTATGTGGAATGTTAGATTTTACGAGAATCGAAGTTCCTCCTGATGCTCTTTGACCATCAGGACAAATATAGTTAAACATATTAAAATCTCTAAAACTAACATTATCGGACTGCTTTAAAAAGGTTTCTTGAAGCCAAATGGCACTTGGAGATAAAAGAGACATTAAAATTAGTAATTCATTATAATTTGCTTTAAGACCACGACAGTTCCACTGTATTATTGACTTTTTATCCATGTTCAAATGAATGGGAGAGAAAAAAAACATGTCAGGAGACCAATCAGGAGAATATACTTCTCCTAAGCAGTATCCATGTCATCCTCCAAAGCGCCATATTTATTGACCGTTTTAACAGGATCCGGAGATCCTTTGCCGGGCTTAATGGAGGACGAGCCTCCGCCAGAATGTGATCGACGGCCAGAGCCGTGACCAGAAGGAGAACGATGTTTATCCTTCTCCTTCTGCGCTTTAGCCGCCGCTTTAAGCTGTTCCTTAGTCTGTCTAGCAGACTGCGAACCAGACGAACTAGATTGTGAACTAGACTGTGAATTAGACTGTGAACTAGACTGAGAATTAGACAGAGAACTAGACTGAGAATTAGTTGGACGAGCCGCCGAAGCGGCTCGAGGCTGTGAACCTGAGCCAGAGCGGGCTGTAGTTGCTCTTGGCTGAGATGTTGGCTGAGATGTTGGTTTTACAGATGGTGAAATAACTTTAGAAGATGGTAAAATGTCAAAATCTTTTTCGAAAAATTGGGTACCAGTAGTTTTTGTTTCGGGTCTTGCCAGTGAGTGTACAATTTTTGTGAAATCCAAATCCGATGTTTGAGTTTGGCTTTCATATAATTTCCTAGCTTCCAAATAGGTAACATTTTTGTTGACCTTAATTTTCAAAATTTCTTTTTCTTTTTTCCATATTTCACATACGCTGGATCAAGAGACGTGATCTTTGCCGCAGTTAACGCATTTGGCCGGATTTTTGCACGTGGATGTATGGTGGTCATGACCTCCCGCGCCACAAGTCGCACAAACAGATCCGGGATCAACGGGGCAATTGTTTTCGTGATGGCCAAACCTCTGGCAGTTGAAACACCGCAGAGGGTTTGGCACATACACGTCAACCGGAACAACTCGGTAAAAGATTTTTAATGATTTTGGTACCGTGACGGTGTTGAACGTAAGTAATAACGTGTTCGTCTCAACAGTATCGTGATCTTTTTTTATGGTAAAGCGTTTGCAGGCGGTCACGCCCTGTTCTCTTAGATAGTCAACGATTTCATTTTCTTTTTCCCCTTTCAGCATCCTGTCACGGATGATGCCTTTAGAAGAATTAAGGCTTGTATGCTCCGTGACAGAGACTTTCAGGCCAAAAAAGGTGGAAATTTTCAAAAGAGTGTCCGTTTGAGCTTTTCGGCATGTTTCGACAAGCAGAGTCTTGTTTTTTAGGGGTTTTTTTACAGATTTTGGAGTTCCTGTTAAACTTTCAATTTGCTTTTCAATCACGAAAGGGGAAAGGGTCGTGACCGCCTTCACTTCAAGTGACTGAATGACTAGAAATTTAGAGAAACTAACATTACCTTGAAATGTGAAATATGAGGGCCGGTCCGCGTCGTCATCAGAGTCCATTTGAAATCTTCTCTTATTTGAGGATCCCATGATTGATGTATATTATACATTGGCTATGCGCTTCACCCTCCGCGGAGTCCTACAAGGGGACGTTTTAGGGGAACGGACCTCCTATTCCCAACGCCAAAGCTACATAACCATTAAACTCAACGATCAAATCCCTCGGTTTAAACCCCCAATGCTTAAGGCCGAAAAATATGCCCGTCAATTAACCCATCAGCCGCTGCCCATCGAAAATACCCATATAGAAAGAAACGAAGGGAATGATTTAAGCCCGGTATGTACCATTATAGATACGTATAAAGAAAGAAGGAAGTGAAGGATCAAGAAGCGTATTTCTAGAGCTTAGCACGACTGAGCCGATTGAAACGGGTCGGGCCTAACCCGAAACGCTCGTCTATCTGAAGCCAGGGCCAAAGTAGTGTGTTGGAAAGCTGGAGATCCCTGGGCTTCCCTCAACTACCAGGATCCCTTTTTCCAGCATACGAGACGCCACCCACGGCAAACAGGTGGCTCCTGTTTTGACAGGGAATTTCACCTCGTCCACAGAAGTAAAGTGGTCTGTAAATTTTATTCCCCACAGACAAAGGGAAAAAGAGAACCGTTTGCTGAAAAGACGTCTTTGGCGTTGTCGGAATAGAAGATCCATATCCGGAGTATATGCAATGAGACGAAGAAGTTGTCAAAGTTACTATATAGGTAAGAAGAGGTAGCAACATATAAGATTTGTTAAATGATTTGAAACTTTAAGGTATATGCAAACAAAACGTAGCAGACAATTGCTACAGAAGACAAATTGTTTATTATTTTTCTGTTGAGACAAATTTCTTTCTTATTTTAAAGTGCAACGTGCTCGAGTTTGGAAAAGTGATACAAACACAAGACAATTGTTAAACACAGATGAGGTAATAATCTTCGTCCCGTGTGCGACCCACGGGCACAGAATGATGCACAAACAAATGAAGCATGTTAGTATCATGAAATAGTAAAGATCGAAAGGATAGAAGTAAAAAGTATGCAAAGACCAGGAACTGAAACAATCAAAATCCAAATCCAGCCCTCAAACCATAGTTGGAAACAACTAAGATTACAAATAATCAAGATACAGAGAACATATGGCCAACCGAGTGAGCAGCTTGTTCCCAAAAGGTGGCCACTCAGCAACCCAAACCGAACCAAAAATAATAAGAACACACACAAGGCAAAACATCACAGAAACTCTGACAGAATTCGCGTTTGTGCCTACTTAAATATATCTAAAATTTCTAAATGGGATTTATTTAAATTTGCACGTTGGATCTGTTTGTACGGAAGATTTGATCATTTAAATTTGATCAATTAAACTGTATGAACTATATAACGGACGGTTGCTTGTATAGTGGGGTTTCACCACCTGCCACAAGCGAAAGCATCCAACTATTTATATCCCCCGGTTGGCACGGGGCACACTATGATAGAGTGTTGCTTCGTGTTTGAAATATCTATGTTGTCCTGGATGATCCTTCGTTATAACCTCGAAAGTATTTATTTTGACTTATCCTTAACCGATGGACTGACAACCGCTTGGAGCTGTACAATCACCATATCGCTACTCATTTTTGTTCTATTTTTCTGTAGGGTTTTAGCTCAACTGTCACGGTGAGCTTATAGTATAGCCTTGGTCCGTCGTCGCCCACACTTTTAAACATCTTCTCAGAAACTGACTGAATGAAGCTAAATTTCATATGGAGCCTAAACAGGATGGGGAACGAAAGTTTCTTTATTTGGCCCAGGTCACATGGCCAAGATGGCTGCCATGCCCATATATGGTAAAAAAAACTTAAAAGATCTTCTTCTCCATAACCACTTAGCCGATTGCCTTGAAACTTGGAATGTAGCATCTTGAACTCTAGTACTACAAAGTTTATATAAATGGTGACTTTGGGTTGACCTTGACTTATTTCATGGCAAGGTCAAATTTGGTCCCCATTGGCTTTTGAATGGGAAAAGCTGAAAAAGTGCATTTTTCTTTTGCTTTTGTGCTCTGTGATATGGAAACGCAGTCAATTTCAATCCCTATGAATACTAGAGGTCAAGGTTATTTAGTGAAGTCGGCCATTTGTCCGTTGTGTGTCAACATGTTCAAAGGATTTCTCTGAAACTCCTGGGCCAATTTCAGTTAAATTTCAAATGCATCCTTCAGGCAAAGGGGGTAAGAAAGTTTATATATTTGGTCCAGGTCATATGACCAAGATGGCCACCGTGCCCATATATACTCAAAAGCAAAAATAGCGCATATTTTTCTTTTTGGTATTTTTTTGTCAAAATAAAAGTCTGCTGAAATTTACAAAACCAGAAAGACATTATCAATGAATGGAGTACACTTCGTCGCAAACTTATTGAAATTTAATTTGTTTATTCATGCGTAACGAAAGCGTAAACAATCAAGGGGTCAATCTCCAAATTCACAAATACTAATCAGTTAAATCATTGTCCTGAACTGAGTTGTACCTGGCTCCAAAACTGATGCCCTCTTTATCTAGGATGCTACAATGTCTCAGAAACATCATCAAGAGTTTTCAGCATTGGTTACTTGTTACAAACAAAGTTATGCCCCTTTATACAAAACCCGTAAAGTAGGCAAGTTTTGCGATAGCAAAAGAAAATTTTGTGGATTTTTCAGCAAACCAAATTGGATTCCATTTCCAATTCGGGTTAAATAAAAAGTTTAGTGGTCACAATCAAATGGAGTATGTAACAAAAAGGGAAGTAACTCTGTACGTCCTCCGTATAATGCAACCACAGATTGAACTTTTGGGCGCTGGATCCTTGAAATCACTAGGCAAAATTAAATGAAATCATACACCATCTTTATCATAAAGTGCAGTCTATGGTAAGCGAATTGGAAGAAACGCTTTTTTCCAGGAAAACATTTTTATCGGCTTTTAAATTTTGTAACTTAAAGCGGAAGTGAGCAAAATACTTGCTCATTTCAAATCAAAATTTGTTTTAAACGGGTTCTTTACCCATAGCTTTACTCATTTTGAATCCAAAATTACCAGATTTTTCTAATCATTTGATGATTCAGACGATTTTCAAAAACTTCGAAAAACTTTGGAAAAATACAGATTTTTGCAGGTGCAATTTAACTGTTTAAGAACCAATTTTAGCTCACCTGAGCGCGAAGTGCTCAAGGTGAGGTATTGTGAACGGTCTTTGTCCGTCGTCCGGCGTCAACTTTTGCTTTAAACGACTTCTTCTCCAAAACTGCTGAACGGATTTCGAAATAATTTCACAGAAATGTTTCTTGGGGGACTCTCTATCAAAATTGCTCAAATGGTTCTGCTCCGCTGAACAATATGGTCGCCAGAGCTAAAAGTAGAAAAACTTTTAAACGACTTCTCCTCGAAAACTGCTGGGTCGATATTGAAATAATTTCACAGAAATGTTCCTCAGGAGACCCTCTACCAAAATTGCTCTAAAGGTTCCGCTCCGCTGAACAATATGGCCGCCAGAGCTAAAAATAGAAAAAAAACTTTAAACGACTTCTTCTCAAAAACTACTGGGCCGATTTTGAAATAATTTCACAGAAATGTTTCTCAGGAGACCCTTTACCAAAATTGCTCAAACGGTTTTGTTTCGCTGAACAATATGGCCGCCAGAGCTAAAAATAGAAAAAAAACTTTAAACGACTTCTACTCCAAAATTGCTGGGCCGATTTTGAAATAATTTCACAGAAATGTTCCTTAGGAGACCCTCTACCAAAATTGCTCAAACGGTTCCGCTCCGCTGAACAATATGGCCACCAGAGCTAAAAATAGAAAAAAAGCTTTAAACATCATCGTCTCTGAAGCCAATGGCTTGATTTCAAAAAAATTCACAGAAATGTTTTACTCATGGTGTTACGCAGAAGGTTTTACACTCGGTCGACACGGGTGTAGAGCCTTATGCGTCGCCAGGACGGCGGAGGATGACTTCCGGTTAAAGGGTTATCTACCAGTGTATTACACTAACAAGGAAACTCTAACAACGTTAGAATTTTTGAAGTTTATATATAATGTAAATTCTATATACAACAATACGATTTACAACTGTCACAATTACAATAATATACAACACATATCAGTTCATGTCGCTGGCCCAAGTAAGGTGTTTGTTTCAAATCTGTAATCGATTTGCGTACAATACGCAAAAAGATTACCGTCTGACGTCAACACCGTACTCGGCTCAGCGCCATGAACTAAAGAAAAACACAAAGAACAAAACAAACGTTAGTTTGAGCTCATACAAAAAAAAAAGGCCTTATGTTGGTAGACTTCACTTTGTCGTTCCCTGGATCATGTCATGGGCCAGTCCATATATCATGAGGAACACCAACTTATATTAACACGTGCACGCTTATATACTGGTCGCTTCCTGGATCGTACCAGGGACCAGTCTAAATATAATATGACACACTTTAGTGGACGAACACTGTCCCACTTTCACCTCCGCAGTAATTACATCGATTTCGCCAATATTTTGTGCTTCCCGCCTCTGCTAGGAAAACATGCACAAGGGCGTTGTAACTGCTCTACCCGGGTTGGTATTAACCTGGAGACGTATATCGAATCTCCAGGTGAGACGTGGCTCTAAGCCCTAACAGCTGACTGCCGGACTTGATGTGCCTAAAAATAACGAACTTACACTTAATACATTGTAACTACATAATAACAATACGTAAGACTTGGGCCTGTCTTGGAAATACCATACAACGCCCTCGGCGAATGCCGAGCATAACGTGCACACGCCAGCCGTGTCACTAGACACGACTCGCGCTCACGATGTAAAGCCAAAATTGTGCTTACCACTTCCGCCAATGAAGAAACGTAGATCCTACCACGCATGTGCGTCGAAGGATCTGACGTCAAACATTGTCAAGAAGTATACTGACGTCAACAGGCATTACCATGACATATCCCACATAAAACATGAATAATCTAGACAATGACCTATTTACATTAAATTGATTGACCAAAATCTAACTAGCATATGTATTAATTCATTTCCTTAAACTAAGCGTAATACCATCTGCCATAGAATATAATAACTGAATAAGCGTTTCTAACACATTTGGGATCATAACGTTTGAACTGACATCATGACGCCAATGATGTTATACCATATGACGTCATCTAGTGAAGGCAAATCAAACGCATGACAACCAAATGTTACCATTATAACTTATGGAAAAACCCTTAATGCGGTGCATGCTATGGCGTCAATTGACGTCACAAGTATATAAATTAGTTCCATTACAAATCAATCTACTTCTATAAGCCATGTATACGTGAAACTAATATAAAAAGTGCTGACGTCGCAATAACATGATGCAACTGACGTCACATGAATAACATGAATGCAACTGACGTCACTGGACGTCAAATAGACGCACACCATTGCAACCAACATCAGTGATATAAACTATTTCCGTAGTTTACAAAACTTCCTAATATATAAATATTATGCGCAGCATGCTTACTAACAAAATCAGTCGACACATGCGCAGCCTGATCACTGCCAACAAAATCAAATCAGTCGACACATATAATCATACCATATCAATCAGAAGTCACATTTTTCATTCTTAGCCAAACTATTCTAAATAAATATAATAAAATCTTACCCTTCTAGGTCTTAACACAGAATCTGGGCACACAACAATATAACATCCATCAAGAATTAAACAGCCACGTCTAACTTTTCAATAAAAGATAGGCGTATAAATACTATGCGTCTCACTTTTAAATCATGGGACTCGAATCTAAGCGTACAGGTACTCACATTAAAATCATGCAACACGCTGTCCACAATCAAAAGACTCGTGCAGGTATTCACCTTAAAATCATGCAATACGCTGTCCACGAGAGGTATTCACAAACAACCCATGCATAACGTAGCCACAATTTCCGTAAATGTTTTATTACCACAGTTGCCCTAAAAACTGTAGCCCTACTGATTGAAAGGATTAAAACAATTTCGACGACATAGTCGACGATCGGATCCATTTCGTAACATAGGTTTCCCCTTAGGGAGAAAAAAACATAACAATGTTTCTTTTCTGAAATAGTACGAAATGCGATCGAATCGTAGGCTATGTCAAAACTGGAAAACTAGCTATATACACAACAACGGTGCGATGCATAACGTGGCCAAACTATCTACTAAGGTAGTCCGCCCCCAAATTATCTTGGCCGCGGATAGCAACGATCCTGAATCTGTATGGCTGTAATTTCATGGCCCAACGCATGATTCGGGGATTGAGCACCTTAGCTGTCTGCATATAGGACAAAGGTTTGTGGTCGGTTTCAAGTAGGAACTCCGCCCCATACAGGTACTTACGAAATTTCTCAACACCCCAGATTATACCCAAACATTCCTTTTCAATTACAGAGTAGTTCCTTTCCCGAGGTAACAATTTCTTGCTAGCATAAGCAATCGGCAAACGACCTTCGCCTTCGAATTCCTGAAGCAAAATAGCTCCAAGACCAACGTCTGAAGCGTCTGTTCGGAGTACAAACGGGTTACCTTCTTGAAAAACAGGTAAGCGAAGAATTGGACTAGACGTGAGCCTACTCTTCAGAGTTTGAAATGCCCTTTCATGCTGATCTTGCCAATCTTTGATAGAATTAGGTCTATCCCGTTTAGTTAAATCAGTCAGAGGAGAAGCTATGGATGAGAAATTTGGGATAAAACGTCGATAACACCCAGCTAACCCAGAAAAGATTTAATTTGCCTTTTCGTACATGGACGAGGAGCATCTCTGATAGCCTGTATCTTGTCCTCTTGCGGTCGTACCGTCTGTCCGACGATATTGTGACCAAGGCACTCGATACTGCCATATCCGATCATGCATTTAGATGGTTTTGCCGTCAATTTGGCCGACCTGAGCCGATCTAACACTTGACGTAATGACGTCACATGATCTTTCCATGTTTCAGTAAATATCCACATGTCATCAACAAAGCTGTCAACATTTGGGAGATTGGACAATATGATTCTCATTAACCTACAAAACGAGGCTCCCGAATTGACCAAACCGAAGGGCGTAGTTTTAAACTGGAATAAACCCTTAGGCGTTTCAAATGCTGTCAAAGGTTTAGACCTTTCAGTAAGACTGACTTGCCAATAACCCTTACTCAGGTCCATCTTTGTAAAGAATCTATGTCCCGACATTTTATTGATAACCTCCTCCATATTTGGCATAGGTTCTGCATCGAATTCCGTCACTTTGTTAAGCTTCCGGAAGTCGATATAGAATCTAACTGATCCGTCTTTCTTCGGAACCAGGACAACAGGAGATGAATACGGTGAAATCGACGGCTCGATTACCCCTAAATCTAACATATCCTGTATCTCCGTCTCCATGACGTTACGCGTCTTATATGGGATAGAATAACCTTTCGTCCGTATGGGTTCTGACGTGAGTAGTTTGATATCGTGCTGTATTTGATCAGTTCGACCGGGTAAACTTGATAGTACATCCGGGTACTGTTTAATCAACGCTTCAACCTCCATACGTTGTTCTGACGTTAACGTATCTGAAATACTGACGTCATTATAAGTTTCCGGTTCCTTAGCTGTCGGAAAAGCACAATCATCAAGAGAAAATTCATCACTACCATCGTCATCAACCGACTCCGTAGCCTCAGTCGACAATAAACAATGTGACGGCACAGTACGACGTTCGAAATACTGTTTCAGCATATTAGCATGATATGTACTCACGACACCATTGACGTCGATTTTATAGTCCATTCTATTCACCACCTCTACTACTTCATATGGACCCTTCCACTGCAATAACAGTTTATTACTGTCAGTTGGCAGTAATAACAGTACTTTATCTCCCACGTTAAATTTACGCGACCTAGCGCGTTTGTCATAATAAGCCTTTTGCTTTAGTTCTACTTTCCGTAAATTATCATGTGCTAACTTACACGTCTGCTCTAACCGTTCTCTCAACTCAATTACGTACTGGTACGTAGACAGAACCTGCTCATCCTGTACCTCTTCAGACCATAATTCACGTAATATTGCCATAGGGCCCTTAACGTTACGTCCGTATAACAATTCGAACGGAGAAAACCCTAATGACTCCTGCGGAACCTCCCTTATTGCAAACAGTAGTGCTGGGAGATATTTATCCCAGTCTTTTGGACGTTCTGCGCACATCCTACGTAGCAGTTGCTTCAACGTCGCTTGAAAACTCTCTACAAGACCGTTACAGATAGGATGATACGGCGTCGTGGTTAACTGCTGGAGTGATAACAGCCTGCTTACTTCTTTCATAACTTCAGCAGTAAACTGACTTCCGCAATCTGTTAACATTTCATCAGGTATGCCAACTCTACTAAACATCTCAACGAACGCTTCGGCTACGCGTTCCGTCTCAATGCCGGGTAACGCTACCGCCTCGGGATATCTCGTCGCATAGTCTATCATTGTTAAAATATAGCGGGATTTCCTGTCAGAACGAGGTTCTATCGGTCCAACTATATCAACAGCGACTCGTTTAAATGGTGTGTCAATCTGTGGCAACTTTCCTAAAGGTACCTTAGTGACACGACCTTTTTGAATAGTCCTTTGACATATGTCACAAGATTTACAAAACCTTGCCACATCACCACAAACTCCAGGCCATAAGAACTCAGTTAACACTCTATCCATAGTTTTCTTAATGCCCAAATGACCTGACATCAAGGTTTCGTGCGCCAATCTTAACACCTTTTCACGAAAACCTTCAGGGATAATAAGTTGCAAAGTGACCTTGTTTCCCTTAGTAAACTGCCTATACAATAAATCTTTCTTTCGGATAAACTTAGTTTCACCCCGGTTCAATCCACGACTAATAGTCACATTCCCAGATTCCACTCTTTGCCTTATGCCATTCAATTTCGGGTCAACAACTTGGGCCTGCCTCAACGCCTCCTTATCACTAGCAATAATTTGATCAGGAACTTTAAGTTTCTTATAGACCTCTTCACCTTGCTTAGCTTGTGACCTAGTCACTGCCGCCATTGCAAAATGGGACATATCGGGAAGTTTTGACCCGTCAATATTTCCAATAACCAGGTCATACAATGTATCTTCCATGCACAATGCCTCAGTTTTTCCTGTGAAAAATGGACAATCTATGTCAACCATTGCTAAGGGATACCTTTGGGTAGATTCATCAATCAAAGTTACATCAGATTCTCTACCAAGTAATTGATCATTAGAAACCAAGTTTCTACGAACAACACACCCAGTACAACCTGTGTCCCTTAAAACTACAACAGTCTTACCATTAACCGTACCCTGCGCTGATGGTAATCGCGACCTTAAAAAGTAACAGACACCTTCCCTATCCACGTTATCATTGATTAGTGGACTTTCTTCCTTACTCTTATAGAGACCTTCAATTTCATGAGTCCTATTCATTGTAGTTTTACAAAAGCTCATTTGATGTCCGCCACCCCGACCACGTCCGCGGGAATAACCCCGACCACGGCCACGATCTGAATTACTACCCTTCGTCTGCACAGTATCGCTCTTACTCTGTGATTTTAGTGTTTCATCTTTCGGTGCATAACTACTCCCCTTATTTCCACTATATCCGCTTGCACTTGCAACCACCTCCGCACTATATGCTTGCTTCCTATCGGGATTCTTAAAACATTTATATGTTAAATGTCCCTTACCACAAATACTACATTTTATCTCTGGCTTCGCACTCGGCTTATTATCAGATCTACTCTGAGTTACGCCCTTACTATCACGCTGCCCCTTATTTACACAAGCGTAGACACCGCCACGTGCTTCTGCAAATAAATCTGCTTCCCTAGCCATCTCACCTAGATTCGTGAATGTTTTCGGTTTCAAATGAACATATAGTTCTTTACTACAAGATTCTAAAAACTGATCTCTAGCGAAAAAATCGCAAACAGCTTCGTAAGACTGGTCTACTTTCGCCATTTTCAACCATTTATTAAGATACGACCTAAGTCTACTACTAAACTGAATAAACGTTTCGGACTTTTCAGGCCTATCATAGCGAAATTTCTTCCTAAAACCGCGTTCAGTCATATCGAAATTCTTTAACAACGCATCTTTCAACTTGTCATAATCCGCTGCATCATCTACTGACAATCTATCGTAAACATCAAGCGCGCGACCTTTAAGTAATGCGCTTAAATATGCAGCCCAAACATTAATATCCCATTTGCTCGCCGTCGCGTATTTCTCAAACCTTGATAAGTAACTATCCATTTTGTCCTTACTTTCATCAAAATACGGTAACTTGGGATCTCGCGCATGCGCTAACTTTTCAGCCTTCTGTTTTTCTAATTCAACTCTAAACGTTACCTTCTGCAAATCTATCTGATTCTTCAACTCGCGTTGCTGCAATTCAAAACTATACTTCAACTTTTCTAACTCAACTTCGCTCGACAACTTCGCTTCCTTATCGCTTTCGACTTGAGACAACTTAGCTTCCCTATCTTTCTCGGCTTGCCGCTCTATGCTTTCAATTCGCGCCATCTAGATTTCCCTATCCGCCGCAATCTTAGCTAGTTCTACTTCCCTATCTTTCTCGGCTTGCACAATCCTCTCTTTCTCCGCCGCGATTCTCTCTTTCTCCGCAACGATCTTAGCTAACTCAATTTCCCTGTCTTTATCGGCCTGCGCAATCTTTTCTTTATCAAGCTCCCTTACCGCGTGCCTTTCTGCCCTCTCAGTCTCTTGCTGTTGCTTTACAAATTCCTGCAATGCCTGCCCCTCATAACCTAACTCCTTTCCCGTCTTAACTAACTGATCCATGACGCTTAACGTAATGCTCACGTTAACTTAACTGAAACCGACGTTCACTTATAGTCACACACGTTAACTAAAACGTTAACAAAAATAATAACAAACTATTCCAACTAAAACGTTGATTAATTAGTATACTCGCGATCTAGGGGTAGCCATTAAAGTTACGTTCATAACAGACCGGAAATGACGTCATAAACTGACGTTGACTTTGCCGAGAATTACTTTTCACTTTCAAATGACACAATTAGATGACGTAAATAACCCACATTACAATTACGTCCAACTTGATCTAGCGTATCGGATATACAAACGTAACGTATGTAACGCAACGTATTAACACTGACACGACAACTGTACGTCCTACATCGGTAAATCAAACTTAAGATTCCGCTATTAGGTTTAATTCATTGTAACGATATTATATAACGTTACGAGTGACCTATGTTACTAAATCAGGACATAAAATGGACCTCAGTAACGGTTACGACACAACGTACAAAACGTTTAAGTTAATAAACTAATAGATTGTCATGCAACAGCAGTGCCAAGGTACTCAAACGGACCTTAAAACTAAATATGTATCATCCGTGCCAAGACAATTCAGGTCTATATACCTCAGTTTCCCCACTCAGATATGCAACCTGTTACATTCTATCACATATTAATGCATGGGCTATCGCACTTCATCACGCAGGGAATAAGGATAGTTGACCTTAATTGAGTGTAGGTTACATTTACAAAGAATTTAGTGGCAAAATTGCTCCCCTAAAATTCACAGCCTTACGTCACCTTAGAAAAGAACTATCAGAAAGTCAATAATAATAATAATAATAAAAAAAATATCTGACAAAATTGTGCCTAGATTCTATATATGTTGTCAATGTCTTACACTGGCAGAAATCAAATCCCGTTACTTCATGACACCATGTTACGCAGAAGGTTTTACACTCGGTCGACCGAGTGTAAAACCTTCTGCGTAACATGGTGTCAGAAGTGGGAAATTCTAACGTTGTTAGAGTTTCCTTGTTAGTGTAATACACTGGTAGATAACCCATGTTACGCAGAAGGTTTTACACCCGGTCGACACGGGTGTAGAGCCTTATGCGTCGCCAGGACGGCGGAGGGTGACTTCCGGTTAAAGGGTTATCTACCAGTGTATTACACTAACAAGGAAACTCTAACAACGTTAGAATTTTTGAAGTTTATATATAATGTAAATTCTATATACAACAATACGATTTACAACTGTCACAATTACAATAATATACAACACATATCAGTTCATGTCGCTGGCCCAAGTAAGGTGTTTGTTTCAAATCTGTAATCGATTTGCGTACAATACGCAAATAGATTACCGTCTGACGTCAACACCGTACTCGGCTCAGCGCCATGAACTAAAGAAAAATACAAAGAACAAAACAAACATTAGTTTGAGCTCATACAAAAAAAAAGGCCTTATGTTGGTAGACTTCACTTTGTCGTTCCCTGGATCATGTCATGGGCCAGTCCATATATCATGAGGAACACCAACTTATATTACCATGTGCACGCTTATATACTGGTCGCTTCCTGGATCGTACCAGGGACCAGTCTAAATATAATATGACACACTTTAGTGGACGAACACTGTCCCACTTTCACCTCCGCAGTAATTACATCGATTTCGCCAATATTTTGTGCTTCCCGCCTCTGCTAGGAAAACATGCACAAGGGCGTTGTAACTGCTCTACCCGGGTTGGTATTAACCTGGAGACGTATATCGAATCTCCAGGTGAGACGTGGCTCTAAGCCCTAACAGCTGACTGCCGGACTTGATGTGCCTAAAGATAACGAACTTACACTTAATACATTGTAACTACATAATAACAATACGTAAGACTTGGGCCTGTCTTGGAAATACCATACAACGCCCTCGGCGAATGCCGAGCATAACGTGCACACGCCAGCCGTGTCACTAGACACGACTCGCGCTCACGATGTAAAGCCAAAATTGTGCTTACCACTTCCGCCAATGAAGAAACGTAGATCCTACCACGCATGTGCGTCGAAGGATCTGACGTCAAACATTGTCAAGAAGTATACTGACGTCAACAGGCATTACCATGACATATCCCACATAAAACATGAATAATCTAGACAATGACCTATTTACATTAAATTGATTGACCAAAATCTAACTCGCATATATATTAATTAATTTCCTTAAACTAAGCGTAATACCATCTGCCATAGAATATAATAACTGAATAAGCGTTTCTAACACATTTGGGATCATAACGTTTGATCTGACATCATGACGCCAATGATGTTATACCATATGACGTCATCTAGTGAAGGCAAATCAAACGCATGACGACCAAATGTTACCATTATAACTTATGGAAAAAACCCTTAATGCGGTGCATGCTATGGCGTCAATTGACGTCACAAGTATATAAATTAGTTCCATTACAAATCAATCTACTTCTATAAGCCACGTATACGTGAAACTAATATAAAAAGTGCTGACGTCGCAATAACATGATGCAACTGACGTCACATGAATAACATGAATGCAACTGACGTCACTGGACGTCAAATAGACGCACACCATTGCAACCAACATCAGTGATATAAACTATTTCCGTAGTTTACAAAACTTCCTAATATATAAATATTATGCGCAGCATGCTTACTAACAAAATCAGTCGACACATGCGCAGCCTGATCACTGCCAACAAAATCAAATCAGTCGACACATATAATCATACCATATCAATCAGAAGTCACATTTTTCATTCTTAGCCAAACTATTCTAAATAAATATAATAAAATCTTACCCTTCTAGGTCTTAACACAGAATCTGGGCACACAACAATATAACATCCATCAAGAATTAAACAGCCACGTCTAACTTTTCAATAAAAGATAGGCGTATAAATACTATGCGTCTCACTTTTAAATCATGGGACTCGAATCTAAGCGTGCAGGTACTCACATTAAAATCATGCAACACGCTGTCCACAATCAAAAGACTCGTGCAGGTATTTGACTTAAAATCATGCAATACGCTGTCCACGAGAGGTATTCACAAACAACCCATGCATAACGTAGCCACAATTTCCGTAAATGTTTTATTACCACAGTTGCCCTAAAAACTGTAGCCCTACTGATTGAAAGGATTAAAACAATTTCGACGACATAGTCGACGATCGGATCCATTTCGTAACACATGGCCCTGAACAAAAATTGCTAAAACGGTTCCACTCTGCTGAACAAAATGGCCACCAGAGCTAAAAATAGTAATAAATCTTAGAATGACACAGACGGCACAGTTATGATCCACTCATCATGAAACTTTGTCTGAATATATATCTAAATGAAATCTAGACCATCTTTGAAACTGTGTCATGTGGGATCAAAAACAAGGTCACTGGGTCAAATCTTAGAAAAACCTTGTGCACACTCTAGAGGGCACAGTTATGATCCAATCTTCATGAAACTTTGTCAGAATGTTTATTTATATAAAATCTAGGCCAAATTTGAATCTGAGTCTTGTGGGGTAAAAACCTAGGTCACTAGGTCAAATTTTAGAAAAACCTTGTGTACACTCTAGAGGGCACAGTTATGATCCAATCTACGTCAAACATTGTCAGAATGTTTATTTTCATGAAATCTATACCAGATTTGAAACTGGGCCATGTCAGGTCAAAAACTAGGTCACTAGGTCAGTTCTTAGAAAACAGTGTGAAGGCTTTAGAGGACACAGTTTTGTTCTAATCTTCATGAGACTTTGTCAGAATGTTTGTCTCCAACAAATCTGGACCAATGGTGCAACTTGGTCATGTTGGGTCAAAAAGTAGGTCACTAGGTTAAACCTTAGAAAAACATTGTGTACACTCTAGAGGGCACAGTTTTGATAACTTTGTCAGAATGTTCATATCCAAGAAATCTAGACCAGGTTTGAAAGTGGGTCGTGTGGGGTCAAAATCTAGGTCAATAGGTTAAATCTTATAAAAAAAAAAACCTAGGTACACAATAAAGGTTTCATTTTCCATTTAATCTTTGTGAAACTCTGTCTGTCAGTCATATGGCTGTCTCTGAGGTAAGTTCATAGGATACTCAGGTGAGCGATCTAGGGCCATCATGGCCCTCTTGTTTAAAAGTTTTATACCGTTTTCCAGTTGGTCAGATCATGCTGAACTCAAGTGCAGTAAAATCGTATTGATAATTTATTTTTTGCCACTGTGAGACAGAATTTTGTGATTTTTGCCTTTTTGACAAAAATCTTCATATTTTTTTCGAAGAATTGCTCTGTGACAGGAAAATGCTGCAGAACTTATGGCCACGTTTAGACAAATCCCAGTATTAAGTTAAAAGTAAAATATCATTACATTTAATGAGGCAAAACAAGAAACTGAATATATGCGTTTGTTTTGCTGTTGAGTATATGATGACACTTAAAAATCTTCTTCCCTAGATCGACAGGGCCTATTGCTTTGAGACTTTGTATAGCATCTTAGACTCTAGTACTATAAAAAGTATAGAAATGATGACCTTGGATTTATCTTGATCTATTTTACGGCAAGGTCGTTTTTTCTGTAAGGATTTTGAATGGGAAAAGCTGAAAAAGTGCATTTTCCGTTGCTATGAGACTCTATGATATGGAAATGCCGTTGACAAGCATAAAATCTCAGATGCATTGACATTAGATCATATTGTACATTTTGCCTTAGAGTAACTTAGCCTAGAGTACTGAGGCTGAATGGACTCAGGTGAGCTACAGGACCAATGGTCCTCTTGTTTTAACAATAAAGTTCTTTTGCAAATGCGCAAGAACTTTGCGCAAATGCTGACTGTTCTGTATCTGTATAACTGGGCTTTTTGTTAACTGTATACCGTGTAATGTTGTTCCATCCTGTCTACTGGTAACTACTTACATGTGCTTTTTAATGCGACACAGTTTTGCGCGAGCGCCAAATCAATTTCACAGTAGACAGTGCATAGTAAACACAAGGCGGATAACAAGTGACTTATATCAGGTAAAACGGGTTAGAGAAAGATCATAAGTCGCGTGATTCCCCGTCGTGATTTTTTAAGTGCAGTTCTCGTCTTTTTTTTTTTTTTTTTTCTAATTTCCTAGTGGGTACTTAATACAAATGCAGCATTTCATCAAGGTTTGAATTCGCCCATCAAAAGCATTATGATTTCAATTTAAAGCTGAATAGTGCTTGCGTCAGCATTTTAACTTCCAGGAGAATGGACACACTGTTAGTGGAAACAACATTGCTGTTTTTACTTTCACATCCCTTCTCATTGGGAGTCAACTCTTGAAGGAAAGAATTTGCTCGTGTAGGAGCAAATTCTTCCCTTTAAGAGTAGACCCCATTTACGAGGGCTTTGTTATCAAGGGAAGCAAACAAAAAGTCACGAAAGTTGTCCCCTTTTGTAAAAATGATGGATAAAAAGCAGATGTGTACCCATACACCTTCAGAAAACCTCTGCTGATGTTTTCCGAAAACTGCTAGGAAAAGTAGAAGATTGTGTCAAGGAAGTCACTGAAGTTGTTTATATTGAAAACAAAATGGCGGAAAACATGGTGGTTGACCATTACGCCTTAAGGAAATGTCTCTGGAAGAAGGGAGACAAAACAGTCAGATTACTGTGACCTACATTGGAAACATATCCATAAACCTTGAAGCGTTCACAATGTCCAGTTTATCTACCCTACCATGTTGGTAGAAATAAATAGAACCGTATCTACACCGTCCGGTGATACTGATAATGAAATTATTTACCTTAAAGTTAATCTACTGACCTTATAGGCAAACATTTGAAATACGTGTACATGTGTTTGGAATAAGTTTTAAAATGGGTGGAAATATTTCTTTTCCAATAATTCCAATACCAAAGGAAAGGATATTTGTAGTCACAGGGGCAAATACAGGTTATTTCTTTAATCAATTTACTAGCACCCATAAAAGGAATCTCATCGACCGGATAGTCCAAAATCTGACACTGCAGCCTGTTTGGATTAAACATCGGAATTTCTGAAAAGAAAATGAAATATCCTGGCAAAGATACCTATGGGCATAGCTGTTTACTTGTAACTTTCCTGGATTATTGTACATGTTGCAGTTGCTTCTCATTTTCATATCGTTTTAAAATCTGCATTCTTATGATGAATTAATGATTGACGGAACAATAAATTAGCCGCGACTGGACCAAACGATGGTGAGGATAAAATGAGCCGCGACAAGACGAAACCAACATAGTGGCATGGTGCGCCCAACGAAGACTCTGATTAGCCTGGGCATCCGCCCAGTCTGACTAGAGTCTTCGCTGTGCGCTCAAATGGTAGCTAAAGGTCTAAGCTACCTCCATGCCGACAGCCAAGACTCTGAACAGATTGGGCTGATGGCCAGGCTAATCAGACTTCGCTGGGTGCACCATGCCACTTTGTTGGTTTTGTCGTGTCGCGGCTCATTTTATCAATTTATATGGAAGGTAAAGAAGAATCCACGAGCTTGACTGCGTTCGTATTTACGACCTCTAAGGAGAATTACATAGGATCTGTAATGTAAAGCGAGCTGACAGACCCCCTCGTCAGACTAAAATATGTCAAGGTAAGGTCAGAAAGCTTAACCAGCATAGATCTTGCTATAAACCCTGATAAAGACATTTACTTCTATTCGATTGCTGTATGTTATCAATGGTTCTGTTAACTCAAATGACTCCAAATCCAGAAGTTATACAAACATAATCTAAATTGGCTTGAGCTGTGGGACAATAGCTAAGTTGCGACACCAGATGAATATTTTAAATCATTACTTAAACCCCCATTCCACTGAACTGCTGCGCTTCAGAATTTTGGAAATAACGCCATGAATCGTAGCAGAAGCTGCAGGAGCGCAGCAGAAGCTTCTAAGTCGCAGTGAAAGCGTATCTGAAGCGGCATGATCGCCAAGTCACGGCGCTTGTTTTGACCTTGCTCAAAATTTACGTAGCGGAATCGCCGTGGACACAAAGTGCAACGAAAGCGTAGTAACAGCGCAGCACGAAATTCATCAACGCAGCAGTATCGAGGCAGCAGCGCAAGCAACGCAGCACCAGCGCAGTGAAATCGCGCTGACAGCACCTTGGAGATTCGTCCACGACCCAGCTATTAAAAGGATGACGCTTTGACTGCGCTCATGGCGATCATGGCGCTTCTTCAAACTTATCGAAATCACCGCAGAAGCGTTGGCATTTGCCAAAACTTGGGACTTGTGCGGCTTCCAGTACGCTGCCAGTACACTTCTGCCGCGATTTAGCTGCGCTTCTGCCACGCTTAACGGACTTCATAGGCGCTTCTAAAACGCTATCACTACGGCAAAGGATTTCAAGCTACGCTTGATCTACGCTTATTACGATGCATTTGCGATCGTTCTGAAGATATGACCTAATTGCCGGAGCTGCGCTCATGCTGCGCTTGTGTTGCGCTTTGTAACCGCTTCTATGTAAATTGGCGGAGAATCGGGGATCAGCAGCAGTTGACCATCAGCCTTCAAACAATATTGATAATGTATTAGTTCCAGTGGCTAGCTGGCAATCATGAACTATTGACTTTATACATCTGGTCTAGTTCTTGCTGCTCAGGCTCAACTGGCGCGTCTGCTCTGCGCTCTGAATGGCGCGGCTCTTGCTCTGTTTAGAGAGCAGGAGCCTGGGAAACAGGAGTTGGGATACCCTCTCCTGCGGTACAGGCTGCGAGAAAACAGTCTCCTGACCAGGCCTGGGCGTGGATTTCGCCTTCAGCTTTTGACGGGGGGGGGGGGGAGGGGGGCATCTTGAATGAAATGTGAGAATCGAGTTCTGAAACGTTTTGAGCGTGAGCAAATAATGACGGTCGCTGTGGAAAGCGGCGTTTTCATGCCCAGATCGCCATAACATAAGAGCAGAGGGAATGCAGATAAAGCGCTATTCATAAATTATAGAGTCGCAGCGGAAGCGGCAAGAGCGCCACGAGAGCGTATATAGCGCAATGGGAGCAAAAAGAGCAGAAGCGTAGCTTTGTCGTCGACGAATCTCCAAGGCGCTGTCAGCGCGATTCCACTGCGCGGGTGCTGCGTTGCTTGCGCTGCTGCCTCGATACTGCTGCGTTGATGAATTTCGTTCTGCGCTGTTACTACGCTTTCGTTGCGCTTTGTGTCCACGGCGATTCCGCTATGTAAATTTTGAGCAATGTCAAAACAAGCGCCGTGACTTGGCGATCATGCCGCTTCAGATACGCTTTCACTGCGACCTAGAAGCTTCTGCTGCGCTGCTGCAGCTTCTGCTACGATTCATGGCGTTATATCCAAAATTTGGAAGCGCAGCGGAAGCGCCGTCCAGTGGAATGGGGGTTTAAGCTTCTGCTACGCTCTTTCTCATGGCGCTCTTCCCGCTTCCACTGCGACTCTACCATTTATCAATAGCGCAACCACGACGCTTCCGCTGCGCTCTTGGCGCTTTATCTCCTTTTCCTCTGCTCTTATGGCGATCTTGGCATGAAAACGCCGCGTTTCAACGGCGATCTTCATTATTGCTCGCGCTCAAAACGTTTCAGAACTCGATTCTCACGTTTTATTCAAGATGCCACCCCCGTCAAAAGCAGAAGGCGAAATCCACACCCAGACCTGGTTAGGAGATTATTTTCACGCAGCCTGTACCGCAGGAGAGGGCATCCCAACTCCTGCTCCCAGGCCCTTCCTCTCTAAACTGAGCCAGACACACGCCCTTCAGAACGCCGAGCAGAGACCCCAGATAAGCCTGAACAGCAAGAAGAACGAGACGAGCTGTATGGAGTCACTAGGTCATGATTACCTTGCCAGCTGGTTCATAGCCACAGGAATTGTTATATTTTAATCTTGTTTGAAGGCTGGTGGCTAACTTCTACTGAACCCCGATTCTCCGTCGATTTACATAGAAGCGGTTACAAAGCGCAACACAAGCGCGGCACTTAGGTCGTAGCACGATCGCAAATGCACCGTAATAAGTGAAGATCAAGCGTAGCTTGAAATCCTTTGCCTTAGTGGCAGCGTATTAAAAGCGCCTTTGAAGTCCGTTAGGTGTGACAGAAGCGCAGCTAAATCGCGGTAGCATCGTGACTAGCGTAGCGAGATCATATTAGAAGTGTACTGAGAGCGTACTGGAAGCGCACAAGTCCCGAGTCTTGGCAAATGCCTACGCTTCTGTGACGATTTCGAAAATTTTGAAGAAGCGCCATGCTCGCCATCAGCGCAGTCAAAGCGTCATCCAGTGGAATGGGGGTATTACTTACATGTACATGTATAGTAATACGTTTTAAAATTTGATACGGGCTTCTTTCTGCATATTACCAAGCCTATTTGATCCTGTTTAAATAAAATATAAAAGTTAGTTCCTTAAAGAGCAGAGAAAATATTCAAAAGGAGAGTATGGGCCAGACTGTACAGTTTCGAATACTAAATTCTCTTCAGTGACCCTGAATGAACTGGCAATGAAAGCCAGAGAAAAAAGCCGTTATGATATTCCGACTGGTAATGAGATTTGACCTAAAAAAAACAAATTATGAAATGACACATACGTGTCCAATTCTACTTGCAAACGAGCTAAGTAATGAAGCAATTTTTGCGTTTGTAAATACAATCCCTGGGGCAAAGACATGTCTCTCCCACTGGGTACACAATGTTGAATTAACACTGATTCAGTGTTGACTAAACTTTTTGTGCCTGATAGGACCACCGTTGCAATTTTGGCACGGGTGAATGGGTGACTTTGCGATTTCATGTCATTTTCAACAATATTTCAGTCGTATCAGGACGGTTGGAATAAGATAATGAAAGGCTTTGTGCAATGAAACCCCGTGTAAGTTTGAAAGGTTTCTGCCGCCAGGGGAATCGAACCCAGAACATCTAGATCAACAGGCCAACGCTGAACTCACTGAGCTACCGGGCTTCCTGTATTTCTGCCAAGTCAAGTGGTCCGGTTTAAAGAAAGAAAAGTATTTACAGGACGTTAGTCCAACAAGCTGAAAAGCAGATCATTGTTTTCACTAGGTTTTTGGATTAGGTAACTTCGTGAAAATAAATTATCAATATATTTATTTGTGCAGGCGTGCATTTT
The DNA here is from genome assembly GCA_963989385.1 of Ctena decussata. Taxonomy (NCBI): domain Eukaryota; kingdom Metazoa; phylum Mollusca; class Bivalvia; order Lucinida; family Lucinidae; genus Ctena; species Ctena decussata. The sequence goes on along the minus strand of OZ022502.1, from coordinate 66,430,197 downwards.
ATATGTAACAAGAAATATCTTTAAAAAAAAAGATATAAGACGAAGTGAAAGAAGACATATTTGAAACAAATATTTTTTTTTTGTTGAGATAAGAAATTGGCTGCAAGCAAGGTTTCAGAATACGTCCCGCAAAATTATCTGCACTCAATGTTTTTATACTATACGCCTTTAATAATTAAAATGTAAAAAAAGACCAAAATCTAATGGGGTATCTATGAGAAATTTTTACTGTGATTGAAAAAATTCCAAGTTCAAAACCCTGTCGCTATGTCATAATAACAAAATAAAAATTGGCTAAGTTCAAAATGCTGTAAATATGTCTGATATTATTATTGAATAGCAGTATCCTTATGTTGGGGTTATCCACTATGGCGAGAAACCAGACTGGTCCGTTAATTATTGACATTCTTCGGTATATTCCGATATGCTTCCGATGATACGGTACTGTATTTTACCCGGTTCAGTACAGCCGGGAGCGTAAATTTACCGGAACGGACCGGAATGGACTGAATTACCGGAACGGACACCGGAACGGACCCGTTTTCCCCTATCTTCAGTAGATATTTGTAATATTTTTATTAAATAACTCTTATTTGATATTAATACATATTCTGTATGCCATCTAGCGCAAATCAATTAGAGATATTAGTCAAAATACTCTTTGAGTATTTTGCGCCATGGGTAGGCCTCTTAATACCCCACGCATATGCGTTTCATTTTAAAATCATATAATCTTATACAAAAATCTGGTTATCTTTCTTCCAAGACTTGGAGCGAATGAAAAACACAAAAATTCCCGAATTTTTGTTCCATAGTATCATGACCAACATTTCAGCCATAGAAAATATGTAGAGCTATTGTGTTTCAGCTTTAAATTGAAACATTACAGTGGTCTAAATGTATAAAGGGAAACTTTGTATATCGATTGTACAGTTAGCACCATTATCAAGTTTCAATAAGCCGTCAAGTTATCTGACGGACAGACATTTGTTTCTAGCCTGGCCCCAGTCGAATCTGTATATTATTCTGGTGGTCAGATTCGCCTGGTAACTTTCAGAAGAGGCTCTGCAATTTGATACTCTTCTCACAAATTCTTGAGTTAATAATAGCACCATTACAAGTGCCATAAAGTGCCCATTAGACTAACAAAGATCTCAATCTCCATCACTCTAAAATCAATTAGTTTTGGTTTCTCCAAATAACCTCTCAACCGGTATATGAATTCTAAAAAGCATAGTTTAAAACCTGGAATGGAACGGATGTCATAATCTACGGTGAATTTGTTACAAGTTGCTCCAAGAGCGTGGGACAGTGGTTTTCTTACAGGAAGTAATGTCTTCCTCAGAGGGAGCAAATTCTTTCCTGTAAGAGACTAAGAGTGTCATTCCAAATCAATGGAAAAAGGCAGACAAGATCATTCCATTCCACTCCTTTCCATTCCACAATTAAAACCATGCCAAATTATATTGTTTAACAGTCGGCACATTAGGACAAACTGTCTTGAACCAATAACAGGCAATCAGCTGTATTGCATTGCTCATTCCAATTTAAATAAATTTTATCCTCACTAGTCATGATATGATTCATGGCAGACTATTTTTTAACAATCCGCTACATAGTAAATCTGATTAGTGCCAGTCCAATCATTGCACTGGCATCAAGTGTATAAAGGACATTTCTTAAAACATACTTGTATGCATTGAATCTTGACTGGTGCTGATCAGATCAAATATGTTTTTATATATTTGAATGTAAATGTATTACATGTAAAAAGCCAGTGTGTCTAACAATTCTTTAAAGACTTATTTTGCATTCTCTAGAGGTCTTTGCTGATTTAAATTATTTAAAATTCTTCGACCAACAGTTATCTAAGTGCAATGGAATCTTCATCAAAACACATTCTAATTTGAATAAATCAATTATATATATTGAATATTAAGGGAGCGGTTTCGTTAACATGCTAATGGATTGCACAATGCTCTTAAATCGGACGAAGCTGTTTCTGTGAACAGTGGAGACACAGATCAGACTGCTCTGGAAAAGTGTGGCCACCTTTTTGCTTTTACTTATTTTTTCTGTATTACTTATTATAAATACCCCCTCAGCTATAAAATGGACCAGTCCAAAATCAAAAGATAGAACTATCCATTACAGAAAATCAGTAGGTTCAGGGTTTATTGTATTTAGTTTCCTGTTCACAAAACCTACAGAGTTATAAAAACAAATTGCCACAGAACATTTGTTATATCAGATTGACCAGCTGTGTTTACGTCTTCAAATTGCTTCTTACATAAAATTCTGCCACTGCAGCATCATAAAGGGCTGGACAAAAGGTCAGTTAAGTTTGCTAACCAAGATTTAGGAAAAATCTCAAATGTAAGTGACCAGACCCTATGTTCCTTTGCAAGAGATATATTGAACATAGGGTCGGTAGCCAGACTAATTTGTTTCGCCAATAGTCCTTATCAGATATTGTCAAATCAAAATCAGGGATTGCAAGTTAAGATAATACACGTTAGTCATAGGTAGGGCCTTGAATTAATCTGCGCGTGTAGATTGTATCAAAATATCTCAAAAATCGGCTGGAAATATGAATAATAAGGTTCCGACCCGGTAATTAGGTCCGTTCCGGTAAATTTACGCACCGAGTACAGCCTTTGGAAGGAAATTACTACGAAAGACTTTTCGCACCATAGAATCTTTTTTTTTCTCAAGCCATCGGCATTTGCGTTTCTCGTGTTCTGCTTAACTCTATCAATCAATACAGCATTAAAGTGAAAAACATATTTAAAACTAAATGCAAAGTGCAAATAATAACGTTTTTAATGTAACTAAATCTTCTGACAGGTGAATAACAATTCCATGACATATGCGCTCTGCCATACAGAGATCAAGTCAAGTTTTGGCGGCAACGATGATTTTATTAGACTTCGTTTAATAAATGTTAAAAGCTTCAAAGATGCAAATTCATTTATTACTCTTACCAGAGGCCCTACAGCACAAAGCTTCATCGGACATAGCAATTGATAAAAGAAACATTTCATAATTCACTCTCAGATACGTTGCAATAAGGACGGAAGCGATCTGTATGTTGATTTAGAAAGCTGTAAAATGGTGTTCTTGAATTGTCAGTTAAGTTTTTTGCACAACTTTAACGGCAACAGCTACAGAATTCTGAGTCGGAGGCATTTTCACTGAAAATACGAGCATGATCTTGGCCGTACGTTATCATTTTAGGCTTGACAGGAAGCACGGCACCAGGTATAGTATCTTACGTATGCATATACACACATAGCCGTAATACAGTATGAATTACTGGGCGAGACTATTAAAGAGAAAAACATTTCTTAATTAGAATACAACGAAGTAGTTGACGAAGAAATGAATTTAGCGCATTAAAACTATTAAAAACATATTACGACTATAACATAGTAAACGGAGAATTAAAATATTAGGGAATAGATTATAGAGTTAAGAAATTTTACACTTTTCCATTTCATGAATTTCAGGTAGCGTCTCACTTATAATTCGAGAGGAGGTGCACGGCATACAATGTATAATTCGAGAGAGGGAGCACGGCATACCATGTATGCCATACTCCTCCTCTCGAATTATAAGTGAGATGACGTCATAGATCTGTTACCATAGCAACTACGGAAAAAACAACTGATGTGGATAGCACCTTGGCAGAATAAGTTTCGATGACGTCACAGACATCAATATGAACTCTTAGTTGCTTTGGAAACAGATATATGACGTCAGTGGTTCCGGAGCATGGCAAACAATGTATGCCATGCTCTGACCATTTTTTCAATAGCATTACAAACTGAAATACTTTCAACAGAAACCTCAGATTTTCTCAAACAAATAATTATTCTCAAGTCATTTAGTTCCGTGTTAGTGATGCCTTGGATGGCGAATCTCTTCCTCAAAGGAGTAGAACCATGGAGAGGTAATTATGAGGTGGTGGTGTTTATAACATACTAAAGGCATGAAGTGGCAAAATGGATAGCTATGATTTATTGTCTATTGCAAATTAGTGTGCGAAGTGGCCAAATGTATAGTATTACGGCGTTGCGTTGTTTTATTTTGCAGGTTTAGGGTATTGGATAACTATGATGTTAATGTTTCATTGCATGTTTAGTAAACGAAATTTCAAAATGGAGGTTTATGGCGTTGTTGTATATTGCAGACTTAGGTATGACATGAGAAAAGGATAGCTATGATGTCATTGTATATTGCCTGCTTAGTGTACGAACTGGCAAATTGGACAGTATTTAATGACGTTGTACATTGCAGGTTTAGAATACGACCTGACAAAATGGATAGCTATGATGTCATTGTATGTTGCATATTTAGTATACGAAGTTGCAAATTCGGTAATTATGATATTGTTGTATATTGCAGGTTTAGGGCACGACGTGACAAATGGATAGCTATTGCGCCATTGTATACATAGGGAACTTAATGCTTCAATATGGCGGAAAGTACCGATAGCGACTTACGGGTTTATCCGAGAGCTTACCTGTTCAAATAAAGTCGAGTGTTATATGCAATTACATAGGAATATAATATAAAATGTGAAATTAAATACATATATGATATTACGACAATTTTTTATAAGTTATGATCATAAACTTCAGTCTTTGTCCTTTAATAGGGTATAAAAATATACAAATTAACTTCATGTTTTGATACTTCCATCGGCTTTTGAAGTTTGAAGCTTCAGTCACATGAAATTATATAAGAATATTGTCGAAAATGCCTAAGAAGCTATGTTCAGCCTAAAATTTGAAAATGATCGGATTTTCTATAAAACTATTATAAGTTATCACCACTTAGAGAATTTTACAAGGTTTACAATGGTGTAATTCATTATAAAATAAGTATATTATAAGTTACTTCCATCGATCTCTAAACATACAGAAAGTCGCGTTTCGAAACAACCTCGCTCATAATAGTTTCAAATAGTTTAAGTCCAAATCCGCCTATATTGCTTAAAGGCTTACACCACATCGTTTCTTGGTATTCGTGTTTTGTTTATATGTATTTATATATGTGCTGTTATGATCTAACTAAGAAAGGAAGAATATTTATATTGTCTTATTAAAAAACGAAGAAGGAAAGAAAGAATAAACGAACGAACACAAGAAAGGAAAAAAGAGAAAGAAGTCACGTAACTCCTACACGTGACTATCAAAAATGAACAGACAGTTAATCGACTACTTGTAGTTTTAAAAAATCCCTTTATAAGCTAAAAAAAAACTTTGTAAACCAATCACATATTTTTTGGTAATGTTCGATCAGTCTATTAATTATTGATAATTGCTAATGTTTGTTCTAACATTTTTGATTGAAATTTATTTGAATGTGGTGGGGCGTTTTTATCAAAGAAACCGAAATATGTTCTGTGTATCCCAGGGTAGAATTTTAGAATCCATAGAATTGTATTTTTGACTGGCTGATTTGCTCATTCATAATCGGGAGACACGAAGATGCATACACTGTATTGCTTTTATAAGATATTACTGCCGAAAAATTAATGTAAGAAACTAAATCATGGTGAAGAATTTCTCGTAACCGTGGTAGTGTAAGGATTAATCGCTATGGGAAAAAAATTGCTATGAAACATTTTTCTTGCAAGGCTATAAAATATTTTTTATCCTTAACTTTATTAGTAATATTTCTGTTCATAATGCAAGTTTGTCAGTTTGAATTATGACTGTTCTAGTGAAGCTATCAAGGAATATTGAAAAATATTTTTTGTGCTATTTTTTTTTTATTATTTTTTTGCTAATATGAGTACTTACGATAATAAACCTGTGCATCTGCGGAAACTTATCAGCCTCTGAAATGATAAACTGATAAAACTGAACAGTGTCTGATCAGTTTGCGCAAGCTGATCGGAATTTGTTGACAATATACAGTACAATTAACATGCTTATAATTACACGAGGATTAATCGATTATCGATCATAAAATCCGATATTACCTCTTAACTGTTTCCGTAATTGTCAAACCGTTAAAGTTTGTTATAAAGTCATCATGATATGAACAAAAATAAATGGAAAAATATAAAGCTGCAATATTTAATGTATTTTGAATTAATTATATATGCAAACTGACTCAGACCAGCTTATGCACTTGCAAAAACACTGGGATGAGTTTATGATCAGTTAATAATTTGTCAATTTTAGTTTCATTTGAGTTTGTACATAACCTTACCCGTGTTTCTGCACAAACCAAACTGATCCGAATTCCTGTGCTCTGCGTTTAAAGGGTAGCTAAGACTCTAAGCTACCTCCATACTGATAGCGAAGCCTCTGATTAGATCAAGCAGATGCCAGGCTGATCTAAGACTTCGCTGGGCGTACGTGCACCTTTGTCGAGGCTCTTTTAATTGTTTGCTAAAGACATCAACAGAGTAATCTCTGCCGGTCGGAAAGTGTGAAAACACTGTTGGGCACACGTCTTGTCAAAACAATGCAATATCAAAATTAACACCTGCTAACGGCAATGAAGGTCAGAAGTGGATATTTAATCCGAACGTCTTTCTAAAGATTCTTTTTGAATAAAACTGTAATTTCAGTCGCGTCGCAACAAAATCAACGCCGTGCCATAGCGCCCTGCCAAGACTCAGATCAGCCTTGGCAGCCGTCCAGACTAATCAGTATCTTCGCTATGCGCTTACACGCCAGGCAATGGTCTAAGCTACCTCTATGCGGACAGCGAAGACCCAGATCAGATGGGCGAAAACACACGCTATTCTGAGTGTTCGCAGGGCGCACATGTCAATTGTTTTTTTCGTGGTACGGCTCATTTGTTTATTGAAAAACATAGAAAGTCTGACTAATCTTATTTTTTTATCTTTAATGTTTTAAATAGCGCAGCTTAGTTACATGCCGAAAGACACAATTTAAATAAAACTTTTAATCAGTATTGTCAAAACAGAAAATCAAGAGAAAAAGGTTATCATTCCTGTTGAGTAGTGTTTTTACGTCCCAGTAAAAAAATTTAGTCATGTCGAGATGTTGCCTCTGAATTTGTGGGACTATAAGTATTGCTCGGCCTGCGATAGATGACATCCAGGTCTAGCAGCTCTGTCGCAGAAGCACCAGGCAGCCAGTCTATTTCGCTAGCCCCGATGGGCGGGGCAAAAAAAAACTATGTGGGTGGATACTGGATAGATATCTGTATCCGGCTTAATCTAACCATAAAGATGAGACATACAAATGGATCGAAATATCACAATTTCTTTTATGTTTTTATTGTCAGAAACTAAACCAAACCGCTGTCAAAACTGACCAATAATCAGATTTATTTTCTCGCCAATTCTTATGAAATTTGACCAAAATATCAGAGAGAGGGGCAAAATATAGAGACTTATTTAAACGAAAAGGAGCAAGTGAAAAAGTAAATTGATTTGATCTGAGAAAAAGAAAATGAAAATCCACATTGTTAAAAATTAAAAAATGTTTCCATCCAGCTCATTCGTATTGTTATCTAAACACAGTGATGACAAAACCGGCTTCAGAGAAGTTCAACACCTGTACAGATCCTGGGATATTGACATATACTCTTTATTCCCCCTTTATCAGAGATTACAATTCGATTATTTAGAACAATTCAAAATATAAGTATACAGGTATACATGTGAATGAAGGAAATAAGTTTAGGTGTAGTTAAACAAAACAGAACTTTACATATGTACACATCGTAAGAGTTGAGCGTGAGAGTTCCAAGCGAGCACATGACGCTGTGCTCACGCTGCACTGACATCGATGCGACGTGATAGCGTCGCATCGGCGTCAGCATGACGCTATCCCGACGCCATGCACCCGCTGGGATATTTCATATTCTGCTGTTATTTCCTTAAACTATCACTTATGGAACACTTCTACTATCACTGCATTAACGCCGTTTCGACGCCATAAGTCGAAAACGACGCGAATGCACTGTCGCTCAGAGGACGCACACTTGCTGGCATTATCGTGCTCGTTCTTCTTTTTTTTTTACCTTCAAGGTCTGCCCTTGCCGAAACGAAACACAAGGAATACAGATGAAGGAAAATTTAGTGACTAATCTAAGCACTAGAGAATGGAACAATAAAGTATGACTGATTGTGCACAAGCTACATCTTTGTTCAGACTGTCATGGAAAAAAATCAGATTTTGATGCCATATTTTTTTCACCAGGTCACCAACAAATGCAAGTGACCTGGCAAGGAAATATGTATATTTGACATCCCTGGTATCAATAGAAATATTACTGGGCTAACCAAGTAATATGCAGAAAAAGGTTTCAAAATCCGAGTTTTGCAATGTGCAGCCAATTTCTGAGGTAACATGTTCTTTTATGTGGTTTGTGAATGCAACACGCTGCACAGAGTTATGTGAACAGGAAGTCACTAAATGCTTATAAAAATCTGAAGTTAGTGTCCCACACCATGCGCATTTTTCACTGTTTGCTTCGTTTGGGCTGGTTTTAGCCCAAATTCTTGCAACAAGAAATGCGGCCGCTAGGGTTTTACTATCTGTTGCTATTTCCCAAATAGGAGACATTTTTAGAACAGGATGTAGTGCGGTAAACCGCCTGAACTCATTGTCTTGATTTATGCGCTGTGACCAGGCACTTTCATGATACTGTCTTACATTTCGATTGATAATATTTCTCCAAACAATTTTCGAAGGAAATATTGAGAATCTCATATAGCTCTGAAGATAATTAGTCAGCTTATATTTCTCAACTGTTTTCAACATCTCAGGTATGTACCCTAGTTGATTTGTGCACCCTCTTAATATAAACAGTTGCAATCTTATATCGAAGATTCGTCTCGATAGTGTTTCTGGTGACATAGTACAAACCTTTTGCAAAAACATAAGTTTTCTGAGATCTACTCGAGCGCTAAGGGGCAGCCAACCAAGCATCCCCAGAGCTATATCAGTTCTTGTACGAGTCGGAAGCCTCTGAATACTTTTCGCAGCAAGGCGAAGAAACCGTTCTAATTTGTTCATATCAGTTATGGTCAAGCAATTCCATAATTCAGCTCCATACAAAAGAGTTGGCAGGCAGACTTTTTCAAAAATTGAAGCTAATAAGCATGGGTTTACAAGAGTTGTGTCTCTGTCAATGGAAAGGATGGAAAAAAGAGACGCACGTCCTTTTTGTATGCGAGCGTTTACTGCGTTGGAGCTTTTGAGGGTTTGATGTATCTCTATACCAACGTGAGATACAGACTCTGTTTGAATTAAGGAAGTGCTTCCAAAGTTTACAGAAACATTTGTAGGTGGACGTGTTTTAGAAAACACGACTAATTTGCATTTGTCCGTATTGTGTGTGAATCTCCATAAGTTTGAGTAGTCATTTGCTATGCAAAGTGCATTTTCTAAATCGTGTTTGGTTGGGCTTGCGAGTACCAAGTCATCAGCTAATGTTGGGTTTCCGGTTTTAAGAGTTCCTATTGTACAACCTGTATTTGATTCTTCTAACATACACAGAAGACTGTTGATATAAAGAAGGTAGTACCAAGCTGAGGTGACCCCACCCTGTCGAACCCCTTGCATGACTGGAAACAATCGTGACTTAACTCCGTTTACCAGAACATAACTCTGCATGCCTTGGTAGCTATTCATAATCACCCGCAAAGCTTTGCCTTTGATTCCAAAATCATACAATTTGGAAAAAAGACCGTTATGCCAGACAGTGTCAAATGCCTTTGATGCGTCTAGGAAAGCTACATAGCAATCGGAACCCAACTCAAGATTATGTGCAATAGATTCTTGTAAATTGAATGATACCGTTAATGATCCCAAATGCTTTTGATATGCATTTTGTTGCGCATTGGGAAAACCTTTATTGTTAGCGATCGACCAGGTTTGGAGTCGCGAAAGTAGAACTTTTTCAAATAGCTTGTAGATAGTAGATACCAATGTAATAGGCCTATAGCTTTCCGGTGCATCGCGGCGCTTGCCTGGTTTACAAACTGGAATGACTACTCCAACTTTAAACTTTTCAGGTATATATTCTACCTCAAGCATCTTATCAAACAGCATTTTGAGGGTCTGAAATAGCGCATGCCCACCGTAAATTATGTGCTCATTTACGATATCATCACATCCGGGAGACTTGCGCCGTTTCAGATCCTTCGCAGCATCAACAACACTCTGAACGTCAATTGGACTTGTGAGGTCATCGATCGCGCTATCTGATTCGCCTAAGACGTCTTTCATTTTCTGTTCGATGCATTGTTTGTGTGTATCATCATACTCACTTTTGTCACTCGGCGTAAAAATGCTAGCAAAATAATCTGCAAAGCATTCAGATATATCTTCAAGAGTTCTAATCGTTTGATCTGTAACTGATAGCGCAGTGACTGCAGACGATTTGGTTTTTCGGCGCTTGTTTACTAGCTGCCAGAAATATCTAATATCGCAATCGGCTGATGTCTCGAGATCAGAATAGTATTTCATCTCTATTGCGTAAATAGCGTCTTTCTGCGCTTTTCGGAATTTGCGCTTAGAAGCTTTGTATGATCTATAGAACACGTCGTCTTTGTTCCGTGATCTACCGTTTATAATCCAGTCAATACGTCGTTTTCTCTGTTCTAAGTGTGCCCCTTTGACCTCACTCGTCCAGTAGGGTTTCGAGTGTTTGTTAAAGTTGCTTATAGGTAGCGAGAGCTTAGCAGCTTTGTGAATAGATTTAACAATGTTCTCATAATACACATCTACATCTTGTGGTGTGCATGAGTCTGCTAATTCGAATAAATCTAGTTCTTGTTCTAACAGGAATCTATAGAGATTTAATTGTTCATCTGTACACTTATGCCATGCAATAAAAGGCTTTGTTTCGAAGCTGTGCAAAACTAATTTGCAGCTTAACGTTGTCATAAGCGGAATATGATCGGATACCTTACATATGTCGTTGTCTATTGCTGTGTGACGTAAGACCAAGTCACTTTCATACTCACTCATTATCACATAGTCGAGAGTCTTTTCGGTAGGTCTAAAAGTGTAATCTGCTTCTAAGGAAATTATTCTTGTGTATGTCTGTGCAAGAAATGAACGAAATTTCAACGATCTGACGTCCATAAGATAAGAAGCGTTTAAGTCACAATTAAAATCTCCTAAAAAGATTACTGTTCCTAGTTCAGAAAATGTATCATACAGATCTTGTAAATATTCGAAGAATTCAATATAGTCAGAGGAGCTATAATTCACAGCCTCTGAATTTGTAGGACTATAGGTATTGCTCGGCCTGCGATAGATGACATCCAGGTCTAGCAGCTCTGTCGCAGAAGCACCAGGCAGCCAGTCTATTTCGCGAGCCCCGATGGGCGGGGCAAAAAAAAAACTATGTGGGTGGATAGATATCTGTATCCGGCTTAATCTAACCATAAAGATGAGACATACAAATGGATCGAAATATCACAATTTCTTTTATGTTTTTATTGTCAGAAACTAAACCAAACCGCTGTCAAAACTGACCAATAATCAGATTTATTTTCTCGCCAATTCTTATGAAATTTGACCAAAATATCAGAGAGAGGGGCAAAATATAGAGACTTATTTAAACGAAAAGGAGCAAGTGAAAAAGTAAATTGATTTGATCTGAGAAAAAGAAAATGAAAATCCACATTGTTAAAAATTAAAAAATGTTTCCATCCAGCTCATTCGTATTGTTATCTAAACACAGTGATGACAAAACCGGCTTCAGAGAAGTTCAACACCTGTACAGATCCTGGGATATTGACATATACTCTTTATTCCCCCTTTATCAGAGATTACAATTCGATTATTTAGAACAATTCAAAATATAAGTATACAGGTATACATGTGAATGAAGGAAATAAGTTTAGGTGTAGTTAAACAAAACAGAACTTTACATATGTACACATCGTAAGAGTTGAGCGTGAGAGTTCCAAGCGAGCACATGACGCTGTGCTCACGCTGCACTGACATCGATGCGACGTGATAGCGTCGCATCGGCGTCAGCATGACGCTATCCCGACGCCATGCACCCGCTGGGATATTTCATATTCTGCTGTTATTTCCTTAAACTATCACTTATGGAACACTTCTACTATCACTGCATTAACGCCGTTTCGACGCCATAAGTCGAAAACGACGCGAATGCACTGTCGCTCAGAGGACGCACACTTGCTGGCATTATCGTGCTCGTTCTTCTTTTTTTTTTACCTTCAAGGTCTGCCCTTGCCGAAACGAAACACAAGGAATACAGATGAAGGAAAATTTAGTGACTAATCTAAGCACTAGAGAATGGAACAATAAAGTATGACTGATTGTGCACAAGCTACATCTTTGTTCAGACTGTCATGGAAAAAAATCAGATTTTGATGCCATATTTTTTTCACCAGGTCACCAACAAATGCAAGTGACCTGGCAAGGAAATATGTATATTTGACATCCCTGGTATCAATAGAAATATTACTGGGCGAACCAAGTAATATGCAGAAAAAGGTTTCAAAATCCGAGTTTTGCAATGTGCAGCCAATTTCTGAGGTAACATGTTCTTTTATGTGGTTTGTGAATGCAACACGCTGCACAGAGTTATGTGAACAGGAAGTCACTAAATGCTTATAAAAATCTGAAGTTAGTGTCCCACACCATGCGCATTTTTCACTGTTTGCTTCGTTTGGGCTGGTTTTAGCCCAAATTCTTGCAACAAGAAATGCGGCCGCTAGGGTTTTACTATCTGTTGCTATTTCCCAAATAGGAGACATTTTTAGAACAGGATGTAGTGCGGTAAACCGCCTGAACTCATTGTCTTGATTTATGCGCTGTGACCAGGCACTTTCATGATACTGTCTTACATTTCGATTGATAATATTTCTCCAAACAATTTTCGAAGGAAATATTGAGAATCTCATATAGCTCTGAAGATAATTAGTCAGCTTATATTTCTCAACTGTTTTCAACATCTCAGGTATGTACCCTAGTTGATTTGTGCACCCTCTTAATATAAACAGTTGCAATCTTATATCGAAGATTCGTCTCGATAGTGTTTCTGGTGACATAGTACAAACCTTTTGCAAAAACATAAGTTTTCTGAGATCTACTCGAGCGCTTAGGGGCAGCCAACCAAGCATCCCCAGAGCTATATCAGTTCTTGTACGAGTCGGAAGCCTCTGAATACTTTTCGCAGCAAGGCGAAGAAACCGTTCTAATTTGTTCATATCAGTTATGGTCAAGCAATTCCATAATTCAGCTCCATACAAAAGAGTTGGCAGGCAGACTTTTTCAAAAATTGATGCTAATAAGCATGGGTTTACAAGAGTTGTGTCTCTGTCAATGGAAAGGATGGAAAAAAGAGACGCACGTCCTTTTTGTATGCGAGCGTTTACTGCGTTGGAGCTTTTGAGGGTTTGATGTATCTCTATACCAACGTGAGATACAGACTCTGTTTGAATTAAGGAAGTGCTTCCAAAGTTTACAGAAACATTTGTAGGTGGACGTGTTTTAGAAAACACGACTAATTTGCATTTGTCCGTATTGTGTGTGAATCTCCATAAGTTTGAGTAGTCATTTGCTATGCAAAGTGCATTTTCTAAATCGTGTTTGGTTGGGCTTGCGAGTACCAAGTCATCAGCTAATGTTGGGTTTCCGGTTTTAAGAGTTCCTATTGTACAACCTGTATTTGATTCTTCTAACATACACAGAAGACTGTTGATATAAAGAAGGTAGTACCAAGCTGAGGTGACCCCACCCAGTCGAACCCCTTGCATGACTGGAAACAATCGTGACTTAACTCCGTTTACCAGAACATAACTCTGCATGCCTTGGTAGCTATTCATAATCACCCGCAAAGCTTTGCCTTTGATTCCAAAATCATACAATTTGGAAAAAAGACCGTTATGCCAGACAGTGTCAAATGCCTTTGATGCGTCTAGGAAAGCTACATAGCAATCGGAACCCAACTCAAGATTATGTGCAATAGATTCTTGTAAATTGAATGATACCGTTAATGATCCCAAATGCTTTTGATATGCATTTTGTTGTGCATTGGGAAAACCTTTATTGTTAGCGATCGACCAGGTTTGGAGTCGCGAAAGTAGAACTTTTTCAAATAGCTTGTAGATAGTAGATACCAATGTAATAGGCCTATAGCTTTCCGGTGCATCGCGGCGCTTGCCTGGTTTACAAACTGGAATGACTACTCCAACTTTAAACTTTTCAGGTATATATTCTACCTCAAGCATCTTATCAAACAGCATTTTGAGGGTCTGAAATAGCGCATGCCCACCGTAAATTATGTGCTCATTTACGATATCATCACATCCGGGAGACTTGCGCCGTTTCAGATCCTTCGCAGCATCAACAACACTCTGAACGCCAATTGGACTTGTGAGGTCATCGATCGCGCTATCTGATTCGCCTAAGACGTCTTTCATTTTCTGTTCGATGCATTATTTGTGTGTATCATCATACTCACTTTTGTCACTCGGCGTAAAAATGCTAGCAAAATAATCTGCAAAGCATTCAGATATATCTTCAAGAGTTCTAATCGTTTGATCTGTAACTGATAGCGCAGTGACTGCAGACGATTTGGTTTTTCGGCGCTTGTTTACTAGCTGCCAGAAATATCTAATATCGCAATCGGCTGATGTCTCGAGATCAGAATAGTATTTCATCTCTATTGCGTAAATAGCGTCTTTCTGCGCTTTTCGGAATTTGCGCTTAGAAGCTTTGTATGATCTATAGAACACGTCGTCTTTGTTCCGTGATCTACCGTTTATAATCCAGTCAATACGTCGTTTTCTCTGTTCTAAGTGTGCCCCTTTGACCTCACTCGTCCAGTAGGGTTTCGAGTGTTTGTTAAAGTTGCTTATAGGTAGCGAGAGCTTAGCAGCTTTGTGAATAGATTTAACAATGTTCTCATAATACACATCTACATCTTGTGGTGTGCATGAGTCTGCTAATTCGAATAAATCTAGTTCTTGTTCTAACAGGAATCTATAGAGATTTAATTGTTCATCTGTACACTTATGCCATGCAATAAAAGGCTTTGTTTCGAAGCTGTGCAAAACTAATTTGCAGCTTAACGTTGTCAGAAGCGGAATATGATCGGATACCTTACATATGTCATTGTCTATTGCTGTGTGACGTAAGACCAAGTCACTTTCATACTCACTCATTATCACATAGTCGAGAGTCTTTTCGGTAGGTCTAAAAGTGTAATCTGCTTCTAAGGAAATTATTCTTGTGTATGTCTGTGCAAGAAATGAACGAAATTTCAACGATCTGACGTCCATAAGATAAGAAGCGTTTAAGTCACAATTAAAATCTCCTAAAAAGATTACTGTTCCTAGTTCAGAAAATGTATCATACAGATCTTGTAAATATTCGAAGAATTCAATATAGTCAGAGGAGCTATAATTCACAGCCTCTGAATTTGTAGGACTATAAGTATTGCTCGGCCTGCGATAGATGACATCCAGGTCTAGCAGCTCTGTCGCAGAAGCACCAGGCAGCCAGTCTATTTCGCGAGCCCCGATGGGCGGGGCAAAAAAAAAACTATGTGGGTGGATAGATATCTGTATCCGGCTTAATCTAACCATAAAGATGAGACATACAAATGGATCGAAATATCACAATTTCTTTTATGTTTTTATTGTCAGAAACTAAACCAAACCGCTGTCAAAACTGACCAATAATCAGATTTATTTTCTCGCCAATTCTTATGAAATTTGACCAAAATATCAGAGAGAGGGGCAAAATATAGAGACTTATTTAAACGAAAAGGAGCAAGTGAAAAAGTAAATTGATTTGATCTGAGAAAAAGAAAATGAAAATCCACATTGTTAAAAATTAAAAAATGTTTCCATCCAGCTCATTCGTATTGTTATCTAAACACAGTGATGACAAAACCGGCTTCAGAGAAGTTCAACACCTGTACAGATCCTGGGATATTGACATATACTCTTTATTCCCCCTTTATCAGAGATTACAATTCGATTATTTAGAACAATTCAAAATATAAGTATACAGGTATACATGTGAATGAAGGAAATAAGTTTAGGTGTAGTTAAACAAAACAGAACTTTACATATGTACACATCGTAAGAGTTGAGCGTGAGAGTTCCAAGCGAGCACATGACGCTGTGCTCACGCTGCACTGACATCGATGCGACGTGATAGCGTCGCATCGGCGTCAGCATGACGCTATCCCGACGCCATGCACCCGCTGGGATATTTCATATTCTGCTGTTATTTCCTTAAACTATCACTTATGGAACACTTCTACTATCACTGCATTAACGCCGTTTCGACGCCATAAGTCGAAAACGACGCGAATGCACTGTCGCTCAGAGGACGCACACTTGCTGGCATTATCGTGCTCGTTCTTCTTTTTTTTTTACCTTCAAGGTCTGCCCTTGCCGAAACGAAACACAAGGAATACAGATGAAGGAAAATTTAGTGACTAATCTAAGCACTAGAGAATGGAACAATAAAGTATGACTGATTGTGCACAAGCTACATCTTTGTTCAGACTGTCATGGAAAAAAATCAGATTTTGATGCCATATTTTTTTCACCAGGTCACCAACAAATGCAAGTGACCTGGCAAGGAAATATGTATATTTGACATCCCTGGTATCAATAGAAATATTACTGGGCGAACCAAGTAATATGCAGAAAAAGGTTTCAAAATCCGAGTTTTGCAATGTGCAGCCAATTTCTAAGGTAACATGTTCTTTTATGTGGTTTGTGAATGCAACACGCTGCACAGAGTTATGTGAACAGGAAGTCACTAAATGCTTATAAAAATCTGAAGTTAGTGTCCCACACCATGCGCATTTTTCACTGTTTGCTTCGTTTGGGCTGGTTTTAGCCCAAATTCTTGCAACAAGAAATGCGGCCGCTAGGGTTTTACTATCTGTTGCTATTTCCCAAATAGGAGACATTTTTAGAACAGGATGTAGTGCGGTAAACCGCCTGAACTCATTGTCTTGATTTATGCGCTGTGACCAGGCACTTTCATGATACTGTCTTACATTTCGATTGATAATATTTCTCCAAACAATTTTCGAAGGAAATATTGAGAATCTCATATAGCTCTGAAGATAATTAGTCAGCTTATATTTCTCAACTGTTTTCAACATCTCAGGTATGTACCCTAGTTGATTTGTGCACCCTCTTAATATAAACAGTTGCAATCTTATATCGAAGATTCGTCTCGATAGTGTTTCTGGTGACATAGTACAAACCTTTTGCAAAAACATAAGTTTTCTGAGATCTACTCGAGCGCTTAGGGGCAGCCAACCAAGCATCCCCAGAGCTATATCAGTTCTTGTACGAGTCGGAAGCCTCTGAATACTTTTCGCAGCAAGGCGAAGAAACCGTTCTAATTTGTTCATATCAGTTATGGTCAAGCAATTCCATAATTCAGCTCCATACAAAAGAGTTGGCAGGCAGACTTTTTCAAAAATTGAAGCTAATAAGCATGGGTTTACAAGAGTTGTGTCTCTGTCAATGGAAAGGATGGAAAAAAGAGACGCACGTCCTTTTTGTATGCGAGCGTTTACTGCGTTGGAGCTTTTGAGGGTTTGATGTATCTCTATACCAACGTGAGATACAGACTCTGTTTGAATTAAGGAAGTGCTTCCAAAGTTTACAGAAACATTTGTAGGTGGACGTGTTTTAGAAAACACGACTAATTTGCATTTGTCCGTATTGTGTGTGAATCTCCATAAGTTTGAGTAGTCATTTGCTATGCAAAGTGCATTTTCTAAATCGTGTTTGGTTGGGCTTGCGAGTACCAAGTCATCAGCTAATGTTGGGTTTCCGGTTTTAAGAGTTCCTATTGTACAACTTGTATTTGATTCTTCTAACATACACAGAAGACTGTTGATATAAAGAAGGTAGTACCAAGCTGAGGTGACCCCACCCTGTCGAAACCCTTGCATGACTGGAAACAATCGTGACTTAACTCCGTTTACCAGAACATAACTCTGCATGCCTTGGTAGCTATTCATAATCACCCGCAAAGCTTTGCCTTTGATTCCAAAATCATACAATTTGGAAAAAAGACCGTTATGCCAGACAGTGTCAAATGCCTTTGATGCGTCTAGGAAAGCTACATAGCAATCGGAACCCAACTCAAGATTATGTGCAATAGATTCTTGTAAATTGAATGATACCGTTAATGATCCCAAATGCTTTTGATATGCATTTTGTTGCGCATTGGGAAAACCTTTATTGTTAGCGATCGACCAGGTTTGGAGTCGCGAAAGTAGAACTTTTTCAAATAGCTTGTAGATAGTAGATACCAATGTAATAGGCCTATAGCTTTCCGGTGCATCGCGGCGCTTGCCTGGTTTACAAACTGGAATGACTACTCCAACTTTAAACTTTTCAGGTATATATTCTACCTCAAGCATCTTATCAAACAGCATTTTGAGGGTCTGAAATAGCGCATGCCCACCGTAAATTATGTGCTCATTTACGATATCATCACATCCGGGAGACTTGCGCCGTTTCAGATCCTTCGCAGCATCAACAACACTTTGAACGTCAATTGGACTTGTGAGGTCATCGATCGCGCTATCTGATTCGCCTAAGACGTCTTTCATTTTCTGTTCGATGCATTGTTTGTGTGTATCATCATACTCACTTTTGTCACTCGGCGTAAAAATGCTAGCAAAATAATCTGCAAAGCATTCAGATATATCTTCAAGAGTTCTAATCGTTTGATCTGTAACTGATAGCGCAGTGACTGCAGACGATTTGGTTTTTCGGCGCTTGTTTACTAGCTGCCAGAAATATCTAATATCGCAATCGGCTGATGTCTCGAGATCAGAATAGTATTTCATCTCTATTGCGTAAATAGCGTCTTTCTGCGCTTTTCGGAATTTGCGCTTAGAAGCTTTGTATGATCTATAGAACACGTCGTCTTTGTTCCGTGATCTACCGTTTATAATCCAGTCAATACGTCGTTTTCTCTGTTCTAAGTGTGCCCCTTTGACCTCACTCGTCCAGTAGGGTTTCGAGTGTTTGTTAAAGTTGCTTATAGGTAGCGAGAGCTTAGCAGCTTTGTGAATAGATTTAACAATGTTCTCATAATACACATCTACATCTTGTGGTGTGCATGAGTCTGCTAATTCGAATAAATCTAGTTCTTGTTCTAACAGGAATCTATAGAGATTTAATTGTTCATCTGTACACTTATGCCATGCAATAAAAGGCTTTGTTTCGAAGCTGTGCAAAACTAATTTGCAGCTTAACGTTGTCATAAGCGGAATATGATCGGATACCTTACATATGTCATTGTCTATTGCTGTGTGACGTAAGGCCAAGTCACTTTCATACTCACTCATTATCACATAGTCGAGAGTCTTTTCGGTAGGTCTAAAAGTGTAATCTGCTTCTAAGGAAATTATTCTTGTGTATGTCTGTGCAAGAAATGAACGAAATTTCAACGATCTGACGTCCATAAGATAAGAAGCGTTTAAGTCACAATTAAAATCTCCTAAAAAGATTACTGTTCCTAGTTCAGAAAATGTATCATACAGATCTTGTAAATATTCGAAGAATTCAATATAGTCAGAGGAGCTATAATTCACAGCCTCTGAATTTGTAGGACTATAAGTATTGCTCGACCTGCGATAGATGACATCCAGGTCTAGCAGCTCTGTCGCAGAAGCACCAGGCAGCCAGTCTATTTCGCGAGCCCCGATGGGCGGGGCAAAAAAAACTATGTGGGTGGATAGATATCTGTATCCGGCTTAATCTAACCATAAAGATGAGACATACAAATGGATCGAAATATCACAATTTCTTTTATGTTTTTATTGTCAGAAACTAAACCAAACCGCTGTCAAAACTGACCAATAATCAGATTTATTTTCTCGCCAATTCTTATGAAATTTGACCAAAATATCAGAGAGAGGGGCAAAATATAGAGACTTATTTAAACGAAAAGGAGCAAGTGAAAAAGTAAATTGATTTGATCTGAGAAAAAGAAAATGAAAATCCACATTGTTAAAAATTAAAAATGTTTCCATCCAGCTCATTCGTATTGTTATCTAAACACAGTGATGACAAAACCGGCTTCAGAGAAGTTCAACACCTGTACAGATCCTGGGATATTGACATCGATATGACATTCCTAATATCGATTAATGCTTATTGCTCCCCGGGTCTAAGGGAAATAACTGCATTAACACTAATACTCTCTCCAGGTAACAGGTAACCGATTACACTATTAAGCGCGCATTGAAGATATAAGTTCCAGTTGATGCAAGTTCAGTTTTCGAAGTGGCGGAATAAGTGACGTTGTTGTTTATTGCAGGGTTGGGCTATGAAGTGGCGAAATGGATAGCCATGATGGGTGGTACAGTTATTATTGCCTGTAGGTCGGAGGACAAAGCTATGGAGGTACAAGCATGCAATACACATTACGAGCATATGCCTGTAATCCCGATCCTGTTGTTGTATCTCTTCTAAAGTGGGTCCAATTCTTAAAGGAAACAATTTACTATTGAGAAGGGAGACGAAAATGAACACGGCAGAGTTGCTTTCCCTGAAAGTGTTACGTTTCAACATAGACTCATTGGGTTCATTAAGAGTGATTTTGAAAATTGAGCCGCGACACGAGAAAACCAATTATGTGGTTGTGCGCCCAGCGCAGACTCAGATCAGCCTGGGCATCCGCCCAGTCTGATCAGAGTCTTCGCTGTCCGCATGAAGGTAGCTTAGACCCTTAGCTACCCTTTGAGCGCTTAGTGAAGAGACTGGACAGACTTGGTGGATGCCCAGGCTGATCTGCGTCTGCGCTGGGCGCACAACCACATTGTTGGTTTTCTCGTGTCGCGGCTCAATTAAGTTCTGCTTAAACCGGTGCAAGGGGGCGCGGCCGGTGTTGCACATTTCATTACTGGTCATGAACAGAATCAATTCAAACGAATCTGCTATTTTCATTCTTTGATATATTCCTTGCTCCCAAACGATCTAACTATGCAGAACTTATCTAGTATTCCTAACAGTAAACCAATATACAGCTGTTTTTCATCCTATACTAGTCCCTTTATCAGCTATGTAGCAGACCTCGTCATATCTACACAGTTTGCATACGTTAGTCTGTCCATTTAAAGATTTATGTCCTGCAGGAAGCCTTTTAGATTTCAGAAGTGCGTTTATGTAATTATTATTAACATATCCGAGCAAAGATCACAAGTCTGCTTATTTCAAGGGTCTAACAGACTTTCTCGGTCGCTTTCGTTTATTCATTTGCCTATTTATTCATTTATTCTATTTGTTTTGTAATTTTCTTTTGATAACAGTGACCTTATTTCGATTTAAGCAGCTATTTTTGCGATGTATACATGTGAATTTACTAAAACCATATGTTTAAGATGTTGTTGTAGGTACTTTCAGTGTGAATTCAGGTCATCTGTCGCATTATTCGCTGGCTGATTTGCGTCTTCACTGTTTGCCATTTAACTAGTTCCTTTCGAACGTAAAAAGGCTTGCCTTCCTTATCATAGAAGCCTCCCAGCGGGCACACAACCTTGAATCAACCTTGATTTAACGTCATGGTTGATTCAAGGTTGTTTGCCCAGTGGACTGGGCATGAAAGTATTAAAACTATTTTCAGGCAATGAGAAGAATGGACAAGGAGTATAAGGAACATCGAAGAAAAGGAACTGTGGGTCTTGCTGAGCTGGAAGAACTTCGCCTAGAATATATGCAGCTTAATCTGTCATCTTTGCAGTCCACCAAGGATTTTGTTGAAGAATTTAAAAAATCTGGAAGAGAGCTGCATGTCTTGATTTGTAATGCCGGAATCCTTGCCGGAAAATATGGTATTATGTAATATGTAATTAAAGAACACCTATGGCAAGTCAAATGCACAATACGTTTTCAAACCTAGGATTAAAAATTTCACAATAAATTTTGAGAACATCTACGTTTTAAATTTTCAAACCTTGGTTATAGCTATTTAAAACCAAGTTTCAAAACAAGAATGACTTCAACCACGGTTTGGTTTTTCAGATATGTGTGCTTTGAAGCAAAACCACAGATCGCACACGTGTATGTGCATACATTTTAATATTGTAGGCTTTCAATGAGTAAATAGTTTGGTTTTTTAAACCGTACTAAAAGAAATTTATTTTTTTAAATTTTGTCTTCAGAAGTTAACATTTAAGTTCTCTGTGAAAGGCTTCAAAATATGTAACTCAGAAAACAGGGTCATGAATCATATTTCATGTTATACTCTTTATGTTTTCACCTTAAAGACAGGAGTGGTACTATATACGGAGGATTGACTTCCACAGTGTCATTCTTGGACGGACACACGGCGCCAAGTGCGTGCAACTATGGTTACGTACCGCTGAGCCACTTGGGGAACGTCGTTAGGAGAATTGAACTGAACTGAACTGAACAGTGTCATTTTGTCTCTTGATCACATAGTGTCAACACCTCCAGTCAGCCAATTAAATTATTAGAACTGGTAACTCTGGTCCACTGATTGGTTGAATAAA
Organism: Ctena decussata; assembly: GCA_963989385.1. Lineage (NCBI taxonomy): Eukaryota > Metazoa > Mollusca > Bivalvia > Lucinida > Lucinidae > Ctena > Ctena decussata. The sequence continues at coordinate 66,407,694 of OZ022502.1, read as the reverse complement.
TTTTCACACCTTTACCTGCTCAGGTAACATATGCTATTGCTGGGAACCAGACCCCCCAGGCAGAGAAGTCCTGTCTTTACACAAAGATCCTGTGCTTTAAATTTAGTTTAATTTAATTTCAAACGTACGTTGATGTTTTTAAATCTAGGTTTGAAAACACATTTTCAGGGTTCTCCCCAGGTGCATATGGCATGTCGCATGCGACATGGCTTAATCCAGTGTCAGTAATTGCGACATGCCTTAATTATATTGACATCCTTTTCATCCCTGCCGACATCCCTTAATTGTATAATCACTCTTACCTAAGTGTGTGTGTGCGGTGAAGCAGTGAAGTGTCAATACCACTCAGTAGATGTTTACACAAGGATTATAACACCCTCGCGGCAGTTATACAGGTCAGGATTATGACACCTTTTCGCTTAGTGCCCCAATTAAGATTGGGTACCGGTATGTTTCTTTGATGTTATTGAACCTTCACTGTTCTGTTCTGTTCAATTCTCGTATCGACGTTACCCAAGTGGCTCAACGGTACGTAACCATAGTTGCACACACCTGGCGCCGGGTGTCCGTCCAATATTGAACCTTCACCCATATTAGACCTTGAGCTGACCATAGACCCCCCTCCCCCCCCAGGGGGAGTTTTGTACCCTATGATTTTCTGAAACTACATTATATAAGAAACAAAATGACACATGTTAGCCCTCTGTACGTTGGGGCGTTAACGTATGACGTCAACGTCAATTGCACTACCCAAATTTACATATTTACGTTATAATAGAAGATACGCATTGTTATACATATGTTAGTATTCGCCCTAAATAATGATGGGTTTTGTCTGCTAGTGCATAAATCGCTGTTTGAAAGTAATTGACATTGTCAAGGATAAGTTGACTAACCCTTATAACGTAGTTTACTTTGCGTTTGACGTTTTTCCCCTTCAATGTCTAAATACATGTAATATAAGGAGCAAATTTTAAGAATTTAAATGTAGAGAAAAGTTACTGTCATATATATGACTGTTTCAATATTCTAGTATAAAAAAGAAACAAATTAACGTCTTACAAAACTCGTCAGCAGTCACGATAAATATGTAACGTATATAACAATAACAAAAATACAAAAAAAAAAAAAAAAAAAAAAAAAAAAACAGAATAAGACTAAATCGCTGAATTGGTGGACTGAAGTTTATACCTGCTCCATCAATCTTCTTTGATTCATGCCCAGCTTAGATAAGTTAGGCAGCAGTTAAATTAGCAGTGGATACATTAAATGGGGACAGAAACGATCTTATTTTTGAAGAACTTAACCTACAAAATGGAGAGAAAAGATAAGAAGGCCAACATCAGCTGCATTTTATGTTTCAATGTTATCTTTAATTTGTCTTAAGTAGATACTGTTTTATATAAAATATGAAGAAATGTCAATGTTATGTGTCCTCAAACTATGAAAAAAACCCAAAAAACATCTAATAGTGTATATCTGAAAAGCAATTTAACAGTAACATTACGTTACATAATTGTAATATGTCGAGGAATAAGATTTGTGAGTCATCTGTTATCAAAATTTTAATTCCCTGACGGCATGAACTATTCATTGCTGTAGTGTAAGCTTACCACTGGCAGTCAGATGGCAAATTTAGCTCTTTGAAATACACAAGAGTTCAGCAAGACGCACATAGATTGTTACAGCTGAAGCAGTTCGACTTTGCCTTCAGTCTCACTTAAAAGTGACTTCATAAAAATGATTTTTTTACATTTTATGCATTAAATGAAGTAAGTATAAGTTGGTATATGCTGCAACTGATTAATATTTAGGTTCTCGTTATGATGGGATAAAACCAATTTCGCTACCTGTGCTGTTGGCTGAGCCATTCAATTACCCTACATACAAATATGCAACTGTGACTACCAGCCGAGGCAATCAAAAGCAGTACCAACTCTGCCGGCATGCATTAACACCATGTTTTCTATGCTGTCAGTCGAATCGTCAGCCACGAGCCTACAGTAACTGCTTTACATGGGTTAGCAAATATGTGTGGCTCCCGTTATCATAGCTTATGTTAATTTGTGATCTACGTGATCTGTTTATGCAGCTCCCTGACATCAAATACATTACAAAATGTTAACAATGTGAAAATTTAAGGATTATAGAGAGTGACATACTTTATAATACATACAGCATTCTGTCTTCAGCCTGTTCAGGAATTCTATTTTTCATTACGTTGTTACAAATATTTACTGGTCAGATAATTTTGCAAACCCCAGGGTTTTATTCCCACTTGTTGTTACTATCAGGGACTAAAGGTGTTGCGAAATACAAATTTCAGCAGACAATTTTCAATAATGTAACAACTAAAATTGGGGCTTTATTTTCTAACAGTATTTAACATATTTGGACGAGGATGATTTGATAAGCAGTAAGATATCATAAATAAGCAGTTTACAACAATATTTATTGCTAAAAAGTAAACAATATGGTACTAGAAGGTCACAGAGATCAACTGCAGTAAGTTATTTAGGTTAGCCCTTCCTTGGCATGCATTGGTATGCACTATTTCTATTGTTTGCTCTTCAGAAATACTGTATTACTAGTTAAGGATTATTATCATTATCGGAAATGAAGAATTCATAAACTCTCAATAAATACGTTGTATACGATACTTGTTTGGTTGTTTTTTTTGTGTTTTTTTTTTTGGTCTTTCTTTTTTTTTCTCAATATTATGCTGCAAAGCATATAACTACAGTGTAGGCAAATACATTCTGAAGGAGAAAAACTAAAATTTGCTCATAAATATCTGAAAAGCGATGACAAACATTAATATATTCTGTCATTTTCATTTCCCATTTTATTATGTGTGCAGAGCTACTGGAACACTGTCCCTGGAAAAAACAAACATTTTTGCCCAACTAAACGTGTCTTTATGTTCTTTAGTGAATAGATTCTTTAAGAGATGATTGAATGTAGTTATATTCTTTAGGATATGGTTGAATGTAGTAAGACTTTAAAGAGCGAGAAACAAAAGCATAGAAATATATCATCATAAACATAGCTTTTATAGATTGCTACAGTATACTAGTAAACTGCCAGTGTCTCTTTTCTGTATTGAACATTTCTGATACTATTCTCCCAAACTCCTGGTTGACACATAATTGTTAGTTGCATAAAGAACTAAGTAAAGCAATGTTTTGACACTACCATTAATTATTTTCAAAAGCTTGTTTGTTTCTTAACTGTAACTCAGCAATGTTGTTTCCTCTGGTAACGTAAAATATACAATAGTAAGTATACGCTGCCAGCAAATATCTATATTAGCTTTGATGCAGAACTGTATTTGGCTTAAGCCTTCAAACTTCAGGTTTACTGTTCTGCTTTATAGTTTTTCAGTGTGTACGTAAAGGCTATAACAAATCCTGTCAATAAACAAGGTGGAACTCTATTTTGCATTGTTGATTACTGATTGTTTTATAGTTTTAAACTAAACACGTCAAAACCGCTTAGCTTTTAATGGTATTAAACTGATTGCATATCATTTTATTCGAGCCCTATATGCAAAATCAATGCTGGCTTTTAATTGCTGACACCTTAATCTTTTCTGAAGTATTTTTTTTTCAGCTGTATATAACAAAATTTCAGGTGTGTTACTGTCTTTAGAACTCAAATGTACAATTTGTAAAAGAAACAAACTGGACAATGCCATTATGAAATACTTTTATTTTTGATATAATAACAAAGTAAACAGCAAAACCCGTTTTACATATGCAGAATATGTCAATGCCCTTAACATTACAATTTGAAGTATACTGTGTTTAATCACGTATAAAACACACCTCATGAATCCCTAAAAGTGATAACTGAGTGAAGTGTTGATAGGTCCAAGTACACAATATATCATAAGAACACCCAGACTTATATGTGTTATTTTTTATGTGACAGAGGAAAAAAATCCAGATTAAAGGTATTATAATAAAATATTTTAAATGATAATTTTATTTACGTTACTACTAGTAATAGCTTATCATAGAAAATAAACCAGAATGATTTTTTTCTCTTATATTACAAGATTCTTTTATGAAGAAACTGCTACCAAAGAAAATAGAATGATTGTATCTTCAAATTATATGATTTTAACAAAAGTAGCCCTAGGTAACGTATATAATCGATCATTATGGCCGACTAAAATGCATTCAAAATATTGTTGAACTCTTCTTTGTTGTTTAGATAGGCTGGCGTATTCAATATTACCTTTTACTGTTGTTTTCGATTCCAACAGTGTAGTTCAAGCACTTGAATTATACGGAAAGTGATAATTGTAATATGGAACATTCATAAGGGGGTACTGTGATCAACATCCTATTTCTCCCATAGTATACAAGATAGGACAATAATTTTTGCAGATCTGAAAAGATCAATAAATTTTCTTTAACACAGTAATAAACATTTGGTCTAATACTAAAGGAATAACTTACAAAAAGAAAGTATTTTGGATGGAAATTGCAATTTTAATAGACAGTAAAGAAAAACGTCACGTATATTACACCATGTAAGATAAAGTGACGTTACAAACATCATAACTTTTAGCTGTTGGATTGTTCTATTAGACTACATTATAATTTTAAACATAGGAACGTGACTTCTATTTTTTATAATTTTTTATATTTTTTATTTTATGTTAATTATTTTAATGGGTAACGTAATGTAACAGGCTGTTACAGCTTAACGCCCCACTCGCCAGAGGGCTAACATGCTGCAAAATACTTCTAAGATGCCGGACTTTAAGAAAAGTATGGTCTACAAAACTCCCCCTGGGGGGGGAGGTAAACCATATCTGGCTCATGGCCTATATAAAATAATTATTTTTTATGCGTGAAGGGTGTCAGTATATTGACTTATCATCACTTCAGTAAAAAATATTCTGCAGCTCATTACTTTGAAATCTATAGCAATTTAGTAACTTTTAATTAAAATATTTAGCAAAATACATAAAAAGTAACAGTACAATGGCAGTAAAATAAAATACATGATAAGACTTCTTAGAAATTATAAAAAAGTTTTATTACCTCCCTTGTTTCATATGAGCCTAATTTAGACCTTGTCTGCTCACCTGATGGTTTGCTTTACAGGGAAACTGAGTTTGTTAGCTCACCTGGATATTCAATGAGGAGCTCAGAAATTTGCTCACCTGAGTCTTATATACATATAAAAGGCCTACATGGTCCTCACTTGCTCACCTCACCACCAATGACCATCTTAATAAATAACAAAGAGAAATATTCTCTGTGTGTGTGTGTGTGAGGTAGGGAGGAAGAGGAGATCTTCCTTTGCTAAACTGCTGATTTAACTTGCTATATTTGGCATTTATGAGCAAACTACCCATAGCTTTTGTTACATGGGTGAGTGATTGAACTGGAGTATAACGTCCCACCAACAACGAGGTCATATGGAGACAGGTTGTTACATGGAAACATGGAATAAGGAAAAGATCAGAATTTATCACATAGTTGTTATCTGCAAATGCTTAATTTGATATCCGCGCGCTTAATTAAATTCCTCTTCAACAACATGCCTTCAGAAATTTCTGGGGAGAACCCTGCATTTTGCATTTTACTTGCCTTACACAACAACGAGTGCTAAAGGAACAAAGTCTTTAAGGTTTAGGCATGGGCAAACATCCCTGTTTTGCGCCACTTTTATGAAGGGAGGGGTTGTTGGGGGTGGGGACAACTTTCTTGACCCCCTGTTTGATTCCCTGGACAATGTAACGCTTCCATAATGGGCTAACGCTCTTAAAAGAGCTAGGGGAACAAATTCTTTATTTCAGATTTGAACCCATTTTTTCTCCCTTCATAGTCTGATTGGATCATATCTGATCTCTATATCAGAGGCCTGTCTTTGGTGGCATACCAGCTATTTATAGGGACTGAGAAATATTCTGTGAAAAAACTGCAAACCCGAAGGGATTCGTCAACAATTCACACTCGCCAGCGCCTAGTTTGAACCTACGCGGCAGATGAATGTAGCCAGTTGAACGACAATCCTCGCTACCGACTGGGCTATCGGGCCAGTTGAAATGAGAATGACATTCAGTTACTTTCCCTGAGGGCCAATCCATGCACTTTATAAGGACAGTACAACTTTTGCATGCCTCGACCAGACCGTTAAAATTTGCATTCTTGTGTGTGCACACACCTTTTTAGTTGACAGTCTAATTAGTGCATAGGCGAAATGCGCATGAATTTACAACACTTCGCATATGTACAGGTGGGTCTGAACATGCAATTTTTTTCCAAACAGGAGCTGTTCGCATTAAACAAACGTGTAAATCAAGATAAATTCGCAAATAATATTCATGAGATGATAAAATGGGGCTCCACAGGCCTATAGATAGAGGCAGACAGCAACTCGTCGAGACCGTTTGCGTTTAAAACACTTGACCAAAACCCGCAAAAATTTATCAAATTTACACTAACAGATACTCTCATGGACGAAAGTATTTTCGAAATTGATAAAGTTTCTAATAACTGAAGTTAAGAAGATTCATGAAAAATCATTTTTGCAGGTTTATCAATGATTTATACAGAGTGGGTTACTCATTTTAAAAAGTTACAACACTGTTTGCTATTTACATAATCTGGGGCCGTATTCATAAAACGACTTAAGTGGTTGCTATGCTGTTGCTAAGGCTAAATTCCTTTGAAGGAGATTCCCTACAACTATGAAATTTGGTCTGGAGGAACAGTCTTTGTAAGACTGTTCCTCCAGAACAAATTTCATAGTTGTAGGGAATGTCCTTCAAAGAAATTTAGCCTTAGCAACAGCATAGCAACCACTTAAGTCGTTTTATGAATACAGCCCCTGAACTTACAGTCTGCTTGGGCTTTCATCTTTCAACAGTTCTTTGTGGTATTGGTTGCTTTTAGTTAAACGGCCATTCGAGTATTTCAGTTTATTCTAGCTGTCTCCTGGAATGACCGAAAAGAGAGGGAGAAGCATTAAATAATATAGCCCTGTCCCGCACGTGTTGCAAGTACAAAAGCCCCTTTAGCGAGCACAGTATTGACATTTCATGTATTGCATGAATTCTACAGTTTCTAGAAGTACGCTAACAAGCTTATAATTATATAAAGAATTAATTTCATTTACAGGCCCTACGTCGTCCTTGTTACGCTGTAGGTAGTTTTGTATTTTGCTTCTTTTCATTTACAGAGAGAACAGTTGACGGCTTTGAATCATCACTACAAGTAAGTACATTTGAGCCGCGACACGAGAAAACCAACAATGTGGTCGTGCGCCCAGCTCAGACTCAGATCAGCCTGGGCATCCGTCCAGCCTTATCAGAGTCTTCGCTTTGCGCTTAAAGGATAGCTAAGGGTCTAAGATACATTCATGCGGACAGCGAAGACTCTGATCAGACTGGGCGGATGCCCAGGCTGATCTGAGTCTGCGCTGGGCGCACAACCACTTTGTTGGTTTTCTCACGTCGTGGCTCATTTTTAATATCTAAAGAATGATGAACTAGTCGTTTCAAACTGCCAACAATGTCACCTTGAATGAGAAAATACTATTATGTTGTGCTTATCAAAACCAGATATATAAAGATATAAAATTATTACTTTTCTGTAACATGAATACTTTTATGACTTAATTTATGTTAAACATTTTTGTGCTATTCTAGTAAATGTCAATCAACAGGGGGAAACACATTTTACAGAATCTTATATGCTTTCCTGGTTGGTAGGTGAGTCCTTTGTCACTCATAAAGACAAAATATTCTTATTTTAGGAGTTACCCCTTTCTGATAAAGGTGGCTTATAATTCCAGGTCGAGAAAATCTCACTCGGAAACATTCATTTGCGTTGTGCTAGCTTTTCCTTTTAATCTTATTTCAGGTTAATTATCTGAGTCACTTTCTACTTATTGGCCAATTACTTCCCCTGATGAAACAGATTGATGATGACGATGTCAGACTTGTGCTGGTTTCCAGTGATCTACATAGAATTGTACAACCAAATATCAGCAGGATGAACTGGAGCGGAAACCCAGAGAAATTCTCAAATGTTGACTGTTATAGTAGATCAAAATTATATCAGGTTGACTACCTATTTACATCAAGCTGATTGGAAACATTCAAATAGTCTTGTCTTCCATTTTATAAGGGGCTTCCCTTAAAGGAAAAGAATTTGCTCCCTCAATGAGCATTTTTTTCCTTGAAGATAAACCCCGGTATAGAAAAGGCTTCGTGGCCCATGGAAGCAAAAGAAAGCTACCACAGTTGTTTTCCTATGCAAAAACTGGCGAAATACATAACGGTGTGCCCATGCTCCTGAGATGTGAGACCGCTCTTATGTTATAAATTTAAAGAGTAACTACACTTCAGGAACTGACTGAATCAGACCCCAAACCCTATCCCCAACATCAAAGGGAAAGATTGACAAAGACATCCCAACAAACAATAAATTACAAGTGATAAGCCGAGTCAGCAGCTCTTTCCCAAATAGGTGGCAACTCAGCTATCTTTATTGAACTAAATAATTTAGACCAACAGAAGGGTTACAACAGACTAAGCAAATTATACGAAAAACATTATCAACTTTTTTTTTACCTATTTTCTATTTTTATTAGAGAAGGGTTAAAATGAGAACACAATAAATTAAACAGCACTGAACATAAAACAAATGCAACCGCAAAAAGTACCGCCTTGGGACGGTCAGTAATAACTACTGGGGGGGGGGGGGGTTAAACCGGTTTTACTGGACCCAAACCTTCACCCTCACCCTCCGTCGCGGTGCACAAAATTAGTTGGTAGTTCGGTTCGTAAAGTTCGGAACATTTCAAAGTACTTGGAAGCACCGCCGAAGGAGATCACACTGTACTTTAGAAGTGTTTGACTACCTTTTCATTCTGGACTTCTAAAAACGGTTTGTTGTCTAAATAACTTTGCATTAGCAAAATCTTCCATTTGGAGTAGGAAATCGCTTGGCGGATAAACCACTATCACATTCATTTATTTATTTATCTGTTTATTTATATATATATATTCCACACACCTTCAAGATGGTGTCAGTTACTTATTTTTTCAGTCAGATAACTCTCGATTACAAAGGCAAGGGCACAGGCTTCTGTGGCAACTTCAGCTTTTAGGTTGCCTATGTAAAATTTACTATGTATTTTATTTATATGTATATATAATAGGATGCTCAAATTTATATTGTCTTACAGGTGATGCAGATGCGTTGTCTAGAACGCCGCCTCAAAAATACAAACATTTCAGTGACAAGTGTTCATCCTGGTTTGGTGAGAACAGAGATAGGCCGAGACTCGAAAGGATTCAGAATCTTTGAGAGATTCAATCGTTTGACAGGTACGAGGGGCCTTCGGAAAGTTTTGCAAATGACGTAATTTCTCGGTAACCACCATACAGACAGAACTTCTGATTGCAAAATCACATAAAGCTATATTATGCAAAAAGAATCTGCAAACAAGGTGCATTTTTTAAAAAAAGGACGCATTCTTGGCCGTAATTTATATATCAGCAGTATTTGATATCTTTTATCTTTGTTAGTTAAAGACAATGCCCAGACAATGTTGTTCTGTAAATATCGGGGAAATTAGTTTTAATCTGGCTTCCGTACAGGGCCGGGAATATTAATTATCCGTACTTTATGCTGTAGCAATTTCTCCATTTCTACAAAAATTTGATGATTTTGTAATGAAAACAAGTGTATTAGCATTCAAAAATAATGTCAGCAAGAGCATTTACATGGGTCAACGAAAACCTGTCAACAAATTCAAATTAATGCCAAAAATGAAGCGGTGAGGTTGGGCCTGTAAAATCGATTTAAGCCCCCCAGTAATTCATTACTGACCGTTCCAAGGCGGCAGTTCTGTTGTGGTTCTCTGTTGCCTGTTTTTGGTGTCAGAGTTTCTGTGATGTTTTACCTTATGTATGTTCTTATTATTTTTGGTTCGGTTTGGGTTGCTGAGTGGCCACCTTTTGGGAACAAGCTGCTCACTCGGTTGGCCATATGTTCTCTGTATCTTGATTATTTGTAATCTTAGTTGTTTCCAACTATGGTTTGAGGGCTGGATTTGGATTTTGATTGTTTCAGTTCCTGATCTTTGCATACTGTTTACTTCTGCAAGCTTTCAAAAATGACGTTAACGTAAAATTCAATAACGTCGTAAGAACTGCGCATTGCTTTGCAAGGAATAAATCGATAACAGTTGCCGCTCTTCTAACTTTTGTATGGATATTATAGGTAACGATGGACAAGAAAATGACAAAGATTAATTTGGTATTTACAAGGATATTTGACTCGTATGCCTAACACTGAAAAGATTTTGCATATAAAATTAGCCCAGTGGTATGACTGGGGCGTATTTTAAAATGCGTTGCAACTCAATAAGGAAAAGTGTCTTTGTATAGTGTTTGGTATCATTGTAAAGACAAAATGCAGTGCTTTCAGTACATGCATAGTAGTTGTACCCAGCATGCTCCTAAACAAAGTCATGAGGCCATTTGCAAAACTTTTCGAACGCCCTTCGTACTTGCAGGGAAGGTCTAAGTCGTTTGCTTACATCTCCATGTTTGTGGCGACATTTCTTTATGGAAGCCCAGTTTAACAAAGTATTTCTGCCCCCTTCAGATGAATCCCTTTTCCAATGGGGCTACTCTTGAAAGAAAGAATTTGCTCTCTCTGAGAGCAAATTCTTTCTTTCAAGAGTAGCCCCTTGCTTATAGGAAGGGAGATAAAAATGCTTCAGACTGGAGTGATCTCACTGGAAATGTATCCATACACAGTAAAGATTATGAGGACAGATGCATTAAAAATTTTGGCAAAATTTCTTTGCTAGAATATTTCTCTTAACAATGGCATTGGAATAGTTCATAAATACTAAGCAAAGCCCATATTTGTTTCTGTTCAGTAACTTGATGATGGTTTTGATTTATTTTATCAAGGACTCTAACAGTTAATGCAGCATAGGTTTAAAAAAACATTAGAAATGCAATATGCTAAATTGAAATATTTTAATTGTGCAATAATGAATTTGGAATGAAAGCGCATAATATAAGTGCGGCTGACGCGAGTGAGAACGCTTTTGAAGTCCTCATAATGATAGTAATGTAGCAGTCAAAATCAATGTTAACTTAATCCTTTTCTGCAAACTTCGTCCAAGCATAAAAATAAGATATCATAGTTTTGTTATGATAATATCTACTATCTGGACGCCACACAAAGCAAAGCAGACAAGCAAAATGTCAGCTCTTTACCAACATATGCTTCACTTTGCAAGTGACCAAAGTTTGCTCTGTCAAATTCTGTATAAAATAACTATGAATACATGTATATTTATATTTGTCTGGAAATTAGAGATAATTTCGCTTAACTCAGATATCTTTACTGTTGATGTACAATTCAAGGGCGTAGCTACCTATACGCAAATACGCAGGTGCGTATTGAAATTTTGTCAACTTGACAAAATTTCAACACACATCTGCGTATTTTCATGCTGAAATGTTGTTAACTGGGCATAATTGTAATACTAACTGCCAACAGACACGAAAATTTGAAATATCTTAGGGGCTTAACCCCCTATTATTGCCCTTAATGAGAATGAAACATAATTGTGCGTACTGTATAATTTCCCCTAGCTACGCCCCTGCAATTTACTCTCAATGCTTTTTACAGTCACTTTGTGTTGAGCATATAATTTTCTTTCTGTTATCAAGGTGTCACTCGAAGTCCACTTGAGGGAGCCAAGTCTATCATATATGCTGCGATGGCTCCAGACATAAAAGGTGTTAGTGGAATTTACTTCAAAGACTGTAAAAGTGGATACACTACAAGAGTGTCAAAGTAATTTGAATTTATGCCTTAGACCCAAAAAGACATAGGCAAACAGTGCAGACCCTGATCATACGCCGCAGAATGCGGCGTCCGATCATAGTCTTTACTGTTTGCATGAAATTACAGTAATTTCGATAGAGCTGTATAAAAATAAATATAACAGACACCTCTAAAATGCTGCATAGACCCATCCAAAAATAAATATATCAGACACCCTTAAAATGATGCATGGACCCATCCATTGTATAAAGAAAAGAAGAGTCATCCATTGGGCATAAATGCAAAAGCCACACAGTTTCATTCGTCTCTTTACTTTAGTAATACTCACTTATCGAAAGAAAGGTTTTCCAAATTGCATGGATGCCACTACTGTATGGTATCTAAACTTAATACACAATTAAAAATTCTTCTCGAGTTAAGCAAGACCTGTGGAAATCTGAATTTTATGGTGACTAAGTGTAATAAACTCAAAACAAGTATTGGTCGGAATAAGGTTAATAATAGGTCTCTCGTTATACAAGAACCCGATTTGACATAGATGAAATGCGACACACTGCGTGCTTCGTGGTCAACACAACTTCGCTGCCCTCTTTAATTTCATGGTCAGACTTAATAATGGCCTCTACCTAAAACCTTCAGTTGTATTAAGATGATTGGAGTGTTGGTTGTGGGGCTTGACGATCTGTCTTTGGTTGGGTCCATCTGGGTTTAATTTTTCTCCAGCGTTACAGTTTTGTTCTTAATGTGTTTCACCACAGTATTTGATCTTGATTTGAGCCACGACACGACAAAACCAACAATGTGGTTGTGCGCCCAGCGCAGACTCAGACCAGGCTGGGTATTTGCCAAGTGTGATCACACCCTTTGCTAAGCGCTTAAAGGGTAGCCAAGGGACTAAGCTACCTTCATGCGGACAGCGAAGACTCTGATCAGACTGGGCGGATGCCCAGGCTGATCTGAGTCTGCGCTGGACGCTCGACCACATTGTTGTTTTTCTCGTGTCACGGCTCATTTATGTTTGCTGTTTTGATCCATTAATGTGTTAAAAGTTCTTCACACATACGGAATAACTTGAACATTTACGAACCACAACAGAATCTGAGGCAAGGGCTATGCGCATGTAAAACTGATTAACCCCATCCCCACCCACTTAATCGTCAAAACGATTTATTGCTGATCGTTCCATGGCGGCACGTCTGGACGGACACGCGGCGCCAAGTGCGTACAACTATGGTTACGTACCGCTGAGCCACTTGGGGAACGTCGTTAGGAAAATTGAACTGAAATGCACTGTCATTCTTGTCATGCTTTGCCGGCTTTCTATTAGTGTTTGACCTTTTGTACGTTATAAGGGCCCCGCCAGACATAGTCTGCGGAGGCCCTATAGTAATCACCTTGTCCGCCCGTCTGTCCGTCCGTCAGCTTTTCGTGTCCGGGCCATAACTCTGAAACCCTTTGAGATATTTTCTCGAAACTTTGTACAAATATAAAGCATCATCAGACAATGTGCAGAGAACAAGAACCATAACCCTACCTACATTTTTGGGGGAATTATGCCCCTTTGTAATTTTAAGTATGGAAATTGTGTCTGGTCCGTAACTCTGAAACCGTTTGAGATGTTTTCTCGAAACTTTGTACAAACATAAAGCATATTCAGACAATGTGCGGAGAACAAGAACCATAACTCCACCTACATTTTTACGGAATTATGCCCATTTGTAATTTTAAGTATGAAAATTGTGTCCGGTCCGTATCTCTAAAACCTTTTGAGATATTTTCTCGAAACTTGGTAATGATATAAAGCATCATCAGACGAAGTGCAGAGAACAAGAACTATAACTTCATCTACATTTTCTACAGAATTATGTCCCTTTGTAATTTTATGTATGGAAATCATGTCCGCTGCATAACTCTGGAACCGTTTGAGATATTTTGTCGAAACTTGGTACAAATATAGTGCATTATCAGACAATGTGCAGAGAACAAGAACCATAACTCCATCTACATTTTTACGGAATTATGCCCCTTTGTAAATTTAAGTTTGGAAATCATATCTGCTCTATAAATATGACCGTTCAAGATATTTTCAGGAACCTTCATACTAGTATAAAGCATCATCAGACGATGTGCAGAGAACAGGAACCGAAACTCCATCTGCATTTTCTATGGAATTCTGCCCTGTACTTTTTAGTATGGAAATTGTGTCTGCTTTATAACTTTAAAACTCTAAAAGATGCTTTCATGAATACTTTGCACAGAGTAACCATCTTTGTAAGTTTACGTATGGAAATCTGCAGAGAAAAAGAATTGAAAATCCATCTACATTTTTTACAGAATTATACCCCTAAGTAATTTTTAGTATAGAAACTGTAGCCAGTTTATAACTTAAAAACTGAAAGGTTTTATTGTTATTTCCAGTTGGTGACTTTCAGTTTTTTTTATTTCCAGTTGGTGACATATGACTTAATGCCATCAATAGTCCCATATAAAGGCGGGGCCCTACTAGTTAACATGTTTCTAGTTTAGGATATATGAGCCGCGACACGAGAAAACCAACAAAGTGGCATGTGCGTCCAGCGAAGACACCCGCCCAGCCTGATCAGAACCTTCGATGTGCGCTGAAAGAGTAGCTAAGGGTCTCAGCTATTTGACAGCGGACAGCGAAGACTCTGATCAGACTGGGCGGATCAGTCTGGGGGATGCCCAAGCTGATCTGAGTCTTCGCTGGGCGCACATGCCACTTTGTTGGTTTTGTCGTGTCGCGGCTCATATTTATTCTACCTGCAATCTAATGACAACCATACTTCCATAAACATTCAGTAAATGTCTTTACAGGAATGAAAGAAAACAAGAAGAAATGTGGAAACAGACATTGGAATTCTTAAGAGATCATTTCACTGAAGAAGAAATATTTTGTTTGGAAGGCGCTGATCCTACGAGCACAAGACTTTGACATAGGCATTCTTACCTACAAACAGTATTACTCATGCTCATTTGTCCGGAAAAGTTCAGTTTTAATATTGGTTTTTACAAAGAATTCTTTTCTTTTCTGGTGCTCTAATGTCGAGTATTAGTGCTTTGATTATTATTAGTGTACATAATAGGAGTGTGATACAGAAATACTGTAAACTTGATAAATTCAAAGTGTATGAAGGCACATGGCGTCATATGACGTCATATGAGGAACCGCTGCAAGCTTCTCACTATGGTTTCTTCATTGCATAGGATCGCGATTGGCCGGCTTTAAAATTGAAAACATCATTGAGTTTCTCAAAATAATATCGATTTCGTTTCAATCGATAAAGACATGGAATTTCTGATTATTTTGCCAAGTTTTGAAATAGGGTCAAGGTTTCTGAGTGCAAAACTTTTGTTCCAGTATTTATCCTGCCCGTGTCCATGGACTAATTTTTGTAAAAGTAGAATTTTAGTAAAAAAATCGCTTTTTTTATTTTGGAACAGCTGAAACGCATAAACATTTTAACTAAATCAAAATCGTCATTTTGTCTATTACACTAAGTGTCTTGAAAGGCGACACGTTTCAAATGATGACTTTGAAATCAAGTTTATGAAATATTTATAGATTTCCAAAAATGCCTCAATTTCAGAAAATTTGAAAATTGCAAAATATGTTCCATGGAAATGAGCAGGGCATCGGTTGTTGTTGACTCGAATTTCGATCCTTCTTGAAAGCGTTGTAAAAGAATGGGGAATTCTTGACAACTGGCGGTCGGATTTATGGACCATTGAACTGGGTATATGTTGTAGTGATGTCTATGGGAAAATATCAGGTGCTCCTTTAAACATTTTGGGTAGTGTATATTTTTTCCCCTTTTTGAAACTCGAAGGTGTTTTATTTCTTTAGTTGGCTAATGGCGGTCATTTACAATCGCCATTTCATCATTCGCACGGCTTTGTTGCATTTTTGAGTAAAAATTGAACTGCGTCTGTGTGTAAAATGATCAGTGTAGATCAACTGACTTACTATAGCGCACATAGGTGCCAAAGATTTGGGCTGGACTTGAATTAATCTAAAGTTATATATATATTCATTAGCATAGGGTAGGAGTTGCTGACTCTGCATGTTATACTGCATTTTGGCATCCGCCCAGACTGATTATAGACTACGCTGCCCGCATGAAGCTAGCTTTGACTCTAAGCTAGTCTAAAGGATGCCCAGGCTGATCTGAGTCTTTGTTTGATGCACATGCCACTTTGTTGGTTTATCAAGTCGCGGCTCAAATGTTCTTTTCTCTACACAGTTAAAGTAAATAGCTGGACAATACATAAAAGATTGTACTATATTGGCCACAAAATTTACTGAATCTACCCACTTGGCACAAAACGTTGAATCAACATAGAGTCAACGTTGATTCAATGTTAAATGTTGATCTAATATTGATTCAACCTTGTGTGCCTGCTGGCACAAACGATTATCTGGCTCTCAGTCTGTGACAAAAAGTTTGCTTTGCATTGGTAAAACCCAGCCCCCTCAATCTCCATGACCCGATCCTTCTTCTTTCCCAAAAGTGTTTTCTTGAAGCAAAGACTGTTTCGGAGAAACAAAAATAGCAACGCGACATAATTAAATCTTTTCATATGCAGTAATGTAACAACAACTTTTGGCGACTGCTGTTATGAGAATTGAAATAATAACAACAAAACACTCCCCAAGTCCCAAAGCACTGGGTATAGCTGAACTCTATTTTCAAGTGTATTGAAATGCGATCAGTGATGCCATAGGCCATAACCTCCCCACAGCATGACTATTTGAACGACCCTTACGACCTCATATATTCAATTCGATTAATGTTTAGTTCTCTGTATATGCCTGTACCATGGCCTTGCATGCTCTTAGTATGTCCTAACACGTACATATCTTGGGAGGATACTAGAAGCCTTCAAATGTCGAAAAAATCTTGAAAAAAATTACCTCTGAAAATTAGATCGACTCTGATCTTGTAATTTTTAAACAGCCCTACTGATCTTACCAAACAAGAGGGGCCAAAACAAATATGTGATAAAAGCGAAATACAAAGTAAAATGAAAGAGAGAGAGAGAGAGAGAGAGAGAGAGAGAGAGATCTGTAGAAAATACGGAAAAAGAGTCCATGCGCATATTTCTCGGTAGCGTGACCCCTGTGCGGCGACCTCCGACGTCATAAAAATGAGTGAGATATATTGAATAGCTCATTTAGCGAAACGAAACTACAACTTGTTATTGATCTGTACTGTTAAGTGACAGTGACAACTCTTGGTATCTGAACTGGTAATTGCTTGTTTAGGATGAGATAAAGTTTTAAAGATCATGCATTAGCGATGCTGGCGAGAACCCTACAGCAGCGTGACAAAAATGATGAGTAATCTTGGATGGCGGTCGCTTGAGTGCAGACGTTACGATGCGCGTCTCGCTATGTTTTATAAGATAGTGCATGGCCTGGTTGCTATTCCCGTTCCGTCATATTTCGAACAGCCCACCAGATATACTCGTCACATGCATCCTCTTTCTTACAGACAGATCCATACATCTGTCTGTTACTATCAGTATTCATTCTTTCCCATGACTATTGTACTATGGAACAGATTACCAGCTGATCTCGTCCAAGTTTCAGATCTGGACTCCTTTAAATTTGGAGTCAGCAAGATCAGTCATACCCTCCCCTAAACATAAATACTGTTTTTATCCTGATTTTAAGCTCTTCTTAACATTAACCCTATCATCTATATTTCACCTTGCTTTTTATCTTTTTATTCTGCACTATCTCACTTTTTACTTCTTTTATAAAAACAACCTGCGTGGTGAAATCCAAATAGGTTGTGGATCATGTCAAGATAGATAGATAGATAGCAAGGTGTGCTAAACGTAGAAGTACCAGGAAATAGTGGGACCCATAAAAGGAAACGGCGTACAATCGAGGACGAATTCCTAGTCTAATAGGTAATCCACGAGGAGATAATCAACTAAGATGACGAACGGACAAAGTTATCACGGCTGCCCCATGGCACTGAGCAGCAACTGCAGTGAAGATAAAATAATGTCGAAGGAGTAAATTATGGTGAGACATAATTCCTTTTGGAAAGTTGACAGATCAGAATGTCGACATTATTACCGGGCATTATTAATGTCAAAAATTGTATCTAACCTAAATCGGTCTATGCTAGGCGAGCGATTTCTTATTAAAAGCATTCGAAGCAAGAAAAGAATGTTTCCAGATCAATCAGTCTTGGTATAATCTAGCTTGGTGCTTGCTGCACTGTAAAAACATCCCGTAAATTTTACGGTAAAAATAGCTAGCAAATGGTCGCCAGGCCCAGTGCCGCAAAATTCACGGGGCACAGTGTTGTAAATGTTTTTTATATGGAAAAAAGAACACATGCTTTAAGGTCAAGAATACGTAAATGGCACATACATAGAATTTTTTAAAATTTTTGCACAGGGGTGCATTTTCATGTGTTACATCGAATTGTGCAATAAAAAAGATAGGTCACCGAGTTCGTTTAGTCGCTAGATCAGATTGAAAAACATGAAATTTTGCGGCCGTTTCCATTGACGGCAATGGGAATGCGATGAAAATACTCAGATTTTAAAATTTAAACGTACACAGCTTGTTTACCACTACATAGATTTTTTTCAAAAACTGATATTTTATGACACAGGATCTGTCGATTAAAATGAGATAAGAAAAGTCCTTGACTACCGAGTTCGTTTTTCAAGTAGCGCTTAATAAGCAACAATAGGTATTTATAAATTTACGTCATTCCGCGACGTCTTTTATAAGTGACGTTGCAGCCATTTACTGGCGACGTTATAAGACATGA
This sequence comes from Ctena decussata, assembly GCA_963989385.1. NCBI lineage: Eukaryota > Metazoa > Mollusca > Bivalvia > Lucinida > Lucinidae > Ctena > Ctena decussata. The sequence continues at coordinate 66,389,030 of OZ022502.1, read as the reverse complement.
TAAGACCGTTATGAGAATACGGAAAGATGAAGACTAATAGGGTTCTCATGATGAATGCCTTAAGCTTCGTTCACACGGGCAAAGTTTCTGTGACAAAGTAGGTTTGGAAAAGAAAAAGTTGCTCGTGTGAATGAAAAAATATGCCACATTTTCATTGCCAAATTTATATGGTAAAGTTTTTATGACATACAAAATTTGTCCGTGGGAACAGAAAATTTGCCATAGAATATGTAACAAGGAAACTAGCTATGGAGATAATCACAGAAAACTTTGCTCATAATCAAATCGGTTTGATTTTGAACAATGTATATTTAACAAAGAAAATGTGGGATGGTTGGCCGTTCAGACGGGCAAAGTTTATTTGTCCAGGTAACCTGGACGAATAATGTTCGATCATGTGAACACAGCAGCAAATATTTCCTTGTCAAGGTTAATTCGACAAAGCTTCCATGCCACATTTTTCTTCAACAAATAATTTGCTCCGTGTGAACGCAAAATGTTTGGCAAACTTTCTTTGTTAAAGATTCTGTGACAAACAAACTTTGGTGGCGTGAACGAGGCTTAAGTGAAAGAATTTATTTTTCAGACTCTCGTTGACAAAAATTAGTAAAAAGTGCAAGCACACTTCTAACAGTGATATGGTTACTGCAGCCGACACGACTGAGCCGCACATAAAAAACTGCATAACCCTAAATCACAAAATGCGCCGTGCCATGATAAAATGGGTTCTTTGGGGCATATACGGTCATCAGAAGCTCAGTTCAGTGTGTGCACCCGCCCAACCTGACCAGCGCCTTTGTTGTCCTCTTGTACAATGAATCCGTGAGTAGAAGTAGTAGTATTTCAATTCTCATATCGACGTTGCCCCCGCACCTCAGCGGAACGAATCTATAGCCGCAGTAACGGGGCGCCGAGCGTGCGTCCAGTCCATTAGGAGCAGCGAAGAGATTTATTAGTCTGTGTGTATGCACAGGCTGATCTGTGTGCATGTACCATAATCCTGGCGACTCGTATTCTGTAGGTGTGGCTCATGACTATTGGACATTATTTCAGTCATATCGAGATGATGGTAAGTTACAAGAGCAACTTCCAAATCCACCGTCGGCGGGATAGGTAAAGGTAAAGACTTCTTGTAGCGTAGAACTTTGCCGTAGGGGCGGTATGAGTAAGAGGCCCACTATATCTTTGGCAACGGCATACAACAAGTGGAAGAAATATTGTATCATTCTTATTTTGTAATCAAAATAAAATTTTCAATGTCCAGAAAGGATTATGTGTATTAAATCGCAAAAATCGGCATCATAATAAATATTACATTCCGATCCCATAAAGCTCTAAAATCAGCTGACATACATTTACTTGGTTTATAATTAATTATTTCGGATGCGCAATCCTACCGGCGCCGTGGACTTTGGTTATGACGCAGACGGTTTCGGGTTAGAATACGGACAAAACAGCAGTAAATGGGTAGCTTTTTCAAATCAGGGAAGGCTAACGCAGCGAAAGGAGAAAGGTGGGCTCCGCCTTTCATATGTGTGTCTGAAAAGTCCTGTTAGCCCTGAAAGCAGGGAGGGAACATGTATTCCGGCCAGCCTTAAATTGTTACACATATGAAAATCTGTCAGTCTGTTCTCTTTCTCTCTCTTTCTCTCTCTCTCTTTTTCTCTCTCTCTCTCATTAATTTTGTATGAATACACTTATGTTGATGATGCGGGGAAAAAAGAACATTGCAATGTCAGCAAAGGGCTTGAATAAACCATGACAACAACTCCGTTTTCCCCATGTTTGACGTTATTATTGAATGTCCGATGGGGCCGCCATATTGAAAATTACACTGACTAGGAAATATTTCGTGACGTAACGTCCTTCGTGACGCACGTAATTGCGCCAGTCATTTACGTATTCTTGACCTTAATCTAGCATTAAGTTTCTTTATAAGGAAATTAAATTCTGAATCAACGCAAGATTTTAATACAATTCAATACCAGGGGCGTAGCTAAAGGGCAATATATTGAAACGCACAATCATTGCATGTTTCATTATCTTTGAGATGAAATTTAGGGGTTAGGCCCCTAAAATATTTCATGTTGTCATGTATATTGGCAGCTGGTACTTAATAATTCTTTTCCAGTATACAAAATTACAGCCTACAAATACGCAAGTGTGTGTTGAAATTTTGTCAGTTTGACAAAATTTCAATATGCACTTGCGTATTGCGTAAAGGTAGCTACGCCCTTGAATACAGCCCATTTCAGTCAGTTTTATAATAAAAGGTTACGGCTCTGTTTCGTACTGTTTTTACAATAAAACTTTACGAGAATTTTTTTACAATGTGCAAATTTTAACTCTACATAATTGCAGACAACTTGCGTGTTGAAATTTTGTCAGTTTGACAAAATTTCAATATGCACTTGCGTATTTGCGTAAAGGTAGCTACGCCCTTGAATACAGCCCATTTCAGTCAGTTTTATAATAAAAGGTTACGGCTCTGTTTCGTACTGTTTTTACAATAAAACTTTACGAGAATTTTTTTTTACAATGTGCAAATTTTAACTCTACATAATTGCAGACATTACCATATAAGTCCACGTTATCCACAATATCAGTTCATAAGTGATTTTCGCCATAATATTGGGGTTGGGGTGGTTGGGGGATGCTGTTATATTGATTTCGTGTGTAAATTTGGCGTTTTATATAGAGGATCTTACATTCATGAGTGGTCATTTCATATGAAAGTTTTCAAACGAGCCTTTGGCGAGTTTCATAAATTTCATATGAAATGCACAGGGGTGTAAATTTCTGTTTATCATATGACCCTTTAAAATGGGATGCCTTCAAACTGAACATTATTTCAATAAGAAAACGCATAGCTGACATGGACGTAGACTGGCTCCAGACTCCAGTCAGTAAAACTGAAAAATCTTCAAGCATCACTGGTAATAAATTCAGCCATCAGAAAATCCATTCCTGTAGTTTTATATATTTTGCATTATTTTATGACAATATAATGTATTAGACTGAAGCCAGTCTAACATGAACGTTGCCAATGAGGTTACGTGTTCGTGCCAAAGTGTTATATTACACGTGTGGTCATACGATTTTTATGACGCGACGTTAGCCACTGAATAACAGCGATGTCATATTAGAAATTCCTCCTCCCATCTCGGAATATAGCCCAATTCGGTATATACGTATTGCTGTTTCATTTATACGTATACCGCTATAAAGACCAGACTACATATAAGTTTCGTTCGCTTGTTGTCCAACCCTACGCTTGTGTGTATGTTATGTAATACGATATGTATGAATTGTGTAAAAAGATAAGTCAAACATGCATTAATTTTCGGCATACTCTTAGTTGGTAAAGGTAAGTACTCATTTTCTTTAATTTTGAATATTTGGAGTTATTTATTTTTCATTTTCAACTTTAAATTTATTATAGTTTTTTCTCAACTATTGGACAAGATTATCCCTTTTTACAGTTGTGAGAGATTTTTCTGTCTCGGACTGCTGTCTCAGCCTAGGCTCTGAAAGCTGTCTCAGTATGTCAGTCATTGTTATATAGTACAGCCAGCCACGTACACTCTAATTTCAACAAATCAACTTGCTACCGGTCATGTAAATTGCATGCAAAATATGAAATTAACAGCAGATGTGCATGGAATTTCACCGTGTAGATTTCAGAGTATAGCTGCAATCATGAAAAATGCATACAAAAGGTGAAATCTACACATATGTCAGAACTATTAACAGAATAGAAAATTAGCTTGAATGACCTTAACAAGAAGCTAAGAATTCATTGAATATTCTGTTTCATAAAATATAATGGGTGAGAAAAAAATCAATAATGGGTTTTGGCCTCGACAAGGAAATCTCAGGCTGTGCTTCAAGCCTCGCATAAGACTAAATAATCTGAAAACTAGCCTGAGATGATCTTGTTTCGGCCTCAGCCCCATCATAAATTCTATTAATCTCTTACAAGAACTTGCTTATTAAAGATACAGAATTTGTGACGTCTATATTTGTGTTAGCCTGGATTCCAGTTTGATCTTTTTTTAGGTATTTTGGTATTTTATTGACAGTCAGTATTTACAAAAGGTTCATAATAATAAATATTTACAAAAGGTTTATAATTATAATTTTATTTATTCTTTATTAGACCTTCCTTGAGTACAGGGATTACTCAGATCAGCCTGCGCATCTTCACAATCTAATCAGAGTCTTCCCTTTTCGCATATATTGATGAATAGTTGGAAGAATCTTTGGTTTCAAGTCCTTTTCAAAAGTATATCAGTCATGTCAGGAAATGGGAGGGAATGTATGAAGGGCTCCAAGCACCGTTCAGTCTTTGAAGAGTCTGGCCTCCAGTGACACTCGAACGCGTGATCCCGCAAACGTTGCGCTTACAATATAGCCATGCATATACTTTACGACCTAATATTTTACGGGCTCCTAAAATTAAAAACTAAATAGAAACATCTCGGGCTCCTAAAATTAAAAACTAAATAGAAACATTTATCGTTTTGCAGAAATGAGCGTCTCCGCAAGTGATCTGTGTATCTCTTTTTGCATATATGATCTATGAATCCTAATAGCAAAGCATCTGATCAGTTACTACAAAGGCGCATCTGCGCAACCTATTCAGAGTTATCCCTTTCCAAATAACACTGTGGGCCTAACAAATTACAAATGAAGAATCAGCTCGTTCAGAACACATGTACAGGCTGATTTGAGTATTAACTGTGCTCAAATGGCTTTAAGGCCCCTTTACACGCGACACTGATCATTCATTGTCTTCCTTGTAAAAATAGTTGGTTCAGATTGTTTCCTCTTATATTGTTTAATCCTATTTTTCTATTCTATTTCAACAGACATAAATAATATCACTTTTAGAGTTTGTACTACGAATTTCGGAATTCGGAATTCAGAATTCGGAATTCGGACTTGTGAAATAGTATGGAAATGAAAAGTGAGCCAATTGGGCCATCGTAGGAGAGTTGATTGATTGGTTGATTGATGTTCAACGTCCACGGTAAACAGCTAAGGTCATGTTGGGACGGTCAGTTAACCTAACCACACTATTCCTGGGCAGGCTTAGACCTCCTAAGCGGTTAACCAGTACAAAGTGCACATACTTTCGCCAGTAACTGACAACAGCCCTTCTTGAATCAGCTGAAGGAGAAACGAAAGTATGTGGCCAGACCGGGTTTCGAACCCAGGACCTCTGACTTATGAGTCAGGTGCCCTACCGACTGCGCTACGCGGCCCGGGTAGGAGAGTGAGTCTCGTACAGATGAGATCGTGGTAGACTTATTTAATTAAGGGCGCGTTTACACGAGCAAAGTTTCTATGTCACAGAAACTTTAACAAAGAAAGTATGACAAACATTTTGCGTTTACACGGAGCAAATTATTTGTTAAAGAAAATGTGCCATAGAATCTTTGTCACATAAACTTTGGCAATGAAATATTTGCTGCAGTGTTCACACGACCAAATATTATTCGTCAAAGTTACCTGCAGCGATGTAACAAATCTTTGTCACATTTTCCACGCTTGTAGCAATGTTCTTTGTTACATAATCTTTAGCAAAGTTCACCGTTTACACGGACAAATTTAATCTATCGAAGTAACTTTACCATATATATTTGTCAAAGATTTCGCATTTACACGAGCAAATTTTTCTGTGACAAACCTACTTTGTCATAGAAACTTTGGTCGTGTAAACGCGCCCTAATACCCCGGTTTCATACCAACCTCAATAGTGTAAGTGCACTTAGTACTGGCTAACCGCTTAGGAGGTCTAAGCCTACCCAGGAATAGTGTGGTTATGTTAACTGACCGTCCCGACATGACCATAGCTGTTTACTGTGGACGTTAAACAATAACACAACACAACTTCATAGTGTACACCTTGGTTCAAACTAAAGCAAAGGTGATATATATAAACCCATGTAAACCGCTATACAGAGACAGGGATAAATTGATATCCATCGAAAGAGGTCGGTGATATTGATAATGAAATACATGTACCAACCGGTCCTCTAAATTGTTAACACTGGAGATTTAAGTGTACTTAATTATTCAAAACACATGTTTGGAAGTTCTTTTCAGGAGGCGATAAAATGGGAGGAAAAGTTTCTTTTCCAATAATTGAAATACCGAAAGAAAGGATATTCATCGTAACTGGAGCAAATACAGGTAAGAGCGGCCTTGACCCTGAAAGCGCCGGAAATGCAGACGACAAAATTTACGTCTGCAATTTTACAAGACACGATTCGTCCAAGCTATATTATATTGATAATACAGAGACTTTAAGGCAAACAGTGGAGATCCAGATGGGACGGCTCAATATGAGCCGCCTCATCTGGATATGCACTGTTTGCAAATTTTACTATTTTCATTTTGTTTGGGCGCTCTTAGGGATAAATTAATCCTCATGAGCTCGACAAGCCAGATATTTGAGCCGCGACACGAGAAAACCAACAAAGTGGCATGGGCGCCCAGCGAAGACTCAGATCAGCCGAGGATCGGTCCAGTCTGATCTGAGTATTCGCCTTTCGCTTAAAGGGTAGCTAAGAGTCTAAGCTAGCTCCATTCGGACAGTGAAGACTCTGGTCAGTCTGGGCGGATGCCCAGGCTGATCTGAGTCTTCGCTGGGCGCACTTGATACTTTCTGGGTTTTCTCGTGTCGCGGCTCATTTAACGTATGCTTTGTGATATCATGAGTATTTTTATATGCATGGGTATACTTTCTGAGAAGCAAATTTGCAACTTTGCCATTTAATTTTCCATTCGTAGGGCTCAACTTTTAAAGAGAAAAACACTATGTTATCTAGAAACAAAGTAATTCTTTTTCAAGAATTTGCCCCTTTGGGAAGGGTTTCCCATTTCAGAAAAGCAAACAGGAAGTCAAAAAAAGTTGTTTCTCTTTATAAAAATGGAGGAAAAAGTGCTTTCGTCATGCACCCCCAAAATATTGACTGATATGTAGCTCCATTATCTATCAAGGACAGAAGTACAAGGTGCATTCTTGCACTTATTAATATGTATATAACCTACCTATATTTTACCTGCACCAAATATTTCATTGTTCAGTCAACATAATTTGGTTTTAAAGGCCTCCTTGCTCTCTCGTTGCCAATATGGCCTACTTTCTAGAATCTGCAAAAACTAATATAAAAGATTAAGTCATAAGAAATTTATTATTCTTTTTATATGTTGATAACATTATTTTGAATAAGTGGTAAAAATACAATGTACAGTCGTGGAGCTCATTCAGTCATATAATGCGTTGCTCGAGCAGGAACCCGAAAATCATGACTTCTATTTTGTGGAGTGATTTGTCAGGTTGCCAAAACACGTTCACCTTTTATTTTGGCAGGCAGTTATTTGACACATTATATGCACCTTAATGCATAATTTGACACCAAATGAAACGGTTGAACCCCTTCTTATAGTTACATGTAGTCAGACGCTTTTATCACTCGGAGAAAAAATAATCCAACTTCCATGAGAGAACCAGTGCACCTCGCCAGTGTTTGATTCAAGTTAAGAGAAAATTCACAGCGGGCGCATTTGGCATCCTACTGGCATCAGGCCACGAGATTATTAAACTTTTTCGTGCTCGACTCAGCTGAGCGTGAAATTTTCTCTGCTGATAAATATGAAAATGCCAACTAATGTTTGCATTTTCATATTCATGAGCAGAGAAAATTTCATACTCAGCTAAACTGAGCAAGAAAACAACTATACTTATCAGCAATTTGCTATTTATTAGCAGGTAAAATTTCATGCTCAGCTGAGTTGAGCAGAAAAAAAGTTTTATAACCTCAGGGCCAGTTGTCGCATAGACGTTAGAACGTTTTCATAAAGCTGGGCCTCTTTCAATACAGCTTTGATCAAACTCATTCAGAGGTAAGACGGAACATCTGCGCCCCCAAATATACACCTGGAAAAAAGTTAAGCACTCCCTAATATTATTACAAATCAACACGTCTGGAAACTTCTTTTTGCAGTTGACAAGAATGATATTCCATAAATAGGATTTAAGCATGGATACACAGTGACAATAATTGTACACGTAGATATAGGCGATCGTATCATGCACCCCATGCTTTTCGCAAAAAGCAATATACCTATGCAACATTTAGGGTATTTATAATGCATACGAGGGGCATTTCAGAAATAATGTAAATGTTCTCAGGGTAGTCTATTTGCTGATATTTCGCAGTGATTTTATATATCATTGGAAAGGTAAATTCAAGTGCTTTAGAATGGTATGCGTTAAAAGAATTTCCAAGTCACTCATGCATGACAGCACGTGCTTATACGTCATAAGGGTGTGGATACTGGAAACTGTACATTTTCACTGAATGTCTTTTGAGTTCTTTTGCTGTTTTCGCAATGAGAAAATGATATATTTTAATAAAGAAACACGTCATACTGTCCTTTAAATGTTAAATAAGAAAGTTGTACAGAAACAGTTTCCAGATTCTACACCAGTAATATAATAAACGAGATGTTTTTCTCTGCTATGTGTTTATAAATGCATAGTTATTATAGATGCATTATGCCAATATATTGGATTTTTGACTTATCCACATCCAATTTCAACAAATGAAAGACATTTTATTACTGTAATGATTTGGTCATTATATTTTGTTACGACTGGCATCAGATCACTGATGAAACTGGATGACACGTGTGCAAACTCCACGCCGGAAGTTGCAAAGTAGCAGCAATTCATGTAGAATACATAAACAATAATATGAAATGATCTTCTAATAAAAAGACACAGGCTAAATATATTTAATTTTGTTTAATGCCAAAAATAAGTAGGACATATTGACAACAAAATTCATACATAAAGACTTGAAAAACTTGATATTTTATATGACATACTGACATTGAAATATGTGGGTGGGTGGGGAAACTTATCGTAAAAAAATCAGATAAGCCACTGACAAAATAGCATAAAGTGCCGTAAAAGATTATTTATGACAGAAAACAAGCGTGACGAATTAAATTTTATTTATTTTTTTGTTTCATATCTGTCATCAAAGATTCACTTTCACTTAAATTGACCTCAAAACCGAAAATTAAACAGCTTACTATACATTTCAATTAAGCACAGGAAGTGACGTCATCAGAAATGCGCATTGTTTCATGATTAGTCTACTTTGCAATGCAAATCTTATGTTTTAGCAAAGCTAATACAATCCTTTTCCTACTGGAATATTTTCAGTATAACAGATAATATACGTATCAATCTAGAGCTGCTTGTATCCAGAGTTAAGAAAATATGAAATACTCTTCACATAAATATTCCATCCGTTTCTACTCAGTGTCCTTACCCTAACAACAATTTTCAAGGCATATTTTGAAGAAAATACCAGTGACTCAATTTTTTTAGTAAAGGCCATTGGGTGATATGTAAACCTAAAAGTTAAGACAAACATTCAAAGAATCGGTCAACATTCCAAGGAATGGCAGACTCATTTACATTATTTCTGAAATGCCCCTCGTACTTTGCATAGTTCAGCCATTGTAACGCAAATATGGCTACAAGACGAAGTCCTATCGGAAGCGCAAAGATGGGAAATTGTCGGGATGCATTCGACGGGGATGCCATTCAAAGCGATCGGGCGCCAACTTGGCTGCCACTACACTGTTATCTGCAAGTTGGTGCGAAAGCATCGTCAGACCAATGCTGTCAAGGATCTGCCAAGGTCAGGAAGAACTCGCGTAACGACACAACGAGAGGATAGAGCTCTTGTCCGGTTAGTACGACGACAATCCATTTCTACGAGTATCCGTCTTAAGCCTCAATGGCTACCCCATCAACGCCTGTCTCTGAAAACTCTGCGAAATCGCTTAAGGGCCGCTGGACTAGCCTCCGGGAGATTGATAAAGCGCACTCTGTTGACAGATGAGCATCAAAGAACACGTTTGGGGTGGTGTTTAGCGAGACGTGGTTGGAATTTGAGGACATGGCGGCGAATCCATTGGTCTGAAGAGACCAGGTTTTTGTTGCATGTTACGGATGGCCGAATGAGAGTGTGGCGGCACAGGAACACAGCTTACACACCAAGAAACATCCAGCCGACGGATCCTTACGGCGGAGGTTCTGTAATGGTCTGGGGCTGCATATCACATGACGACAAGATGGACCTGGCGACCATTCAGGGCAAACTTACGGGTGAAAGTTACATTCATGACGTTCTCGAGCCGGTAGTTGTGGATCATTTTGAGAACCATTCACTTGCCACTAGGCCTGTGTACTTGGACGACAACGCTAGACCCCACCGTTCTAGGGCAGTGCCGGCCTATCTCCAACGTAACGCAATTGAGACATTGCCTTGGCCAGCTAGAAGCCCGGATTTGAATCCGCTGGAGCATATCTGGGACATTCTTGGGCGTCGAATACAGAATATGGACCCTCCTCAACAAGTTCTGGACCAACTGGAAGCAGCTCTGCATCGTGAGTGGCGACAGCTGATCATTCATCAAATTTGGACGCCTGACCGGAGGTATGAGACGCAGAGACGAGGCAGTCATCCGTACACGTGGAGGGTTCACACGTTATTGACCAATTAAGGTACCAAATCTGTCTACAGACTTAATTTGACATTTTTACCAAAAAAACTGTAACAAAAAGTGTGCTTATGGAAACTGCAGCTCCATACTTAAACCGACGTCTGTTTTAGGCGAAAATGATACGTTTGAATACATTACATTTTCGGTATTAAATACTGTATTTTCTGGTCAGTTTCTGCTTTGTTATGTTGGCCACAGTGTTAATGTTCAACAATTAACCATTTTAGCAGTGGTTTTAATGCCACTGTTTTCATGAGAAAGCTTGATACTGAAACCTCTGTAAAATATCCGGGGGGGGGGGGTGCTTAACTTTTTTCCAGGTGTATATGTCCATGAAAAGTTGAAGCCGCCCCAGTTTAGTCCGCAATACTGATTTTGACTGTCGTTTATCTTAATCTCATTTAATTCCTTTATCAATGAATTTACACAGCCTAGTCACTGTAAGCTCTTTCGATTTTATCGCTTATTTTCTTAAGAGCCCGGTATCAATTACATACCATGATATGCTCGAATCATTATGTATCAATGCATCTTTTAACACAACAATTAGATTCTGCGTTGTTACACTTCTTTCGGTTGGACTGAAGCGTCCACGTGGGTATGTGGTCAGCGCTCCAGGCTTTTTTTCTCCCTTCATACCCTGATTCGATCATATCTGATCAGTATATCAGTGGGGTAGTTCTATGGGGAATACTCTGTGAAACCACCCTGAAGGCCAACCATTTATACTTGCCAGCGCCAGGTTTGAAACTGTGCGGCAGATGTATGTAGCAAGTCTTACAGACAAACTTCGCTACATGTACCTACTGAGCTATCGGAGCGATTTCGGATCACGAGGCCGCTGATTGTAGTCCCGCTGGAGGTGAGATTCTGCCTGAAGCTAAACGGCGCTTCATTGCACAGAGCACTTCATATTTACCCTCACATTGTCTCGATATTACTGAATAAGATTTTTTGAAAAGGACGTAAAACTGCCAAGTAATTCATCCATTTATTGGATGTTGTATACTACCACAATTATGAACGCTAGCGTATTTCTAAGGCCGCGTTCACACGAGGAAAGTTTCTATGTCACAGAAACTTTAACAAAGAAAGTCTGCCAAACCTTTTGCGTTTACACGGAGCAAATTATTTGTTTAAGAAACTGTGACATAGAATCTTTGTCAAATAAACTTTGGCAGTGAAATATTTACTGCAGTGTCCACACGACCAAATATTATTCGTCAAAGTTACCCGCAGCAATGAAACATAATCTTTGTCACATTTTCCACGCTTATAGCAAAGTTCTTTGTTACATAATCTTTAGCAAAGTTCTCCGTTTACATGGAAAAATTTAATGTATCGAAGTAACTTTACTATATATATTTGTAAAAAAAAATGTCATATTTTGGCATTGACACGGGCACATTTCTCTGTGGCAAACCGTCTTTGTCACAGAAACTTTGCCCGTGTAAACGCAGCTTAAGTATACGTATGCCCAAGGCTTGTATAGAAAGAGCTTCGGTATAGGCCTGAGATCACAATAAATATACTATATAGCGTAATTTATTCGTACTAAAACGAAACTATTTTCACAAAGCTCCAGGATTTCATACTCTCTTTTGCTCACTTCTCTGAGGCATGAGAAGGGCAGCGTGAACTAACTGCTTATCCCATAGACTTCTATAGTGACCCCTATTGCCTTTGCCAGTGTGCCAATGTTGCTTCAATATCCTGATTTGTCTTAATTTTAAGCTTATGTTAATCAATAACTTAAAGATAAAATAGAGAAACACCACCTTATCCTGCACTGCCGGATGTTGTCATCCAGCTACCACTGTTCCGCAGAAAAAGGGCTTAAAGTCACCTATCATCAATGTTGGCTCCACAGACCAAATCAGAAATACTTATTTCTTGACACTATCCAGAATATCAAACAAAACTGATTTCTGCATTTCATTAAAACATCCCTTTCAATCTCACCAGACTTATTATCCAATCAAAGAACACCATTTGACCAGTTATAGTTCCGAGTTTCCCTACATTATTATTATTTTTTTTTTAATTTTGGGTCACCTGACCGAATTGGTTCGCGGTACCCAGAAACTCTAATTTCACAGTTTCAATAGGGAAAACCTGCTATCCGCCGCTAGAGGAGCACGTTTCGAGAGTGTTATTCGGTTTCTGTATTTACTTCAATGGTGGGGAAGCTGTTACAAGGCTCTTTCCAATTATATATTTGCAGGTTTAGGCTACGAAGTGGCAAAATGGCTAGCTATGATGGGTGGCACAGTAATCATTGCTTGTAGGTCGGAGGACAGAGCAATGGAGGTATAAACATAAAAGAAAATACAATATTGGCACTCTGGGCTGCGCGTGGTCTCTGCTCAACCCTTCACTGCGCTAAGGCTAACAATTGATGTACTATGTGGTGCCTTAGCCAACAATGGCAAGTCATACTAATGCATACCAGAATTTATAAAGAAAGAGTAACGAGATTTTTGTTTGTATATGAACCCAGATTAGTGTGTGTGTGTGTGTGTGTGTGTGTGTGTGTGTGTGTATGTGTGTGTGTGTGTGTGTGTGTGTCCTTATTTCACTAAAATAATTCAGTTCATGGTATGTCATAGTTTTGAAAACCACGGGAATACGGAGCTTGCGACTCCCAGAACGTCAGGTTTGGTTAAAGCTGCAGATGAACAATAATTGATATTGTGTGTTACCTTTAGCATGTTAAAATATTGGTTTCACGTTGTTATGTAAAACAAGTATTCAAGGAGGTCCCCAACCATAGAGACCTGCCAAACAGATGGGTTGACTGGTGCCTGTGCTGCAAAACTGCTAATGACTGAGTGTTTCATTCGTCTAAGGTTGGCTAAAAGTCACAAAATGCTTGATGCAAGCATTCGACATGATAAAAAAATAGTTTACTGCTACGTTTCACTCACTCACTCACTCATATATGGGTATAAAACTGTACAAGAAAGCGAAACGCTTATATAGCCTAAAGTCAACGGCAGTGACATTTGTAAACAGTTTAGACCCAGCTTACCATGCACTGAATGCACTTTTGCTATTTGCAGACATCTTCTCTTTTGTTAACACAGACCTTTGAAAGGTAAAGTGAGATAAGGGAAAGGAAATTGTACGCTTGTATTTTAGATCATTTAGTCTCATGCAAGGCTTTCAAATCATGAGCCTTAAATAATTTGAAAACAAGCCTGAGACTTCTTTATTTAGGCCTCGGTACCATCATAGATTAGTTTTCTTACTCCTTATATTTAATGAAACAGAAAATCCATTCAGTTGGGTCATTACTAAATATATACTGTATATTTTCCATTAATAGTTCTACCTTGTCAATTTTCATCTTATACATGCATTTTACATGACTGAGAGCTAATCAGAAATCAACAGCTCAGCTCTGGTTCTGATATCCATATTATGCATGCCTTTACATACTATGAATGGGCTGCCACTAAGCAATGATTGACAGATTGATGCATCTTCCAGAACCTAGGCTTGAGACAGCAGGCCGAGATAGAAAAATCTCAACAGCTTCAGAAAGGGCAATCGGAACACCGCTCGGCCAATTCCGAGTCACGGAATTTGCCGAGCGGTGCTCCGATTGCAGAAAGGGAGGTGCTCCTCCAGTGAGTGAGAATAAAACAATTCGTTTCAGGCCATGAGAAGAATGGACAAAGAATATAAGGAACTCTTGGAAAAAGGAACTGTAGGTCTGACTGTACTTGAAGAGCTACGTCTGGAATATATGCATCTTGACTTGGCATCATTCCAGTCCACTAAGGAGTTTGTTGAAGAATTTAAAAAATCTGGAAGAAAACTACATGTCCTTGTTTGCAATGCTGGTGTCAGTAAAAGAAATTATGGTGAGTGTTTGAATTACACATGCGCACATAGCGTCTTACTTCACCTCAGCCCGAAAGCTCCGGGGAGCTTCTTAGATAGGCAGGCTCCATCTCCATTCTCTGTCGTCTGTTGCCGTTATCGTCGTCCGTTTTTGTCCTAGTTCAACATTTTCAAAGACACCTTCTCTGAAACCACTGGGCCAACAGTAACCAAATGGGGAACAATGGTCTGGTCACATGACCAACATGGCCACTATGCCTATACATGTATTTGGTAAAACCCTTTAAAATATCCTAATTTTCTTCTCCAGAATCGATAGACCCATGACCTTGAACTTATTATGTAGCATTTTGTTCTCAAATACTACCAAGATTGCTCAAATGATGATATAATGTTTACCGAGGCCTTATTAACGGCTAGGTCACATTTGCTTCCTGGTGCTTTTATATGGGAAAATGCTATTAGACAATATTTCATGGAAAATATAGAATGTTTCGATTTATAAGTTGGTATACACAGTCAAGTAAATGAGTACATGAAGATTTATGAATAACAGAGGTCAAAGTCATTCTTTGACCTTTAACCAAGATATCACATATCTACGCAGTTTCAAACATCTCGTCAAAGGCAACTGGGCTAATTAGAATCAATTTTCACATGGAACTTTCAGGGATCCTGGGAAACGAAAAAATATATCAAAACAATTTCGAAAAAATGGCTGCCATGTCCATATATGGTAAAACTATTACAGATTCTCTGTTCTCGATCCATTTGATCGATAAATTTGAAACTTGATAAACAGCATTAAGTACTCAAGTACTACAAAGTTTGTTCAATTAATGACCTTGGGTTGACTTTGACCGTCTCATACGGCAAGCTCAAATTTGCTTTCTGTGTTTGTATATGAGAAAAGTTTTAACACATGATTTCATGAAATTTACAGAAAATTTTAGTATTAAAGTTGGTATAAATTGTCATTCTTTGGCCTTTGCTAAAGGTCTCTACTATTTCAATAGTTTTGACCATCTCAAAAGCCACTGGTCCAATTGGAGTCGAATTTTCCCATGGAGCAGTAAACTTGAATATGTCAAAACGATCTGGGGGGACTTAACCAATATGACAGCCATACCCATACATGGTTAAAACCTATTAAAATCTTCTTCTCCAAAACTAATTGACCGATTGCCATAAAACTCTATATGTTGCATCAGGTACTCAAGTTTTGCTAAGTTTATTCCTTGCAAATTCGCTTTCTAGTGCTTTAATACGGAAAAGCAGTTACATGAGATTTCATGGACGATAGAGTGAGTGAGTGAAGTCGGGTTAACGTCCCACCAACAATTCGATCATATGGAGACGGGAACGTTATAAGAGATTTTGGTGTAAAAGCTGGTATAAAAGTTGATGTAAAACTGGTATATGCCGTCAGCTAAATGAGTAATGGAGCTTATTGAGCACCAAAGGTCAATGTCACTCATATTTCAATAGATTCAAACATCTTCTACAAAGCAACTGAATTAGTGTTTGCTTAATTGTTTGTGTTAACATGACGGAGATAGCCGGCGAGGCCTTTTAAAATGTGGTAAAAACCTTAAAAAATCTTCTCCAGAACATTGTAACTCGAATTCAAATTCAAATCCTTTATTACACTTCGGTTTATAACATGTAAACAACAAAGGGAGCAGTATATAAAGCAGATACAATAGATGGCATAGTGGTAAACAAGAGATTTTCATCATGTATTCGGCTTACAGTAATTTAAGTGGAGAGTGGATGAATTATACTGAGACAGCGTATATCAGATTTGTTCAACTGATGACTTCGGATATTATCTATGCACTTTATTTTCATCTAGACGCCATCGCACACACGCTGTTAATAAATGGACATCACGATGTAAATGTCCATCCGTCGGTTTGTCTTAGTAGCGTGAGATAGATTATTAGTCAGGGAAAATCGCGCACTGTGTTCGTGCACTTTGAAGAATAGTTTACTTCCTCTGCTGACGGGCATGAGGACATAAACCAACGTTTCCGACAGTAAATGTTGAATAGGCCTATGTAAGGGAGTATTTTTTTGTTGGTTGATTTGGTGCTTAACGTCCACGGTAAACAACTAAGGTCATGTCGGGACGGTCAGTTAACCTAACCACACTATTCCTGGGCAGGCTTAGACCTCCTAAACGGTTAACCAGTACTAAGTGCACATACTTTCGCCAGTAACTGACAACTGCCCTTCTTGAATCAGCGGAAGGAGAAACGAAAGTATGTGGCCAGACCGGGATTCGAACCCAGGACCTCTGACTTACGAGTCAGGTGCCCTACCGATTGCGCTACCCGGCCCGGCTTGTAAGGGAGTATGAGGAGGTGATTTCGATTTCTCATTCAATGACTCAATGCATAAATAACTGTGCTATTTACAATATATCGATTATTAAAAATTTTGTAGCATCAAAGAAACAGGGCAAATTTATGTCCCTTGAAATAAAAAATGTAGTCGTGCAATGCACTGTAAAATAGACATTGTGCCCGTATAGACTGTTAGGATCTATGGTGTTTACGCAACATTTTTTGTTCATTTTAGTCTCTTCGGGCCGCGTAGCGCATCGGTAGGGCACCTGACTCATAAGTAAGAGGTCCTGGGTTCGAAACCCGATCTGGCCACATACTTTTGTTCCTCCTTCCGCTGATTCAAGAAGAGCAGTTGTCAGTTACTGGCGAAAAGTATGTGCACTTAGTACTGGTTAACCGCTTAGGAGGTCTAAGCCTGCCCAGGAATAGCGTGGTTAGGTTAACTGACCGTCCCGACATGCCCATAGTTGTTTACCGTGGATGTAAAGCAATCAATCAATCATTTTAGTCTCGGAATCAGTACAGTGCGCATACTCTTTGCGTTTCGTGATAAACAAAGCTAAGGTATCCTGAATCTCACTCGATGTTGCGATGTTGCGATATTGACATTTTATAATGCTAAAATTAAATGAAATATTATTCTTTATTTCTTTTTCGTTTGCAGAGAAAACAGATGATGGCTTCGAATCAACACTTCAAGTAAGTCTACAGAATGGTGAAAAATATTTTTTTTACGCAAGGTGCAGTTAACATGACTTTACGCTCCTTTTTTAAGAGCCGCAAAACGTGAAAACTAATGATGGCATGTGCGCCACGCAAAAAGTCGCAAAAACCAAGATCAGTCTGGACATCCGCACATCTGACCAGAGTCTTCGCTTTGTGTTTAATGGGTAGCTAAGGGTAGCTTAGGACCTAAGCTACTTCCATGCCGACAGCGAAGCCCAGTCTGATCAGAGTCTTCGTTTGGCGCACATTTGACTTTGTTTTCTCGTGTTTCGGCTAAATTACACTTGGAAGCATAAAATTACGATAACTGCAGCATAACTGAATTATGTGTCATGCTTTTCGAAATGCAGTTTTGTTTGAGATACTTTTAGCATAAATAATTGATTATCATTACCTTCTTTTTCCTCTTTAATTTAATTTTTACAACAATCATTCTTCATATTATGTCTTGGGGCAATTTGGATTTTAGATGACCATATGATTAACAGTTTCAGCCGTGGTATTAGAAAGGATACATATGAAAACAACAAAGGCTCCTGAGACAATGAGACAAACGGTCCGGCCACTTACTTTCATTTCACCTTCCGCTGATTCAAGAAGGGTTGTTGTCGGTTACTGGTGAAAGTAAGTGCACTTAGTACTGGTTAACCGCTTAGAAGCTCTAAGCCCGCTCAAGAATAGTGTGGTTAGGTTAACTGACCGTCCTGGCATGACCATAGCTGTTTTCCGTGGACCTTAAACAATAACACAATAACCATAGCTCCTGAGACAAGCCAGTGCATCCGTGCGAATCCTGTGATCTTTATGTATATTTTACACCACACGTCTGTTTTGAAGACACCGTATTTACATATAATTCCAATTTGGACCCAGTTTTTTTTTATACCATTTCATCTCTTTCGCTTCCTACGACTGAATTGTCTTGTAACCATTAATCATTGCTTATGCTGACTATCCAGTTTTTCTTGTTCCAGGTTAATTATCTCAGTCACTTTTTACTAATTGGACAGCTTCTTCCTATAATGAAAACTAGCGATGATGATGATTGCAGAATCGTACTGGTTTCCAGTGATCTACATAGGTGGCCAAAATTTGATGTCACCAAAATGAACGGGGATCCAGATAAATATTCGTTGTTTGACTGTTATGGTAGATCAAAATTATATCAGGTATAAATGTCATTTTTAAGTCGAGTAAGATTAAATTCATCGAAGTTAGAATTTAACGTTTTTAAAGAAATTTAGCATGAAAAGTTTTGCAGCTCTACGAGGGTCATCCAATAAGTCCTTCAAATGACTGAGACTAGACGGTTCACATTACTCCCCTGAATCCTCCTTTCAACAATAGCCATGAAAGTCACTATCTTGCAAACGCCGTTGCTAGGCAACAGGAGAATACTGACATATAATTTAGGGGTGCGGTACTGGCTTCTGATCGTCTGTTATACCTTATTGCAGATCAAAACTCTTGTACCCGTCTACTTTTTCTGGTACACATTAATACAACACTGAATTAAATATACGGTACCAAAGTTAAGATATTGTCGTCAGTTAAGACATTATTATTGTTGCAAGTAAAATGGTAATGTGTTTCGAAAAACTAGAGCATCGTGTTAAATGAGTATTTCACAACAGATGAAGTAACTGCAAAAATGGCATTTGATTATTATCAAAAAGTACTCGCGACATCATGAGATGTAGAAATTAAATCATAAACGGCGAGCCTCGTTTAATATCATTTGTAGGCTTCTAAAACACGAGGCAAATTTAATAAAGTTCTGTCTTTTTGTTAAGTTGCATAGCGGTCATATTTTTATGTAATATTAAAACATTTTTTATCCTTATTTGTGCGTTTTAATATGAAGACACTCATTTTAGATCACGTATTCCTATCATTCGAAAGAATTAAACGGATATGCATGGAACGAATATACTGTTCCATTTTTTCGTTACCAGCAGGAACACAACGTTGAATAAGCATTGAATCAACGTTGATTCAACGTCGTTACAAACTGGGTAGCGCTGCTTGACTGGGTTTAGTTTAAACATAATTGATTGCCACAAAAAATACAAGCAATGGTGTCGGGCCACAAGTTCTTACAACTTTAGTTACCGTTCTCCCCCACAAAGTGATATATTGTACAATACGGCAAGGACGTGGAAAATAATAGAATATATTTAAGACATAACTTTCATGCTCACATACAGTGGCAAAGACCAGGGAGTGCCTGTTGACAACTCTGTGATAACAGCCGATTCTCCATAAGTAACATATGCGACTGCCACACATTAGAACCGCATATAAGGCGTTTCTAATGGGTACCCGCCCTGAAACCAACGTAGCTCATCCAAGAGGACTGGGTGGCCTGGAAAAATGTCAGCTGATAGTGATGCTGCATGGATTTACTACCATATGTGATAAGAATCCTGACTCGTTTCAACAACACAAGAAATGAAAAGATAAAAAAATAGAAAGAAAAGACAGAAATAAAATATTACAATCACACCAAGGAGTCCTCGCCCTTGGATTTTCATTGTGTTTAGCTATGGTAACAGATTCTCACCACTTAAAATTTCTAGCGACTAGTCCTGAAGAATTTTCTCAAGTAGAACCTGTATGATAAACAGATCATAACATGGTTTTTTTCGTTATCACCCGATTTGTCAGCCCGAGGCTCCAGTATCGGACCGAGGGCTTGCCTGAGATAATTTATCTTTTAACTAATCTAAGATTTATCTGAGATTATTTTCTTTAGAAATATAAGATATTTAGCGTTATTAGCACAGCACGTGATAGCACGGCGCGTGATAGTGACGTACGTTGTCCACCTTGATACCAGTCTGATACATATAGGAGTGATTTCAATTGTCGTAACGATGGTCTTTGGGAAGTTAGGTGCAACGAATTCATAGCTGCACCTCGTTGCAGCGAGTATATACATTCGTAGGCACATAAGCATTGAGTGGTAGGATAAGTTAAAGATACCGACGTCACAGCGACGTAATGAAACTTTATGATAATATATTCGATATCTGTTTTTTCCTCGTAGGTAATGCAAATGCATTGTTTACAACGCCGCCTCAGAAATACACCAATTTCTGTAACAAGTTGTCACCCTGGTACCGTTGATACTGAGATAGGCAGAGACTACATGGATTCAAGGGCATACAGGGCATTTTTGGCAATAAATCGTTTTACAGGTACATTAATTAGGTGATCACTCTACTTAAAAGTGTGATTTTTGGGAGGTACGTCATCTGTTTTGTAATCTCAAATTTGGATTTATGGCGACGCGTCAGCATAGCCGTAAAACGCAATTTTCGACCATAAAACGGACGATTGACTTCCCCAAAGTGACGAGTTTCAATACAGTTATCCCCATTCGAAAGTACTTTTTCACATTTTCATCTTTCAAGGTTGACTACATCGCACTCATTGATTAGCCTATCAGACGTCGCATTACACTCGTATGTGCCTTAGAATAACCATTTAAGTGGCACAGACCGAAAGCGGATGCACTTGCAACCAGGCCCCTTTTGGGAAGGGCTTTGTTGTCAAGGGAAGCAAACGGAAAGACATAAAAATTGTTTCTCTTTGCAAATACTTCAGAAAACTATAGAGGTTTACATATGCACCTTAAAACCTTCTGATACATGGAGTCATCAAGTCATTTCTCTCCCACCAACACATAGGGCATACGGACACGGGACCTCGGTTAAAAGGCTCACCCGAAAGACCGTAGAAGCGTCAGCTTATACAACCCTGCGTTCTGTTAAACCTTTCAAGACTGGAAATCCGTTTTGGAGACATAAGCAAACGGTGTAGATCCCGTGCATACGCCGCGTTTTGCGGCGTCTGATCAAGGTCTACACTGTTTTCTTGCAGGAATGAAAAATTCAATAAAAGTAAAAACGTACACCAGAACCCCTAAAACTAGAAATGGACTGGTTCGAATGATAATGTTGATACAGTCTACTAGTCAAAAGAGGGTTGATGTACGAGGGTTGTTCAGAAAGTTCTGATTCTAGCCGCATAACTTTGTTTAGCGGCGTGCTTGGGACAAATGCTAAGCATGTATTGAAAGCACTACTTTTCATCTTTATAATGATACCTAACACTATCTAAAGATATATATTCTTATTGAGTTACAACGCACGTTATTAGGCCCCAGTCATACCACTGGGCTAATTTCATATGTGAACTAATTTTCAGTGTGCCATTCAAGTGAAAAATCATTGTAAATACATAATGAATTTTTGTCAGCTTCTTGTCTTCGTTGCTTTCAATATCCATTCAAAAGTTAGAAGGGCAGCAAACGTTATCGATTTAGTCCTTGCAAAGTAATGCGCAGTTCTTATGACGTTAGTGAAAACAACGTTAACGTCATTTTCGAAAGCTCGTAGCGGCTTCGTTGTTTACATCAATTTTAATTTTTCGACGGTTTCGAATTGGCCCGTGCAAAGGCTCTTCCTAACAAGATTTTGAATGTTAAAACCCTTGTTTTTGTTACAAAATCATTATAACTTTAGTAGAAAGGGAGAATTTGCTACTACATAAAATGCTTATAATCTGAATTGAAGGGACAGTATGGAACCTAGATTAAATATATTTTCCGCGATATTTACAGGTCACAGTTGCCTGGGGAATAAGTTTAAGTAGCAATGATGAAAACAATTCAAAGACTGCTTATATATGAACTATGACCTTCTTAAGTGAAAATCTGCAGTGGCTGTAGGGTAACCTCTTTCAAAAACGCTAAAAAATGTGTCCTTTAGAAAATATACACCAGAGTTGTCCGGACATATCATACCTTTATATATTTTCGCTATCAGAAGATCTGTATTTATGATGGTTACAAAAATAAGACGTCACGATCAGAACTTTCTGAACATCCCTCGTATAGTTTGCACAGTTTGCATAGCTTGTCTATATGAAAACTTTTTATGCTTTTACAATTATAGTTTCTTTAGCATATTATTTCTTTCTTTCTCAAGGAATCAGTCGTACGCCACTGGAAGGAGCCAACACAGTCATCTATGCTGCAATTAGTCCAGAATTAAAAGGTGTCAGTGGTATTTACTTCAAAGATTGCAAAAGTGGATACACCCAGGCAGCAGCAAGGTAATCTAACGTGAATGATTACACTTTCTGGGAAAGGCAAGCAAATCTGCCATTTTCATGTTTGCCACCCCTCCCCCCCCCCCCCCCCCCCCACCACCACCACCACCACCCCCGTCTTTTCGAAGAGGATCAAATCGTAAATGAAATATTTTGCTGCTTTTAAAATTGACAAATGGTTAAACCTATTTGATGCGAATAGAATAGTCCACTGGGCATAAATGGGTTGAATACCTGCAGAACAAATGTAATTAGTTTGAATGCCTGATTTTTATATAAAAGAAATACTTACTTTTTGTAAAATCAAATGTATTGACCCAAATAGTGCCGTCTTTTACTTGCAGGGATGAAACAAAACAAGAAGAAATGTGGAAACAGACCATGGAATATTTAAAAGAACATTTTACAGAGGATGAAATATTTTGTTTAGAAGGCGCGGATCCTACGAATACATGAAATTTACAAAGACGTTCTTATCTGTGATCGCAAATCAGTAAATAGCTGTGAACCTTGTCAAATTTAGTACCGTTATGGTAATAGGAGTATATTACTCAACAGTTTTAATAGCAATCATTATGCAAGTTTATTGTTATTATCAACGTTTGATGATGAATTGATGATCGTGATAAGCCAGTCTAGCTCTAAAGGTGTATGGTACACCTTTAAATTTTTCTGCCATCAACATAAGCCCGTTTTGAAAAAAAAACGGACGTATAATGTCGTGGCGTTATCCGTCCGTCTGTCGGTCCGTGAACATTCTTGTGCGCGCCATAACCCAATAACCGTTTGGGATATCTCCATGAAATTCTACAGAAGTGCGTATTAGGTCGGGGCGGGTTTATGTCAGTGTAAAAGTGACGTCGTCTAGACGTCATTCTGCCAACGTATTAAACACAACAGTGTATATTCCATAGTTGCTATGATAACAAACCTATGACGACATTGGTATCGGAGCATGGCAAAGTGTATGCCATGTTCCGCCAATTTTTCAATGACATTACTAACTGAATATCTTTCAACAGATACTTCAGATTTATTCAAACAAATAAGTATTTTCAAGTCATTTAATTCCGTGATAAATTTCTTTGTCAAAGTTTGTTTCACAAACTATTTTTATCATATTTTGTCTGGGCAAACTCAAAATGTTGTCACATTTGCCATACGTTCTTTGACGAATAAAAGAGTGCTCCAGTAATTAAAGCTTTACAGTTGACCTCCATGCAGAGAAACATTCCCTTTTAGTTTATAGTGAAATCACAGTCATCTACATGATGTCGTGTAGACTTTTTGGCACCATTGTAGACACTTCAATATGGCGGATCAAGGTGACAGGGAACCATAAACAGCTTTCCTAAATCACAAATATGATGTTATTTTACTTTTAGAATCTTAACATTGTCACGGACATGCCCAAAAATGCTTGGATTTTGTGATATTTCTCTTGTTTTAAACCAGACTGCTAAATATTGCGAGAATTTGATAATGATAGAGTAACCAGGCGATAGAGTCTGGAAATAAGGTGAAGGGCCACTATATTTAAATTCAGAATTGAAATTTGATTTTTCAGCGTTCATCATGTAGAATTTAGCGATGACCACTGACTTCTTCAAACGACGAACGCTGAAAAATCAATTTTTTGTTTTTATATTTACACTTTATTTTTAGACATTTCTGTGCCGTTGTTATGGAAATTTAGTGTAGAATATGCAGAATATGGTGCCAAGAAAAGTTAGTGACCACGTGTTCTGCCAGTACGTTAAACAGCCGTCGTAAAAACGTTGCGTCAATCGAATGTTGCATGGACCAATCAAGACATTTGTTTACCTAAGACGTCGCTTGACGACAACGTCACATGATCAGATGTCGCTCAACGGTGTATGAAGAAGTTCCTCTAAACGTTTTACCTATGTGGAATTAGTGGCAAGTATAAATTTTGCTGTAAACCATTGCATTGTTATTAGAAATAAAGTTAGCAGGTAAAGTGTATACACTCTGGTTAAAAGTTCGGTCAGGGCAAAGAGAATCGACAGTTTGGTCGTGCATTGATAATAGGGGTATAAGATCATTTTCATTGTCATCTGTAATGTGTATGCTCATTTCGGCATCAGATGAAAACGGCTCGAATCTGTTCCGTGACGTAATTGCGGAATTATTTGTTAGGCATCTGGTTCCAAAACTAAATGAAATTCGGATTATATTAGCTAATGAAAAGGGTCCGGATATCCTTGGAATATGCGAGACATTTTTAAATACAAATATATCTGATGGTCAGGTGATGATAAGCGGGTATGAACTTTTGCGCAAGGACATATTTTGTACGATCGATAAAAATGGCGGTGGGGTGATTATATACGTTAGAAATATGTTAAATTTGCAAACGCAGAAATGAATTCGAAATTTCAAATATTGAAACGTTATGGGCAGAAATTGTCTTACCAAACTCCAAGCCATTCCTTTTATGTACAGTATATCGTCCCCCAAACGCACATGCTGACTGGGTAGATCTATTCGAAGAAGAGATATCGATTGCTCAGGCAACTGGCCTAGAAATTATTCTTATGGGCGATTTTAATCTCGATTTCCTGAACTGCTCCAACACAAAATGGCTCAATGTAATACAATTATTTGACCTCAAGCAACTGATAACGAGCCCAACACGCGAAACACAAACATCTAGTTCGCTAATCGACCATCTATATAGCTCTAATCCTGAAAATATTACTGACTGCTTTGTCTCGCACTATTCCGTCAGTGACCATTTTCCTATTTGTTTTACTAGAAAAATCAATAGCAAAATTAAAAAGGCCACGCACACTTCTACATCCTACAGATGTTTCAAAAATTTTAACGAAGAATTATTTTTGTCTGACTTGTCAAACGAATTAAACCATTTTTTATTGAGTCAATCTGATATTGATGAAGATGTTGCTAAATGGTATGAACTGTTTCTTAAGCAATTAGATCTACATGCGCCTGTGAAAACCAAAAGAGTGAAAACAAAGCACCTACCGGAATGGTTCTAAAATGACATCTCGCAAGCAGGGCGCCTTAGAGATTTTAAATAAACATAAGAAAAACTGGTTGGAAGTAGGTGTATTTAGGTGGGGGCGATCTTCGTTTTTGTGAAGATTTTTACCTTTTGTGAAGATTTTTACCTTTTGTGAAGATTTGTCCATTTGTGACGCGTTAGCTCCCTTGAGTGAAGAGTTAACGTTTACAGCGGTATTTAAGGCTTTCCTAAGCGTATTCTGGACGTGCCACTCGCGGTAGCTCAGTAGGTAGAGCGCCTGGCTGATAACCAGGAGGTCGCTGGTACGAGTCCGTTCTGCGGGAATTGTTTTGCTCTTATTTTGTTTTTTGTTAGCGTTTTTAATAGATGTACTTTTTTCTGAATTGTCATTTCGTGACGACCCTGTAAATTAAAGTGTCAACCTTATAATTAGAAAATTGAAAAATATATGCTGAATCGTACGGCTATTTTCAGTAAATAGAAAAGGGCAACGACCCTGTAAATGTGTTTAGAAAATTGAAATATATAATTATCGAAATGCAATTATCGAAATGCAATTAGAAAGATTCTACCAAATTAACATTTTATACTTAAAATCATTATAACTTGAGCCCTGTCCTTAATCATTTAAAGTTAATGAAAAATACACTTCAGTTGAAAAGAGGCGAAATATGGGCTGATATTTAATCCACGCATCGTAGATATTTCTCACGATATTAATAAGATAGTGATAATTATGTGTTTGTGCGGCTATGGTTACGTACCGCCTAGCCACTTAGAGAACGTCGTTAAGAGAATTCTAACTGAACTGAACTTCGGTCAATTCCGCTTTCAGCAACCAAAACCAACAAGTCCGCTTTCAGCAACCAAAACCAACAAGTCTTATTTTCATATATCTGAGAAAAAACTAAAAAGAAAAATAAATAAAATGGATGTGAACACTTTGCTTGCACAGCTCACTGACTATAGAGCTATGGCCCGCAATGTAAGCTTAAAGAATTTGGCTCTCGAAGCCAAAAACAGAGAGCTCGAAAATAAAATCGAGCAACTTGAGACGGAGGTAAGTGTACCACTTTTTGTTTAATTTACTGCACATTGAACCAACGTACCTGTGCGTTTTGTGCCGCTATGGTTAACTACCGCCTAGCCACTTAGGGAACGTCGTTAGGAGAATTCTAACTGAAATGAACTTCGGCCATTCCGCTTTCAGCAACCAAACCCCATTTTTCATATATCTGAGAGAAAAAAAACTAAAAAATAAAAATGGATGTGAACACTTTGCTTGCCCAGCTTACTGATTACAGAGTTGTGATCCGCAATGCACACACAAAAAATTTGGCTCTGGAAGTCAAAAACAGAGAGCTCGAAAATAAAATCGAGCAACTTGAGACGGAGGTAAGTGTACCACTTTTTGTTTAATTTACTGCACATTGAACCAACGTACCTGTGCGTCATTTAATAGTTAACAGAATTAAATGCTCACTCGATTTATTGTTCTTGATCTATTTCAATGGCTATACGTATAGCAGAAAATATCATTTGCACTATGATAATGTACGGGGGGCGTTTAACGGTCCACACAAGGCACAACACCTGTTATAGTGAAGATATATAAGTTCTGAATAGTAAGATCTCAGCAAAAGAAAATAATTCTTGAAAAATACAAATGCTTTGTTTCTCAAATGAACATTGTACAGAAGCTATATATCACCTTCTATCATTTTTTCGTTTGACATGACCGAAAGTATAAGTTACGTAGAATGTACGTTTTTTTTTTCTTTCTTTTTGGTCAGATCGTTTCTGAACAAGACTATTTTCAATCTTACAGGTTTTGAAATTTGTTAATGATTTCTTAAACGTGTTACTGCTTAAAACAGGTGAAAGATGCATTTTAGTGGTTCATTAGGATTTTAATACACTGTCTTCAAATGGTGCAATTACCTTATCAGACAACTCATTTGAATTACCAAGTGCAATATTCGTTTAAGTAAGTCTATAATATACAGGACTGTTTAGTTTCTTTTTTACTTTATCATTTTTATCGTATCTTTTGTCAGATAAGTTTGATTACTGGTCTATGTCGGATGTGACTCAGGTTGGTGGACCTGTGGCATTTGGGCTGTTTGCTCTGTTATTTAACATACTCTTAATCAACTATCTCATCACTGTCATCATGGAAGCGTTTTCGGCAGTCAGGATGGATATGAACAAACAGTCCAACGATTACGAAATCGTGGAATTCATGGTTAAGCGTTTAAAACTGTTTATTGGAATTAGGCAATCGACAGGATACAATGTGGACAAACACTTAAAGGCACATCGAAGTAAGAAAATCTTTGAATTATTTTCGTGAAGGTGGTTTTCTTAAATTCTGCCAGTGCATTAAGCATGCGACATGATGTTCATGAAAAAAGAAATAACAAATAGACACAACTTGAATACACATTTTCATGCTCATTTAGCTCTTTTAGAGAGCAGTCGGATTACGAGAATATGCCTACTGAAACGCAAATTTTAAAAGCTTTACAGTTTTGGTTTTCAATAATCTACCATTTTAAAGTATTTGATAAGAATAGAAAAATCTGAAAATTTGAATAAAATATTTGAGTGGGTTTGAGAGATATGGCTGTTTATGTTTCACCAATTCCAAATACGGACATTTGAGAGAAAACCGTTACAATTTTCTTTAACGAATTCAAAATTGTAAATATGACAGCATAGTCACATTATAAGGTTTCAAAGTATAAGTCTGTCAAATATCGAAGCATTTGGATAGGAAATGATAATTTTATACTTATCTAATATGAAAACCCAATGGGATAAAGTATGAGAAAAATGCTCATTTGTACGAACCTTGCTACACTCTTTAGCATTTCGTTATATGTTTTTATATTTTCTCAAGTTGCTATAACTCCAGAACTATTTTCGATAATAAGTTTAAATTTTCAGCATTTCTTAGTGAAATTTCAAAGTGCATGGTGCACATATGTTAAAGTTGACATTTCCCGGATCTGGAAGATGCCAACTTTAACACCTGTGCACCAAATACATATGTACATTGTCTCCTCACTGTAAGCATTATGATTTTGTGTACCGTATTAAGCAAACAGTTTTTCACAATGATAATATCATTACTCAGGTCTGCACAGGCATTTCTTAGCGAACTCTCTAACAATATGTACGTAGACATCGAAACAATGAGCAACTTCTAATTGTATGGATAGTCAAATTGCAAAAATAATGAGATTGAAATAGTGCACTAATTTTGTCTTTGTATGAATAAATTTTAAAGAGACTAATTCCAATTTGTTTCCGTTTCAGAATTAACTTCAGAAATGCAGCAAGTCAAGAAATTAGACCGCAGGGTGGATGATTTGTTGAAGAGAATTGAAGACTTAACAAATCTCACGGAGCAAGAGAAAAAACTTAAATATGAATTACAAAAATATAAATTAGTGAGGGTTGTGAAAGAGGAGTTAAGGAAGGAAATATTTGTTGCAGAATAAGTGCAATAAACAGAGCTCCAGATAATAAGGGGTAACAGGGATAATTCAGAGATAATTTGTCTTATCTCTCAACAAGAACATATGTTGTGCCCTCATTAGAACCGTGTCGACAAGACGGTTCTAATGAGGGGTCACAACATATGTTTTTATTGGGAAATACAGAAAATTATCCCTAAATTATCCCTGTAATCCATTCTTATCCAGAGCACTGAATTAAAAAACATGTGAATAACAATGCTATCAGTTATAATCAGCACTCCCCTGGTACACACAATTCATTCCCATCTGAAGTTTGAAAATTCTTCTTCATATAGATAGCCAGAATAAAACATTTGATATTCGACTACTAGGTATTGCAACCATATAGGTAGAAAATTTCCGCTGTGTAAAAGATAAGCTAGATACACTGGTTATAACAAAACTCCTGAAAATGACCAAAACCGAAATTTCGGTATAGTCACTTTCAGACGGCTTGTGCTAGCTCATAAAAATTGTACACAAATATGATTTGATTACATAGGAGTCCAATAGCATATCTGAAAATGAATGTACAGTTTAAATGTTTTTCGAATAATTTGCTTAGTTTGTTAACAAGTAAGTATGTTCTATAAAAGTGTTATCCTTTGGAAGCAAGGATCACACCAAAGAACTAAAAACTGTCGAGTGTACAAGTTTTCTGGGCCAGACTAGCTAGTTTCGGCCAATTAGGCCTCATCAGTGACCCTCAACAGTAACCCTTCTGTTGGCCTAAATTATTTAGTTCAATAAAGATAGCTGAGTTGCCACCTGTTTGGGAAAGAGCTGCTGACTCGGCTTATCACTTGTAATTTACTGTTTGTTGGGATGTTTTTGTCAATCTTTCCCTTTGATGTTGGGGATAGGGTTTGGGATCTGATTCAGTTAGTTCCTGAAGTGTAGTTACTCTTTAAATTTTCATATGTTGTTATACAAAGGAAATAAAGTTTAAACCAATAACAGTGTTACATATTTGCCAATTACATGTATTTGCACAACTTTGAATCTTAAATTTCCATGTGGGTATGGAATCGCGCATTAACCAGGCGTTCATCAGGCAATCAGCGTTAAACGTGTCTTATCAACATCAATGTATTTACACTTGTCACTGACTTCCCATAGGTAAACCCTTTAGGACAAGTAGCTTCATACACGATGACAATTGATCATGTGACGTTGTCGTCAAGCGACTTCAAAGGCAAACAAACGCCTTGATTGGTCCACGCAACGTTCCATTGACGCCACGTCGTGGCCACGGCTGCTAAACATTATGGCCGAACACGTCGTTACTAACTTTTCTTGGACCCATATTTCGCACATTCTACACTAAATTACCACAAAAAGGCACAGAAAGGGTCTAAAATAAAGTGTAAATATAAGTATTGAAATTTGAATTTTCAGGATTCATCATGTGAAGAAGCCTGTGGTCGTCGCTAAAATTCTACAAGAAGCGCTTCGCGCTTCATAGAATTTAGATCCGCCCACTGGCTTCATCACACGATGAACGCTGCAATATCAAATGTTCATTCTTTATTAATATTTACACTTGCCACTGACCCTCCATAGGCTATCCATTTAGAGCAACTGGTTGAACATACACCGATGAACGACAACTGATCACGTGACGTTGTCATCAAGCGACGTCTAAGGTAAACAAACTTCTTGATTGGTCCACGTAACGTTCGGTTGACGCCATGTTATGGCGACAGCCATGAAACGTAATGGCCGAACACGTAGTTACTGTCTTTTTCTTCGACGCATATTTCGCATATTCTACATTAAATTATCACGAAAACAGCACAGGAAGGGTCTTAAAATTAAGTGTAAAAAAACAAGAAAAAAAAAAAGGATTTTCAGCGTTCTTCGTGTGAAGAAGTCAGTGGTCGTCGCTAAAATTCTACAAGAAGCGTTACGCGCTTCATGGAATTTTATGAAAATCGGATTTTAAATTAGAAAGGTATGAAGATTTTAAAAAATCAAAATAGCGGTCTCGGGTGCCGCCATTTTGGAAGTTCCTGTCACGTTATAAACATTTAAATCTAGAATAAGAGCATAAATTGCTCACTTTTACAGTATTATTTAGTTTTATTTGTTTCCTTATGAATTGAAATATAGATTTATGTATTTCATTTATCAACCGTTTGTTTCAAACTAAAGTCATTCAGGATTTTCATTTTTGACTGTGAGTTAATGACGTCAATAACGCACATATTTGCTGGTTCCCAGCTCAACATTTTAATATCTCTAAAATGTCATATCGTTCTTATTTTATGTCCGATTTTCATGAAATTTTCGGCAAATTTCATGTTTTATTGGAATCTTTAATTTGAGTCCACATTCATTCTAGTGAGTGTTTTTCTTTAAATAACGGCATGACGTCCAATCGTTATTGCTACGCTGTTGTTTCAAACTTGTTCCGACCAGATAAGATGTCAGAGCAGATGGTTTATCAGTTACAATGTTTCTGTTTAAGATGAACCTACATATGCTTGGAGAATCGAATTTAATATGAGGTTTCAATATTTTCTGACAACGACATTTACACCTTGTGATGTGTGTCTTTAGCAATTTGATATACATCTCTAAGTTGCTTCCATGTGTGTATTAAATATGATAGAGTCCTTAAATTTGTTCACGAGCCATTTTGGTAAGGACCTCTGACAGTTTCAATGCAAATTTGCCTATTTTTCGACAAATTGTTGCAGCTTGCATGGGAAGCCAATGTTAATGATTTTAGCATTAACATATCGACTTAAGCATTTTAAAGAAGTTTTGATACTAATTTTGAATAAAAATCACGTCTGCAGACTAACTCGCACTGACTTTCTTAAGAAGGGTAAGTGAAATTTTCAGTCATCCAAAATATATCAGAATTTCGATTTTTCATATTTACTGAATTCTTTTTGTTAAACATGAGGAAACATTATAACTGCATTATAGCATACAATGATATGTAAAAAAAAGTATGCTAGCCTTATTTTCGTATGCAGAGGGTCTAGTTACCCCTCCCACTTTTCAGTTTTTCACCTGTAGACTGTCACCCCCCCCCCCTCCCACTGTGCCTCAGCTTGCCACTCACATATAATGTGTATATTGACAGGACACATATGCATGCAAACGGGCTAGCTAAGGCACGGTGCTGGGGGGCGCGGTGGAAAGTATCTTTATAAAACTAAAGGAAGCATTATAACTGCATTATAGCATACAATAATAAGTAAAGAAAAAGTTTGCAAGCCTTATTTTCATATGCAGAGGGACTAGTTACCCCACCCACTTTTCAGTTTTTCACCTGTAGACTGCCATTCCCCCCGTGCCTCAGTTTGCTGTTGATTCTGCGTTAATTCAGCGTTGTGAGTCTGGTGGGCAATAAATTTGGGATCCTGCTGATGCTAGTGCAGGAAGACACGTATAGTCTCTAGATTCGGTTATATAACTCTACAAGAACACCAATTGGTATATTAATGTTCTCAAATGCCAGGACAAGCCAGGACTCTGAGGTGGAACTTTTTTTTTTCTTCATTTCTAGTCATCTGATTTATTTACTTATTTATATACTTATTATCTCCTTTCTTCTGAAATATATTTCCTCGAATCTGAAAAACTTAGTCGCGTTATCCTCCGGGTGTGGAGACAGAAGGGTCCTGTTCTTCGTATCAAGAGTCCTGTCTTGTCTGCGGCATTGCTATATCTTGAAATACTAGTATCTTAAGAATACCTGTTTATTTTCCTGATTGTTTTCCTTTCTTGGAGCTTAGTGTGTTTTGTGTTATCCGATTCACAAGTATGAATGAAGCAGGTTATAAACTGCACGATTTTTTAATGCATCGGGTTGGACGGACCCATTTGACGCCGTTAACCGCCATTTATTATAACTGCTACCTGGTTTACCTTTTTCCAATGTCTGTCTGTCTGTCTGACTACCACTCACATATAGTGTGTATTTTGACAGGACACATATGCATGCAAACGGGCTAGCTGAGGCACAGGGCTGGGGGCGGGGTGGAAAATATTTTTATAAAACTTTTCCTGTTTTCCAACCATTCAATAATACAAATGTGCTTTTTGCACCAAAAATCTCAGTCTGTATGCTTCGTATGCTTCGTAATTGAAAACTTGTTTTGTGCAGTCTATAGGGAGTTCAGGGAAACACATTTCAGTGGTAATTTTGAAGTATACCGAAAGTTTATTTTTGACCATTTTTATAGGCAAATTTACATTACAACTGTCAGAGGTCCTTTCAGATGTTTCTATGGCTATTGATTTTTTTCTTTACTAATTCCAGAAATATTATTAATTAACAGGTATATGTATTTATGAGAGAAACAGAGTGCTGAAAATCCCATAAAAAATCTTAGCAACTTTGCAATTATTGGCAATTAAAGTTAATGCTAACTAGATTTTAAACTCCGCCCACTTTATATTATTTTGATACCAGTGATTATCGCCATATTATGATGCAAAGGTGATATAACTTGCAACTCTTAATCTATTTCTGGAGAGAGGAAAACTCATGATAGAAATAATAAAAACTTAAGACATTTTTAAAGTTTAGTGATTCTTCATATGAGTCATTCTACAAAAGATGAGGAATTCCTGTCCCTCACCTAAATACTTGTATACTTTTTTCCATTTCAAGTATCTTGCCTTTGGTAGAGTGACCAAATATCTAACATTTACGATAGTGACTGGGCTAGTTAATGCAGTTGTTCATATTTCTTTCTAAAGAAATTAAGAGTTACCCCCCTTATATTTGCTTGTCCCACTGCAAAACAGTGGAAGTTAAACTTCAGTTTGACAAAAAGTGCTAATATAAACAAAACAAATAGAGACATGATGAAAGTCTGTGACAGAAACCTACCAATGACAGAAGCGTCGTGTACCCATTGGTTTTGATTTGAAGCCGTGTCAAGTTTGTTTTGGTGTGTCCCGCAGTTCGTGTCACACTCCATTACCGCAGTTGCAGTTGTAGTTTAGACAGAGTTACTATCCATGAAAATGACCTTGCACTGGACTTTTGTGGGGTAAGGAGCGCCAATTTTATAAAAAACATTAAATTATTTTATGCAAAGTTTGCCTAAAGGTAAATACGAAACAATTATCTAAATTAAGTAGTGAGTAAGACAGGTAATCTGTCATCCCTGTTTCCCACCTTTCTATAAAAATAAAAAGCTGCAAATAAAACAAAATACAAACACTGAAAAAGTATGATAGACATCAATATTGTTGTGTAAACGTTTTCAAGTTTTTGCCCCCAGAAAGCAAAATAAGTGTGGGTTTGCGTACTTTTTGTCATTCCTGTTACTGTCATCCCCGTTACTGTCATCTCTGTTACCCACCAAAAGTAACATGAATGACACTTTAAATTTAATTAAATATGTAAAATATGAAAGTTGTTTGTGTTTGACATTTATAGTTCTTTCAACTAGAATAATTCAAATATGCCGTGTCTTTTACAGAACATTATAAGCGGCATGTAATAGCCTGTTGTTGGCTGCGGTAACAGGGGTGACACATGTCCTCAGAATAAGTAACAGGGATGACATAGTACACTTTTATCAGGTTGAATCACATTTTACATAAAGAAGGCATGCGCTAATGTTTGGGAAGATCTGTTGAATTTTCAGCATTTTATGCGAATTTTTGTCTTTGCCTCAAAGCAGTGATTATCACCACCTTAAAGGTGAACTGAACAGTCACTCTGAGCCTTTAAAAGCTCATTTTATCTAAAACATATTCACCAGATTTCTACTTCACTGTTAATCAGATAACAAGTTACTTTTGGTATTTTAACATCTTTCAGTTTAGCTGTCATTCTTGATACTGAATATCATTTATATTGTCATTTATGTTACTGCTGAAAATTATTGTTGTCATTCCTGTTACCAAATGTCATTCCTGTTACCAGTCAACTTTTGCTCAATATATAAATTAATCCAATGATCTGCTGTTGCATTTATTTACCAATATGAAAGTCGATGCCTGCAGCTACCTTTTGCAGAAAATGAAGATGCTCATCCTATAATTTCTCAAAATAGATCTGATGGCATTTGTCTTAAAACGTTTTGTTTCAGTAAAATAATAAGTTTTTGATTATATTATTAGTAACAAATAATTTTTCCTTTGAACAAGTTTGTAAACTTGGAGGTCTAAACAGGATTTTTTTAATTCGAAAGAATAAAATAACTACGATAATTATTTCATTTAGGAAATAAGGTTTCTTGTTGTGGTAACAGGAATGACATTTTAAAACCAGGGCAGCAATCAAAATAAGCCAACGTGTATTTTTAAGCATATTCTCTTGTCTAAATTAATGGTGTATTGTTGTTAAATATTCAGAGTTGAGATTAAAATAAAGCAAATCAAAATCAGTTGTGTTATTTTTTGCAAAACAAAAAAGCCAAATTTCCTTCATTTTTGTAGAATGACTCATATACGGTCTAGTTTCTGAAGAAGACGAAAGTCGAAACGTTAAAATCTGTGTTTTGTCTTATTGTTGGACTTAATATAGTACATGTAATATGAATAACTCAAATAATATCACAAAAGCCCTTGCATATTTCCAACATATTAAAATTTAAATTCCCTATAACTTTTTAACCCTTTTGAATTTTTCTTTGCTTTTACATAAAAAAAAAATACCAGTTAATTCTAGAGATCCCAATGCATTATAAAAATTGTTCACTGGTCTTTTAACAGCGCATGTGACGGTGAGAAAAATTGACTTGTAACTTTATTTATGGCTTACATGTCATGTTCTTTGTTTCCTCTCTGGTAACATCTACGCAAGCCAACGTTACTTAGTCTGCTTTGCTCCTAACGTACGTAAGAAACAAAGTGGACTTAGTACCCATGGCTAACAAAGATGCACAGGTAAGGAAATGGGCATATTTTTGATTGCATTCATATTGGAATGTGGGAACAGAATGCACATTACGCTTGTGTATGAAGGAAAGTCAAAGTTGTCTCTCTTGTTACTGACATTGACATGCTACTTTAACCAAAATAAATATCATAACCATGCTAGTACCATAAACAAGACCTGTAAAGTTTAGTTATCCGATAAAACTATAACGTGCGCGGACGCCATAATATGCGAGATACACTCTTTTGAAAAAGGATGAACTGTTTTGGTACGTCAAAGCAGACGATTTTGGGAACTTATCATTGGCCATTGAGTGTACATGTATATCAGATGGTTTATTTGGACAATTTATTTTTGATAGCAAAAACAATATTTTACTAAAGTGTTGATTATTTTTTCAGGTTACCTCTGGAATTTCTTTTTATTTAAATCTTATTTCAATAAATTATAAGAAAAAAAGTTTTTATCTTTTATAGAATTTGTTGAAAAAAGAAATTGTGCAATTAAATATGACATCAAACTGTTTCATAACTTCGGAGATCAATTTTTTTAGAAAGTGTACGAATGTGATGAGAAGAAATTAAACTGAACCCTTTAATCGTTATTTGAAGACTCTGTTCAGACTGGGCGGATGCCCAGGCTTATCAGAGTCTGCGCTGGGTGCACAACCACATTGTTGGTTTTCTCGTGGCGCTGCTTTTATATTCATTTTTGTTTTGATAAATTATATGATACCGATGCACTTTTCAATATGACTCTTCCTCTCAGTTTATTCTATGTTTATTAGAAATATGCTCTATGTAATTGGGGTATTTAATTTCTTCTCAAACACCGCAAAAGGAGTATTGAATGCTGTTCATACACATTTTAAATATAATTCAGTTAATTTGTTTATTTACTTTCTGTTCTGATTTTTATCTAGGTATTTATCTTATTATATACTTTTTATGTACTCTGTCTCGTTTCTCGTTCCAATAGCAGGAAAATAAACCTGTACATTTTACTGTTAGTCAAATGTCATTGGTCAACAGTTTTTTTCTTTTCTATTTTGTATAAAGAAAATGTAGATTGGGTCCTGATAATTGCCTTTTCGTCTATTTTGCAGAACCATAAAGGAAGCATTGTCAGGGCGTTAACACTTGATAGAGATGGTTTCACGAGAAAATCAGCCCTTGGAACGGAAATGTATTAATTATTTCAAAGAATAAGATTGAAATAGTTTCAGATGTAATTTTCGATGTAATGCCGATTCATTTTACACACGCTTATAATGAGATACATTCTTTTAAATATGATAACAAACTACTGAAAGGTTCCCGATGGTCGGTTTATTATTGAAGCGGGTCCATCATAACACAAGATTGCATTAACTGTCATCAGCAAATATCACCAAGTTGGGCATTCCTATTAAGCTAATAACATGAAATAAAGTCGCCCTAAATATTTTGATACAAATTGGGACAACCACTTACTGTCGTTACTATTTTTTTAGTACATCCATTTGTTGGCCAATTGACAAAACGGTGCAGACCCTGATTTGGGTTTACATTGTTCGTACAGGCAACTCTATCTCATTATTTAGGATTTTTGTGATATGAATGAAATGACAAACAAGAATATCTGCACTTATATTTGATTTAAAATATTACATAATAACATTTGTTATCACTGTTATCAGTCTGAACACTGTTTGATTATTTATACAAACACGGACGTCCTCAATTTATTTTTGTACCAAACAATATAGAACTGGGGCGCGTTTGTATGGCACATGAAAGAGGCTCTCCTGTAAATCTGCGCAGCCTTGTCATTACAC
The DNA here is from genome assembly GCA_963989385.1 of Ctena decussata. NCBI lineage: Eukaryota > Metazoa > Mollusca > Bivalvia > Lucinida > Lucinidae > Ctena > Ctena decussata. The sequence goes on along the minus strand of OZ022502.1, from coordinate 66,351,181 downwards.
ATAGGCATCTATAGATGGACAGTGGATTAAGTCTTTAACATGATCGCCTACATATGCGGGCTGATATGAGTCTTCGTAATTTCCAAAAGCGCTGAGCATATTGAGAGTACCGGACCTTCAGTCCATTATGTTTTGTTGTTGTAGTTGTCGTTATTGCTTGCCCTTTTTTTAACATAAGACAGTACTATTCTACCACATTCAGCAAGACATTCAAATATTTCCATATTTCCGCTTTTGATAATTATCAAAAGCGGAAATATGGAAATGTTTGAATGTCTTGCTGAATGTGATAGCATAGTACTGTTAACAAATATATTACAATTATCAACTGTTATTAGCTGTTAAGATAAAGTCTCTTACCTTGAGACCAATATCGACTTGTTCTTCTCCAGCATGTTCTGATCTGCCGTCAAGATATTGATCTTCTTCATTTACATCGTTTTCTTCAGCAGACTCTTTTACATTGGTAAGTTCTACAAAAACACCGTGTACTGCACCAGTTCTACTCACATCATGCGGAGCTTCGTCCGCCAAACTAACTTCTTTCTCGTAAACGTTTATTTCTCCCATTTTGGTTTTGTTAATGTTGTTAGGCATTGAAGTACTTCCTATGGTTTGCTTCGTATATCTTCCTTCAGTCATGGCTTTGGCATTGGTGGCTCAACCTTTTTACAAAATGTAGATAAATAAATAAAGTGAAAGAATAAATCTTTTGGTTTAATTCCAGGACAAAAGTCAATATTTCAGACTACATGGATATATTTTCATGAATTCATTTAGAAAGTAGGACAGAGGACCACAGGGTATAATCGATTCCGCTAATTTTCGCTTCCTGCAGAGACTTACATCATATTTGGCTTCCGCCGAGACTGTCCGCGAACTCTTGCTTCCTGCCGAGACTTCTGTATATGATAAATAGCTTCCTGCAGAGACTGTCCGTGTGATTCTGCTTCCTGCCGAGGCTCTCGGCAGGAAGCAGATTCATGCGGACAGTCTCGGCAGGAAGCCATTTTTCGAGGACAGTAGTCTCTGCAGGAAGCAAGAGTTCGCGGACAGTCTCGGCGGAAGCCAAATATGACGGACAGTCTCTGCAGGAAGCGAAAATTGGCGGAATCGATTATACCCTGTGAGGACATTGTAAACTCTTTAGAAAGTATTGGGTGTTTGCAAGTCCTAAACTCTGAAATATCATGTAGTACCGATAAAGTTTCTAGTTATTAGATATATGAGCCGCGACACGAGAAAACCAACAATGTGGTTGTGCGCCCAGCGTAGACTCGGATCAGCCTGGGCATCCGCCCAGTCTGATCAGAGTCTTCGCTGTCCGCATGGAGGTAGCTTAGACCCTCAGCTACCCTGTACGCGCTTAACAAAGAGTCTGATAATACTTGGCGGATGCCCAGGCTGATCTGAGTCTGCGTAGGGCGCACAACCACATTGTTGGTTTTGTCGTGTCGCGGCTCATATCATTTTTACACTCTCTGTAAATGTGTATGAGCTAAGTTGGTATTCGAAACAAATAGCAATTGTTTATATTGCTCAAATTCATAAATGGATGAACTGATCTTTCTTTAATTTAATAACTTTTTGTCTCGAATTTCTAAAAAAAAAAAAAAAGATATAAAAAGTAAGACAAATTGTACACGAACGAAACAACAGTTAGTGCTTAGTATGTATTGTATGTGCAAAATGTCCGAGATGCTCTTTCAACTGTACGGTGAACTTACCCTGTTAGCAAGTCATAGTCCATTCTTTCCTTTTTTTTCACCTATTTCTGAAACTGAGCCGTGTTTTGGAAAGTTAAACCTTTTTTGTGGATTTACTCTTTTGCTGTTAGGCTTTTCAAAGTACGCATCCAGGTAGTATCATATCAAATGAAATGAAATAACGTTTCTCTATGTTGGGAAAGCGTTTTTGGCCCGCTGACCGTTTATCAGTATCAATAAATATGTGACATAGGACTTAAAAATACCGAACAGATACTGAGTTATAAATTAAATACATAGATAGCAAACTGATTTGTATTAAGCTTATAGAACATTAAATCAACAGCATGGGGTTAGATCTAGCTAATATTTGAGTTTTACCTTTAGACAAAATTTGAAAAATACTGATAAGACTGAATATTCTTGAGAGTAACTGGAATGTGTGTGATCACTTCAAGGGTAGATAATCGCAACCAATAAAAATATTTTGTCCCCTATTCATCAACCCTTGTTTAGACTGGAAACCCGTTCGGGTACATGCGGCGTCTGATCAGAGTCTATACCATTTGCTGACAGAAATTTCTATTTCAAAATACACCGCAAATGAAAACATCCATCAGAAGCCATTTCTTTATCAAAGGTTAGTTGTCATACCAGATATAATAAAAACTGGGTCTTCATCAATATGTTAGGGTCAAGTCGGGTAACTTCGGACAGCGGGAAAATTCGGACATACCATTGCAAACAGTGAAAATCCAGGTAAGACGGCTCATATAAAGGATACAATGTCACTGTCCGAATTTACCCGCTGCCCGAATTTACATGACTTTACCCCAGTACCTTTCCGCATTCGCTTGACTTTAAATTCAGAATGTGCTTTCATCGTGATGAATTTATCTTCTCCTTCAGCGTCTTTGTTCGTCATATTTTCCATTCATCGGGTACATTTGCAGCTGTCGCAGTAAACTGGTTGGTATATCATCGCACATATTCATACAGTTTGGATAAACTCTCATTTCTCCGCCAAAATGCTCGTTTTTTTATCATTTAGTTTTCTATACCGGCTGTTTCAATTGTTCGTTTATGTGTATTTTTTCTAGATTTTCTTTGTTGCCTGTGACCTAAACGTTATATCGTGGACTGGCCGCTGTTGCTAACTGATATAATCGCTGTTGTTGAGTTCATGTTCCCTAAATGACACTGTTTCGTATGGTCGAGTGTCAGGAAATTTCCTGTGGATTTTGTGCTTTTCGAATTTGGTCGCAAAGTCCAACGAATATGTATACTGAACGCCAAAAGAAACGCATACAAAGTATATATATTAAATTTTCAAAAGTAGGCAACTGCTACTAGTTTTTGTCTTGTTAGTTTGACGTGTCCATGAGTTTTTGAGAAAAAGAATATATGAAATCCCCAAAATGTCTTACACTGTAATTATGAAAACCAATACTTTCAGGATGGGGTAAAATTAAAAGTTACAAAAAAAACAACAACAAGCAATCTTTAAGAGGTTATATTCTCAACTGCAGAATCTTTGTGAATCACAATTAACATGCGATTGTTAAGCTCTAAATCAAGAAAATTTTCTATAACTCATTTTGTACTTGGGCTATCTTTAATTCTTGAAAAATAAAAAAAAATAAAAAAACAACAAGCCAAGGAAAGTTAGGTATCAAGAAAGCGTACACAGACATTAACTTTAACATAGGGTTTTCCTCTGAACATTCTAACTCTGGTATGTTCAAACAGAAAGGGAAAATCCTTGTAAAATTAGTAATACTGTAGTGAACTGCAACACATAAAATCATTTGTAAAAGAAACTGAAGCATAAAGCCATAAAGAGTGCCGTTATCGGTCTTCAAAAATTACTCTTTGTTTAATACAAAGGGAGGTAATTTGAAAATGGACCGACTTCATAGCGCTGTCGTTCAATGAATAACCATGTCATTCATATGAATTTGGCAGTTTTCTAACAGATGCATATCAGAGACCATTTCTGAACACAATATGATTTATTGGAAAAGGAAAGAATACTCTTGCAATGGAATCTAATGTTTTTCGAGAAAGTGAGGTAACTCTTTTACGAAAGATTTAAATCATGATAGTTTCATCGTGTACTGTGGTCGGATGAAAATCATTTTGCAATGATCGATTTGGACTTGCCTAGTGACAGTGCTGAGAAAAAAGAACATAAACTTGTATGCGTTTCTTTTGGCGTTCAGTATATGAAAGAACAACTTTACTATAGAGCAGTCACCATCGAAATTTTGTTGATTTTGTATGCATGTTTCATCGTATTTTGTGCTTCATTTATCCAATATAAATGGTATATCTATAAAATTTTATGATGTCAGTTTTATGGCGAATCTTATTCCCAAGATAAGGCGGGCCTCTAACAACTAGTGTCCCTACTGCCTTTAGGCTACGGGAAACCTTTACCTTTTTAGCAATTGCGTTTAACTCGATGTTTAATTCTGTATCTTACAAACTGAAGCAGCTACGATCGTCATACCTGGTACATATATACTTCAATATGACTGCAGCAGCTGCATCACAAAATTGTATGTCCTTGACCTATATGTTACGGTTTACTGACTTTGGTGTTTGGTACCATTGTTAAGGAAAAAAAATTAAGTTTTGATTATACCTTTGAGACAAGAGAGTAGATACTTGTCAAATAGCATATCCTTATTGCAGCAGCTTCAAAGCGTCCATGCTGACTCCTATGAACTTAACTTTCATTCATGGTCCAGTGATTTTACCTTATATATTCAACACTGTTTGATGGATTTACTTCATACCTGGCATAATGGATCAGTCTGACTTTCCGAATGACCTCATAGAGTAAGGGGACATGGCTTCGCACAGGGCATGGCTTCGCACACCCCCCGGGATTGCTTAGTATGCGTCAGTCATCAGTTGTCTAAACATCATTGTGTTCTGCAAATATTTCAAGGTTGATGAATGAAGCTTTTTGACATCACTTTCGCGTGCAATGCATCACATGCATTTTGGCGCCAAAATGTTTAAAACATTCAGATCAGAGTCGGCAAAGTTTAGCATTTTTTATAACAGGCAATATTATTGATACCACACTGTCAAAATTTGGCTCCTGAAGTGTTAATGAAGTTGACATTTGTTATCTTAAGAATAAAAAGTGCACAATCATCATAAACTATACCGGTTATATGAACACAAACGATTTTCCATGCTACGGGGCGAGAATTTTGTCCCCCACTTTTATGAGAAAAGTCCGCATATTATTTTAGCTGTCATCCTATCTAGTCGTAAGTCCACTGTATGATTCCACAAACGAGATGTGATGGATTCAACAACAAATGTCAGCCACTTATTAACCGGTGTTTTCAAATCAAATAAGATTCTGAAAATTGCTAATTTTCATCTTCCCATTAATGGAAGAGGCATTGACATTATACTATTACCTTGCCAACTCTAAATAACAATTGCATATTAGCTGTTCTTTTATGGTTTTCATTTACTGGTCCTACAGTGTATGACAAAATATTCAAAGACATCTAGAATGTTTCTGTTTCCTGCCAGAAGGGGTCTGAGACCAAATATTTTCATACTCAGTTTCCAGAAAGGGTCAAGGTATATTATAATATAAACAAACAGGCGTTATGTTATAAGCTTTGTCAGCTAATATTGCAAAAGTCATAAAAGTGTGCGAAGCCATGTCCCTTTACTCTACTATATCTGAATCACTGCTACCGAAATTTCATGGTTCGATGATTTTGATTAATTTATTGAGCACTTTTTACTAGATTTCGATCATAAATGGGATAATAGTTCCGGCTGACTCTGCAAATAATGGTTCAGTCTGGCATTGCAGATGACCTCTTATATTTATAGGACTTTGTACCTGTGAGAATCAGGCACCCTCGAGGCGCGCTTTGTTGTCTTCTGAAAACTCTTGTTAGAATTCTATCGCAAATATAATATAAACATTATTATTATTGTTATTATTATTATTATTGTTATTACTATTGCATGTTTCTTCCTACTAAAGGGTCTTCGCTCAGAATTATCAGCACTGATGTACAAAATTAATTAGCTAGAGAACATTCATGATAAACGTTCTGAATATGTTTTGTTCTATATAACGCTCGATAGGGCAACAACTGGGTTTCTTCAAGACTGGTCAAACTTAGTTTACTAAGTACATTTGCTATGTTTCAATTTTGGGCAATAATTCTGAGCTAAAAAGAAAGCATCTTTAACCATCTTATACAATATCTTAGGGAAGCATAAAGTCTTTGGATGACATTTTTATGCATATCCACCACGATGTTATAATCTGCATCTAATCATCGTATAAGACTCTGTAGCTCAGTCGACATCTTGGGAATTCTATTCATGCGGTCCTGAGCTCAATCCCAGGAACTACCTGTTTTGAATTCAGTAATAATAGGTTTGATTTATAACAGCTATATTCATTCTAGGTGATGAGTTTGGTTTATATTTTATTGCTGGTAATCATGGCACGAATGTGGCATAATATGTTCCTAAAATATAATTGAAGATACCCAGGAAAGACCGCAATACCAAAAAAAACCCGACCCGCCCATGACACCCAAAGTCAAAGAAGCAAGAAAACCGAACCAAAAAAGAAAAGAAAAAAACAGAACAGTCCATTCGTGTAAACAGACACACCAAATTCGCCTTGGAACAGTCAGAAGTATTTTCCTGATGGTTATTGGTGTATGCCATTTTCTTCTGCCGTTTTACCAATGGGAACAACTTGTGTTAATTTCTGTTTGCTTCCTTTTACGGTGAAGACCTTGTGAAATAGGGTCTACTTTAAAAAGAATAAATCTTCTTTTTAAGACCTGGCCCCGAGGTTATTAAACTTTTTTCATGCTCAACTCAGCTGAGCATGAAATTTTACCTGCAAATAAATAGCAAATTACTGATACAGTTGTTTTCGTGCTCAGTTAGCTGAGTATGTAATTTTCTCTGCGTATGAATATGAAAATGCCAACATTAGTTGGCATTTTCATATTCATACGCAGGGAAGATTACATACTCAGCTCAAACAGTTTTTGATCCTTTGGGAAGGGAGGCGAAATTGAAGATGACAAAGTTGCTTCCCATGAAAGTGTATCCAAACTTTTAGATTTCAATCTCACAAAACACTGGCTTTCAGTTTCGTTATTTTATTTCATTTTATTTATTTTATTTTTTTTTATTTTTTTATTATTTTTTTTTAACTTTTAGATGGGCACACAACGTCGAAAGAAAACGTCGTATCGACGTTCTTTCGACGCTATATGCCTGCTGGGTTGTATTTTTCGGCAAAATATTGTACTAAGTATACAGAATGTAAACGTAACCTTTAGAGAAAATTATGTCATTTCTTATGTACGCGGTGAAGGCTACACTGTAGATAAAATGTTTTATGACAGCTATTGACTATGACAGATTTATTCAGCACGACATTAAGAGTTAGTTAAACTTTATTTGTCACCTATTTGGTCGAGCTTGAGCATGTGTTTAGCTATTTGATGATTCCACTGGACACAGTTACGCAGAACAGAACGGAACAGAACCAAATTTTATTCAGGAACATGCCTCGGGACGCAGGCAGGCGGCATGTGAGAAAAGAGTACACATTACGTGGTGACAAACAAGATAAAATGCCTTTCAAATGATTTTAGGTGGAATGGCCATATACTAGACACTATATGGGGACTGTGAGATAGACAAGAAGTAAATACCACATGGTTAGGAAATGAAACCAAATATCTTTGGAACTAGAGCATAGACTGACTATATTGTATCTACGTTATGTAGCAATCTACATTATTTGATAGCTATGCATCATACTTAAGACAATGGTTCAGTCTGACAGTGCATGTGACGTTATACTATTTCTAGACTCTTGTGACCTGTACTTCATGGTTCACTGAGTTCGTTTTTTATTTCTAACCGTATTTAATGAACTTGTTGTGTTATTTTAACAAACGCAAATGCTAGCACATGCTTATTCTGATATTAATAAACTTTTAAAATCTACCGCTTTGAGTTTTCATAAAAATGAATACAACTGTTCCTTACTAGATTGTTTGAACGTAAATATCTCTGCTAGAATGAGGATAACGACTTGAAACCTTTTATTGGTCAGTTTTCAGAGCTGATTTTTCAGCAGAGTCCTTGGTTTTATCAAAGAACCGCTGGTAGTCAGTGTAGCCCGTTCAACGCCCAATATGGAATAAACCGGGAGTCACATTTTTGTTTATGAAACCGCAAACTTTAAAATGTGCTTCTATGAATTGCGAAACGCCAGTTTCTAAAACACACATTTTATTAAGATCGGTCGTGGGCACAAAATCGGCCAAAGTGTCCTTTCAATCACAGTCCAAATAAAGAGGGTCGAACTGATTACCCCCATGATACCTTGGGATAACTCAATATTCAATACAAAATAGTACGTCTTTGTTGAAATAAACATGGGAATGGAGAGGAGGTGGTTATGTGGAGGTATATAGCAGTAACAATAATAAAATTAATGATGATCATTCCATGTTTGTTCTTTATTTACTTTTAACATTTTATATCAACTGTGAATGTTTCCGCATATTTTATGTAAATAAACAATTATACAGATATGACAGTGTCTTGAGGTGCTCAGTGCTACAAGAGCCAAATATCCGCTCAAATAGATCTAGTACTATTGAAAATCACTAGACCCATATGCTGAGTCGAGAACAGGTATTTCGGTAGTGCTATGGGTAAACATGACATATTTTGGATAGTTTATTTCAACATTTTTTCAGAAGAACGGCATATTTTATTTTGTTTTGTAGTGAATATTCAGATATAGAAGTATCCTGGGATTTCGTGGAGCTATCAAATTTCCGATATAAAGGTGCAAATCTCAAATCAAGGCTTTGGCAAGTCAGCATTATGATAAGGTAATTGTAAGGGTATATGCAAAGCAAAAGTATGTCTGAAGGTAGGTGATGTTTTATGCCATATGCCAAAATATAAAATAACTGTAGGAACAATCAGCATGGAGCTCTTCAGCAGTCAGGAAATGGGTCTTTTTTGCAGAGGCAGAGGGGGTAATTTTGCCTTTTTTTTTTTTTTTTGCCAGCAACTTATTGAGTTGAAATATTTCAGTAAATATGATTAAACTTATCAAATTAATCAAATGGTATCAAATGATAAGATTCAGCTGACTTTTCCTTTTTTAAAAGGTAATATGCTATCTTATCTTATGACGTCGCATCTGAATGTGTAATAAAGCCATGCATTAAAAACGATAATCCACTAGTGGATTAAATATGCAAATTACGTCGTAACGTTATAAGTTTACGTCCATTATAACGTTGCGTTTTCTAATGGCGAAATCGTGACGTTTTAGTGCGAATTTTGCTAATAAAATCCGATTTTAGTGCCATATGATAAACAGAATCTTGCATTCGTGCTCCTGTATTATTGAACTTATTAAACTCGTTGGGGAAAAACGATAAGATGCTCGGCAAAGCCTCGCATTTTATCTTTTTCCCCAACTCGTTTAATAAATTCAATAATACATGAGCACTCATGTAAGATCCTCTATATTTTCTGTTTCAGTTTCAAAGCATATTTCATCGATATATGGTTACACTCGTTCGTAGTTCAATGCTACCTCTTCCATGGAATGTACATTTTTTTCGAAAAGTACAAATGTAAAAATGCGTGGATGGCTGATGTTACATCATTTTTAACAGAATTTTAATTATATCAGGCAAACGTAAAAAAAATATCATTGCATAAATATCGGTGCCATACGCTATTAACAGACATGTTTTAATGAACATAAAACCATGTATCAACACGGCTTTACACGTACTATGATGACCGCCTTTGCGACTTTTCGTATGCAAGTTGTAGGGCAATAATCCGTCAGTACAGAAACAAACGACAAGGTTGCATTGGCAGCTATCAATATAAGATTTGTACGAAGAGTTATACAAATTCGGATATTGGAAAATGGAAGTGCAGACGACATCGCGTGAAAACTTTGATCAACATGATTGCTGCTAAAGGTTGAACAAACATTCACGGTAGCTGACCATGGCCTAAAATGAGGTTTTTTTGAGACATGCATGGTGCATGAAGGAATCAGCAAGGTAATGGCAATGAGGCCGAAAAGTAGTGCCCAAACATTTTCGTAATTTTTATAGCATTGTGTCTGAATTTATGCAATACATGTAATAGGGAACAAACATATTCTTCATGCATTAACGTTGTAAGATCCCTCAGGAAATGTTGGAAACCACGGCCTTCGGCATGCATGCAATGCATGTTGATGCATGAAAAACCATATTTGATCCCTATTACCCCAGTGCCGTGAGGTCGACTTCCGGTTTTCACCAAGTCACCCGCCGTAGGTTCTGCTTGTCTGAATACCTACAGTCAGGTTGCAGGCCTAGATCCTGATCACAACATATAATTATTTTTGAAAACAAATGGCGCTGCCTTTTTTCTTATCAATTGTCCTTTAATTTTCTCAGTGATATTTCCATAATTTTCACTCGGTCTTTTAGATTGCTTCCTAGAAGGGGTTACGTGGCGGCACATCTAACTGCCAACGCTCCCGTCAGTTTAGCTGTCACAGTGTTTTCAGTGGAAAGATTTTAGCTCCCGTGATCCGAAGGCTAGGGGGTACGTCCTAGAAGATATCAATCGAACATCTTGATTGTCACACTTTCAGATGGCTTTATCTCCAGGACACATCGGCCAATTGAAACTTAATTTTATGTAACTAGAAAATTGTGCCTGTAAGACACTAATAATGCCCCTGTGCAGCGCCTGTCACAGGACATAAGTGCATCCCTAAAGCACCTTTTAAGCACAAACACTATCTAGAAAGAATCCACTGACAACATTACACAAACTCCATACGCTAAAGTGCAAAAATGCTGTCCAAAATGAATAAGTTTAAAGGCCATGATTCTGTCAACATTATTTTTGCATCAAAAACTCATATGCACATCTTCATCATGTCAACAACATGTATACAATGTCTGAAAAACAGCCACTGAAAATTGTGGGAGGAGTGGATTACACAAAGTACTTACCCTACAATGCAAACATTTGCAAACGTTTGCCTAAAATGACCGAGTTCAACAGGACACATTAATTCTGTCAAAATTAATTCTAGCTCCAACAAAAACCCACATTAGACTACATGCACAATCTTCAATATGCCCACAATATGTATGCGAGGTTTAAAAAAATCCATAAAAATAAACTCTGAGAAGAGTTGATTTCAGAAACTCCATACCTTTCAATGCAGAATTTTGCCTAAAAGGACAAAGTTCAAAACGACCATAATTCTGTCAAAATTAATTCTAGCTCCTACAAAAACACACATGCACAATTTCAATATGTGCACAATATGTAGGCTAACTCGCTCTTAAGCCGAATTTGTCCTTAAGTCGAACAAATTAAAATGTTAATATTAATGTTTCATCTTGGCGGATCATCATCTGTTTAGATACAAGACGTTACTTTAATCGATGAACAAAATGCATAAAAGAGCCCAAAGTATACAACATGTATTACTATACGACCATCTGTCGTCGAAACTTATCCCTCTCGAGCTCTTTCTGAATTTCAGAATTTGGATTTTCATAAATTTTGTAAAACACTTAGTTTCATATGGATAGAAGATTCTCAGTCAACGAAATTTCATATTTTGTTAAACTAATCTGTGACTTCTTAGTTCTTGAAAAGATAATTATTTATTGGCCAAAATAAGAAAATTCTACAAAATTTTACACGTTTAACAGAAGCCTATAGTTCGCCATTGAGACGAACACCGATTCGCCCTGAAGTCGAACATAGTCATATAGTGTCGGAGACTGTCTACTCACTTTATCACTGGCAATTGCGTTTAGTCACAGATTAAATGCACAAACATATCTTTGTCTTTTCTTCTATGCGAGCAACAGTGGTCTACAATTATCATAAGTGAATAGTAAACTTGGTAAATGAGCCCCTTAAATGAAAGGTTTACTACATGTACCAGGGGTCACAAGGTGCGTTTATCTGCTATTACGTACCCTGCAGTCTATCTCATTATCTCTTAAAGACTGTTTCAATTTGACACAAACAAAAAGTGATTTCGAAAAAATATAAGTTAAATATTCGGATTTTCTGGATACTACAGACCCTATATGAGGTTGTCCTATAACGGCTGAAACAACATATCTGTTCGAGTCAGGGGCTAGTCTGTTCGATTTAAGGGCTAATTTGGGCAGGTGGGTGAAAACCCTTGTTTAGCCCTTATTTCACGAAATATGGCTAAAAGGTTGCAGTTATTTGATGCTGGAAAAGCTGCGCTAGCTACTGCATCACTCAAACACGATGTGGGTCAATAGCCAGGGGCTAGAGGTGCAAGGCAATACAAAAAGTGTTCGACTCAAGGGCGAACTACCCTATGCAAGGTTTGAAAAAGATCCATCAAAAACTGCGGGAGGAGTTGATTACACAAACTCCATACCCTACAATGCAAAAAAATTGCCTAAAATGACTAAGTTTAAAAGGCCGTAATTCTGTCAAAATCAATTCTGGCTCTAACAAAAACCCACATGCACATCTTCAATATGTCCACAACATGTCTGCAAAGTTTGAAAAAGATCCATTGAAAACTGTGGGAGGAGTTGATTGCACAAACTCTATACCGTAAAGTGTGAGGAACGGACAGACGGACAAACGGACGGACGGACAGACAGACAGGAGCAAATCTTAATGCCCCATGATTATCGTCACGGGGGCATAAAAATTATTCTAGAATGGCAGTTGTTAATGTTATGATTCTGTTAAATATGTTCTGATATGATCAGTATTTTAATATTCACTGGTAAAACATAAATGTACGTTTCCATTTTCTCATTCGCCTGAAATCGAAAGGATCGTAAAATTCCAAACTATTCGTCCATCCAATAATAAGTGAAGGTTTTAATTTTTAAATGGATAATCCTGGCGGCATAAAAAAGTACCTAAACAACATGTGATGCTAGACTTTATTTATATACACAGATTTATAAAATTGTCTATACAGGAATAAGATGTAATGCCACTCACATAACGAAGGGAAACAAATACGTGCAAGGTTTTTCTCAAAGGTTCTCAGTAAAGCGCAGAACTTACATGTGGAAATGGAAATGGGGGTTACTCAGACGTGGTAAAGCTTCGCCAGTTCAAAGTTTAGTAGTTCCTGTACTGATATGATTATGATTTGTTGGGGAATAACTTTCGCAATAGTCTTCTCTATCGAACCTTTTGATGTTCCATTTAAGACAAACTTAAATAACTCCCGTTATCTCAAACACCGATGTCTTAAAATATTAAAGAATTAAGTTTGGACAAATGTCCTCCTTTTTTTACATTTCAACCCTGTCATCTCAAACTACTGTTATCTCAAAGTAAATTTTCTGGCACCAGAAAAATTACTTTGAGATATCAGTAGTATAAGATGATTTTCAACCTATCAGTATTTTTCAAGTTTCTCAATAATGCCATGGACCTTAGCAAATTTGCCTGAGATACACAACATACGTGATGTGAAGACACTAAAGATAAACAAATTGTGCAGCTTTCATCCTTAAATTTGTCTTTCCAGGAGCTCTGATGCATGCTTTAGATGTTCCCTAAATGCACAACCAGCCCCCCTGAAGGATTACAAGCCCATATTATCCAACTCTCTGGCCATCTGGCAGGTCGCACACTGTCCACAAAATGACATCACCAAACAATCATTGCAAACAGAGCCCTGAAATAGCAAAATAAATCGTTATTGATCTAGAGAACAAATGGGCAATGTCGTGTATATGTTAAGGAGGTTTTCAGTTTTACTGGAAGTGAGCTGATGCTCTTTCAAGGGAAGCAACTTTTCCATTTCCATTTTTGCCGCCTTTTTTCAATAGGAGTAAACTCTTGAGGAAAACGAGCTTAGAGTAGACCCCTTTTGGAAATGTTTCCTTGCCGGGGAAGCAAACATGAAGTCACAAAAATTGTTTCCATTTGATTTAACAGCGGGAAAACTTCAGATGTATCTATACACCTTTATACAATGCATCAACACCTATACAACGCGCCAGGCCGGGTAGCGCAATCGGTAGGGCACCTGGCTCGTAAGTCAGAGGTCCTGGGTTCGAATCCCGGTCTGGCCACATACTTTCGTTTCTCCTTCCGCTGATTCAAGAAGGGTAGTTGTCAGTTACTGGCGAAAGTATGTGCACTTAGTACTGGTTAACCGTTAGGAGGTCTAAGCCTGCCCAGGAATAGTGTGGTTAGGTTAACTGACCGTCCCGACATGACCTTAGTTGTTTACCGTGGACGTTAAGCATCAAATCAACCAACCAACCTATACAACGCCAGTCCCGCTAAAGGCAGCGAAGCACTCAGAACGGCCAAACCTTTATCGAGTTTTGGCTGTTCTGGGTGCAATCGGGTTAACTCGCCGACCTCTATTAGTACGCCAAAGCGATGGCTGTTCTCTGAAGTGTTCCTCAAAACTACCCGCTCGAAAGTAAAATAGTGCCTTCATCATCATATTTCAATTCTCCTCATATCGACGTTACGTGTGTCCCGGTTGACACATCTGAACATTGATCGCTGACTGTCGGCAGATCTTCCAGACGGCTGTCCCTTCACACCTTCCATGTACTGTCACTCTCGCTGCCTCGTCGCACGATCGAGTGACATCCAAATTGGCCGCTATCGCTCTCATTGGGCTGGTTGTGTGCCGTAGGGTTTATAACGTTTCTACCTTGCTTCTCATTAATTCTAAAATAGTGCCTTGAGGAACTGTTGGCTTCTTATACATGAGCTGTCGAGAGTCTTGCCGTAAGGACGAGGCAACAAATTTGAAATACGTGCATGTCTGTCAGGGTGGAAACTAACAAGGTATGTACCGGCTATTTTGAGCTTTTTTATCTTTCAACTGGGTTCTGGGAGTATTAGCTGGCGGACTGGCTGTTGCCAGAGACGTGCGTCTCAATCGGAACACCGCTCGGCCAATTCCGTGAATCTGATTCACGGAATTGGCCGAGCGGAGCTCCGATTGACGTGCGTATTTTAGGCTTTTCATTGAGGAAATAAATCTATACTGACTATACTGGAAGACATTTCTTCCCTCGACCCACTATACATACCGTGATCCCTCCAAGAGTTCTTATTCTCGCTCTGAGGGCAATCATGGCCCCTGGTACAAAGAATGGCATACATGCACATTCTCCTGTTCTGGAAGCTATGTTACACATGGTACATGGCAAACACAACCAAGTCATCAGGCCTGAATAAACAAAACAATAATGTCCCTAGAGGAGCAGTCTGCTAAGTGTCTGAAGTTCATAACTGTTTGCCAAGTCAGCCAACAGATTTGAAGTGTGAGGTCGAGTGGCTAGATGGGCTCGGCTATTGTGTAAAAGGTCGCGGGTTGGACCAAACGACGACTGAAAAACTCATTCTGTCAACTGAGCACTAAATGGGTACCTCTTTCGAGTCAGGGAAGGATAATAGCAGCGAAAGGAGAGGGATGAACTCCACCTTTCATATGGAGGGAGTGCCCAAAATATGGTATGCATCTACACCCATTGCCCCTACAGCCACCAGGCTACAGGAAACTTTCACCTTTTTAATGGCAGATTATATCATGCAGACTTTGAAAACTGGCCCGATTAGCTTTCGTGTCATGGCTGCCATGGAAACAATAGTTTTTTTGTTTTTTTTGAATCGGCTTGTTAAACGAGATTACTTGTCGGTTTACTATACTGAGTACCTTTCCCAGCAAGCACACAAAGTTGAATCAGTATTGAATCAACCTTGATTCAACGTCATTGACGTTGAAACGAGCTTGATTCAATATTGTTCATCTTGTGTAATTTGAATCAATATTGAATCAACTTGATTCAACGTCATGACGTTGAATCAAGCTTGATTCAATATAGACCCAACCTTGTGTGCACAATGGGAAACTGTCAGTCTGTCATACTTTTACATCCGCTTTTCTATTTGCCGCTTTACCCCCGTGAATAAACCAATAGTTGTGTGCCGGTCCTATGCGACCTTTTATCGGATGGACCCTGATGTCCGTTATCGTCCATAACAGATATCGGTATCGTAAATACCCTAATTATTGATAAATCGAGCAAACAATGTTGGCCCAGCTCAGACTGCTCCAGTCTGATCAGGTTCTGTTCTATCAGCAACAATTTAAGAAAAATTACCTGGCAATATCTTTTTCTGCAAAGTTTAAGACAATTACAGCAACTGGTTAATGTGTCCCAATATTAACAGTAAACAATTTATTTCTTTTAAATCTTCCTACAATCTGAGGATACTTCAAGGAGTGCAGATAGGTCAGCAAACCAGACTACTTTATGACACATGGGATAGTCGTTCAGCCTAAGCAGCTGCGCAATTTGCGCAATTTTATCAGCCCATGTTATGGTCATATGCATACAGCCCAGATTATAGGACATGCCCTAAAAATACAGTGGGTAACAGCAAAAAAAAGTTTTTATTATATTACTGTACAATAATCGGGTTATAGTTTCCCTTGCTACAGACCCTGGTAACTGGTTTCTGATTCCTATAGTTCCAGTTTCCAAGTTCTGCCGTATTTATGTTACTGCTTCCTAAATACTTTTTCCTAGTTTAAAATTGTGTTTTATTGGAACCATTCAGGGGCGTAACTAGGGGCAATTTCATAATACGCGCAACCATGTTTTATTCTCTACTTCATGAAGGGAAAGCTAGTATTTCAGCCACTTTTGGTAATCGGTATTGAAATCTTGTCTAATTTATAAATTTTCAGCATGCAAATATGCAGGTGCGTTTTGAAATTTTGTCAATTTTGACAAAATTTCAAATACGCAAGTGCGTATTGCCATTGTTCTCCCAATTCATGTAAAATATAGTGCAAACTTTTCAGTACAGTGTCGCCATCTAGTTTCACTTAAAAAGTGTGTTTAGACGCTTTCACCGCCGGGAGAGCAAAGGAATTTTTAATATCTCGGAAACAGTTTCGTGTATGAGTGACCAAAAACTAGGAAATTGGAATTAGAAATCAACTTCATCAAGGTTTGTCCCGGCGTTGGTCGCCCATTTGCAACCGTTACCATACTTGCCAATCAGAACACCGCTCGGCCTATTCCGTGATTCACGGAATTGGCCGAGCGGTGCTCCGATTGAATACTTACATGACTTGAAGTCACTGAAGCAATCGAATACTCCGGAACTCCAGTCTCGATGACCGTCAATCGTACCAATCATCATTCCCTGGCCGCCAGGCTGCTGCGTTAGTGCCATTGTCTGCTCTTATTTTTCTTCCTGAAAATGTAAAAACAACATTCATTTGGAGATATTACCGGACTACCACTGATGAGGAAATATTTGAGAGGCAAAACTCTTTTGCAAAATATTTACTGCTCTTGGCTGTATTGTTTTCTCCCTTTTTTCATAAATATGTAGTTTTGTTATGTTCATCTAGTTGTGTGTGTGAGAGAGAGAGAGAGAGAGAGAGAGAGAGAGAGAGGGGGGGGGGGACGTATGTCATTATTCCATGTTTAACTAAATATAAGCACATTTATCTAGGGTATGCAGTCCAATATTGCTCTTTCTTCCTTTCCCCATATAACAGGTATGATGCTCGCTCGTGCAGAGTATTTACAGGCCGATACATATCCCTTGTCCAAAGGAGACGCATGAACGGCGTCCCGTTACTGCCGCCATGGATTCGTTCCGCTGAGGTACGGGGGAGGGATTGAAATGCACACACCCCTTGTCCAGAAAGCTGTACTAATTATTATATACACCAATCGTAATGACTGAATACACGATTCCAACTGAGCAGCGAGAACGAGAATATGAGCCAAGCCAAGCTCAAATCTTAGTAATCAAGGGAACTTCACTAAGATGCAGATGTCCGCTATTCTCGAATTTACTTGGTTTGCCATGTTGAAGAAAATAATAAACATTCAAATAAAAAAGTAAATACAACGAAAACACATAGAAGAAAAGAGTTGTAACAAACCTTTCTATATCTCTTTTGTTTAACACTAATTAATGTATTAAGATATCTCACTTAAGGTTACAAACACTATCTTTATATACTGTCTTATGATATATTTATAACTTTATCAAAATCAAATTTTAACAAGTCATCATATTTGTGTGGCTGCAATTACTTGCTCAAGATAACAGGCTTACGTTATTAACTAAAATTGGGTGATGGGTCTTAACGTGCAAATATTGGAGTGGCAATAACTAGTACCGCCAAAATTCTAAAACTTGGGACACCTGAAATGATTCTCGTAGCTCTCCTAAAAGGAACAGTTTGGTTTTACATTTAATGCAGTAATGCGTCCAAAAGGTGCAGATGGGATAGCAAACGGTGCAGGCTCTGATCAGACTGCTCTTTAGCAGTCTGATCTGGGACTGCATTGTTTGCTCAAACCTACATGTCCCAATACTCAGAATTAAACGGTATATACTGGACACTTTTACCAGTCTTCAATTATTTTCTGTTATCATGGATAGTGTGACCTTTGAACTTGGTAACGCCCACTGCCTTATCGGGAGATATATAAAACTAGGGTCTTGATAGCAAACAGTGTAGACACTAACCAGACTGCTCCGGAGCTGTCTGATCTCGGTCTACATCGTTTGCCTTAGCACGCTTGTATCAATATTTAGCGTATTTGGGGTAGTATTAAAATCACTGATAAACACAATTTTATCTGCAAACCTTTGAGCACAGTATTGCACAGCCCGTTGAAATTGGTCAACATAAAACGTGATCATTGACTTCGATATGTGCTTTAAATCACCTAGTCCGTCTGTCTGTCTACGGTGAGTTTGCGAATTGCTGGCAATAACTCTTGAATCCTTTGGATTATTTTCACGAGACTTCCTTCTTTTGTAAAACAGGTCATGAACCTGTGTCGCGTATAAAAAATGACAACTCTCGCTTTCATCCTTTTAAATTATTTCCCTTTGATCCGTTTTCGTGGACAGTTTCTGAATTTCCTGCTCTTTAGAATATGTTAACGATACGACATAATTTTGTAGAACAGGTCATGATAGTATGGCGGGTACAAGATAATCGGAGCATCGCTCGGCCAATTCCGTGATTCACGGAATTGGCCGAGCGGTGTTCCGACTGGGGTACTCGGTTTCAGATGTCCGCTCATAAACTTAAAACCCCGGTGATATTATTTCCACGATTCTTCACAGTTGTACAGAACAAGTCATGATGATGTGCCGCAAAGCAGAATTTATAATTTTATGAGTCTGTAGAAGAAGGATGGAATTTAGAGGTAGACAAGTTCAGCAAGTTTTGAAAACGGCAGAGGGAGTTGTTCCCCTTAGATCTCGAGCAGGTATTGACAAATTTTTAATGGCGGTGTTCTTCCTGGGAAGCCAATATACTAAGGGACCGACCATTTGATATTCTGGGGGGGGCCTGGTATATTTATCAAAAAAATTCCCTGTCTTTGGATATGCAAGAAAAAAATAATCTGGCTCATAAGGGGGCTAAAAAAAATAATCTGGCTTCAAAAGTAAGAGAAAAAAATAACCTGTCTCCACCCAAAATTTCAAAAAAAAAATATTGTCTGCAGATAATTCCATTGGAATTGAGTTTTTATAATCTCTCTGGCTTCTGGGGGCTGCGCCCCCAGACCCCCATATTTATCGTTATATTTTAATATTATCTACAATTGGTTTACACCAGCAGGCCCGCATGTGCATACATTTACAAAAAAATCCTATACAACATTCACATACATGTATCATTGATCTGCCACATTACTAAGTAAATGTTTCCACTAAAACTGAATTGCAAAAGAGTCACTAGCTTATGGGAGACAAAACCATTATGGCAAAATAAACACTCTAAAAGGCAAAAGTCCCAATATAAAAACCCTTATTTTAACCATCATTCCTAGTTTTTCTCTTGTTTCCAGTCTTAAAATTGCCATTGAAATTGGGAAATTGCTTTAGCTTCTGGGGGGCGTTGCCCCCCAGACCCCCCTTTCTTAACTTCTTAGCACATAACTTTCAGCCGTTTTATTGAGACTCTATCGGTAAATATTTATCAAACTTTCTAAAGGACGAATAAAGCATGTTTGGGCATATATTGGGATAGACAAAAAACTTAAATTCCTAATGTTAGCCTTAAAACTTTGCCAAAATAGTCCTAAATTTTGGCCAAAATATCCGTAATTTAAGGCCTAATTTTTTGCCAAACTCATGTATCTGTACCTTAGATGAAAAGAGTAACATGCTCCAGGCACTGGTTTGCAAAAGCAAGCTAAGCTATGCCCTTCGCCTGGTTAAAGACAGCACCATGTTCTTTTTGTGAGAAAAAAAGGTTTAAAAAATACTGATGTGGGTAAAATAAAAGGATATTAAGATCAAGTAAACAAGGATCTGATAGTTCAGCTATAAAATAAAAAAAAAATAACCTGTTTGAGTTAGTTTGTAAAAAAAATAAATTAGCTTCCACAAGGTGAAAAAAAAAGAAATTGTTTCCAGAGGCCAGTGAAATAAAATGTTGTGTCTCCATCAAGAATACCAGGCCCCCCCCCAGAATATCAAATGGTCGGTCCCTAAGCCCAGAAAACTTATCTACCTGGAAACATCGCAAGAAAGGGGAACTGGGGGCGGGGATGGGAAGGGCGGGGAAAAATTATCATGTAAGGGTATATACTAAACCTAAAGTAAATTGACGGTGCTTTAAAGACTGTTATCAGTGCAAGTAATTTAATTTATGTCTATATCTCTCTGTTATCCTTGTAAATGAATGACATAACTATGTGCCGTACACCCCGTAGATATAAAGACATCTTTATCGAAACAAGTTGTTCAACCACTATGTTGATCCGTGTTGTTTCAACGTTGTGTGCCCAGTGGGTCTCATAACGTGTTTAAGGGATAGAGTCGGGACTGATTGAGGAAGACTCCAAAGTAAGTTGTCAGTTGTTAACGTTTTCACCAAGAGGCCACATGACGTCCTACTGATGTGTTTGCGACGTCAAGACGTCGCATCCACATCAGTGCGACGTCATTTCGATGTACTGACAAGCAACAGGATTTTCTATTTGATATTAAAGAGATTGACTCCAAATGACCCCTTCTAAGGGTGGGATACAAATCGAAGGGGTGAGGCTAGTGAACTGTGAAAGGTGACAGCTTCCTATGCAACATAAATTTCACGGTCTAATAATATTAACCTTATCTGCTTTGGGACAAATGGAAAATTAATGCTTTCAGATGTTCTTTGTTACTTTTTATTTCAAATTGTTGATAAACAGGTTCTTTTTATGATGGATAGTTGCCATATTACACAGACTCTTATTTACAATGGTTAAAGTAGCTGCACAAACGGCGTCAGATCTGCACTTCACCATCTTTTCTTTGCATATTGAGGTGAGTGGATTCACTTTCATAGAATGAAGCCTTTTTGCTCCCTTCACAATGGGTAGGTTCAGCATAATTCGTGACTTGAGTAAATCTGAGTAATGGCCAGGTATTCCTCGAGAGACTCGAAGGTATGTTTATATAATACATCCCAGGAGGCACACAAGATTGAATCTATTGAATCAACCTTGATTCAACGTCATGACGTTGAATCAAGGTTGATTCAATATTGGTTCAAACTTGTGTGCCCAGTGGGATATCTTCGAGTTGTCCAGGTAATACCTGGGTATTACTCGAGTTTTGTTACATATCTTTGAGTCGCACGTGACATTGGGTATTGCTCGGGTTTTGATACATATCTTTGAGTCGCACATGACATTGAGTATTGCTCGGGTTTACCCAAATTGTTCATCCAGAGTCATCCCTCAACTGGAACACCGCTCGGCCAATTCCGTGAATAAACTCGAGTCACGGAATTGGCCGAGCGGTGCTCCGCTTCTGCGTCTGACAAAATAGCGGGAAAACGTAGAGATGTACCCACACATTTTAAAAAGGCATTTTTAGCGTAATGTTACACCATTAGCATTCAAAACCTTCAAAATAAATGGACACCTTAGCCAATTATTACATTTATCCTAAAGTTGAAAAAAAGTAAGTTTTACTATTCAGCGATGTGTCAATCAATGTAGGCTACGGTGAAAACTCTAAGCGGGGTGCAATCTGATAAAGGTTCACTGTTTACTTAGTCAATTTGTCCCAATATTTCAAGTGTTTGCGTTAACATTACCTAAAAAAAAATTACATTCACATTGAAAAGGTAAGTGTGTGTCATAAAGTTTAGAGATTTTATTCATCTTTTTGCCATGTTAAGGTAAATGGGTAGCTCTGACAAATTCGTTTTTGCCTCCCTTTTAATGGTGTTAACTCTCAGAGCAAAAAAAAAACAACTAAAAACTCTTCTCTCTTATTCTCTCCTCTTAGAATAAACTTCTTTTAGACCGGTTTTGTCGACCAGGAAAGCAAACAGGAATTCACCAAATGAGCCGCGACACGAGAAAACCAACAAAGTGGTTGTCCGCCCAACACAGACTCAGATCAACCTGGGTATTCGCCTAGTCTAGTCAGTCTCTTCGCTGACTAGACTAAAGTTTTCTTTAAGAAAAATGCAAGGGTTACACAAAAGTAACATCATACAAGGAAGTCAGACTCAATTTACTACTGCGAATACGATACTGCAAGTTATCAGTTATGAATATGATAAAACACTCCTTTTGAAATAACAAAGATGCTGGGCTATTTGTCACGTACCTCTTTTGAAATATCTGCAGAGTAAAAGTAAAGGTTTCCCGCAGACTAGTGACCGTATGGGCAGTGGGTATTAGAGGCTCGCCGTATCTTGAGCATGACATTTTAAAGGCGGACCCCCTACCTCCCCTTTCGCTGCCTTCACCCGTCCCTGATTTGAAAAAGGGTGCCCATTGACAGAGAGATGTTTCAGTCGCTGGCTGGTCCAATGGGGATTCGAAGCCACGACATTCTGTACCGAAGCCAAATTGCGCCTCTAACCAGTCGACCACGCGTCTTCCGATATGATACGAGAGTATTTTAGCTTCCAAGGAGACACACTACTGTACATTAATCGACGTCGATGCAACGTCTTTGCATACATGACGTTGCTTAAATGTTGACACCGCACTTGTTTCCTCTGCTCAAGTGCTGCGTAGTTATGTCTCTCTCTTGTCACCGCGCTGACCCAGGCTCAGTTCTCGGCGACGTCATATGCATAACAGCAGCATTTCGCAAAATAGTGATCGCCCATCAGTGGTCCATTCTCCGGGTTCCTCCACCCTGTAAGAGTACATAACGCCAACATTCAGTTAAACTTGCGTTGAAAATAGCAGTACTAGTACCGAGAAAAAAATAACAAAGTGAGACAGCTAAAATGATTACCATGAACGTCCTGAAAGTGGAATATTTTGGTTTTACAATGCAGTACAATACAGTAATGTGTACCAAAAATGCAGATGGAGTGACAAAAACTGTAGATCCTGGTCAGCTGCCGACTCTGTTTGTTTAGACCTGTCTGTCCCAATACTTTTAAAATACTTAGAATTTTTACGGTAGTTCTCCTAAAAAAATCAAACATATATGAATTTCTACAGTGCGTTCGTGAAAATTTGAGCATTACAGATACGCAAATTTTCATGAACGCACTGTAGAAATTCATATTTATGACTTTTTTTAAGTTTTGGATGATAGGTATCATACTTACTTATCAGTCAGCTACGTTTTATTTCCAGTTTCAGGTAATGCGCTCTCACAGAATTTATAATTCATCGGTTTTCTACACCGCCCATTTAAAATTCGTTCTAAATGGCATTTATTTTTGTATCTCAAATGCACTCATTAAACAGTAAAATGAGATTTTATGCAGTAACAGAATCGGATCAGGCTTTCCACAAGTGATTCTAGGACTCTCCACAGAGCGACCTTCACGTCTATATGTCTTATTTCATCTGGACCAACCGCCTTCGCAGAATTCGTATTGGATAGGGATTTGACAGCTCCTTTCACAGAAATCTCTATTATATACATTTTGGGAACTTGCATTTATAATAATTGTTACCAAGCAGCAAGTTCTACAGGGAGACTGAGCCATTTTGAAGAATGATTTGCCATAAGTAGTGGCATAATCCAACGGCGTAGCTCTACCTATACGCAAATAGGCAGATGCGTAATGAAAGCAAGTTATTTGGGGAGACTGATTCCTTTTGAAGAGTTATATACCATAAATGACATATAAGAGCGCAGCTGCCTATATGCAAATACGCAGCTGCGTAATGAAATTGACAAAATTTCAACACGCACTGCGTATTTGCATGCTGAAAATTTATAAGGTAGACCAGCTTTAAAAAGACGTAACAGTCTGATATTAAACAGGGCCTAAAACCCGACGAGTCATCTCAATGAGCATGACCTGATAGTGCAGATCATAAAATTGCCCTTGG
This sequence comes from Ctena decussata, assembly GCA_963989385.1. Lineage (NCBI taxonomy): Eukaryota > Metazoa > Mollusca > Bivalvia > Lucinida > Lucinidae > Ctena > Ctena decussata. Next base: position 66,327,024 of record OZ022502.1, on the reverse strand, counting down.
TTTTGCCCAATATGTAACCCCGGTGCCGTGAGGTCGACTTCCGGTTTTCTCCGAGTCCTGCTTGTCTGAATACCTACGGTCGGGTTGCAGGCCTACCCAATATGAAACCACATAGTGAAACTGGAGTGATCAGTATATAAGTCAATTTCAATTTCAATTCTTTATTCAGATTGCCAATACATTTTAGCGCATCTACAACACATCATAGAAACAAGACAATGATCTAATCACATTTACCTTCCCAGCAGCAGGCACATGACGTTGCAGTGACGTCCCACTGACGTCCCATTGACGCCAGTGCGAGGCCACCGAGACGCCCTGTGCCCGCTGGATTTAAGGGCTGGGATGTTCTGGCCATATACCCTGGTCGGTCAGGATAGATTAGAGCAGTGCATCCAATATCAGCAGCTCTGCCTGCTCCAGACAGTGCCCCCCCCCCCCCACCCCCACCCCCAACGCTCAGTCCGAGTCTGACCAGCTCACAGTATGAAAAAGGTCGGTTACCCTTTTTAAGCAAGTTTGCCATTCTCGCTTTTACTTTCCATCTCAACTGCGGTCAACTTTTAAAGGAAAATAAATCTCCCTCAGGAGCATGTCGTTTCCTTTAACATGAAAAAAAAAACATTTTTGAAATGACTTTGAACATTCATGATTGGGTAAAGAGGCAAATAGAAAGTCATAGAAGCTGGTCCCTTTGTAAAATTGGCGGGAAAAGCATGGTGGTGTACTACTACACATTAAGCCTCCCTCTTTTTAAAGTGAGGGAGGCTTAAGTGTAGTAGTACACAACCTCTGCATGCATTTACTGCGAATAGTAGTCAGAATAAAGAAGCTGTCATAGTATCACTAGATATATTTAATGAAATATAGAGAGCAATCGACGATATGATACACTTTTTATCATGTTTAAAAAGGGTAGTTTTTGCCCTGGTTGCTATGTCGGTTCGGTTACACTTCGAACAGCCCTCCAGGTATACTCGTAAAGTGCATCCTCCTTCATCCGAATAGATCCATACATCTGTCTGTTATAAATGATATTCACTCTCCCTCTTGACTATTCTTCTTTGGAACAGGTCACCAGCTAATCTCTTTAAGGCTTTAGAGCTTGATTTCTTTAAGTTAGGAGCCAGTAAGCTCAGTTATGCCCTTCCTTCAACACTTACGAACGTACAGTGTTTTTATTCTTATTTTAAACTCTCCTTACTAACACTAACCTATCTTTTTTTTTTATTTCACATTGTTTTTAAACTTTTAATTTTCACACTAGATCTGGCTATTTCCTTCGCTTACTAAAGCATCCTGCGTGTTCAAAATCCAAATAAATAAGTGACGTCGACTATGTAAGAAATGTAAGAAAATGTAATAAAATACCCGAAAGCTGGTTTTTGATGGATGGATGGATGGATGGGTGGATTTTATGCCTTATGTATCCCACTTTCATGGTGCAAATGTTTTCTTTATATTAAATATTATTTATTTTTAAAATGCATTGAGAATCACTTTTTGGCTGTAGATAGTGGGGGCTATTTCTGTCTAGCCAAAAGTCTGACAAGAGTGTGACCTCAAGGTCTAAATTACTTCTGCCAGATGGATGAAATATAGATTATTGTCTCTGGCCGATTTTGTCTAACAGCCGGTTATTCCACAGGCGCTTGAAGTTCTATGCTGAAAAAACCCTGAAAACCCTTTGAACTTGACGCAGTATATTGGTAAGAAATGGCTCATAGCCTGGATGTTTAGCGGCAGCATTGAAATATATATAATAGCATCAAACTTCAAGCGCCTGTGGTTATTCTATGGCAACCATACGACCATCATCAGTCCACTTACTTTCATTTCCCCTTCTGCTGATTCAAGAAGGGCAGGCAGTTGTCAGTTACTGGCGAAAGTACGTGCAGTTAGTACTGCTTAACCCCTAAGGAGGTCTAAGCTTTCTCAGGAATAGTGTGGTTATGTTTCACTGACCGTCCCGGCATGACCATAGCTGTTTACCGTGGACGTAGAGCAACAGAAAAAATTGGCGGGGAATCGAAAAATTGCGGCATTTAGTATGACCCAGTAATTACCCGGCAGCTGAATGAATAGTCTCCCAAAATGACTGAACCTTGTCTAAAAAGACAGAAGGTAGACGAAGATTCAAAGCTAGATCCTATTTTTAAACAATTCTTTAAAGACAAAAAGCGACTTTCATATTTGGAACTTGCTGCAGAAGCCAATAAAAAGGGTTATAATAATATGAATTTGTGTTTAAAGAAGATTGAAGCTACTGATGCTTGCTCTGAAGTTTCATTTTCCAGTGCGACTATTCGCACAGCCGTGAATGAAAAAGCGGGTGACAGTGGAAGTTTTGTTGCAGGGCATATATTTCAATATGGGATATATGCGCTTGAAAAGTATGTGAAAATGGGGAAAATGCCAAAGGAGAAACTGCCACGGATAGCTCTTGCCAAGTTATTAAGTTTTCTCTCCGAAATAGGTGAGTTTGCAAGAGCAGGGTTTTAAACTAAAGTGTACAGTCAGACCTGGTGCGGAGGACCTATCAAAATTGGCAAGTTGGTCCTGCAAGCTTGACTAGGGTCTTTAGTATTCCCCTTTCAAACCAAACAGAAAAATCAGCTGGTTTTGAGGAAAAATATACATTTAAAACTCAGTGGTCCAACATAAAATACACTGGTCCAGAACCAACGGATACACGGGTGGTAATCAGTGGAACTAGCTCCAAAATGAGTCAACGGAATTTCGTTCCCTCGTCACATCCGGGAACCCGCGAGCTAGTGCTGTCGACAGAAAATCAGTAAACAAAGGTAGGTCTTGAAGAATTTTATCAACTTTTATTTCTTTATTAGCGATCCCAGGAAACAATTGCCGATGCTATTGTGTGTAGATATGATTCAACTTTATTCCCCGTCGGAGTTCGCCGCAGAAATGTGCAGGGCTTGAACTAACTTGTGGCAAATGTTTGAAACACCAAGGCCGTCGTCGCCGGTCCGGCAGGTCCGGCGAGCGCCGGACCACTTTTTTGGTCGAGTATGCTATCTGCCGTGCCACTTTTTTTCTTTTCAGCCGATTTATCTTTCGTGCTTACCTGTGATTTTATTGAATCGCATCATCAAAAGTGCCGCAATTTATCGATGAAATTATCAATGACGCTCGTTGCTCGTGTCATCAATAAAACCTGGCCAAGGATGAAAACATGCAGTCACACACCATGCAAAACAATGCAGCTATTATAATGACACCTGCTTGATTAATTTCATAATCGTTGAAGGATTATTTTTAGTGGACGATATATCAAAGACATGATAAACCCTTTGATCCAAAATGTATTAAAGAACTTCTTGGTTTTGATTTTTGTATGCCAACAATGGTATGAAAACAAAATACAGCGGCATGTTTTTCTCGGCGCAACAGAAGAAAGTTTTAATCCCCTCAATGTATTTTCCTAATTATTCTAAATCAAAGAACATGTCGGGCGGCAAAGTATGTATAAAAACATTTTGAATTTACATGTATGAGCATCTTTGACGGACACCCGGCGCCAGGTGTGTGCAACTATGGTTACGTACCGTTGAGCCACTTGGGTAACGTCGATACGAGAATTGAACAGAACAGAACAGAACATGTATGAGCATTCCGAACTGAACTGTATGAGCATTCTAAGTCCTGAGACTGTACCGAAAGTTCCATGTCAGTGTTGTTATTCCATTATGGATATACAAGTGCCGCCTGTTCCAAATCAGCCAAAGACTTTTCGGTTCCCTCAACGTACATTTGGTGTAAGAAAGCCGGAGCAGAGAAGTTTTGATGATACCGCCTGATGAAACTCGCAGAGGAGTCGAAATAGATGTTTAGGAGAAAAATCCAATAACAAATAAAACAAACAATCTGTATCGGGCTTAATTTTGCTTGGGCTTAATTTTGCTTGAACGCAGAAATTGATGCCAGCGCCTGATGAGACTTGCAGAGGGGTCGAAATAGTTGTTAAAGATCTTCTTGAGTCTTACGTATTTAACTAGCAAAACTTCGTCACCAAAACGACTGAAATTTAGCCCATAACGCCTACAAAAATGCATTTAAAACGCACATAGAGACGCTTATAAATCAAACATTTTCTCGGGGGAGGTCCCCCGAACCTCCCTTACGAGAGACGGGAATCCCCCCTCTCGTGCTCTCCCCCTCTCGTGCCTTCGGCACTCGCTGCTATCCTCCGCCGGACCAGTTTTCACTACACGGCGACGGGCCTGAACACCGAACTAAAAATCCACCAATTTCTGTCAATATGGAGAAATGGGTACACGATTTTTTCATTTTCCGTCCAAACTATAGCGTTCAGACCCTCTTAAGCACCATCCCTGGTAAATTCAAGCATGAAAAGTCACAAATAAGCAAAATAATGTGGGGGGAGATTACGTACCTGGACAATAATGACAAAATTTCTGCCTGAGCTAGAGCGCTCGACATGGAGCTAGTGCGCTCATCCATATTTTTATCTCGTGATGAATCATACTGTAATGTATGCTTGAGTTTGAATCAACTCATGTCACTGGTTGGCCTCCACAACGCATTTCACTGAATTATTAACCAACCAACAGCTTAGACTATGCCATGCTTACGATGCCACTCATGTAAATGTAATGAGAAAACAGCGTGGTATGGTTTTGTCTATATGCCATGTCGTCAAGCGTCACGATAATGACTTGGAAAATCACGAGCTTGCCGAATTCGAGCACCTGTCATGCAGTTGATTGCTAGTAGAATATGGTTGGTTACAGATTCGTTGAGTAATACGAAAGCTATTTCATTGTTGTTTGGCAGAATAGTCAATACTATGTTACTCATTACCATTACTCATTACCATGGACAGGTCAATGCACTACTACCTGAGGCCTTGTGGCTTCGGGCAACAGTGAATGGAGCTGTTCACGGTACCTCGAGGCATAATTTTGACTATTTACCAAACAGGCATGAAATAACAGGACAATATCCTTGTTACAGAAGAGTATTACCAAAATCGCCATAATCAGTCATGAATACTACTTGTTGGTTGGTTGATTTGATGCTTAACGTCCACGGTAAACAACTAAGGTCATGTCGGGACGGTCAGTTAACCTAACCACACTATTCCTTGACAGGCTTAGACCTCCTAAGCGGTTAACCAGTACTAAGTGCACATACTTTCGCCAGTAACTGACAACTGCCCTTCTTGAATCAGCGGAAGGAGAAACGAAAGTATGTGGCCAGACCGGGATTCGAACCCAGGACCTCTGACTTACGAGTCAGGTGCCCTACCGATTGCGCTACCCGGCCCGGCATGAATACTACACTCATCCGATGAATGACGATGGAATTATCTATGTACATTAAGTCATCTCTTAGTGGTTTCAAAGGGGTACAGAGCAAAACCTAAAAAACGGTTAAAATCATCTATCAACAATAAATCAACAATTCTGCCTTATCTTAGGTGTGGATGAGCGCACTAGCTCCTTTTTGAACGCACTAGCTCCATGTCGAGCGCTCTAGCTCAGGCAGAAATTTTGTCAATATTGTTCAGGTACGTAATCTCCACCCACATTTTTTTGCTTATTTGTGACTTTTCATGCTTGAATTTACCAGGGATGGTGCTTTAGAGGGTCTGAACGCTATAGTTTGGACGGAAAATGAAAAAATCGTGTACCCAAATCTCCATATTGACAGAAATTGGTGGATTTTTAGTTCGGTGTTTCAAACATTTGCCACAAGTTAGTTCAAGCCCTGCACATTTCTGCGGCGAACTCCGACGGGGAATAAAGTTGAATCATATCTACAAACAATAGCATCGGCAGTTGTTTCCTGGGATCGCTAATAAAGAAATAAAAGTTGATAAAATTCTTCAAGACCTACCTTTGTTTACTGATTTTCTGTCGACAGCACTAGCTCGCGGGTTCCCGGATGTGACGAGGGAACGAAATTCCATTGACTCATTTTGGAGCTAGTTCCACTGATTACCACCCGTGGGATAAGTGCATATTTTAACCCCTGCGAGTGGTGTTATAGAACCTCAGTCAGTCCAACCTCTGTCCGCCCGGTGACCTAGTATTGTTAGAGGTGACCATACTTTCACAAAAAATTTAGTATCTTGCTTTTCCCCAGACCTTTGTAAACTCCCTTCAGTGCATGCACATTGACTTTCTAAGAAACCCCAAAAATCAAGGTCATTGTGCAATATGTCATTTTCCACAAAACTAGGTCATTGTGACATACTTTCACAAAAAGTACATACCTTGCTTCTCAAAAGCCCAAGACCTTTGATACTCAATGCATGCATCTAACAACTCCAGGTCATCTACAAAACTAAGTTTCCATGACGGGTTCGACGACTTACCGAAATAACCGGAATAACCGAAATACCGAAATAACTACCGAAATACCGGAATAAGCGACGATTTACCGAAATAACCTTAGAAAATACCAAAATAACCATTATTCATGTATAATGCTGTCATTTTTGTGCGATATTTATAAAAGTACTTTGAATTCATGACTTATGATGATCATTTATATTTCAAAAATATTATAATTAATAGGCTTAAATAATTTTAACCGTGTTAGCTAGCACCATTTTCTTAACCAAAGGAGTTAGTATATTCTTAGTATTTTTCATGATAATTATGGTTATTTTGGTATTTTCTACGTGGGAACAACTCTAGCGGCACTGTTTGCTTCCTGGACAACGCTACATTTCCCGAGAAGTCTACTCTTAAAGAAAAGAATTTGGTAGTGGGGAGCAAATTCTTTACTTTAAAAGTTGACGACTGTTGGAGAGGTTCACGTACCGTTGATACGTCGCTGGTTTTGCAGTTCTTGTGAATGGGTACATCGCCATGTGTTTCATCCATTTTCCATCCATTTCAAGAGAGGCGCTGCTCGTGAAGAAAAGAATTTGCTAATATTGAAGCAAATTCTTTCCTTCAACAGTCTACCACTATTGAAAAGGGGGGAAATAAAATAAAAATAACGGAGTTGCTACCCATGAAAAATTACCCATTCACCTTAAAACACAATCAAATTTTGTTGAAAACGAAGATGTATGTACAAAGCTAATATGGAAGTGTCATATCACATGAAGGAATAAAAAAGGCTGCACGTGCTCCTCTATTTCTCTCATTCTGTTTATAACTGAGTGTGCAAGTTTGGACAGGAACGGCTCATATCAGCCGGCTTATTTGCGCAGTATGTTCAGAATCATTCATTTTCGCTTTTCGAGCACTGAGAAGTGCGCACAATTAAGGGATAAATACACTAACAAAGTCTTTTTATTTAGAGACTATATTTAGTTTAACCATATTTATTTTGAGAAAAAATATGTAAAGTCTCTACATAAACACATGTCTCTCTGTTTTGGTATATTCGGCAATGACACATAGTGAATGCTCTAAGTTTTAATGTGAATGAGAAATTTACTTAGAAGTTTTGTATCTTCTTTGTTTGTTTGGGAGAGAGAGAGAGAGAGAGAGAGAGGAGGGGGGGGGGGGGGGAGGGGGCAGGCGACTCATTGTTCTATCCATTAAAACTGAAAAGAACAACTGATGCAGTATCTAACCAAAAGCGTTCATACTTAATCCATGTTCAATGTTATGATATCCATGTTCAATGTTATGATATTTTTATGCATGAAACGCTGCTCCTGTGCTTACCCCATGCTCATATTTAAAAAAAAAGAAATATTGGCTATTGTGGTATTTTCAAAAATATTGGTTATTTTAGTATTTTCTTGGTTATTTAGGTGAATCACCTAATTTTCATAGTCATTATATATCAACTGTTTTCCACATTATGACAGCGGTGTTATATATTTTTTGTTAGAAATTATAATGTAAAAAAATATATAAAACAAACAAATTTAAATAAAAATGAAAATGGAATGGAATTAAAACATATTACTCTAATACAACTGTCTATGGTTGGTTAAAATATCGGACATCGAATAGCTTGTACGGGTTTTCAAATTGTATACATTTAACTTTTTTATAACCCCCCCCCCCTTCCCCATCACGCCCATCATCTTTTTTGAACCAAAACATATATTTTATATTGAACAAGCAAAACTGTATAGATTATGTACATGTGGGATAGATAGATAAATAAAATATTATGAATCTAAATGATACGGAATGCAAGTTTAGGGAAACCGGAAACCGGCGGACTTTAAACAAAAAAGGAAATATTATACCAGCTCAATCCAAATAGAGTTCTAATATAGCACAAGTCTAACGCAATGAATTGATTTAGGGTAATAGTCATTGAATTAGTATATTCTTAATATTTTTTATGATAATTACGGTTATTTTTGTATTTTCCTTAGTTATTTCGGTAAATCGTCGGTTATTCCGGTATTTCCATAGTTATTTCGGTAAATCGTCGGTTATTCCGGTATTTCGGTAGTTATTTCGGTAATTCCGGTTATTTTGGTAAGTCGTCGTACCGCTCCATGACCTGCTTTCACAAAAAAGAAAATATCTCACTTTTCATAAGCCCCAAGCCTTTGAAACTCCATCAATGCATGCAGCTTACCACTTCAGGTAACTAGGTTACTGTAACCTACTTTCATGAAAAGTATGTATCTTGCTTTAGTAGGCCCCAGACCTTTAAAACTATAAGAGCATGCAACTTACCACTCAAGATCATCTCCTACAAAACTAGGTCACTTTGACCTAATTTCACAAAAAAATTCAATATCTCACTATTCATAAGCCCAAGACCTTTGAAATTCGATCATAGCATTCACCTTGTCCCTCTAGGTCACACCCCGCAAAACCAGGTCACTGTGACCAACTTTCAGAAAAAAGTACTTATCTCGCTTTTCATAGGCCCCAGATCATTTAAAATCCACCAGTGCATGCATTTAAATACTCCAGGTCACCCCTCAGAAAACTAGGTCACTGTGACCTACTTTCACAAAAAAAAATCATATCTTGCTTTTCATAGACAATGGCAACCGGTTGTCAGCAGTCTCACAGGCTAATTAATTGACACACATTTTAATGGACAAGAAACATACGTTAATTGTAAAAACAATTAATACCAGTAATTCTTAATGGGTTAGCATTATCGCTGATAGGTAGCATTGAAATATCGACCTATTGCATGCAAGACTGCTGGGTAAGCCGATAATACACTCTTTACCATTACGTCACCAGGTCATGTGATTTTCTAACACATACTTTTTTGTAAAAGTAGCCTAACCTGGTCCTACATACCCTATTTTTTTTTTCTTTCAAGCTGTAACCTCAACCACACATTTTTTGTTTATTTGGCCTTACCACTCCAGGTCATCCCCAACAAAACATGGTCACTATGACCTCCTTTATCAAGAAGGTACCACATATTTGTTTAAAGTTTTCAAGGTCAGCCTCATATCTCTCTTTTCCTTAGCCCCAGACCTTTTAAACTCCATCAGTGCATGCAACTTACAAGTTACATGTACCATTTAATAGATCTGCATTATAAAATGGCGCCATTTCAGACGAGAAATCTAGGGTTCTGCGGAGTTTCTTGTGTGTTCTTACATGTTAGAACTCTGCGTGACTGATTGAAATAATATATTTAATCAGACAGGAGTCACCAGACCCTGTGACCAAAGAGACAATACAGGATACCAAAGGTAATTCCCCAACCCAGCAAAATTGGTATCCTTTACTGTTAGGGAAAGCCAGTACACTGCAGCTTTAATAAAGAAAGCTAAGTAGTCACCTACACTAAGCATCAGTATAAGCCACTATTGAAGGGGTGACAACTCTCAGCAGCTGGATACTAGAAGAGTTACCTCCCTAACATCAAGCAGTGTGCCAAACACTTTGCCTGGTGGCAAATATTGGAAAAATCTAAAAATTTGGAAACCTTAAAAATTGTCCTGTAAATAGAACAGTTTGTTTTTTCATACATCCAAAAAATGCAAATGGTATGGCAAACAGTGTAAAACCTGATCAGATTCAGAAGGAGCAGTCTGATTTGGGTTTCACTGTTTGCTCAGATTTATATGTCCTAATACTTAGAATTTTTACAGTAACATCTTTATTTGTTCACAGATCATAGTGCATTGCTGGAGAAGGAAGACTATGAAGAGGGAGAATGGGCGGTCATAATTGGCCAGCATCTTTTATCAAAGCTGACAGTGAACAACAAATATATTTTTGATGCATACAATGTGCCATTTGAAAAGTGTCCATGCAGAGAACATGATGATATTGTAGGGGAACCTGGTGACACAAGCTATGGTATGTACAAAAACTGAATTAATGACATAGTGATGGTCTACTGTATTTAATGATATATCAATGTTTCTATCAAATGTTAAATTTGTCAGGAAACAATTATATCATATTGTATGATAATGATCGCTAGTAAAAGTATTTTTATCTGCCGAATTTATTATTTGTAGCGGAAGTATGAGAATAAAATTTTAAGAAAATTTATAAAAATATGTTTGCATTTCCCGCCAAAAATGAAGACTGGATATGCCCAGCAATCATAGTTCACCTTTCTCATGCTTATCAAGCAAATATACATTTTTATGGGGTAGGTCACTTCGCGAGCCTGTCAGGCACACTATACACCTAGTGTACACCCCAACAGTAAAGTTTGTCCTGTGAAGGAGGAAATCTGCTTTCTAACAAAGCATGTTTTTACCCACATGACCGATATTGTAGATATTGAAACACTGAAATACATAAAAAACTTACTCTTCTTTTCAATATCAGCATTTCCAGAGACACCGTTACTTGGTTGATTCTCAGTTTCTGGAAACTAGACTTGATCCAGCTAAACTTTTACTGTTGATAAATGTTCAGCAATACTCCTGGAACATGGTGTTGACTCCTCATCATAAGTGGGTGAAACTATCAGCAAAATCGATGAAAGTTTGTGGTATTTATGGCTCCTTAGGTAGGGTACCCAGTTTCTAGGGTCAGGTGAACTACTTCATAGCATGAGAAGGGTTAAAGTGTTATACAGTACACATACATGTATTTTCATTTATGCAGGTTGTCTCAAGGCTTGGCTAGGAAAGGCAGATATTATACTGGAGGATACTTTGCCAGTCACAGTTTTAACAGAACCTTCTGACAGTCAGTCAGATAGCCTACCTGTGGACTCAGCATCATCAGCTAAATTCAAAGATACTGAAAAATTTGCTAATCAGCTGATGGCTCAGACTATAGTGTTTTCGTTTCTACAGCGCAAATTCAAGGGGAAATTGAAAAGCTGTCTTGTGCCAGGAATAAGAATAAGCAATAATAATTTGTATGTTAATTTTTATGACTCAGAACATGATGTGCTGCTTGTATCTGATGTTTTACCCATGTGGCAAGGAAATCGTCTCATCATAGACAGAATAGTATTTCTTTGGTTGACATTAAACTACAGGTACTTTTGTTCTGGGGTGACGGAACAAATGAAACAATATCCATCAGAATTTTTCAATATGGTTGGGCCATACCTTAAAGTCTACCAAGTTGAAGTTATTATGCCTGCCCACAGGAAGGAAACAGAAGATTCAGACAGTCAAAACTGGTCTATTTTTCCAGGAGCTCCAATGCCACCTGGAAGTCCTCCGTTTGAATTGATTGACATTGATTTTTCAGACTGAAAGTGTCTCAAATATCCAAAATTAAAGAGACATATTTGGTATTGCCAGTCAAGTTTGACATTCTTTTATGCTGCTGTATCTCGTCGGTTATAAAAACGTTTTTTTCCATCCAAAACAATCACAAAAACCTACATCTGTCATATCATATAAGACGGGACAAATCTGGATTTCTGGGATTGTTCTAGAAGGAAAAAAAAATCTCAAAGGAGAATTTTATAAGACTAATTTAGATATTTGAGCCGCAACATGAAAAAACCACCAAAGTGGCTTGTCCACCTAGGAAAGACTCAGATCAGCCTGAGTATCCGCCCAGTCTGATCAGAGTCTTAGCTGTATGCTTAAAGGATAGCTAAGGGTCTAAGCTAGCTCCATGCAGACAGCAAGGACTCTGATCAGACTGGGCGGATGCCTAGGCTGATCTGAGACTTTGCTGGGCACACATGCCACTTTGTTGGTTTTCATGTGTCGCGGCTCATTTGGGGTCATTCTAGAGATGAAAAAGCCATTTCTTTCAGCCAAATTATTACGATATGCCCAGCTTGTCCCACAAAAGAAATGTCATATACAGCTGCCCACTGTAACTGACCAGTCAAAAGTTTAAATGACTGCTAAACTTTCTATTCTTAAGACAGTTGGAAACACCATTTTTTTCCACATTTTTCAGCGTGCCTTTGCAAAGCAAAGGAGAGCTTATCCTATCCCCCTGGCGTCGGTAGTCCGAGTACGTGTCAGCATTCGTGTTCCCATTCGCGTCTGTGAGCAGTTTAACCTATGTTAACTATTTGCGTTTAGGTCTTTTTCTCACAAAGTATAAGGGCTAGAGTAATGAAACTTAGTACACACTTACATCAGCACATGATCTCCTCAGTGTATGCACCTTGTATGACCTTGACCTACTTGTCATGGTCTACTGAGCCGGGCCGGGTAGCGCAATCGGTAGGGCACCTGACTCGTAAGTCAGAGGTCCTGGGTTCGAATCCCGGTCTGGCCACATACTTTCGTTTCTCCTTCCGCTGATTCAAGAAGGGCAGTTGTCAGTTACTGGCGAAAGTATGTGCACTTAGTACTGGTTAACCGCTTAGGAGGTCTAAGCCTGCCCAGGAATAGTGTGGTTAGGTTAACTGACCGTCCCGACATGACCTTAGTTGTTTACCGTGGACGTTAAGCATCAAATCAACCAACCAACCATGGTCTACTGACTGAAAAAAATTAGGCTAATGTATGATAAGCATTTGTGTTTAAGTCAGTATCAAAGTAGCTATAAGGTATAAGCAAGGTTGGCCGGGAAATACCGGTGGCGGGAATTCCCAGCGGTAATTACCGGTAATTACCGTCCTGGGAAATACTCCAAATTTGGCCAAAGTGGGAAATACTGGGAAATATGAAATTTTAGAGCTGTTTTTATTACATATTCTATCATATGTCTTTAAATTTAAGTGAACAACACATATTTGTTATCATTTATATGCATATATGCATATCATGCAAATAAGGCTGTAAATTCCAGGTCTGGTTAATGCCAGAGGACACTGCATATGAAATTTGGTTGTGTCAAAGGCTATAATTTCAAAGAAATTCATTCGAAATTCTTATAAAAATAACAGACTGTAAAATCCCTTCTTTAATCACTTAACAGTGGTGTTTCAACACTGTATTTGTAAACACAAGGTCTTTACATCATTTGGTTCTCATACAAATGTATATACTAAACTGAGCTGCAGTTTAACTTAAAACTTTCTGCCTGGTTCAGGGGTCAGCCTAGGGGTTTTAGACAAGGAGAAGTTTTGCGAAATTTTTTGAATTTTAGGGAGAAGTTCTCTATGTTTTATAAATTTTGACTTCTTGCTCAGCTCAAAATAGGGAGAAATCAGTCAGCTTAAGGTGACAATTTTTCCTGCTTCTCCATCTAGGCTAAGCCTTGCTAGTTTATCACTACTAAATACCATAGCTTTCTGCAGGCTAACTTTATCTGTTCTTAAATTTGATCATACCAAAATTTGACAGAACCCTGTGAAGGTCTTCAGGGCTGGCCATAGATTTACAACTCCTTCACACAAAAAAAAGAGTGTGTACCATATTACAGTTTCTTGCTTGTATCCCTGATTTTGTCACCTGATTCATTAAACAATGATGTGTGAACATTGTGGTCCAAAGGTACATTGTAACCTGATGAAGTCCTATAATGTCTTTTTGTCCCAAAGGCTTCTCAAGAGAATATCTATCTTATGATTAACTATGCTTCCTATTGTAAGTAATGACCAAACACCACTGAAGGTGTGAAAAATGATTTGTTTGATTTAACCACAGGTGACAATTACTGTAGGTACTTTTAATCTCAGTGTATTACAACAAAACTTATTGACAGACAGAGACAACTGTACATCCACTGCATGGCTGAATTCATCTTCAGACAGTTCGTATAAAAATAACTTGATTGCATATGCAGATCTCTACAATATTTTATCTGTGCCTTTGTTTGATGTTTAAGTAAAGGGATGTTTATTTTTACTTTGCACACATATAGTTTTATGGCTGTTATAAAATGAAACATATTTAAAACTTCCTAGGTGCAGAGAGAGACCAATTTCCCAGTAAATCCCGGGAATTACCAGTATTTCCGGGGAATTACCAGTATTTCCCGCCGTCCTGGGAAATATGAGTATTTCCCGCCTTTTTGCCAACCTTGGGTATAAGTCATGATATTTGGTCAGCACTTGTGTCTGGGCAAGAGCATCTGAGTAGGACCAGAAACCTTGCAGGTTTAATTTTACCAAAGTTAGCATTTCAAACTACCGGGCTCAAACTATAGTACAAACACCCTACAAAAACTACCAACGCTTCCTTTAGCTTCAGCAGGGGCCGTATTCATAAAACGACTCAAATGGTTGCTATGCTGTTGCTAAGGCTAAATTTCTTTTAAGGAGATTCCCTACATCTATGAAATTTGCTCTGGAGGAACAGTCTTACAAAGACTGTTCCTCCAGAGCAAATTTCATAGTTGTAGGGAATCTCCTTCAAGGAAATTTAGCCTTAGCAACAGCATAGCAACGACTTAAGTGGCTTTATGAATACGACCCCAGGACTTTTGAATAAGTCACACCAGAGACAAACACCACAGGGTATAATCGATTCCGCTAATTTTCGCTTCCTACAGAGACTGTACATCATATTTGGCTTCCACCGAGACTGTCCGCGAACTCTTGCTTCCTGCCGAGACTTCTGTACATGATAAATGGCTTCCTGCAGAGACTGTCCGCGTGATTCTGCTTCCTGCCGAGGCTCTCGGCAGGAAGCAGAATCACGCGGACAGTCTCGGCAGGAAGCTATTTTTCGAGGACAGTAGTCTCTGCAGGAAGCAAGAGTTCCTGGACAGTCTCGGCGGAAGCCAAATATGATGTACAGTCTCTGCAGGAAGCGAAAATTGGCGGAATCGATTATACCCTGTGAACACACAGAAACCAACACTACTCGACAAAACCAACAAAGTGGCATATGTCCCAAGAAGACTTAGATCAGCCTGAGCATCCACCCAGTCTGCTCAGAGTCTTTGCTGTCCACATGGAGATCTAGCTTAGACCCCTAGCTGCCTTAAAAGCACACAGCGAAGGCTCTGATCAGACTGAATGCTGCCCAGAATGACCTGAGCCTTCACTAAATGCATATGCCACTTCAATGATTTTGATATGTGGAGGCTCAAATATTCTATCTTATGAAACAAATCATATACAGGGAAAAGAACAGCAGGCACAAAACTTTGAATAAACTTTGATTAAATGTTGATTCAACGTTTCGTGCCTGCTGAGAAAGTGCACTTGGAAGTACGTACTTGTTTTCAAATTTTCAAATTTTATCAAGTCGAACAATGACTATATTATCCCTGCTAATATTAAAAAAAAGATTGCCTGACCATCGCAACAAATGCTTTCTCCTGAGAGTAGATCCCATTTTGGAAGGGAAGTTAAGGGAAGCAAACAGGAAGTCAGGGTTGTTGACCTTTGTGAAAAAGGTAGCGGGACTGACCTTTCTGTTTCAGCAGGACTTCACAACAAATGCCAGAGTAACTTTTTTTCTCTGCCCCATCTTGATGGATGAACCCTTGAAGAGTTGCTCATTACCTTTGACATAGTAAAAAGGGTACAAAACAATATTCAGTTGCCGCAACATTTGAGCTGTTGCTTTTTATATCATTTAATTATTTGTAAAGAATTTTACAAAGGCTGCAGGGTTTGTCATTTTCCACTTTGCCAGCACCATTTCCTTTCATGTATGTGAAACCTTGTTGTTTAAACTATTCTCTCCTTTCTAGGTTTCCTCATCAAACTGCTGGTAAAAAAAGGTAAAGGTTTCCCATAGTTTAGTGACCATAGGTGCAGTGGGGATAGAGAACCACTGTGTCTTGGGCACAGTATATGAAAGCCAGAACCCATCCCTCTTCTTTCCCTGCCTTATCCTTCCCTGGTTCGAGAAAGCTACCCATTTTTTTGGCTGGGTGGACAGAGAGTTTTTCAATTGCAAGTTGACTCAACCTGAGATTCGAACTCACAACCTTCTACACTGTAACCAAGTCGCTCTGAACAGTAGACCATGACGCCTCTCAAACTGCCGAAATTATGCCAAGAGCACGCCCATCACTGAGTGAGTTTCAGCCCCAGTCAACTCGGGCAGAACTGGAACCCTGACAATTAGCCACAAACTGGTACTAATTTGTACATATGAATAGTCTGTAAGTACTATTCAAAGGGACTATTCAAAGGGATGTAACTCCAAAATCAAAACAGGGGAAGCAACCATACCTATATTCAACCCACAGTCTCCAGCTAATGCACATTGCTATAAAGTATTATCATTATATTCAAAACAATGACATAGTAATAATGGGGCGCACAAAACTAGCACAAGAAACAATCAAAGAGATGTACGTAACTCTGAAAATAAGTTACATGGAGCAACCATTGTTATGTTACACACCATTTCAGCCTCGTCTACATTGCTATAAAGGTTCATCAACATATTCCAAACGGTAATGTAGTTAGGACATTAATAGCCTTAATATCTTTTCAAAGGAATGTAACTAAAAAACAACAAGGAAAAGGGAGCTGCGACAAATCGTCTCAACCGTATATACATTGCAATAAAGTTTCATCAAGTTTTTCAGAAGCTTATGTAGTTATGGCACCCAAAAGAATAGCCTTAAAAAGTAAACAAAGGGATCAACTCCAAAACCTATGAAAGGGGAATCAATAATTCTCATATAAAACCGTCTCAATCCAGTACAAATTGCTATAAAGTTTCGTCAAGATATTCCATATTGTTACCTAGTTAAAGCCTTATATTAATCAAAAGGATGTAACTCCAACAATAAGTAAGGGGAAGCAATTATTCTTATTCTTATATAATACACTCCTTCTCAACCTCATACACATTGCTATAAATTTACCTAGTTATGGCTTGCACAATAACAGTCTTAGAAATTAATCAAAGGGACAAAACTCCAAAATTAGTAAGAGGAGGCAAACATTATTATACGCCCATTTTGAAAAAATGGACGTATTATGTCGTGGCGTTGTCCGTCCGTCCGTCCGTAAACATTCTTGTGCGTGCCATAACTCAGTAACCATTTGGGATATCTTCATGAAATTTGGTAGGCATATGTATTAGGTTGGGGGAACGTGTCGCGTACAAGAATGGTTGCTCCCCCTTCCTTAGTTTCCAAGTTATGCCCCTTTGATTAATTTTTTCCCTGCAAGTCTTGTGCGCGCCATAACTAGATAACCATTCGGGATATCTTCATGAAACTTCATAGCAATGTGTATGAAGTCCCAACGGTGTGTCGCGTTCAAAAATGGCTGCTCTACCTTTCTTCGTTTAGAGTAAATCCCTTTCATAAGTTCTTACAGGCTAATCTTGTACAATACATTGTCAGGGGAGAATAGTAGAGCAAAAATGGTACATCTAGTATATTAGGTTATCTCCCTTGTCCACTTTGACAAGCAACTGTATTTGATGTGTTTTAAATTTTTAAATAATGTTGCAGTCATTATACCCCCCCCCCCTTTGAAAAAGTGGGGGTTATACAGGTTTACATCTGTCCGTCCTTCCGTCTGTCTGTCCGTCTGTCCTTCCATCCCCTTTTAATCAAATTTTTCATCAAAGATTTCTTCACAACCAGACAAGCTAGACTGGTCATATTTGGCATAAAGGTTGATGACTGTTGTACTGTGGGATTGAGAACCAGCCTTCTCCTGCTTATTCTTCCCTATATTTGTCCAATTTTCTTTCTTTCCATACTTTGAATAATGCAATTTTACGTCAAAGATTTCTCTACAACCATGCAAGCTAGAGTAGTCATATTTGGTATGCAGGTTGATGACGACATGTTGTATCGTGGGATTGAGAACCAGCCTTCTCCTGCTTATTCTTCCCTGTATTTGTCCAATATTCTTTCTTTCCATACTTTGAATAATGAATTTTTTCGTCAAAGATTTCTCCACAACCTTGCAAGCTAGAGTAGTCATATTTGGTATGCAGGTTAATGATTACTTACTGTATCGTGGGATTGAGAACCAGCCTTCTCCTCTTTTTCTTCCCTGTATTTGTCCGATTTTCTTTCCCTCTTTAGTTTGAATGATGTAATTTTTGTAACAGATTTCACAGCAACCATTCATATTTGGTATACATGGTAACAATGATTTCTCTCTCTCTCTATGCTTTTAGTTACGAAAATAACACCATTTGATTTAAGCAGTTAAGCGGGGGTATAGTCAGATTCGCCAACAGTTCTACTTAATTATAGAGTGGTTGCCTCTCTTTGTCTGCCTGTTATCCTTTTGTAAACAATTTTGTTCATTCTGTAACTCCTTTAGGACATTGAAACGGGCGTATTATGCGCCGCTTGCGAAGCCCTTGTTATATGTAACATATCATCTCGACCTAATATATACATGTATAATTATTAAGTTTCATCACTATATTCCAAAGGGTTACCTAGCTGTGGGTGTACAAAAATAGTCTAAAAAAATAATCAAAGGGAGGTAACTTCAAAACTAAGTAAAGGGGAGCAACCTTTTTGTATGAGGCACCCTGTCTTAGCCTTATATGTATTGCTATCAAGTTTCATCATGATAGTCAACATGGTACCCTTGCTATGGAACACACAAAAATTGCCTTAAAAAGCCATAGTCGATAGTTTTCAAAAAGCTGTAATTCTGCTAAAAATCGTTAGAGCAAATCTCCAAACAATATGCGCTACTGCACATTCATAGTCTTACTATTTACAAACTGTAGGAGTAAGTTTCCGGAAACAAACACCCTAAAAATCTAAGTAAAGGGCTGTAGCTCTGCTAAAAGTCGTTGGAGGGTAACCTCGAAACGATAAGCGCTGGTTCACCTCATGGTCTTACTGTATACAAAGCCTCAGCTCGCTCGAATTTAATCTGTAGGAGTTATCCGGAAACAAAAACTTTACAACGGACAGACGGACACCAGCGCCATAACGTTTCACCTGGAGTATAAAAACTATGTAGTAGTAGATTTCAATTCTCGTATCGACGTGATCCCTGCACCTCGGCGGAACGAATCCATAGCCGCAGTAACAGGGCACCGAGCGTCCGTCCCTGTCCTCGTCGAATGTCGTTGGTAGCCGCGACCATAGGGAGACTCTTCCTGGAAGCACACATCATCAGGTATCCTTTAGCAACCCTTGTTAGGGCCACACCGTCGAAGAATCTTCGCCGCCACGTGACTGGGTTGCCACTCCTTCACCGCGTTGAGGTGTTCTTCGAGTTCCGAAGAAGGTGTAAAAACTTCTAACACTGGTCGCCTATATAGCCAATGGTAAAAGCTAGTGATATACTGATTGACAAATCACTGGGCGGACTAGGGTGACGTTATTCAGCGCCATTCAGGCGTCATTTTGATTCGTTTGATGACGTCAATATTCCTTTCCATGAGGATAGACGGTGCAACGTTGTTTTCTCGCATCAAAAATTTACGTAATACTTGTAAACGATTCTGTTACAGTCAAAATTCTTGGCGGGATGTCTTCATGTAATAATGAAAACGGATAACCGTCGGAAATGGATGACACGTTTTTGAGTGCCCAGAAGTTTTTGGTGAAAAACAATGGACAAATCGGATAAACCGCTTCCCAGTGTGATTCCCCAAACTCTTTTGGATTGCATCAACGTTCTGGACAGGGATGACCCAACAGCTTCTTGGAAATTAACCAGAAACTCGAAGGGATTCTCGCTCGTGATCAGGACGTTTGCCGCCAAAAATGTCACGCCATTGAAGGACGGTCACTCTGCTTCGGATGTCAGCAAGGAAATCATCAGGACAACTCTACCGATGGCTCCCCACTGAAAAGACCAAAGCGGAAACATAAATCCCCATCAGTTGTTGCAAGGGATCGTTCTCGACGACTGAAGTTCTGGAAAAAGAAGAACTCTGCCCAAACTTCTTCTCTGAACGCCCGGCGACAGCCAGAGGATACCATTCTTGAACAGGAAAATTCCATTCATACAGATCTGGTGCCTATAAATACATTTCCAGTCAATTGGATCCTGATTTGGATTTATCCACTGAAAGTGATTTAAATGAACTGGTTCACTCTCCTGAGATACCTGTTGTTTTGAGTTCGGAAAAAGAGTTGTCAGCCTTGGATTGTTATACAGAACCGGATGATAACTCCCCCGACTACTGTGCAAACTGTTATTCCTTAGGAAATAAAGTCGACCTGAGACGCTGTACAGGCTGCAGATTTATCAAGTACTGCAGCAAGGAGTGCCAAGCAGGACACTGGTTATCACATAAAACCCTCTGCAAGGCCATTCAAGGTCTCCCTAAGCTTCAGTAGACTCAACATCTGATCTCCGGAAAGTGCTTTGGTGGAGGTTATTGACATCGTTCTTATTGTGTATGTGTATATTCAGGGTGGCGGATTATTCATTGGTGCAGGAAACTTTGACACTGCGTATGTGTATATAAGTGGTGGTGGATTATTCATTGGTGCAGGAAACTTTAGTTTAATTTAAAACTCTTATCATTGATAAACACTCTTACCGGTTATCCGGGTGCGCCGACAAATTAACGGCGGGACTCTATGAACAACAACAACAATGGCGGAAAACTGGAAAAATCTGAAGGAAACATTTGCGTTTTCGTCGTTTCTTGTGTGTTCGCGCTCGTGATATATCCACTTCACAACTGACCTTCAACCAATGATATATTGGGCAACAAATCACTGTAAGCAAGAATCTATTTCTTAAATTAGGTATAATAGACCTAACAGTGCACTACTAAACAAGTTAGTTCTGACGAAATGCCGTCAGAGAAGTCAAGCCACGTTGTGACAGTCCATCTCTGGGACGACATTAAGTATCAGCAATGTAAAACATTGCACTGCTTGGGCTGTTCTTAGAGATGAAGTCGTTAGTTTTCAGAGAGCTAATACTTGTTACAGTCGAGACAAATACTTAAGTCCTTTGTTATTGTCCCCCGCCTTTTCGAAGAAAAGCGGAGGGACATAGTTTTCGGCCTTCCGTCCATCCGTCCGTCCGTCCTTCCGTCCTTATTTCCGTCCTTCCGTCCCCCTAATGTAGTAGGTACCTTGTGTGCGCAACTCCTCCTACAGTTTTATGCCGATTCTTTCGAAACTTTACAGATGTTTTTGTCATGGTCTGAAGATACGCATGTGGTTTGGATATAATCCTGAGATTATTTTTTGTCACTTTTTCCACAAGTTGAACTTAGTAATTTTTTAGGCATTTTTACTATCAAAGTGACAAGATAGTGGGTACCTTGTGTGCGCAACATCTCCAACAGTTTTATGCCGATGCCTTTGAAACTTCACAGGTGTTTTGGTCATGGTCTGAAGATACGCATGTGGTTTGGATATAATCCTGAGATTATTTTTGTCACTTTTTCCACAAGTTGAACTTGGTAATTTTTTAGGCGTTTTTACTATCATAGTGACTAGATAGTAGGTACCTTGTGTGCGCAACTCCTCATACAGTTTTATGCCGATGCCTTTGAAACTTCACAGGTGTTTTGATCATGGTCTTAAGATACGCATGTGGTTCGGATATAATCCTGAGATTTTTTTTGTCACTTTTTCCACAAGTTGAACTTAGTAATTTTTTAGGCGTTTTTACTATCATAGTGACTAGACAGTGGGTACCTTGTGTGCGCAACTCCTCATACAGTTTTATGCCGATTCCTTTGAAACTTCACAGGTGTTTTGATCATTGTCTGAAGATATGCATGTGGTTTGGATATAATCCTGAGATTATTTTTTTTATTACTTTTTTCGCAAATTGAACTTAGCCATTTTTCATACATTTTTTAGCCATTTTTCATACATTTTTACTATCAAAGTGAATAGATAGTTGGTACCTTGTGTGTGCAACTCCTCCTACAGTTTTATGCCAATTCCTTTGAAACTTCACAGGCGTTTTGATCATGGTCTGAAGATATGCATGTGGTTTGGATACAATCCTCACATTATTTTTTTTATTACTTTTTTCACATTTTTAACTTAGCCGCTTTTCCAGCTCAAACACTTAAGTGTATATACAGTGGAGACCTAGTTTCCAAGGCGGGGGACATAAATTCGTCGAATTTGCTTGTTATTATTTATTTTGGTCTATTGATGGGGATTTTATGGCCAAAATTTTCAGATTTTTGCCACATTCTAAAAACTATAATGCAGTGAACTGAATTTGGATTTTGATTGTTTCAGTTCCTGGTCTTTGCATACTTTTTACTTTTACAATTAAAAGTAGCAGAAAATGCGAAATCAGTGGACATTGAAATGTGGGTCAAAATAACCTGGAAATATCGGTAATTGTACATTGCTGATGTACTAAAGCATCAAGTTGCTACCGTAACAGGCAATCTATTCATCTATCTCTTACAAAAATCTATACCCAAGTCTAACAAGATTGGGGACGTACATACGCACACGATCAAGTACACACACGCAGACAATCTGAATACAGTATACAGTGACTGACTAGAATTTTAGGGTAATCGGGCACTAGAGGCACGTAGCGATTAGCTTATTAGATAATGGACGTAAATCATTCTTTTGTAGTACCACTCTGTCTTTAGACAAAAAAATGCAGAATTTCCGGGAATTTCTATGTGCACCTGGGTTTCACGGAATATGCCTAATATGTTTTAAGCATTTGATCAGAACACAGGAATTTGACTTTTTAGTTTGAGTTTCATATGAAAATTTCATCAAAATGACGTACAACAGAAAATGATCGTCTAAACACTTCTTAAAAGTTACGTATAGAAAGAAAGGGTATTATATTATAAAACTTCACCGCAAAGGGTTTGGTATGATACCCTGATCAAATCAGATTTCCTGTACAACAAGGCACTTGTTTCTCAAGAGGAGCTATAAGAGTAAGGGCATTTTTGTGTTGCAAGAGAGGCAATAATAGTGGGGATATGTTTATATGAAACAAGTGCTGTACAGGTAAAACTATAAAAAGAAATTCAATCAGTTGACTAGAATTCCCGAACATGCATTTTCTTTTAGGAGCTACTAAAGGGTATCGTGTATGTTATTCTGCTGCACAATAATAGTATATGGCTCAACTAATGATTTTCGCGAAATAAGCACTTCATGTTAAAACCCCAAATTTATTTATATACAAAAAAAATTCGTTTAGGTAAAACACGTGCATTCTGATACGTTCCCGTATTTTCGTGTTTTTACATAATTTGTTAGTGTGATTTGACATTGCGTATCATTTGTCTTCATCTTTAGACGTACATTCTACCGCTAAGAGGGCATTTATGGGATTTTAACTCCCAACGTGGGTATTCTATCGCTGGTACAGATTGTTTGGATATGCAAATTAGAATAAATACTCTTAGCTCCTCCTACTGGGAAATCACAGCTGCCACTCATATCGTAGAGCCAATGTATGCATGGAATCATTGAGTAGTTAGTATTACACTGTAGACAAAAAGACATGTAGAAACCAGCTTGGCTGTCTTAACTAAAATATTTAATAAACAAAACATGGTGTTAGAAATGGGATTTAAAATATTTTTTCCAAAGGGAAAAAACTAACGTTCAAAGGAACTAGTTAAAAATAATCCAAAGGGATTTGCTTGACATTCAAAGGAATGTTAACTTTGTAAGAAAAAGTGACATAGAAAAGAAAAGAAAATGGCATCAAAGTTTCAGCCGCCGACGGAATTTGACTTTAGTTCACCCAATAAATGGGAAGACTGGAAAAACAGATTTTTACGCTTTAGACTAGCTACAGAACTCAGCAAAAAATCTGGTGAAATTCAAGTTTCAAGTTTAATATATTCAATGGGAATGGAAGCAGAGAATATCATGACATCATTTGGACTTACAGCGGATCAATCAAAAAACTTCGACATAGTGGTAAAAAAGTTCGATGACCATTTCATCCCGAAAAAGAACACAATACATGAAAGAGCAAAATTCAACCAGCGGCGACAACAAAACGGCGAAAGTGCGGAACAGTTTATAAGAAGTTTATATGAAATTTCTGAAAATTGTGACTTTGGAGCGGCCAAAACCGACCGTATCCGTGATGCCATAGTAATCGGAATACTCGACAAAGAACTTTCAGAAAAAATGCAGCTCAAAGACGACCTAACCCTGGAAAACGCTAAAACCATGGCGCGACAATCAGAGCTTGTAAAGTCGCAAGTTCGCGATCAGACGGACACATCAGTCAGTGAAGTGAGGGGAGCATCCGCTCAGTCAAGACAGACACCTCGCTCAGTACCAAAGGGCGGGCCGAAACCTACAGGACCTCCGAAGTACCAACGTTCGAGACCTCCGAGGAATCCGAGGAGCCAAACCCCATGTATGCGGTGTCACCGACGCCACGGACAGCAAAAACAGTGTCCGGCGATGGGACAAATATGCAATAAGTGCAACAAATTAAATCATTTTGCAGTATGCTGTAAAACAAAACAAGTGCATGAAATTTCTCAAAATGTGGATTCGGAAATTAATTATTTAGATAATGAAGGTGCTTATTATTTGGGATCATGTGAAATTGATTGTGACAAAACTGAAAGTAAGCCCTGGACAGTGAATCTTGAAATATGTAAGTCAAATGTTTGTTTTAAAATTGATAGTGGTGCTGATATTTCAATCATAGCAGAATCATGTTATCGCACTTTGAAGCAACGTCCGTCATTAAGAAAAGCTTTGTCAGTTCTGAAAAGCCCAGGGGGGAATGTAAATTGCTTAGGTTATTTCATTGCCGAAACGTATAGAAATGGGCAGAAATTCCTGTTTAGGGTATTTGTAGTCTCAGGCAAAGAACAAGCTAACTTGCTCAGCCAAGGAGCATCCTCAGCATTAAAACTCGTTCAGAGAATTGATGAAATTCCGCAAAACGTGTTCGGTCGCACAGGACTGATCAACTGCGAGCCTGTGAAAATTGAGTTGAAGCCTAACGCCGAGCCGTATAGCGTTAGCACAGCGCGACGCATTCCGTTTCCGCTTATGCCGAAAGTTGAAGCAGAACTTGAGAAAATGGTTCGCGACGGCGTAATTGCAAAAGTATCAGAGCCCACGGACTGGTGTTCGCCGATGGTACCAGTTCCAAAACCTAACGGTGACGTACGCATTTGCGTAGATTATAAGAAACTGAATGAATCTATAAAGCGCGAGCTTTACATGTTGCCAAATTTGGATGACATTGCACCGAAACTCGCGGGCATGACCGTGTTTTCGAAACTAGATGCATCAAATGGATTTTACCAATTGCCCTTACATCCCCAAAGTTCAAAGCTTACCACCTTCATAACGCCATTTGGTCATTATGCGTATCAACGTGTCCCGATGGGTACGTCTCTTGGGCCCGAAATTTTCCAGAAGAAAATGACTGAGATATTGCATGGGTTAGAAAACGTTGACGCAATAATGGATGATATTATTGTCTACGGCAAGGACAGAGCAGACCATGATGCAAAGCTGACTGCTGCTCTTCGAAAAATAGACCAAGCAGGGCTTAAACTTAACAAAGAGAAATGTCTTTTCAGACAGTCCCAGTTAGAGTATTTTGGGCATATAATTAGCAGTGAGGGTATCAGCCCCAACCCAAATAAAGTACAAGCTGTCAGAGATTTAGAGCCCCCTCAAAACAAAACTGAACTTCAGAGGGTGATTGGACTCATAAATTACTTAGGGATATATGTAGAAAACTTATCCACAATCATTAGCCCCATGACAGACCTGCTAAAGAATGATGTAGCATGGTACTGGGGTCCGGATCAAACAAGAGCATTTGAGAAAGTCAAATCCTTGCTTACGGAAGCCCCTACATTAGCGTATTATAAGAAAAATAGCCCCATAGTGGTCAGTGCAGATAGTTCACGTGTTGGACGTGGTGCCGCGATATACGTGCAAGACGGAAATGAACTTAAACCGATCGCGTTCGCTTCGCGCACGCTGACAGAAACAGAGAAAAAGTGGGCACAAATCGAGCTAGAATGTCTTAGCCTTGTGTATGCCTGTGAAAAGTTTTCACGATACCTTGTTGGCCTTGAATCTTTCAGATTAATCACTGACCACAAGCCTCTTATACCTTTGATCAATAAATCAGATATTGACAAGGCTCCTCTTAGATGTCAGAGGTTGTTATTAAGATTACGCAGATTTAATTGCATAGCAGAATACTGTAAAGGTACTTCAAAAGAAGTCGTAGTGCCAGACTGTTTATCCAGGGCGCCATTAAAACAAATTGACTGTAAAATTGAAAATGAAGTTAATTTGTATGTAGAATCAGTACGTGCTAATATGCCAATTGCTGACACGCGCCTGAAAATGATCTACGACGCCACGCAAAATGACTCGGAAATTCAGCAGGTGATTTCGCTAACGAGAAATGGATGGCCAGAAAGTATCAAAGAACTATCGAAGCCTACTAGCGCATATTTCAGTGCTCGGAATGACCTTTCCATTGTTAATGGACTATTAATGTATAGAAATAGACTAGTGATTCCAGTGAGTCAACGCAGAGAAATCTTGGACAAATTACACTTGGGACATCAAGGTATTACAAAATGCAAAGACTTTGCAGCACAGTGTGTATGGTGGCCGACAATCAACACAGAAATAACGGAAAAGGTGCAAAATTGTCAATTTTGCCAGGAGTCGAGACCAACACAAAGGCGAGAGCCATTAAAGCCGTCAGAATTACCAGCAGGGCCTTGGGTCAAGGTTGCAGCTGATCTGTGCCAGTTGGATAATAAACATTACCTAGTTGTCATGGACATGTATTCAAAATACATAGAAATCGGATACCTTAATAAAATGACAAGTGACTGTGTAATCGGAAAAATGAAAAACATGTTCTCGCACTGGGGAGACCCGGAAGAAATCGCAATGGACGGTGGAAGCCAGTTCACCTCCATGGCATTCAGAAACTTTGCAAAGGAACATAACATTAAACTGTCGTATAGCAGTCCTCACTTTCAGAAATCGCAATGGACGGTGGAAGCCAGTTCACCTCCATGGCATTCAGAAACTTTGCAAAGGAACATAACATTAAACTGTCGTATAGCAGTCCTCACTTTCCGCAAGCTAATGGTCAAAGTGAGTCAGGTGTGAAAATCGCAAAAAGGATCTTACGCCAAAAAGATGTATTCAGTGCTTTAAGGACTTACAGGTGCACACCCACTATTGCTACTGGATTTAGCCCTTCAGAACTTATGCTGGGAAGAAACATACGGATACACGTCCCTTGTTCTCCAGAAAAACTAAGACCTAGGTGGCCCAGTTATGCGCTTGTGAAATCGCGAAATGAACAATCTAAGGAAAATCAAGCATTCTTCTTCAACAGGAGACATGCAGCACAATCGTTACCTGTTTTGGCTGCCGGTGACAAAGTGAGAATCAAACTTGACCATGAAAAACGATGGGTAAATCAGGGAACTGTTTTGAGCGGCGAGGCCGATAATAGGACTTATACAGTGAAAACGAATGACGGAACATACAGGCGAAATCGCGTTCATCTACAGAAAATTCCGAGTCATGCGGGCGCGCAGGTCGAACAGGATCTACCAGGAAAGGATGGAAATTCCAGCAGTGCAAGGTCAGAACAATCTAACATTGACACGGGTCAACAAACTGTAACACGCTGCGGTAGGCAAGTGAAACCGCCTCAAAGATTTGCAGACTTCTACTAATGAACCTTATCTCAGAATTGATTTGATAGAAACACATAAACTGAGAGACTTGTGACATGAGTGCAGCTGTTGAAATAACATGGTATTTGTTTTAAAAGTTTGGAATGTCATTCATAAGTAATATTGTCGGATTTCACTAGCATTAATTATTTGTATTAATGTGTTCTGTCAGAGTAAATCTTATCATGTTTTGATTGCAGACAATCCCGTGTTTATGGAATAGCTATGGAATCGTTAAACTGTCAAGTGCCTGAACTTCGTGGAAATTAATGGACTCATTATGCTTTCAATAAAGGGGGAGATGTTTGGATATGCAAATTAGAATAAATACTCTTAGCTCCTCCTACTGGGAAATCACAGCTGCCACTCATATCGTAGAGCCAATGTATGCATGGAATCATTGAGTAGTTAGTATTACACTGTAGACAAAAAGACATGTAGAAACCAGCTTGGTTGTCTTAACTAAAATATTTAATAAACAAAACACAGATAACACATTTTACCTACTTTGAATTCGACTTTGTGTGTTTATAGTCTCAACTAGATCAGACTAACGTATTTTCTTAGTGGGTTTGAAATGATTAGTCTTATATGTAACTATTTCAATGCCTTAACATTATTTATTTTGCTGCTACATACATGTTCAGCCATTCATAAAATTCCAATGCGGTTTACGCGGATGCGGGTGCGGGTTACACTTCTTATCTATTCTCCATTCTCGTTCCGGTATTTCTACGGACCGAATCAAAAGTACTCATTTCCTTTAAAGGTAGGTTCCTGTACTTTGGAATGCATCATAATTTTGATGATTTTTTATCCAAGTTGTTGGAAAGCACTTATAAAGAGGAAATGAATAAGTTTCACTAAAATGTGTAAATCAAAAAATCGTAGAAAAGTCGTTTTGCAAGGGCTTTCCTAACTCTGCTTCGCACACCAGTTAGCGCTATTTTTAGTTCGCGCCAAAAATAGATAACATAGCTGACGTCATACTGCATTGCATTTCGGGATAGTTTTAACCCATCCGCCATGCCAGGACCTCTGGAAGAGCTCACGGCAAGAGAAAATTAACCGTTGGCAAATGACATCAAAAACTGCGGACTTGTAGACATATATACATATTTATTTTTAGAACTGGAATTCCAACAAAAGAAAATAAACCAAAGGGAAAACGACTATTTTCTACAACATCTGACGATTTTCTCAGTAGCAACAGTTTCAGCAAAATAAGAGAATTCAATACTACCCAGAAAAAGACAAAATTATTTTGTGACCATAATTGTTATCGCTAGGCAAGGCACCTACCTTTAATACTTGCGCATCTAGATCTAGTCCCACGTTTCAATTAATAATTGTAACCTACATGAGACTGTTAACAGACAGGTTTTAAGTTTTCTTTCGCGTATAATCGATTCTTTATTCATAGTAAGCAATTAAAACACCAAACGCATCACATAAAAAACTTGGACTCATATTAATATATAGTCGAGCCGTCTTGCGGCTTGACTAAAAACTTTTTTTCTCACCATAATAGTCCCGAACACGGGTCCTACTAAAGACAGAAAAGGACTTTTGCCACCGAAAAGGACCGTAAAGAACTTTCGGGTACCGAAAAGGACTTTTTAAACGTCATTTTACGCTATGAAAACGTTTGAAAAAATATAAAGGGTAAAATATTTTATTTCTAAACATAATTTTCTAGAACATAGTGTGAAAAATGCCCTTTTTGGTGCCCGAAATTCGGCATATTTGCGATGTCCTTTTCGGTACATGGCAAGAAAGGGAGTTCTTGTCGGTGCTGTAATATTTTCGTAAAATTTTAGGAGGAAGCTACTACAATTCACAAAATTATTATTCAAGCGCTGATTAATATCACGATGATATTAAAATTTCTAAAACATATGTTTTATATGGCATTTAACGGCAAATAAAAGTCCTTTTCGTTGCCCGAAAGTTCTTTTCGGTCCTTTTCGGTGGGGTAAGTCCTTTTCTGTCTTTAGTAGGACCGCCGAAACACTGAGGAAAAAGAGTTTCAGCATATGCTCAGACTGCTTCTTCCATTCCTAGTGATCCCCAGCCCATTGGGGTTAGCGAAATAGACGGGCAGCCTGGCGCCCTGCGACAGCTGTTAGTACACGGTATTTAGGCAAGTTTACGTACACAAAAGTATTAGTTACGAGACAGTGCGGGAAACTGCGCATGTCTGATAAACAAATTTTTATGCCCCCGCCATTTTTAATGGGTGGCATATAGTATCACCGCTGTTGTCCTGTCCTGTACGTCCCGTACGTAGTGGTTTCCGTTCAATATCTTTTGAAAACATTGGTGTATTGAATTCATATTTTATACACAGAAATACAGGTCAAGTTCGATTTAGGGTAAAATCCGTCTATTATTGTGGGACTTATGGCCCTTTTCGACTTTATTTTGTATGAAAAAAAAAATGGTTTCCGTTCATTATCTTTTGAAAACATTGGTGTATTGAATTCATATTTTATACACAGGTATATAATCATAAAAGACAGGTCAGATTCGATTTAAGGTAAAATCTGTCCATTGTTGTGGGAGTTATGGCCCTTTTTCGACTTCATTTTATATGAAAAAAGGGTTTCCGTTCATTATCTTTTGAAAAGATTAGTGTATTGGATTCATCGACTTTTTCGACTTTATTTTGTGTAAAAAATGGGTTCCGTTCGTTATCTTTTGAAAAGATAAATGAATTGGATTCATATTTCATACACAGATATATATAATTATAAAATACAGGTTAGGTCAATTTAGGGTAAAATCTGCCAATTGCTTTTGGAGTTATGGCCCTTTTTCAACTTCATTTCATACAAAAATGGTTTCTGTTAGTTTTTGAAAAGTTACTTGTTTCCGGGCTATTTCTTTTGGAAAGTTGCATGGCACCTATTTCTGTGATAAGATACAGAATGTTATCACATAAATAATTATCAGTCATGACAATCCCCCCCCCACACACACACACACACACACACACACTCACACACACACTTCTCTTGATCCGAGAAGCATAAAACATCTGCCTAAAGAAAACAATAAAACATGTACCACACAAGTCTGATTTTGTGAACCTAGTTATCCTACAAGTGCCAGTACCTTAAGGCGCCATCTTACATAGGGCACTAGGCGGGGGCATCCGTGTCCTAGGGAAACATTCTAGTTCTGACAGTTTTTCTGAAATATATCTGCACCAACAAAATATTTTACAAATCTGTTATTACAATGATATTGGGCATATTTCCAGAAATCTAGAAACGCTTAGACACTGAAGATAATACACTCACTATATTAAGCCTGGTTTTTAGAAAAAGTACATTTTTGCATTTTCCCACTTCATCGCCAGAAAATAGCATGTACTGTCTTTATTACTTTATTACTTTATCATTTGCAAAAAAGAAAAAAAAACTTCAACGAGTGGCCTAGTAAGAGCTCTTTTACAACCACTGTTAAATCAGACTCCAACTTTATTCTTTACAAGAATAAACAAGCATGCTTCACATTTACGACCACTTCAACATTCTTTTTAAACATTTACGACCATCTGCGCATCAAAACACAACTCTTGACACGACCATAATAGAAAAACTATACTATGCAAAATATATTTAGCAATTGTTTTTCATTACTGAAGTGCAACAATGAGCGAAATTAAATTGCATGGAAGGGAACCGTATTTTAGGCTCAAGATACCACGGGATTTCAGGAGCAATCTTTAACATCGATATTGGGGAAAAGCGATTAGCGCGGAAGGGGTCATTAGCCAAAATTCGCACCCATTGAAAAGCAACATAAAACGGCAAGCATGTCACTTTTTGTACGGTCTTATCATTTTCATGCTTAGTATTCTTGTCAAAGCTATTGATTGTGTAAAAGATATGATCAAGCTCAACAACTGACGAGCCTTAGTATACGTCATTGACGTTAAAACGTTATAATTCGGTCCAATATGCAATGATTCACGGGTGCTTCAATTCATTGGAGAATCAAACCCCGAGAAAAAACAATAGGCTAAAATTAAAGGTCGCACCATAATTAATTTAACTGTGAAGTTTCTTTATTGAAGTGTAACGTAACTGTGAGATCATGATGACGTTAGTCTAAGACTTTTTGCTTATGCTCAGCCACCGGGAAGAGTTTTCTTTCTGAATTGTTTACGTAATCATATTGGTAGATACCAAACAATCATACACTCGAAAGGGATTCAAGAATACAGATTAGAAACAATATTTGAAGACGATAACGTAAAAACAAGGGAAAACGTCGAATTTTCAAACTTTGTAAACCTCATACTCGTAGCATATTCAGCCGGGCCGCGTAGCGCAATCGGTAGGGCACCTGACTCATAAGTCAGAGGTCCTGGGTTCGAAACCCGGTCTGGCCACATACTTTCGTTTCTCCTTCCGCTGATTCAAGAAGGGCAGGTGTCAGTTACTGGCGAAAGTATGTGCACTTAGTACTGGTTAACCGCTTAGGAGGTCTAAGCCTGCCCAGGAATAGTGTGGTTAGGTTAACTGACCGTCCCGACATGACCGTAGCTGTTTACCGTGGACGTTAAGCATCAAATCAATCAATCAATCAATCAATCAATCAACCGTAGCATATTCAAATGTTTTAGAGCGTTTTCCTTATTTTAAAGGAGCGGCTGTAGTGTAGTGGATAACATTCCAGACTACCAATCCAGGGGTCGCAGGTTCGATCCCCCGCTTCTCCGGTCTTTCGGATGAGACTTTAAACCGAGGTCCCGTCTCCATATGACCTCGTTGTTGGTGGGACGTTAAACCCGAGTTCACTCACTCACTCACTCCTTATTTTAACAGCAAACCAGCCGCCTCATTATGGTTCTGGCTTTTGTACATCATCAAAAGTGTCCTTCACACAATGGTCTTAAAAACTGACGTCGTTGTAGTACAAACGCTGCAACTGAGCATTCTTATTTTTTTTTTTATCTGGTAGTCCATCTCGAACGATCGGCCTTTGTATGTGTATGCAATTAAATGACAATAATAACCCTATATGGTGGATCTGGCACATACAAAATATTGATATTTATTTTGCATAGTGTATGTATGATTTCAAACAAGACGAAAGTCTTGTATGAAATCATACATAGTTTTGCATTCAGTTACATCTCAATCTAGTTATGCAGTAAAGCTTTACAAGGCAGTTTTGCAGAAATGCCATGACTGTAATAGTTGTAAGACAGCAGAATAGATTTCAATGAAATTTTATGTATATAAAGGAGGATGGGGTTTGCTAGCTAAGTATAAGGTACTCAGCCACCAGACTGACGTTTTGAAGTTTACCCGCCCTTAGTCGTCGCACCTTTACTTGCGTCACAACTAAACTGTACTAAATAAAACTGTGTAAGTAAAATCTCATTCAAAAGCTATTTGGCCGTCTTATAACTAACAGCCATGGCGTTTCGGCAAAACTGTGTCTTGTAACGCTATACCGCATATCTACATGTAGATTGAGACGAAGACGTGGTTAATTGCAAAACTTCCAAATTTGTTTGATTTCATACAAGACCTTATTCGATGATCGTGCCAAGATATGTGTTTTATTGCGCAGATGGTCGTAAATGTTTAAAATGAATGCCGAGATGGTTGTAGATGTGAAAAGGTAGACCCCTCCTATGAAACATGGCTGTTTATTCTTGTAACGTACAAAGTCGGAATCCGATTAAACCGTGGTTGTAGGCCACTCTCTGGTGGGTTCGGTTTTACAAATGATAAGGAATAAAGACTGTACATGCTGCCTTCTGGTAAAGTAATGGAAAAATCTGCGTGTTTTTTTTCTAAAAACCAGGCTTTACACGGTAAGTGTATCTTTATTGTCTAAACGTTTCTAGATAGAAGGAAATATACCCAATATTATTGTTAAAACAGATCTGTAAAATGTTTTGTCATTGCAGATATATTTAAGAAAAACTGTCAGAATAAAAGTTGTTTACCTGTCACGCGCAGTTTCCCCACGATGTCTTGTAACTAATAATTTCGTGTACGCAAATTGCCTACATACCGTGTAGATGCTATGTCATTTATCTCGGGTCGGATAAAAGTCCTACAAATCTGATGCAACATCTGGACACGACTGAAATATTGTTTACTATGACCACAACTCATCAAAAACAACAAAAATCCATTTCTAGTCCAAAGAAGATGCTCAAATCAGAAGTCCGGTCATTTCTTTTTATTTGCTTGAACGTTCCATCCATAAATTACCTTTTGACCTGCTATGCACGCAGAGCCGGAACGTTACCTTTAACCCTTTTTCATCCTGTGGACTTGTCCATCTTTATCTTTAAATGAGTCCATTTCTAGTGTGAGGGGTCACATTTTGGTGTATCGGTATGTTTTCATATTTTATTTTGCGTAGAAATTCCTGTAAGCAAGCAGTGTTTACCCTGATCAGCCGCCATAGAATGAACTGGATAAGCACTGTTCGCATATACCCCCAAAACGGTTTTCCAGTCTATAATGGGTTTGTGAAAGGTAGTTGCATGTATGCGAAGTAAACGTCTGATAAAGAGTGATGCAAGCCCCTGTGAATAATGCAACGTTATTTTGTCTCATCTAACTAACTCTTTCTAGGGTCGTCTCAATATAGACTGAAATACTGTTCAAAGAGCTGTTATACCCCAAACAACCAGAAAACAAAGTCAAATATTGGGTTTCATTCAAGATTGATTAGACGTTTTCTTTTGTAATGTTTTCGGCACGAAATAGCCTATTTATGATGATGTGCAGTAGAACCCAAATCACTCGCATTGAACACAATAAAATGGACTAATATGGATTGAACAGAATAGCATGAAGAAACTTTCATAGTAGGAATGGTTACTTCCTCCTTCCCTTTTCAGATTAATTGATTAATTGGGGTGGGGGCGGGGGGAGCGGGGATTAATGCACCATGTATATTTTGATTATCTATCTATCTAATCTAATTTAATCTATCTATCTATCTATCTGTGCCGGCGTACCTATCTACCCACCTAACCTACCTACCTGTCACTTGCGGGCGGTCATACTAAATACCGCAAAGTAGAACAGGGTAGGCTCTTGGTACCGCAAGGCAGGCTGAAGGTATGTTCTGCAAGGTAGATTGAATGTAGGTTTATGCATTTTACAAATATCCTTTCAAGATAAATGTTCTTTTAATAACAAATTAACACTTTCCAAGGAGTTAATGACGAGGTCAGATTGTGTCTCAGCCTCTGCGAGAAGGAAAAGCCTGTCATTCCATGCCTGTCAAGCACATACGCATATTGTTGATCTACATTTATACTACAGATTTATTTTGAATCTATTTTGGCATGAAAAATCATATCATTGGTATTCAGAGCTTATGACGAGAACCTCTGCACATTGAGAAGGTTAGTCAGGCTTTTTGGTCCGGAACCCAATAGCAGCGTTTGACTCATTTTAGCATATATGTACCTAGAGCAGATTTGCCAGCTTTACATTATCTTATACCTTGTGGTACCTGGTGCTATCTTGCGATACACTTTACTGCCTTGTGGTATTTGCGGAGCCCCAGTAGCTCAGTTGATTAAGCACTGACCTGCTGATCTAGTGGTCCTGGGTTCAAGACTCTGTAGGCGGAAATCTTTCTAACTGTAAACGGGTTTTCGTTGCACAAAACCTTTCGTCGTCTCGATATGATTGAAATAGTACTGTTGAAAAGGATGTAAAGTCGCAGGTAACCCATCCATCAACCTTGCGGTATTTAGTATGACCACTCGTGGAGTTCTCGCATTAACCAAGGTAATCATGCCAAACGTGCCAAAAGATGGATGACATGACCGTCGGATCTATTTATGCACAGCTTTCAAATCCAGCTGTCATGAATGATGTTGACCTCTGCAAGAATCTAATGTCTAAGGTGAAGAGAAAAACTACTTTTCTTCTGACGAGAGCAGTTTCCATTTCTCTGGCTAGACAGGATGTTCACGTATTTAATGTGCCTAATGAAATCGAAAGTAGGAATTGAGTATATATTCGTTAGACGTATGAATTCGGACCTGACGTTTAATTCACAGGGGCTTGTGCTATACTTTTTCAGGCTAGGGTCATAGTTTAGCCAAGTCTGGTGGCATTTCCTTTTACTAAACGGATCGTTTTTAAGAGCCTGATCTGAAGAATAAAGCAGCCATTTAGTTCTGTAGCGTGAGGGTACCCCCATCGGACAGGGTACCCCCATCGGACACCTTTACGATCTGTTCTCGTTTAAAATGAGTAGTACCTCGTCCTATTTAATACCAATTTTTATAATGTTTTGTGGTCTTTTCCTCGACACTTTGGCGTGCCTTTCTCGTCTCGGGAGGGTTAACGTAATTTTCACAGAGGGTATTTACCGGACAAGGGTACAAGTCAGAAACATTTCAGTGCATAGTAACATCATGCTTTCGGCGTACCTAAATGCAGTTCAGTGATCTAATCAACAACATTGGATGGAGATTTTAGTCACCTAACAAATAATATAAGGATTATATTCCAGTTCGATCTAGTTTTAGAGAAATTAGTGAAAATGCACACTTGTCTGCATCTCGACACTGGCTAAAATCTATATAAATAGTTCAATGTAAACAAACGTCATCATTCTGAGGGAGCACATATTATTTTACCTTTCATGTCAAACTTAAAGTTCTGAATCGATTTTTGCCTATTTATCTTGAACAAGGATATGTCTTTACAATGTTACATTAAATTTGTTTGTGCATAGTTAGTCTACATGTGTAGAAAATAAAGGTGTCCGATGGGGGTACCCCTAACCAAGATTTTACGGCCGTTACCTGTGAAATAATGAATGCTCCCCGATTCCTCCGTATGACGTCATACTACAGCTTATGTTTACCGAATCAATACATGAGGTATATATTTTGCAAGTCACATAAAGTCGTTAAACTTTTGATGTAACTATTTGAAAATTCATTTAAAAAAGCAATTTTTAGGTGTCCGATGGTGGTACCCTTGCGCTACCTAAATCTCAGTTTTTTTTTCGTCTTTTTCATCTGATATCTTAGTAGTGATATCACTACCTTAGTCCACTGGATACGGCAGTAATTCGTTACTATCATTTTAATGCTGCAGTGGAAAAGTGGTCAAAAATTTGTTATTTTATAAATTTTTCACTGAAGTTCAGGGTGTGCATTGCAGGCGAAGTTGGGCGATAACTTCGCCTTGGGGCTCAAAACTTCACCCTGGGTTTCCCGAAAAGCAAAGTTCGAGTCGCCCTGTTTTTCTGGGTCGTAAGATCAATAATTCGTCAAAATGACTGACGCCAGTACATCAAATTTCAACGCCAATTAACAAAGCCCCCTTTCGTTTATCAGCGTTAATCGCATCTGTGCACCGACCCTGATTGAGCTTTGATCTCGATAGGTGTTGCCGACATCAAGTCGGTAAAATTAACACCACGGCAAAGCCAACGGTAGTACAGTTAATCCACTAAGTGACGAGCGAAAGAACTTTGATCCCGCTACATTTTGCCGACTTAAAGGTAGGTTCCTGTACTTTGGAATGCATCATAATTTTGATGAAGTTTTTATCCAAGTTGTTGGAAAGCACTTATAAAAAGGGAATGAATAAGTTTCACTAAAAAGTGTAAATCAAAACATATTAGAAAAGTAGTTTTGCAAGGGATTTCCTAACTCTGCTTCACACACCAGTTAGCGCTATTTTTAGTTCGCGCCAAAAATAGATAACGCAGCTGACGTCATGATGCGCTGCATTTTGGGATAGTTTTACCCATCCGCCATGCCAGGCCTCTAGAAGAACTCACGGCAAGACTGGAGAAAATTGACCTTTGGAGAATGACATCACAAATCACGCACTTATAGACATCTAACATAACTATTTTTAGACCTGGAATTTCAACTAAAGAAAATAAACCAGAGGGAAAACGACTATTTTCTACAACATCTGACCTCTGACGATTTTCTCAGTATAAATAGATTCAGAAAAATAAGAGAATTCAATACAACCCAGAAAAAAGACGAAAAATATTTTGTGAACATAATTGTTATCGCTAGTCCAGGAACCTACCTTTAATCTATCCATCAGCTTTATCGGCAGGTGTAAAGCGCATTCTGATCATGGTCTTTATTGATTTCTTGCGTTATGATCTTTCAACTAGGGCGATAACAAGCAGAGTAGATATGACAAGACAGTACTCATTTAGGCAGGCTTATAATGATGGTCGCATTCTTTGAAGTTCAGAATGTTAATGCTGGTCGTGTAGACAAGCGCAGGACAGTGCATCAGGTTATGATCTACATCCTTGTTCATTGAATTTTATGATTGCGAAAGTTCTGCGAACAGTGTAACCCCGACGCCAGGCTGCACTTTTCGCCAATGCATTATCCGAGACTTACTCATTCTCGTCGAATCGTAGTCTACGTTGTTGTCACATATTCAGTTTCGTTTTGGGGATGAACCGGCAAATGAACAATCTTATGTCTAAAAAAATGGAAAAATTGGCAACCAGTGCGAGTTACGCATTTAGATCAATGCAAACGCGATCACCGAGCGTAAAACCGGTAGTGCAACCGTTAAAGACAGTAACCATTTCACATTAATAGGTCAGACACGTGTGTCTAATCCCACTTGTTGATTTCAGTTTCAAATCAAAGGACGCCGCCTCTGACACGTGCAACTCAATGTGTCAGATTGAACCGAGAGACGGGAGAAGGTATCTTAACCCAGACATACGCTGATAGCAAAGACTCGTATCAGCCTGCGCAATATTGTAATTCGATTGGTGTTTTCTGACCGCTTATAAGGTCTTTGTGAAATGAGCGTCACCGTTACCCTTTGAAAAGCGAATACTTTCGAAGAAGCTTATCAGTCTGCACTCTTCGCATGTTTCATAAGATACAGTGATTTTTTTACAAATCTCCTTCTTTGAGTCCAAGGACTCACAAGACCTAAAATCTTTGCATCCCAAGCTCAAGGGTTTGCATCTTTACTGGGATGCAAAAGCAATATTTTCTCTGCATCCCAAACTTAAAGGGCTTCAAAGGACAAGCCCTATAAGTAAAAAATAACCAACGTCAAGCTCCTGTGGTCACAGGAATAAAATAAATTACCTGTTGTCTCATTGTCAGACAGCGTATTGGATTTGGAGACATCCGTTGTCATTTCGGATTCGAAGTTTGATCGGTCGCATCATGATCTGCAACATCTGGCCTTGCGTGTTTGTCTTGCCCAAGAAGACCAAATAATGTTTGCTGCTTTGAATCAAGTTTGATCTTTTTCTTGTTTTTCGGAGGCATGATTACTTAGTTGATTCACGGAATTGGCCGAGCGGTGTTCCGATTGGATTACTTATTGACCCGGTGTATTAATAAAAGTTTGCACTTAGGTAAAAGACATCACCGTGGTCGATAATACTATGTTCCTCCGGTACTGGACAACCACTATAGATTATTGGTATTACAGGTAGACTTCGGTATTTAGCGGGAGTAGGAAAGACTATGGTACTGTTTTTTACCAGTAATATAACAATCTGCTAATGCACCGTTGCTATATTCTTAAAACGAAAGTAGCTTTGTAAACGAAGCCGAAATCGGAAGTTGGACTACCGATCGGCTATTTTTATGCGTCCCGGAACGCAGCCAAGGAAATATTTTGCGTCCTCTGGGAAAATTATGCGTCTAAGACGCAGGACGCAGGGGTAAAAAAATCACTGAAGATACATTTAATGTGGTGCGGGTCATGAGTTCACCGGACTTCCCATGCAGCGACTGTCCGCTGTGACTTAAAATATTTTCTATGTGTCGGGTAAAATAAGACCTTACGCCATCTGAAACTGAAGTTAATCAGAGTCTTCCTTTAATAGATTATTCATCGAGTTAGCTTTCATCAGACTTTGCGAGTGCGCATGCTAATCTGCATCGAGTGCACACTCAGTTAAGTACCTTTTAAAAGTAGCCTTCGGAGCGGTGAGATCGCTTCCACGCGTTTGGCATTGTGGGTGTGCAAACGTCCAAACCAGCCTGCGCAGTCTTGTCCTAATGGTCAGATTTTGTTCAATATACAACTGGACTGCGCTATGTACGGTGCTGGTGTAGAATTAACTTGAGAACACTCAGACCGGCATTGAGCCGACGACAGAAATCGCGACTTCTGATCAAAGTTTTTCCGTACAAAGAAGCAATGGATCGGCGGAAGTTATATAATAGAGGAACAAGACTAGGATCAGCCTGCGTATCCGCGCTATCAGAATCTTGTCTTTTTGCATCAATATGTATGGATGCTGAGAAATATCTAGCCAAGACGTACACTCTGAACAGTCTCTGCAGATGCGCAAGCTGTCGGAGACTTCATTGGTACACACACTGAGCGTAAGCAAACTTCAAAGACACAGCTAGACACTGTTATCGATCGATGGCACGTGCAGATTTGTATAGGTGTGTCAGGAAGAAAGATACTTGATGGGCATTCAAAGAAAACTGACATAGATCAGCCTGCAAGTCCACGCAGTCTTATCGGAGTCTTCTGTGCTCACATTAAACGTACATGAATGAACAACGATCAGTCTGCGCTGATGTGGAAATTAATTACGAATTGGACCGGGAACAAAGGTACTGACAAGGTCATAACTTGTACTTTCAGTTTTGCGTTTTAACTCCGATAGGACCTGAAAAAATTACAAAGGTCCCACTTCACCTTGTTTCTTTAGAAGTCGCTCGGCTTCAGCTGGAAGGCGACTTCATGTCGCTCGTTTTCTGGGGCCCAGTGCACACCCTGGAAGTTCACTGAAAGACTAATAGAATGGAGTTAAATGAGCTATTACAGTATGAAATTCTATCTAAACCCAGACTTCAACTCTGGAGATGAACAATATATAAGGGAATTGACTTCAGTACGAAACATAGGGGTATGAATCACCATGCGTCTTTTAAAGTATTTGAAAGCCAAGTTTTCTCAAATTATCATGCTGTAATAGCGCAGTAGGTATAATTTCATCAACATCTAGATTATTTTCGTTAGATATTCTGTGTAACATAGCTTAATGTATGAAAAGTGAATCACTTTTCAGCTGCATCATTAAAATGATCCTAGGGAATTACTATCGTGCCTGTGAAGGCTGAGGTAGTATTATTATTTCTACGGATATCTATTTTGAAAAAAATGGGTTTTGTCGGATGGCCCTTGGTAAGGTTTAGCATTGTAGCGCACAAGTTCTGTGTGGTGAGATAAATCGCTTGCAGAAACTGGTAAAATCGTGAAATTTGAAAACCAGCATTAATTGTACATGAAACTTTAAACTACATGTCTGCAATAATATGAAAGTTGCATCTTCCCTTCAGATTGAGATATTTATTTCCATTTCGATTTACCCTCCCTAAATTCTGTTGTTTGTTTACAATTTCATTAAATGGGGTTATCGCGTGACAGTCACATGCTCATATCTGTTCATGTCTGAGTGACAGGATTTATGTTTTGAACGAAAAGAAATTATTTTAGTACCAACAAACACAGAAATAAATGCGGTCCATAGAATCACCCAAAAACAAAGAAATCACTTTGGGGTAGGAGGGAGGGGTTGTAGAATAGAGGAGTAGGGTAGGGTTCGAGAGGGTTCGGGATGGGAGTATGGCTACAGCCTAAGATTGGCCATAAATTATTATCACAACACCCTTTATTGCTTTAGAACCATCCAATACCACTCTCATGGGGTAGGATGGAATACATACAAGGAAGTATGTAAAGAAGTGGCAATGTTGGATGGTTGAAGTATGAAGAGGGTAAGTGAAGGTAGAGTTTGTCACTGACAGCACAGGCATCATTACACATGCGGGTAGTTAAGGGGTTTTTCAGCACTTAGGGATAACATACTACTAATTAGCACTACTAATTAGCGACATGGCCTGTAGTCATGCCCTCCCCTCGCCAACCCTGACAAACCCTCATATCATATCATACTCTACTAACTTTACTCTGCCCTACTCTTCCCTTCCAGTGGTCCACTGACTTTGTTTCTGACCAGGTTCTTTAATATACAGTTTTTTCTATTATGGCCATACATTGACTGTGAAACTGTAAAAAAGGCTGCAGTTTGTTTCACATTTCAAACATCTGGCAAAGCTTTGCCTACGGCCTTTTATATTATTCAAGATTGCCTATATGAACCTAGTTATCCCTCAAGTGACCAGTACCATAATCCAGGCACTGTCTTTATCAAGGCACTAGGCGGGGACATCTTTGTACTGTGGACACATTTCTAGTTCCTGTATACATGTGCATAAGGGTGCTTTAATGTGGGTCGTCTGAAAATCAGTTATTCCTATTTCAAGAGTCTCATGAACACAGCGATATAAAAATTATGGAAACAGTTTTTGTTTGGACTGGCTAAAATGAAAAATAAGTAAATGTCGAGTTCTGCAAGTGAGAAATAATGTCACTTGCTAATTTTAGCAAGTGATCAAACATGTTAAATTTTATCCCTAGATTACCTGATGATAATTTTGAGATTGTTTTGTTTCTTTTTTAGTATCTCACCAGTTTATTCTCAGGATGAAGAAGCCATTCCAAAATAGGCTTCTTATTGAAAGAATTTGCTCCCTGGCTAGCAAATTCATTCCTATAAGAGTTGACTTCCAGTAAGAAGAGAGGCAAAAGTGAAAGTGGCAGAGCTGCTTCCCCTGAAAGTATACCCATTTATTTTAAAGAACTAAATCCTAAAGTTATCATCAGTACTCCTTTCAGATTTAGAGCACTGCTCCGTTTTGTTTTAAATTTTTTGGAACAGTTTATACTGATAATAAACTGAAGACACTTTATAACTGAATACATGCTTTTATTTGTATGTTTTAGGTTATGATGTTATCTTCAGACCAGTCTGGAGACCTATCCTCTATGATGCCTGTGATTGTCAAGCTTCTAGCTCACTCAGATCTTCTTATCAAGAAAACTGCATGTCATTTCCTGTGTACACAGTCAGGATGCCAGTCCGAGCAGATGATAATGGCCGTCAACACACTACTGAAAGATTTCTCAGAAAGTAATCCTATGATTAGAGGCCTTGCCTTGAGAACGATGTGTACGGTGCAGCATGAAGCATTTATGGAGCACCGACTGAACTGTGTTACGAAAGGTTTGGATGATAGCAGTGCCTATGTTAGGAGAACTGCTGTGATGGCTTGCTTATCTGTCCTCAAAGTTGGCCAAGAAACTATCTCTGAAACTGGTATTGTTGATAAGCTGTATTCTTTGATACGGGATCCAGACCCTCTTGTTATTGTTAATTGCTTGGTTGTTCTAGAGGAGGTTCTCAAAGATGAGGGTGGCATTGTGTTGAACAGAAATATGGTGCACTATCTTCTTAACAAGATAAATACATTCACAGCCTGGGGTGTTGGTTATACTCTCCAGATTTTGAAGAAGTATGTTCCTAAAACTGAGGATGAGATATTTGATATAATGAATATCCTTGACTCCTATTTGCTGAATAATAATTGTACTGTATGTATTCAAGCACTGGAACTATTCTTGAACCTAACCAAAGACCTGCCTCATCTGACTCAAGAAATTTTCCAAAGGAGTGTAGATTCTTTTTTGAGCGTTATTTCATCAGGAAATGTGGAAATGATGACAGTGCTTTTACAGTATCTAGAACAACACTTGGGGGCAGTTTCTGGCAGTCTCAAGGGGC
This sequence comes from Ctena decussata, assembly GCA_963989385.1. NCBI lineage: Eukaryota > Metazoa > Mollusca > Bivalvia > Lucinida > Lucinidae > Ctena > Ctena decussata. The sequence goes on along the minus strand of OZ022502.1, from coordinate 66,283,520 downwards.
ATTATAAATCATTCTTTTGCAGACAAAAGGACCCTGTACATTTAAAAAAGCAAAAGGTTAAGTTTTTAATAGAATTGATATCAGAAGAAAATAAAGAAGAAATTCTGGATGAAATAAACATGAATTGTTGTGATAAGTCTGGTGAAGTTTCACTGTATGCGATAGAAGCATTAGGGAAAACTATTGAAAAGTTTCCTGAATTGTCCGAATCTGGTCTTAAAATTTTCAAGAAACTGTTAGACTCTGGCACTGAACATTTGGTATCCAATACTTTACAAGTTCTTGTTTCACTTTCACTTGACAGAAAGGACATAGAAATATTAACTGATCAAATCTGTATCATTAGCAGAAATGTTAGTGATGAAAAGGGAAAATGTGCTTCATTGAACCTGATTGGTCAGTATTGTGGAAGTAATCCTGACAGCACATATGTTATAGAAGACTTTGTAGAAAATTTTGAAGAAGAGCCCAGTTTTAGCGTGAAAAGTCAGCTGTTATTAACGACATTCCAACTGTTTAGCGAAAACCCTGCCGAGGTACAGGGAATCCTTGGGGAGCTGTTGGAACTTTGTATGAATGACTCAAGTCAAGACTTAAAAGATCAAGCTACTTTCTATTATAGTTTATTAAGTTCTGATGTTAGACTATTGAATGAATTATTCCCAAAAATGTATTAAACTGTTCTACCTAACAAAATACAAAATATTTTATTGGAAAAGACTTTAATATTTTCTGTTTGACATGGCGTTTTTGTTCATTAAAGGTGTTTGCTGGATGATATTGTTAGAGTGACCTCATGCTAAATTTCAACTTTTAACTTAAAGATTTACTCCCTTTATAATTATAACAAAAATGATTTGATGAAATATTTCATGCAATACCTCCGACATGATCTAACTATACATTTGAATTAGAGTTTAGATAATAATATTTGATAAAAGTGACTTAAACAAAAAATAAGATAAATTTTTATACAATCGCGGACCGCGGTTGAAATCGCATTATTGGACAAATATAATTTATTCATACGTCACAATCACGTGCACGAATAAGAAAAATACCTCCACATGATCACATGACACACGTGGTCAAAATCGATATTCTTACAGGCCGTGAGGAAATAGGTAATTTCCTTTTTAATTTGAAGATTATTTTTCATTCCACATTTATCGAATAAACAGACATTTTCTCAAAACTTTTAGGGCTAATTTTGAGATTATTTCATATTGTCTAACGAAATTTTGTTAAAATATTTGTTTCTGAAAACATGAAATACACGAGGGAGACAATCTTTAAGCTTTGCCAGAAAGCTCAACTGAACTTACCCTAATGTGCTTAAGTATTGGGACACCTAAAATAATTAATTTTCCATTTGTCCCAAATGGAAAAGTTATTATTTTTAGGTGTCCCAATATACACGCACATTACGGTACAACACATTCTCTAAGGCCAGAATTTTGTCCTTTTGGGCCCTTACATGGTTGAGGAATCTGGTGAAAACCACAGGTATTTGAAGAGCAGTAGCTACTTGGCCCACTAGATGCATGCATCAAATTCAGGACCAAAGGTTCAGAATTATAAGGTGCAATTTGAGGATAATTCAAAGATATTTTTTATGCCCCCTTGGCGATAGTCAGGGGGCATTAAGATTTGCCCCTGTCTGTCGGTCTGTCTGTCTGTCCATCTGTCTGTTCGTCACACTTTAGGGTATAGAGTTTGTGTAATCAACTCCTCCCACAGTTTTCAATGGATCTTTTTCAAACTGTGCATACTTATTGTGGACATATTGAAGATGTGCATGTGGGTTTTTGGTGGAGCTAAAATTAATTTTGATAGAATTACAGCCTTTTGAACTTAGTCATTTTAGGCAAATTTTTGCACTGTAGGGTATGGATTGTCTGTCCGTCACACTTTAGGGTATACGGTTTGTGTAATCAACTCCTCCCACAGTTTTCAATGGAACTTTTTCAAACTTTGCATACTTATTGTGGACATATTGAAGATGTACAGTGCATGTGGGTTTTTGGTGGAGCTAAAATTAATTTTGATAGAATTACAGCCTTTTGAACTTAGTCATTTTAGGCAAATTTTTGCACTGTAGGGTATGGAGTTTGTGTAATCAACTCCTCCCACAGTTTTCAATGGACCTTTTTCAAACTTTGCATACATGTTGTGGACATATTGAAGATGTGCATGTGGATTTTTGATGGAGCTGCAATTAATTTTGACAGAATTACGACCTTTTCAACTTAGTCATTTTAGGCAAATTTTTGCATTGTAGGGTATGGAATTTGTGTAATCAACTCCTCCCCCCATTTTCAATGGATTGTTTTCAAACCTTGCATACATGCTGTGTACATATTGAAGATGTGCATGTGGGTTTTTGTTGGAACTAGAATTAATTTTGACAGAATTACGACCTTTTCAACTTAGTCATTTTAGTCATTTTAGGTATATGTTTGCATTGTAGCATAAGTACTTTGTGTAATAATCAACTCCTCCCACAGTTTTCAGACATCGTAGACTTGTTGTGGACAATGTAAAGATAAAGATGTGCATGCCGGTTTTGATGGAAAAGAAAAGAATAAAAAAATAATTTTGAAGGAATTATGGTCTTTTAAACTTAGTCACTTAAACTGGGCTGCAATTTTACACTAAAGGATACGAAGTTTGTATATTGTTTTTGTATAATTTTGTGCTTGAAAGTTGAAAGGTGCTTTAGGGATGTACACATGTCCTATGACAAGTGCAGCACCGGGGCATCATTAGTGTCTTACAGACACAATTTTCTAGTTTCTTATATCTCAGTGAAAACGTATGTTGTGGCACTTCATTAAAACCGCCTTGGCAAGACAGTTCTAATGAGGGGTCAAAATATGTGTTTTATGGGTAAAATTGGAAATGTATCTCTACATTATTCCTAATAACGCTTCGTCTGGAATACTGAGGTCACAACTGTGGTATGGGAGACATATCTGTGCACTATACAGGTGCCAAAGCATAAAGCTTGGCACATTTTAGTATGGAACATTTATAAATGTTTCTGGTTTTCTTATTTGGACTTGAAATAAACACAAAAACATAAGCAATTTTTCTGATTTTATTTCTACTCCTAACAGCTTCAGTTGTGACATATAACAGATAAAAACAGGCTTAGTTATATAACCTACAATTTCAGTCTTAACAAAACATGATCCTATACAGAAAAGTGCATAATAAAATGAGCTGCGACACGAGAAAGCCAACAAAGTGGTATGTGCACCCAGCAAAGACTCAGATCAACCTGGGCATCCACACAGCTTGATCAGAGATATCGCTTTGTGCTGAAGGATAGCTAAGGGGCTAAGCTACCTCCATGCGGACAGCAAAGACTCTAGTCTGACTGGGCAGATGCCCAGGCTGATCTAAGTTCGCTGGTCGCCCATGCCACTTTGTTGGTTTTGTTGTGTCGCAGCTTAAATGGTTTTGTTGGGCAAGGAAGCTTGAAAATAGCCTTTGTTGCTCTATTTTACTCATTTAAAGTGAACGAGTACCCTATCAGGGTAAAGCGACTCTTATCATCATTTTTGTCTCTTTTTCCAAAGGGGTCCACTTTTGAAGGAAGGAATTCTCCTCAAGGGAAGCCAAGTCTTCCCAATAATAGATGACCTCCTCCCCTGCACCCCTCTCCCTGCTCCCCCACCTATCATTTGGAAATACAGAAAATATGGAAATAGCAGAGTTGCAGCCCCTGAACCTGCATCCAGTCACCTTAGATTTCTGAACATATATGAGCCACGACAAGACAAAACCAACAACAAGAGGGCCATGAGGCCCTGAATCGTTCACCTGTGCAATTAGCAAAGTGCCTTTTTCTTATGTCTGAAATTGCCAAAATATGAGTTTTGGGTCAAAAGTCAAAGAATGACCATGACTTCTTGTACTCATAAATCTTCATGTACTCATTAAGACAACCATACATAGCATTTTTAGGCCAAATCCTTCAAAACTTCCCATGAAATCTTATGTTCTAGCATTTTCCCATATTTGACCTTGCCATAAAAAAGGTCAAGGTCAACCCAAGGTCATAATTTGAACAATCTTGATAGTACTGGAGTACCCAATGCTACATACCAAGTTTCAAGGCCATCGGTCAATTAGTTCTGGAGAAGAAGATTTTTAAAGGTTTTTACCATATATGGGCATGGCCGCCGTGTTGGTCATGTGACCCAAACCATTTGAAGAAATCGTCAACCCTCAACCCCTGAAGGCTGTTTATGAAATGTGTTTACAATTTGCTCAGGTGCTTTAAGAAGTTTGAAATTGTCATACCATGAGAATTCAGGGTCAAGGTCAAAGAACAACCTTGACCTCTTGTACTCACAAATCTTCATGTACTCATTAAGATGACTGTATTATTCAATTTTTAGGCCTAAATCTTCAATACTTTCCATGAAATCTTATGTTCCAGCATTTTCCCATATTTGACCTTGCTGTAAAATGGTCAAGGTAAACCCAAGGTCATCATTTTAAACAATCTTGATAGTACTGGAATACCCAATGCAACATACCAAGTTTAAAGGCCATCTGTCCATTGGTTCTGGAGAAGAAGTTTTTTAAAGGTTTTTACCACACATGGGCGTGGCAGCCATGTAGGTCATGTGACTTGGACCGTTTTAATTAAATTTTGTTCCCTCTAACCCTGGAGGCTCTATATGAAATTTGGTTACAATTTGCCCAGTGGTTTTTGAGGAGACTGTTTGAAATTGTCTAAATATGAGAGTTCTGGGTCAAAGGTCAAAGAATGACCTTGACCTTTTGTACTTATGAATCTTCATGTACTCATTAAGATGACTGCATACTATAATGATTAGGACTTAATCATCAAAATTTTATAAGAAATCTTTATGTTCTAGCATTTTCCCATATTTGGCCTTCTCGTAAATAAGGTCAAGGTCAACCCAAGGTCATCATTTGAACAATCTTGATAGTACTTGAGTACCCAATGCTACATACCAAGTTGCAAGGCCATCAGTCAACTGGTTCTGGAGAAGAAGATTTTTTAAAGGTTTTCACCATATATGGGCGTGGCGGCCATGTTGGTCATGTGACCCAGACCATTTGAAGAAATCTTCGTTCCCTCAACCCCTGGAGGCTCTACATGAAATTTGGTTTCAATTGGTCTAGTGGCTTTTGAGAAGATTATTTGAAATTGTCAAAATATCAGAGTTCTGGGTCAAAGGTCAAAAAATGACCTTGACCTCTTGTACTCCTAAATCTTCATGTACTCATTTAGGTCATTGTAGATACCAATTTTTAGCCCAAAATCTTCAACAGTTTCCAAGATATCTTAAGTTTTAGCATTTTGACATATAAAAGCACAAGGAAGCAAATTTGACCTTACCGTAAAAAAGGTCAAGGTCAACCTAAGGTCATAATTTGAACAACCTATGTAGTACTTACACATCCGATGCTACATACGAAGTTTCAAGGCCATCGGCCTATTGGTTCTGGAGAAGAAGATTTTTTTAGGTTTTTACCATATATGGGCATGGCGGCCATATTGGTCATGTGACCAGGACCGTTTGAACAATTTTTCGTTCCCCCTTCCTCTGGAGGCCACATATGAAATTTGGTTACAATTGGCCCAGCGGTTTCAGAGAAGAAGTCGTTTGAAATTGTTGACGGACGGACGGACGACGGACGGACGACGACGTACGACGGAGCCTTACCATCCTATAAGCTCCCCCAGAGCCGTTGGCTCAGGTGAGCTAATAAAAAAGATGTTAAAAAGATAAGCAAGTTCTGTTAACTGGAAAAAAATCAGCAAAAGTTCTTTGGTATGATTTACAAATGCCAGTTTCATAAAAATATGAAAAAAAACAGCTGAATGCTCTGTCTGTGCATTGTCACAAAACAGGGTTAAACCAGAACATTCAACGTAAGTTTACAATCCCTTCCCAACACTTAAATGCTGCAAAAAAACTATATTTATATCTCATTTTCAACTAGTTACTGGTTGCCCTATATGGGCATAGTGGCCATGTTGATCATGTGTTATGGACTGTTTGAACAAATTTCTATTCCCTCAACCCCAGGTGGTTATTGGGTTAAAATTGGCCCAGCAGCTTTTGCAGCAACATTTGAAATTGTCAAAATATGAGACAGTAGTGAAAGGTCAGAGAATGTTTTTGACCTCTTGTACTCAGAAGTCTTCATGTGCTCATTTAGATGAAGTCCAATTTTCCCATTTTTGGCATTGCCGTACAGATGGTAAAAGTCAACCAAAAGTCATCATCAGAACACTCTTGGTAGTACTCAAGTACCAGATGCTGCATACAAAGTTTCAATGCCATCAGTCCACTGGTTCTGGAGAACAATATTTTTACGGATTTTTACCAGAAATGGGCATGGTTGCCATGTTGGTCATGTGACCTGGACTGTTTGAACAGAATCCTTCCCTCAGCCCTTAGAAGCTCTATATGAAATTTGGTTACAACTGGCTCAGTGGCTTTTGAGGAGATGTTAAGATTGTCAAAATATGAGTCCTGTGTCATGCCAAAGGTCAAAGAATGACCTTGAACACTTGTACTCACAAATCTTCATGGTCTCATTAAGAAGACTGCATATATCACTTTCAAAACCAAAATCCTTGTCTCTTTCCATGAAATCTTATGTCCTAGCATTTTCCTATATTTGATCCTGACACAAAAAAGTGAAGGTCAACCCAAGGTCATCATTTAATTAATCTTGGTAGTACTTGAGCACCCAATGCTATGTACCAATTTTCAAAACCATCAATCCATTGGTACTGATGATGAAGAGTTTTAACAATTTTAACCATATATGGGCAAGTTGGCCATTTTGGCCACGTGACCTGGACCATTTGAAAAAATTTTCATTTCCTCAAGCCCTGGAGGTTCTGTATGAAATTTGGTAACAATCAGCCTAGTGTTTCTTTGAGAACACTTTTGAAATTGTAAAAGTATGTGAGACCTTGGTCAAAGGTGTACAAACAAATCTTCACTTACTCATTAAAATCTGAAAGAGTTCCTTCAAGAGCAGAGAATACATTCATAAGAAGGAACATGGGCCAGACTACGTAGTTTCGGCTAATAAAGCCTCTTCAGTGACCCTGACACTATCTGGTGACGAAACCAGAGAAGAGCATACTGTAATTTCATAATCTCAATTGGACAGCCGATTCAAAGACTGATTAGTATCAAAAAAGGTCCAAATAATATATAAAATGATGGCTTAGAATATGAGTATAAACCAATCTAAAACCTCTATATATTCCAATCTTTAGCCCAAAATCTTCAACAATTTCCATGAAATCTCAACTTCTAGCATTTTCCCATATAAAAGCACCAAAAAGCAAATCTGACCTTGCCGAAAAAATCGTCAAGGTCAACCCAAGGTCATAATTTAAACAATATTGGTAGTACTCATGTACCCAATGCTACATACCAAGTTTCAGGGCCATTAGCTTATTGGTTCTTGAGAAGAAGATTTTCAAGTGTTTTTACCATATATGGGCATGGTGGCATGTTGGTTATGTGACCCAGACCATTTTAACAAATTTTTATTCCGTCAACACCTGAAACTTCCATATGAAATTTGGTTATAACTGACCAAGTGGCTATTAAGGAGATTATCTGAAATTGTCTAAATATGAGAGACTTGGGTCAAAGGTCAAAGAATGACCTTGACCTCTTGTACTCACAAAACTTCATGTACTCATTAAGATGACTGTATTTACCTATTTTTAAGCCAAAATGTTCAACAGTTTCCAAGAAATCTTATGTTCTAGCATTTTTCCTTATAAAAGCATCAAACACCAAATTTGAACTTACGGTAAAACAGGTCAAGGTCAACCCAAGGTCATAATTTGTACAACCTTAGTAGTACTCATGTACCTAATGCTACATACCAAGTTTAAAGGCAATTGACCTATTGGTTCTGGAGATGAAGACTTTTTAAGATTTTACCATATATGGGCATGGCGACAATATTGGTCAAGTGACCATGATCGTTTGAACAACTTTGTGTTCCTAAGACCCCAGGAGGCTACATATGAAATTTGATTACGATTGGCCCAGCGGTTTCAGAGGAGAAGTCATTTGAAACTGTGGACAGACAACGGACGGACGACAGCGGAGCCTGCCTAAACTATCAGCTCCCCCGAAGCCTCTGGCTCAGGTGAGCTAAAACAGTCAAGGTCAACCCAAGGTCATAATTTGAACAATCTTGGAAGTACTCGCATACTTAATGCTACACACAAAGTTTCAAGGCCATCGGCCTATTAGTTCTGGAGAAGAAGATTTTACAGATTTTTTATCATATATGTGCATGGTGGCCATTTTGGTCATGTGACCCAGACCGTTTGAAAATTTTTTCGTTCCCTCAGCCCCAAGAGGCTCTATATGAAATTTGGTTACCATTGGCCCAGTGGCTGTTGAGAAGATGTGTGAAATTGTCAAAATATGAGAGACCAGGGTCAAAGGTCAATGAACGACCTTGACCTCTTGTACTAATAAATTTTTATGTACTCATTGAGATGACTGTACATACCAATTTTCATGTCAAAATCTTCTACAGTTTCTAAGAAATCTTATGTTTGAGCATTTTCCCATATAAAATCTATAGAAAGCAAATTTGACCTTACCGTAAAAAAGGTCAAGGACAATCCAAGGTCATAATTTGAATAATCTAGGAAGTTCTCGCATACCTGATGCTACATACCACGTTTCAAGGCCATCTGCCTATTGGTTCTGGAGAAGAAGATTTTTCTAGGTTTTTACCATATATGGGCGTGGCAGCCATTTCGGTCATGTGACTAAGACCCTTTGAACAAATTTTCATTCCCTCAGCCCCTAGAGGCTCTATATGAAATTTGGTTACAATTAGCCCAGTGGCTTTTGAAGAGATGTGTGAAATTGTCATAATATGAGAGACCAGGGTCAAAGGTCAAAGAATGACCTTGACCTCTTGTATGCATAAATTTTTATGTACTCATTAAGATGACTGTATAAAACAATTTTCAGGTCAAAATCTTCAATCGTTTACAAGAAATCTTACATTCTAGCATTTTCCCATATAAAAGCTACAGAAAGCAAATTTGACCTTACCGTAAAAAAGGTCAAGGTCAACCCAAGGTCATAATTTGAACAATCTTGGTAATACTCCCGTGCCCGATGCTACATGCCAAGTTTCAAGGCCATCGGCCTATCGGTTCTGGAGAAGAAGATTTTTCTAGGTTTTTACCATATATGGGCGTGGCGGCCATGTTGGTCATGTGACCAGGACCGTTTGAACAACTTTTCGTTCCTAAGTTCCCTAGAGGCTGCATATGAAATTTGGTTATAATTGGCCCAGCGGTTTCAGAGGAGAAGTCGTTTGAAATTGTTGACGGACGGACGGACGACGGACGACGACGGACGACGGAGCCTTACCATCCTATAAGCTCCCCCGGAGCCGCTGGCTCAGGTGAGCTAAAAAGGCAGGTGCCCAGCAAAGACTCAGCTCATCCTGGGCAGGTGCCCAGTCGGATCAAAGTCTTGGCTGTGCGCTTAAAGGGGAGCCAAAGGTCTAAGATAACTATGCGGATAGTGATGACTGATCAGACTGGGCGGATGCATGGGCTGATCTGAGCCTTTGCTGGGCACACATGCCACTTTGTCGTGTCGCAGCTCAATTATCCCCAATAACTACGCCACTTTGTCATGTCGCAGCTCAATTATCCCCAATAACTGCGCCACTTTGTCGTGTCGCAGCTCAATTATCCCCAATAACTACATGTTATATTTCAGATAATGATGAAATCCGATAGAAAATTTATCCATGAAATAAGTTGTTGCCCTGTTAGAAACACCTCAGTGAAGTGGGTCTTATGAGAGCAAAAACATGCTTTACAATGAAGGAAGAAAAGCCAAAATTATAGAGATGGCGATTTTGATTTGATTCTTCTTTATTTCGACTATATCATGTGTTCCCATATATAAATGGAGATGTAAATAAGATATGTACTTGTGAAATATCATACCTGATCTTGGGGATTATTTGACTAATGCCTAAAGTTCCAAGTTGCAAAATAAGTTGAGTTTTAATGAAAATTATAGAGCATTGTTTTTCTTGTTCTCTTGTTCGTTGAAGCATTCATGCCGCAACACAACCAAACCAACAAAGGGGCATGTGTGCCAAGTGAAGACTCAAATCAGCCTGGGCATCTGCCCAGTCTGATGAGAGTCTTTGCCGTCACCATGGAGGAAGCTTAGACCCTTAGCTACCCTTTAAACCCACAGCGAAGACACTGATCAGACTGGGCAGATTCCCAGGCTGATCTGAGTCTTCACCTGGAACACATTCCACTTTGTAGGTTTTGTCGTATCATTGTCGGCTCATTTTTTTGTCCCATCATTAGAATTACCTGGCTAAGGTGTTTCTTATCATGGAACATGCAAGCAAATGTGAGAAAAGCTACCTGGAAAATGTCATCAGTAATCTTATTTTGAGCTATCTCCTATTTGCTATTATACATTTTTATAAAGTGTTCAACATCATAACGGCAACAATTTAACGTGTATGGGTTCATTTCAGTTTCTTCACCAGTTTTTCAAGAGGAACAACTTTTGTGACTTCCTGTTCACTTCCCTGGACAAAGTAGCCCTTGCCAATAGGGGTCATATAAGAGTTGACCCAAATGCAGAAGGGAGGCAAAAGTGAAAATGGCAGAGTTGCTTCCCCTGAAAGTGTACGCATTTCCCTAAATAGTTATTCAGCTTCAGTAACTACATATTTTAAGGCCACACTATACGCACCCATAATAGTGATTTGAGCAATTTGCTATAAAATCAGAATACTACCCAAACACCAAAGCAAAACATTGTATTAACCTTCCGGCTTTGTAGTTGACTAAAGTAACATATTTTATTTATAATTCTACAGGAACTAATTCTAAAGAATAACAAAGTTATTATGCATGAAATAAGCACCTTATATATCTACTGCTACTGAACTATGAATGAAATTTAAAAGTTGATTTTAGAAAGCAACAACACAGCTATGAATAAAACTGAAATTCTAGATGAAATGTTGGTCTCACATTACAATAGTCTTAGAGATTTAGACCTCACTTAGGTTCTTAAACTTTGTATTTTTCTGTATAGTGAAGTTGCTTCAAGATGTATATACCTGTCGACAATAATTTATTGTTTAAAGAAGATATGTTTTCCATATATTCAAAAGTGTATTTTTCATCTGTTCTCAGTACAATATGTATTTAACATAGCAAGACAACAACCATAATCCTACGAATTGATGGGTCATTACATTTTAACTCATAATCAACATCTTCATATACAGTAAAGTTCCTTAACACCATGTGTTTCTTTTTTTCTGCTATTTTCACAAAGGGGAAACAACATTTGTGAGTTCCTATTTGCTTCTCTCACAGGAAGGCAAAGCCCTTCTAAAATCGGGGCTACTTTTAAAAGGAAAAAATTGCTCCCTCAGAAGGACCCCCACTCCCCCACCCAATGAAATGAAAGACAAACTCTTTTTTGTAACAATTACCCAGTCACCGTAATACAAAGCTTCAGGTAAGATCAGGTATCGATGACAATTTTGATCATAATACTTCCTAAGAACATAATGTTGTGACCCGAAAATAGAACTGCCTAACTGATGCAGTCTGAATGAGGGGCCACAGGCTTCATAAGGGGGAGAAAGACAATTATCCTAGAATTATGACACCTAAAGCTCGGTTTGTATGTTTAGATAAAGGTCTGTGCTAATTACCTTTTTACATTGTGCATGTGGTAGTGGTGATATCAAAGTGCAATACTATACAGACAGGTTTGGATGCTGTCCATACTTTAACATTAAACACCGGTTCCATGAATCACTCTTGAAAATATTAGATAGCAAAAAAAAAAAAAAAACAAGTCACATGTGACATACCGTATACACGATAATTTTCGCAGTGTTCCATTTTTCGTGGTATTTCGCGGTCAGTTACAAACCGCAAATATTAAAATCGCAAAATAATTTCCTGTTCTTACAAAGAAACTTCAGCAGACACTGTTCATATACATGTATTTTGTTTCTGTTTGCTTCAGTAAATTCTGGTACTTTTCACTTGAGCCAGCTATTTCATTAACCTGCAGCGGGCTGCAGGTTAATGAACGAACAGGCTCAAGTGAAAAAGAATCATTTTTCCTTTTCATGCATGTTGCTAACTGCAAAAATTAAAAATCAGGAAAATTAATGTTTATGTTTTTGACCCTAATCTGCGAAAGTTTGAACCTGCGAAAATTACGGCGTATACAGTAATAAAAAGAGACAGTACTTCATATCATGTGACAAAATTATTTATGACATCATGTCACATACTTCACACTGAAAACCTCCCCTGAAGTCATTTTGTAACATACTATAGGGTTAGAACTTTAATATAATTAAGGTGTATGTGTACACCTTCATGTTTATCCACCATTTTCACCAAGGGGGACAACTTATGTGAGCTCCTGTTTGCTTCACTGGACGACAACAAAACCATTCCAAAATAATTCTACTTCTAAAGGAAAAAATTTGCTCCCCTAAGAGCTTCAAGAGTAGACCCTATTTTGAAAGGGCTTTCTAGTCTAAGGAAGCAAACAGGAAGTCACTACAGTTGTTCTTCTTTGTTAAAATTGCTGAGAATGGCAGAAGTGGACCTATACATCTTAATAGACATGCTTTCAATACTAGTCATAATTAAATGTTCAAACATTCATTACAACAAAATGAAAAATTACCCTATCAACATGAAACAAAACAGGATTCTATACTTAATGCATCAGATACTTGTAGCCCAAGCTCCCCCAGGTAGGAAACTGCAGCAGATGGAAGTGGTTTTACCTAATAGCAACATGGCTTTGCAAAGCTTTTCATTTTCTGACACCGTATACTCAAAGTCCGAGCTTTCCCTAACTTTATAAAGATCCTTTTTGCAATGCTTGACTGGTGGTTAAGCCAACACCACCACAAGATTTACTTTAAGACTCCTAACACTCAGACAAATTAAACAGCATAATTTTGAGGATACCAGTATGCCACATGCTAACCTTGGTTGAAAGGTGTGGTCAAAGTTGGAACAATGATAGTGTTTTCTTTTCTTCAACCTGTTTATGGTGGCAGATAGTCCAAGGGGGGCTTTTAGCAAGGGTATGGGTGTAAAATTGTCCAAGAGTGCAGAGTTTCTAGCAGCTGGGCTCTCTGACAGGAAAGTCAGTCCATACAATACCCTGGCCCTAGAGACCCATGCTGCAAATGTTTGGTGCATTAAAAGTAACAGTAAATTTATTTAAAACTAGTCCCTATCCTACATATAATACAAGTAAAGCAAAACTGCATATCACAGCAATAAGACTAGACTAACAAATAAATATAAATATAGCCTTTTAATAATAGTAATCAACTTGCCTATACAATCAGTATTTGTCAACTGTGACAGGGCTATCCATAGAATCCACTAGAAACAGCAGAAAAACAAGCACAGTTTCTATCAAACAGAATCAGAACTGTGTACTGGTAACGCATCCAGGACGAATGATGTGCTGGTGTTGTACGGTTTTTAGAACTGACTGTCCTCTGCAATGTGAAAAGTCTATTTCTGTATACTCTGTTTTGGCATGTAAGTGCTCCAAAAAATAGCTTGTTAATTCTTAACTTTCAAAGCGCAAAAAGCAAACAACAAATGTTTAATACAAGCCATATCAATATTCAGAAGTCAAAAAACTAGAGGGCAAACTGTGTAGATCCAGGTGAGGTGGCTCTTAATAAGCCATCAAATCTGGATCTATGCTGTTTGCAAATTCCACTGTTTTCATTTTTAGCACTGTAAGTGGTGAAACTTTGTGGCCCCTCCGCAGAACCATCTAAACAACTTGGCATCATGGATCTGATGAGGCAAAAACTTGTTTTATGGAGAAATAAGAACCGACATCACAACTCGGCTCATAATTTCAAACTCATGGACTTTGACCATAAACAACACTGGTTTGAAACCAACAAGAACCACTGCATACGCACAGCTATATACAAAAGAGATTTTGTAAAAGCAAGCATTTTGGCAGTGTTTCTTAGTAAGCGCTTTTTGTCACTAAAATTAACAGGAATTCCTTTTGAATTCTTTAAAACCTTATCTAAATGCATCAAATTAAAATAGAAATAAGCCTGCTGAAAAGAATTGATACCCTATTTTAAGGTAATGGGTTTAGGTCTTTTTTTTTTTCCACCATTTTTACAAAGGGAGACAACTTTTGTGACATTTATTTCCTTAGATAGCCCTTCCAAAAGGGGTCTACTAGAGAAGCAAATTCTTTCGTTTCATAGATGATCCCCATTGATTATGATAGTTGCTTTCCCAGAAAGTGTACCCATTCCCTTTAATTATCTCGAAATGTATTAGCATCTTTTGAAGCCGCCTATTCAAGATCCTTGAGTCCTTGAAACTAAAATTCAGTTTCAGGGCACCTGTATTAGGGTTCATGGCTAATAAACAGTCATATGGGCTACTTCTTTAAAATCTATACTAAGACAGATTGTAAAATTCTGGTAATCTACCTAAAAAATTGAGATATCTAGGACGTCCTAAAAATGGAACAGTTTGGACTTATAATGCAGTAATGTGTCCAAAAATGTAAGAACTTTTACTTAACAGTATGTATAAAATAGATGATCGAAATTAACAAGAATTTTGCGGAATGGGTTGTCTCCTTGCACGTCAGCACAGCACAAAACAGAGCTAAACCTGAAAACTCAACAAAAGTTCATTTTTACACCACTGATGGCACTGTTGTGACAGGAAAAATAATACATGCCTCGCTTCTGCCAGTCTCAGGTGAGACAAAAATCTTAAAACTTTCAGATCTGTCTAAATATGGGGCTAAAAAAGTTTCATAAACAGGGAAAAATATATCACATTAATAACAAGAATTTCTCTAAAATTGTGTAGAATCACTATAAAAAACTATCACATCACAACAGACTGGAACATGGACAGATGTCTGTCAGACACACCAATTCTCATGTCTTTCCTTTGCTGCCCTTGTTCCTCGAGGTTTTGAAAGTGTCTAATACGGTTTATTTTTGCATCCTGAAATTGTTGGTTTTTCCGTGTAGTTTCGGCTTCCTCAGCGTCAAGACGTTTCTGGACATTGTCCCATCTCTCCTGAGATCTTTGAGCTTTAATTTCCTGAAAATAAGACATAAACTGCTCCTTTATAACATTACAAATTATTACACAGATTTGGATACATCATAGAATTTCTTAAATTTGGGAGACCAAACATAATTAATACTGCAACTGTCTTGAAATAGAACAGTTTGATTTTACAGTGTGTCCAAAAGATGCAGATGGAAAGGCAGACAGTGTAGACAGTGTAGACCTTTTAGATTGTTCCTTCAGGAGCAGTTTGATCTGAGCTAGTACTGTTTGCTCAGACCAACCTGTACCAAAACGTAGATTTTTTTACGGTAACACAGATTTGGATATAGCATGGTCATATCTCGGCTCCTGCAATTTAGGACTTTACAAAGGAACCGCTGGAAAATTACAATTTAATGGCCATTTTCCTAAAGTTTCAATGTGAATTTGTTCCCATATAACTTGATTCAACTACAATAGCCTAAAAATAGCTTTAAATAACATCATAATAGAGCATCAGATTACTGCAATAATCCCTTCCGATATCTTATTAAATACAGAGTATGTGCTATTCTCTTTTTTAAATCCTCAAATAAGCGGCGACACAAGAAAACCAACAATGTGGTTGTGCCTTCAGCGCAGACTCAGATAAGCCTGTGCATCCGCCCAGTCTGATCAGACCCTTTGCTAAGCGCTTAAAGGGTAGCTTAGGGTCTAAGCTACCGCCACGGGGACATCGAAGACTTTGATCAGACTTTGTGGTTTTCTCGTGTTGCAGCTAAAATAAGGTGTGTTGATACAGCTTCATTTTTCAGTGGCCATTTTCATAGAGGGGGATAACTTTAAACAGAATAGGACTTGCAGCCCAGAAATGTTAACCCCTTGTCCAAAGGAGCTATGTAAAAGAGTGCAACTTCTTTTCAGAGTATCAGGATAGTCCCACCCCAGTGAGAAAGAAGACACATTTTTCCAAATGATCTCCCTTGGAAATGTACCAACGTACCTAATTGTCCTCTGACTTAATTGGCTATCCCCTGGAAATGGCCATATCAAAATGTGCATGAGCACAAATAAGTTTATTGCCAAATTCAGTCTAAGCCACTGTGACAGGACTCATAATATACTCATGAGTTTTTAGCTGATAATAAGCATTCCAAAACCTGCTGCATTTTTACACTGCTTTACAAATACATGTACATTTCATCTCACCAGTAGATTCAATGTGGAAACACATAAAAAAACAGGAATTTTGTTGAATGCATCTTCTCGCCTGTCTGCACAGTGTCAAAAAGTAGAGCTAAACCAGAAAACACACGCAAAGTTTACATAGCCAACAACAACGATCACAAACAAAAAGTGATACCCCTATGTGCTTAAGTATTGGGACACCTAAAACCATTAATTTTCTATTTGTCTCAAATGGAAAATTAATGGGTTTAGGTGTCCCAATACTTTATATTGGCACACCTAAAACCATACATTTTCCATTTGTCCAAAATGGAAAATTAACGGTTTTAGGTGTCGCAATATTTAAGCACATTAAGGTAAGTACATCCTGCTTCTGCTAGTCACAAACAAAAAAGGCTTACAGCTCTCCTCTTCACAGTTTCTTCTATAGCCTTCTCTCTCTGTTTCTGCACCTCCTCCCTGTGTTCTCGTCGTTTCTGCATTGCCTTTAGCCTCTGTTCTTCTCTTGCAACTTCTCGCTTCTGGTTAGTCTCAATTTTCTCACGTAACTCCTTACTGTAAATAAAAATTTTGTATATTAAGACACCTAAAAACTTACTCTATTTTTCCTAAAACTCCTTGGTTTTACAATACAACACAGTATGTAGACTGGCTACATACCTCTACCGCATAGGTTCTAAACCTGCGCTGGCAAGTATGAATGGTTGGCTGTTCCCTCCGGGGTTGCGGTGGTTTCACAGAGCAATTTTCCCAGCCCCCATACAGCTGAGAACTACTTCTGGCTTTCTTCCACCTCAGAACGGTCTTCTGATGTAATGATCAGATATGATCGAATCGGAGTATGAAGGAAAACACAAGAATTCCACGGAATGCCGTGTCTCTCCTGCTAGCGCATTGTCACAGAAATGTTGACACAAATTCGTGAAGTCAGTGAAGCATTAAATACAGGCCATGACCTAATAATGATGGCTGGATTCAGCTTCCCTCTTCTAGATGTAAACATGAACCAAGTTTCATGAACCTAGCCCTTAAAGTTCCTGAGAAATGGAGCTAAAACAGAAAACTTGACGAAAATTGGTTTAGTCAATGAAGCGTAAAATGTAGATCATGACCTAATTATGATGGTTGCATTCAACTCCCCTCTTCTAGCTGTAAACATGTACCAAGTTTCAAGACTCTAGCCCCTACAGTTCCTGAGAAACAGAGCTTAACCAGAAAACTCGATGCAAATTTGCAAAGTCTTTGAAGCGTAAAATATAGGTCATGACTTAATTATAATGGTTGTGTTCAGCTTCTCTCTTCTAGATGTAAACATGTACCAAGTTTTAAGACTCTAGCCCCTATAGTTCCTGAGAAACAGAGCTTAACCAGAAAACTTGATGCAAATTAGCAAAGTCGTTGAAGCGTAAAATATAGGTCATGACCTAATCATGATGGTTGTGTTCAGCTTCCCTCTTCTAGATATAAACATGTATCAAGTTTCAAGACTCTAGCCCTTATAGTTCCTGAGAAACAGAGCTTAACCAGAAAACTCGACACCAGTTTATGCCGCCAACACCACCGCCTCCGCCGCCGACAACGGAAAAGCAATACCTATGTCTCGCTTCTGCTATCACAGGCGAGACAAAAAAACAAAACAACAATGTGTCCAAAAGATGTAGACTGAATGGCAAACAGTGTACAGCCTGGTTAGACTGCTCCTCAGCAATCTGATCTTGGTCACTCAGACCCTCTGCTCAATACTTGGAATTTTGTGGTTATCAGAGACATTAGTGCTTTGCCTCCCTTAAGCAAGAAACAAAAATCTTTGTAACAGAAACTTTTCCTAATTACTGACTACACCATTCCCAAACCAACCAACCTTATATGTTTCTTGGCCTCTCTAGACAGTTCCACCATTCTCTGTTCCTCGTATTGTCTGTTTTTCTCTCTTGAAATTTGCTCCTGTATTCTCTCTCGATGTTGATCTTTCATCAAGTCAGCCATTTGGTCCTGGCCTGCGATTCGCATATTCCATGCTGTTTGACGCTGCTCTTCTCTTCTTCTCCTGAGAACAGTTTCAGATAAAATCCTGAGCCAGTTTGTTCAAAACTGACAACATTGTTAGCTATACTGAGATGATGTATTTTCAAATGAACTGCATGCAGAAACACTGTAATTTTTGGCCATAAACTGTGAAAGTTTCTAATGTATTGCAAAAGCTCCTAACATTCTTTCAAAAGAAAGTAATAGCACTCTTAATGTTATATCAGAGCTCCAGATAAGAAGGGGTAACAGGGATAATTTAGGGATAATTTTACTTATTTCCCTATTAAAACATACATTGTGACCACTCATTAGAACCGACTCACTAATGAGGGGTCACAACGTATGTTTTCGTTGAGAAATAAGAAAAATTATCATTGAATTATCCCTGTTACCCTTTCTTATCTGGAGCACTGTTATATGATGGACAAGAAGACTTACTAAACGTTTGACTGAAGACTTTCTTAAGCTGTCAATTCTTCAAACAACTGGGCATGTTGGAAGCCAAAATACATGTGCAAGTAGTAACGCTCAAAATCAGACATATGAACAATACATGGACAAACATTCTGATTAAAGTTTTTAAATCATCATGCACAGTTCCACAATACTATAAGTGGCGGATCCAGAGGGGGTTCGGGGGGTTCAAACGAACCCCCCTTCTCAGCCCAGATTATCTTATTTTCATGGGGAATTTCAGGAAAAATTAGTCAAACTGCAAATATTGAACCCCCCTCAGCTAATTTGAACCCCCTATCCATAATTCCTGGATCCGCCCCTGACTATGATGATTTACTTCGTAGTTAATGTGAAATGACAATTGTTCACAGATAATTTGATTCAGGGCCATCCCCATCTTCTATTATTATTTTTCTATTTGACTTGGTTTAAAGTTTTTGGAAGTTTCTCATTCCTATACTTATAGATTTACTATAAAATCAATCTTTGTCATGTTCTACACCACTGAAAGCCAGGACACTGATTCAGTCAAGGTAAAACAGGTCAAAAAGATTTTGGTTCCATCATAGGTTTTTTAAAAGCATTCTTCATTAATGCTTTGTTGGTGTTTCAAAGATTTTGATGGCAACAGGACAGGAACTGAAACTTTAGGTTCTGCTAAAACTATATACGGTATCAGAGCTCTAGATAAGACGGCATATTTGATGATAATTAAGGATAATTTTTCTTATTTCTCATCGAAACCATATGTTGTGATCTCAACGAGACGGTTCAGATGAGGGGTCACAACATATGTTTTTACGCAGAATTAACAAAAATTATCCCTAATTATCACCAAATACGCCCTCTTATCTAGAGCCCTGGGTATATACCGTAAAGTTTTGTAAAATTTGGCATACCTAAAACAACTACCATAACTGTCTTGAAACTGGAACAGTTTGGTTTTACAATGCAGTAATATGCTCAGAAGATGCAGATGTAAGGGCAGGCAGTGTAGACCCTGACCAAAATGCTCCTACAGAGCAGTCTAATCTGGATATGCACTGCATACTTGTACCTATCTGTCCCAATTTTTGGAACTCAACAGTGTTTATTGACTCCCCATATTGTACTAACTTGAATTCTCTCCTAGCTGCCTCTTTAGCATCAGCAGACATGGGTCTCTCAGGGGGCTGAGGTCTGAGCAAAGGTCTGTCAGGGAGCTGGGCTGGGACCTTCATCAACTTCTCCACTGAGTCAGAGTAGTCATGTTTAGCCATAGGATCCACATATTTATACACAGGGCTTGTCCAATCACCTGATGTATAAGAAAATATGAGTATACTGCCCTTGTTTTATAAACAATTGTTTTCAACAGTGAATAACTTCTGCTTCTCTGAATGACAAATCCCTTAGGTGGGCTTTCAAAGATGATCTGGTGTGTTACAATAAAAGCATGATGATCTGGCACCTCATTAGAACTGTCTCAGAGAGGCAGTTCTAATGAAGGGCATAACTGAGCCACGACATGACAAAACCAACAAAGTGGCATGTGCACCCAGCAAAGACTCAGATCAGTCTAGGCATCCACCCAGCCTGATCAGCCTTTGCTGTCGGCTTGGCTATAGCTTAGACCCTTTGTTACCTTTTTTAGTGCACAGTAAAAACTCTGATCAGACTGGGTGGATGCCTAGACTGATCTTAGTCTTTGCTGGGTGCACATGCCACTTTGTTGGTTTTATCATGTTGCAACTCACATGTTTCTTTTTATAGAAAATAAAAGGTTTTTTAACATGCCCATATATAAGTAGTCTAGTCTGAGTCTAAACTGTCTTTCACCATATATACAATATTTAATATATTGCGATTTGAGTAACTACTTTGAAATTTATGATTTGGAAATTCACAATCTAATTTGAGCAGAAGCTAGCTCAAACATAAACATGCAGCTAATCAATATTATCATTTGAAATGTTTATATCACTGCTCCTTCAAGATTAAAGAACAATTTTTGGTCAAAATCTGCACTGTTTGCCAACATATAATCTTACAGTGCTCCAGATAATATGGATTTTTGAGGATAATTTAGGAATAATTTTTCTTATTTCTCAACAAAAACATATGTTGGACCCCTCATCAGAACCATCTTGGTGAGATAGTTCTGATGAGGGGTCACAACGTACGTTTATTATGGAGAAATATCGAGAATTACTCCTAGCCTGTTACCCCTTCTTATCTGGAGCACTGAATTCTAAGGTAAGGAATGGACTAACGTTGAATGGTTTAAGGTGTCCATATACAAATTTTTGAAATGTAAACATACAGCTATAATATGGATCATTCCTCTGACATCTGGCTTCTAGCGGAGCTTGTAGAGCTGTCTCTCTGAATGGTCCATGCACACTGTTAGTTACTGGCATACTCGGGTCTGATCTCCAGTACTTCTTCCATGCTGGCCGCCGCCGCCGACTAACCAGTCTACTACGTGGTCGGTATAGTAGGCTTGAATCTGTATTGACACCACGGTGGCGACTTTTTGTTGTTTCTTCTGGGTCACTGAAGTAGGCTTCTGAAACATATATTAGCAAAATATAAATGGTTGATGATCGTTTCAGTATGTCCACAGTATCTCTTTGAAGTTGAAAAAATCTACTGAAAATTGTGGAAGTTGAATAAACCAACTTCATACCCTGAAGTGCAAAAAATGGGCCAAAATTCAAAATGCCATAATTCTGTCAAAACCAAGACTGACTTCATCAAAGAGCATCATGCTTATTTTCATTATGTCCACAACATGTGTACAAAGTGTGAAAACTATTCATTGAAAACTGTGAGATAAGCTGATTACAAAAAGCATATTTGTGCACAGTTTTTGGGTTTGAAGTGAAAGAATTGATGGACATATCTCAAACCTTCTAAACATGGCCAAACCGAACTTTTGGTTTGGCCATTTTCAGAAATTTTATGAGAACACCAATTTATCTTTTATAAAGCTTAAACTTTTGTACTACTTCAACCCTCTTTATAATGGCACTCATTATATCAGCAAAACTCTTTGAAACATACTGTTCTAAATATGCAATAGCAAATTCAGTGTAACAGTAAAATGTTTGGGAACCAATGCTGTCTTTGTAAAATGGTTGTTGTCGCATTTTTATATATTTTGACTATCAAACTGTAGAAGCTTGAATTTTTAATTTCTAGGTGGGAATGACATTTTGGGTTACCAGGTGTAACATATGGACATTTGGTGATTGTTTCTACGATTTCTTGACTGAATCATAAGTTGCCACTTTTAAGTTTAACTGCCTCACCACAAAATTTTAATGTCAGGCCACTACAAATGTTTTTATTTAAAAGCAAGAAAACTATCGCCAAGTTGTCATCAATCATCCCTATCATTTTGAGTTCTGAGTTTAGTTGCTCAAAGCATCATTAGCTTAACAATGTTTTTAGCCAAAGATTTGTCAAGTCTTATAATACACATAAAATTAAGTGTGCTGATATTTTTTGCTCAAAGAATGTGAGGAGCTTATGCACTGCAAAAACTACTCACATTTTTTTATAAAAAAAAGGCAGTGTTTTTGCATAGTTTGTTTAAAAATTTATGTCTCGTTAACTAATGATATCTTAATTTTGAACAACTGGGCACTGATATTTATGGGCCCTACCTTCAGTCCTGAGGTAGAGAGGATCAGTCTGTATTGGCATGTCTCTGGAACTTGCCTCTAGGGACATATCACTGTATTGTTTCTCCAATCCGCCCTGTGAAAATAAAGAAAATTATAAGGGCAATCAGCAATTATGGCAATACAGAGTAAATAAAATATGAGCTCTGTATGTCACATTCCATGCCTGGCCTAATGCTACTATATGAGGGGTGTACTTCCTGGCCTAATGCTACTATATGAGAGGTGTCTTCAAACCCTTTTTATGTCAAACTCCAGGATGGTTCTTTTGTTTAAAGCTGTCTGATCATGGTCATTTACAGTGACAAAACTATAGTGAGAAGCTTGCAGCAATACCTCGTGCTAAATCTTTTCATGCCGATAGAGCAATGGGGCCTTTAATCGTAGGTTTTGTTGCCACTATTGACCACAATTTAAAGTGGCAGAGTATTAATTTGACAACTTTCTTCATTTCTGCTAATATTGCCAAAATAAAATAACTACCAAATATAAGTGGCTATATAAAATGATTTTTTTCTAAATGAGCTTTTGACAAGGTTCATAAATTTCATATGAATGGCCACTTGTGTGAAATAATATCAAATTTTTTTTTGTTGGTGAGACCTGACCTGGAGGTTATACAACTTTTTTCATGCTCAACTCAGCTGAGCATGAAATTTTACTGCTAATAAATAGCAAATTACTGAGAAGTTCAGTTGTTTTCTCGCTCAGTTTAGCTGAGTATGAAATTTTCTCTGCTTATGAATATGAAAATGCCAACTAATGGCATTTTCATATTTATCTGCAGAGAAAATTTCATGCTCAGCTGAGTTGAGCACATAAAAGTTTTATAAACTCGGGGCTTGACATGTATGCTTACCTCTTCTTCCACTAGTTCATCTTTGAAGCTTACAGATTTCTTCAGGGTGTTTTCTTCTTGCATATCCCTCTTCTTCAGCAGTCTTTCTCTCTCAATTTCTCTCTCTATCATGTCTTGTTCTCTTTCCCATTCTCGTCTTCTTTCCTCTAGTCTTCTCTGTAGTTTTCTTTCTTTTTGTTCTGTCATTGTTTCATCTCTGTCTTTCTCATCCTTATATGTCCCTTTTTCTGTCTCTCTTTCATCCAAAAGAAGCTTGTGTTCATTTAGCTGAGATGTGATCCTCTGATCTAGCTCTTTCTGGGTTATATTTGTTCCTGTAATCAAAAGTGAACTGTAAAAATTTTAAATATCAGGACACCTAGAACAATTAATGTAGTTCTCATAAAATGGATTTTTCAATGTTGTTGTTGAGTTTTGGTTTAACATTCCGGGAAAGGATATTCCAGTCATGTCAAAATGCTGCCTCTGAATTTGTAGGACTTTTACTCAACCTGAGAGATTGACACTCAGGTACTGTTACAGCTACTATATATAGCAGTTGTGCTGCAAAGGCACCAAGTAGCCATCTATTATGCAGGGCCCCAATGCTCAGGGGAATTTACTCAGTCCCGTTTCACAAGTGCAGGCTGCCTGTTACTGGCTTACTGAACTGATATCAGCATGCATCCTGTACAAAAGGAAGTAGATGTGAAAACAATTTTTGCAACATTTAAATTCACATATAACTTGCAAATCATTTACCCTTTTGATCAGTGGACTTGTCCTTCCTTATCATTTGAATGAGTCCATTTCTACTTTTAGGGATTTCTGGTATATTTTAATTTTACCATACTTTGCATAGAAATTCCTGTAAGCAAACAGTGTTGAACCTGATCAGACACCACATTTTATAATAATTTTGTGGCAATAATATTTTGTTAATAATGTTGAATGTATGTTGTGACCTCTTGTTCAAACTGCCACACTGGAAGTTCTAATGAGGGTCATTCCAGGGTTGCCACTTACCCTCAACTTCAAAATTTGCTGACTTTTCCCTCACATTTAACTGTTTTCCATACCCTTTACACGTATCTTAAAGTTATTTTCACTTTATTTCAACAGTGCTAACTGTATCACTTGGAAACCGGGACTACTATCAAAGAAAAGAATTGCTCCAGGGAGCTTTGATATCATGGTGAAGGGAGCTAACTGTATCACTTGGAAACCGGGACTACTATCAAAGAAAAGAATTGCTCCAGGGAGCAAATTCTTTCCTTAAAGAGTAGCCTCCAAGAAAGTACATCCTTTCCCTTTGAACAGATCAGAATAAATAATTCTGAAGACTGCCAATGTGGCCATTAATTTTTGAATTCCCTGACTTTTCCCAGACTTTTATGAAATAAGTCCTTTCCAAAATTTCCCTGACCAACCACAAATTCCTTGACTTTTTCCTGACCTGAAAAAAAAAATGCATTTTCCAAATGTTTTTTCCCTGAAAAGGGTAACCCTGGTAACAATATAAATTTTAATGGGGAAATAAGAAAAATCATGTGATTATCATTAAACCCCTCTTTTCTCCAGCTCAACTAATTACCTGGTACAAGAGCATTTATATCTTCACTGTTCACTTCCGTCTTTGTTCTTGGTTCCCTCATCCTCTCCTCATCCCTCTTGAAGATAACAGGGTATGCAGGGAAGTATGGGTACCGCCAAGGGCGTCCTTCTACCAGAAGAGGATCAACATCAAAATAAACAGGCTTGGAAAGGTCATATTGAGCAGGACTGGCATGAGGGCCAGATGTTGGATAACCTGCCAAAAAGTCGAAAATCAAGTATAAACTGCCTTAAGCCTTAAAGATCAGGGCCCAGTTGTTCAAAGCATTGTAAGCCCAACAAGCTCATTAAGAGGTCAACTCGTTAAGCGTTTTATGACTTTATAACCGAATACACTGATATTTTTTGTTGAAAAATATGTGAGAAGCTTTTGTACTGCAAAATCTTCTCACAATTTTTCAATAAAAAATATTGGCGTATTTGAGATATTAACGTTTGAAATTTTAACGTCTCGTTAACTAACGACGTGATTAGTTTTGAACAACTGGGCCCAGGACAAGTACCTCAGCAGACACAGCTGGCCCAGATCAGCTAGTTTTTATTTCATCAGATATTTCTGACACACTGTGAAATTGTTTGACTAGATACAGTAACTGGTTAATTCAAATATTCACTTTCAAGGGAAACAACTCTGCCATTTTCATATTTTGTTTCCCTTCCCAATTGTGGAAAGAACTTGATCCCATAAAAGTAAAGCCATACAATCTTCAATTTGAAATCCTTACTTAAGATTCAAAATCATTGTTATAAGCTGAACATTAATCTTGTTACCAAAAAATCATATAACATAATCATAAATTCTAAAAAGTGTAAGGGATTACTCTGGATAAAAAAAAATCCACTTCAAAGGCTAGATTTAAATGTTTCGATAGGGATTATGAGGAACAGAGTATCATAGACATGCAAGGCTGCACATAGACCCGGACCATTATGCTTTTTCAGGCAGCTAGATCTGGGCCTTCATACTTTCAGTAAGTATCAAAGTATCTGCAAGTCACATACGATGATCATGTTCAGATTATGTACCAGAGGCTGTACTGACAAGTGCTGTGGTCAGTGGATACAACTAACATATTGTTTTGAAATGAACCCTTTAAGCACCAAAAAGCGGATGACAAAATTCACACGTCTGCATAATTTCAAAAACTGTTTTGTCCTAGCTTTATCATATTGAGAACTCCAACACTGGAGTGCAAACAGTGTAGACCCACATGAGGCAGCTCATGATGAGTCGCCTCAACTTGATCTATTCTATTTGCAAATTCAACAACCTTATAATCCTATTAAACAGCCCAGGTGGCGGGTGCATCTACCATTAAATTCAGCTAACAGTTCCATAAAATACCATGAATACCTAAGGATTTTTTTGCCTGGAATTTGCAGGTTTAGCAGGTAAAAATACAATTATTTTGGGAAAAATGTGGGAAGGGCATTTTATAAGAGCAGCGGTTTTTATCAGGATTAATATGGTATTTTCATTTTTTGATAAGAGTTTAACATGGAAGTTCAAGGTTGACATTAATAACCTCGATAATTGTTTCCTATAAGTATAAGTGGTCAATGTACCAAAATCATTAGTCCAAACTCAAAAATCATACAAATATTGACAAATCAGAAAATTTTAGACAAAGAGACACACAGATAAAGTATGCCTTTATTCGATATTGATTAACTTTATGAATCTGCTGGTTACCCCCCATCATCAGAGCTTTTGGTTGCCATTTTTGCAAGAAGACAACTTTAGCAGAATAATACTTATTTGCTTCCTTTGTAGGTGAGTACCTTTTCCAAGGGGAACAACTCTTAAAGGAAAGAATTTGCTCTACAGAGACAACTACACTACTGTTAAAGGAAAGAATTTTCTCTATAGAGCAAATTCTTTCCTTTAAGAGTAGTTCAAAGAACCTGCTCTATAGAGAGTAAATATTTTCCGTTAAGAATATTTCCCAACCAGAGGGCCAATGGCCCTATATCGCTCACCTGAGCACTGAGGTTATGTTGGAAAAACAGCAACAAAACCACATGCCCAACAGCAATAAAAAACAAGAGGCCCACGGGCCACAAAGCTCACCAGATCTCTAGCTCAAAATTGCTTTCAAAACTGCTGTCACATTTGTACAGGCTAATACAAAATATACTACTACAAAGTCTCAGTCTCACAGTCTGTTGAGTTGATAACAAAATATATGACTGTTTTTCATATTCTGATTGGAGTAAATGACATTTTTTTTTAATTTTCCCCATTGTAAGTCAATGCAACCCTAATTCGCCATAGCAACCAAACAAAAGAGCTGATTCCCATAAAAGAAAAACACATATTTTCACTTCCCCAGCCCAAGGATACTAAAGATAAAATCTGAGCCCAATCTGCCTAGTGGCTTCAGAAGGGATCATTTTTTAAGGAATTTTTTTCCTTCTTCTGCTTTATGGCTTCCATGACAACCAATAATAAAAAGGGAAGTGGACCAAAACACATATAGCTGATAGAAGACTTCTCAAGAAACGTTTGTATAAAAGTTTTGTCAACATATCTGCAATGGCTTGGGAGTAAATGCCATTTTTCAATTTTCCCCATTATAAGTCAATGCAACTCTAAGTTGCCATAGCAACCAAACTAAAGGGCAGATTTTCAAAAAAACAAAAACACTTTTAATCCCCCAGCCTAAGGATACTACAGATGAAATCTGGGCCTTATCGGTCCAGTGGCTTCTGAGGAGATAATTTGGTAATTATTTTTTTCCATTATTTTTGCATTTTGGTTTCCTAGGCAACCAATAAAAGGAGCAGTGGGCCCCAAAACATCAAGGCTAACAGAAGACTTCACAAGGAACATTTCTATAAAAGTCTTGTAAGCATATCTGCAATGGCTTGGCAGTAAATGCTATTTTTCAATTTTCCCCATTATAAGTCTATGGGAACTCTAAGTTGCCATAGCAACCAAACTAAAGGGCAGATTTTCATAAAAAACACAAACTTTCAATCCCCCAGCCTGAGGATACTACAGATGACAGCTGGGCCTTATCGGCCCAGTGGTTTCAGAGGAGATAATTTTAAAGTATTTTTTTTTACTTTTTGATTGCATTTTGGTTTCCATGGCAACCAATAAAAGGGGCAGTGGGTCAAAAAACATATAGCTGATAGAAGACTTCTCAAGGAACATTTCTATAAAAGTTTTGTCAATATTTCTACAATGGCTTGGCAGAAAATGCCATTTTTCAATTTTCCCCATTATAAGTCTATGGGAACTCTAAGTTGCCATAGCAACCAAACTAAGGGGCAGATTTTCATAAAAAACACAAACTTTCAATCCCCCAGCCCAAGGATGCTACAGATGAAATTTTGGCCCAATCGGCCCAGTGGCTTCAGAGGAGATGTTGTTTAAAAGTGTTGACGGACGACGACGACGACATACGACAGACGACATACGACAGACGCCGACGACGACGGACAACTGCCTATCCTATAAGCTCCCCCGGAGCCTTCGGCTCTGGTGAGCTAAAAATGAAAATCTTGCCTTTCGGTTGCCATGGCAACCAATCAAAATCAAGGATTTAGGCAAAATTCATATGGCTGGTAGAGGACTACTCCAGAAACATTTCTGTAAAGCTTTATCAAAATATCTGCAGTAACACAGAAACAAATGCAATATTTCCAATTTCCCCATTGTAAGTCTTTGGAAACTCTAAGTTGCCATAGCAACAAATTCACATCAGCAACGGTAAAATAAAACATAATTTAGAGAGAGGCTAATGTAATTGACATGTATGCAAAGTATCACCTTCATCCCTTTTATGGCTTCTGAGGAAAAGATTTTGTAATATTTTCAAAAATTTACCCTTTATTTTGCCATGGCGACCAATCAAATTCAGCAAAATTCATATGAATCATAGAAGACTACCCAAGGAACATTTTTATAGAAAAAAATTCTAAATAACTGGTGTGAGACAGCAAAAATTGCCAATTTTCACTTTCCCCATTATAAGTCAATGGAAACTGTAAGTTGCCATAGCAACCAGAGTTCTTATGGGATTGGAAGAAAAAAACATAATTTATGTAGAGGCTAATGTCATTTACATGTATGCAAAGTATCAGCTTCATACCTCTTATGCCTTCTGAGGAGAAGATTTTTGAATATTTTTGTCTAAAATTTACCCTATATTTTGCCATTGCAACCAATCAAATTCAGCGATTTGGTCAAAATTCAAATGAATCGTAGAAGACTACTCAAGAAACATTTCTGTGGAAAAAAAATCCAAATAACTGCAGTGAGATAGCAAAAATTGCCAATTTCCATTTTCCCCATTATAAGTCAATGGAAATTATAAGTTGCCATAGCAACCAAACTGCTGGAGCAATTGCCATGAAAAACAGTAATTCTATAGAGGTTAGTACTACGATCATTTCGAGCTTTATTGGCCACAGAGTTTCTGCGGAGATGATTTTTTAATATTTTTCTATTTTTAACTATTCGGTTGCTATGGCAACTAGTCAAATTGAACATTTTGCCGTAATTTAATATGGCTGGTTCGGGACTACTCATGGGACATTTCAATGAAAGTTCTGTCAAAATATCTG
Organism: Ctena decussata; assembly: GCA_963989385.1. Lineage (NCBI taxonomy): Eukaryota > Metazoa > Mollusca > Bivalvia > Lucinida > Lucinidae > Ctena > Ctena decussata. The sequence goes on along the minus strand of OZ022502.1, from coordinate 66,253,984 downwards.
CAGTGACATAGCAATAAATGCAAATTTTCCATTTTGCCATTGTAAGTCAATGGCAACTTTAAGTTCCCATAGCAACCAAAGTGCTAAAGCAATTGCCAAGAAAAACAGTACTTTTATAGAGGCTAGTACCAAGATCCTTTCTGTGAAGTTTGAGCTTTATTGCTTGCATAGTTTCTGAGGAGATGATTTTTGAATATTTTTTCTATTTTTAACCATTCGGTTGCCATGGCAACCAGCCAAATTGTGCAATTAACATAAATTTCATGTGGTTGATAGAGGACTACTAAAGGAACATTTCTATAAAAGTTTTGTCAAAATATCTGCAGTGACATAGCAATAAATGCAAATTTTCAATTTTTCCCATACAAGTCAATGGCAACTTTAAGTTGCCATAGCAACCAAAGTTCCAAAGCGATTTGGATAAAAAACAGTATTATTGGTTCCCCCTGCCTATAGATGCTACACATGAAATTTGGTAACAATGGGCCTTGTAGTTTCAGAGGAGATGTCGTTTGAAAATGTTGACGGACGGACGGACGGACGACGGACGACGGATGCCTGCCTATACTATAAGCTCACCTGTGAGCCTTCGGCTCAGGTGAGCTAATAAAAATGGATGCAGGTACTTCCATGTCAGACTGATTTCCCCTGGAGGTGTATACCTTCACCTTAATCCAATAAAAAAATTCTAGTCATAAAATTCTTAGCTACCAACCTTCCAGTGTATCTTTAGGGTAGCTAGTTTCTGCACTAAGGGCCTCCCTTGCCTCCTTGGGCATCTTGAGCTCCAGGGCCAACCTCTCATACACCTCGGTAGGCAGCCATGCTGCTGTGTCAAAGGGCACCTTCTCCACTTTACCATTTGTAAAACTCACAGTAATTTCCCTATCATCTGGACCTATAAAGGTAAATTCAGAGTTACACATAGCTGAACAAGAGGACCATGATGAGCTTGCCTAGCTCCCCTGGGTAGAGGGGTAGGGGTATTGCCATTATCATCAATCATAACCCAGCAAATAAACTCCTAGATTTAAAGTCAGGTATCACGCACATCTGACATATACAGTCAAGTCCCGATATCTCAAACAGTGATATCTAAAAATATCTTCTTTAATCAAAGAATATATTTCCTATTTTTATTTACATTTCAACTCCTGTTATTTCAAACTACTGATATCTCAAAGTAAATTTTCTGGTTCCAGAAAATTTACTTTCAGATATCAGTAGTTTGGGCTGAAATTTGACGTCGAGATATCAAGAGTTGACTGTATTGTATATACCCTTTACTGTGTGAAGAATTCAATAGTCAGCAGGATGGATGGATAGATGACTTGCAATTTTACGTCCTTTTCATAGGTATTTCAGTTATATCAGAACGATGAGACGGTATAATGAAAGGCTGTGTGCAATGGAATCCCGTTTACGGTAGGAATGATTCTCACCTCAAGCTGGGCTCAAACCCGGTCTGCTAGATCAGTAGGCCAGCACTTAACGCACTGAGCTACCGGGCTCCAGTCAGTCAGCAGGATTTGAATCCAGGACCTCTAGCACAATATGCCAGAGTTTATACAGGGGTCAGCCTAGAGTTCTCAGACGTGGATTGAGAAGTTTTGCCACATTTTCTGAATTTCAGGGAGAGGTTTTATCCCAAATTTTGATTTTCTGTATGTTTTATACATTTTGACTTCTCCCTCAGCTCAAAACAGGGAGAATTCAGTCAGCTAAAGTGCAAAATTTCTCCCACTTCCCCTCTAGGCTGATCCCTGGTTTAACCAACTGGGCTATGAAGGAGAAAGTGGTGTGCTCGTTTAGCACATGTATATTTGACTGTACAATTAAGTTTAAGTAGGTTCAAATCATCTTCAAACTTGCAAGATTAAGTGTCTTTTTTGGGGAATTTCATCAATGATGCGGGGATGTTTCATTGTTAACAACAATATAGACCCTGCTCAGACTGCTCTTTATAATCAGCAGTCTGCTAAAAACCTACACTGTTTGTCAAACCATGTGTTATTTATGGCAGTTATTGAGTTGTTGTAAAAATAAAATACTAAGACCACTGCTGACACAACAATATATGACAAATCTTGAGTTGATACGAAATATTGTCTTAAGTAAATATTAATGAAGAAGTATTTAAACATGACATAGGACAGACCAATGAATCAATATTAGTACCATAATCACCCTTACCCATGGGATTTTAACATGTCCGAGCAAAAAGTGTAGTATAATACTATGACAAGAATATAAAAGTCAAGACTGACCCGGTTCTGGACTGACTGCTGTTCAGTCAGCAATATTTGACCAATCACTGTATATCAAAATCTTTTTTTTTTTCTTCAAATTCTAGAACAAATGCACCATTGAACCTGCTGTCTCAGAATTCACAAAAATTTTGGTATTTGTATACAGTGTATATATTTGTATTCTAGCCCTTGACAACCTATAACACCTTCATTGATGCTGTGACTACCTGACAAACTGAGGCTATAGGCTACAAATGGACCACAACACATATAAAAGGCTCTTAGCATAATGCATACAGCAAGACTAAGACCAGCCTGCACATCTGTGCAGTCTGGTCAGAGCCTTTGCTTTTTGCACTCATGATATACTGAAACTACAGAAACTACAAGTAAAATTAGACTTTGGATGGATGACTTAGTAGTTTTACATCCTTTTCAACAGTATTTCAGTTGTATCAGGATGGAAGGGTATGTGATTATGAACTGTTCGAACTGTTCAATGAAGTGCCTTTAGGTTTGGATAGAAATTCGCATCCAGGGGAACTCAAACCTGCAACCCTGTGGTCTGAAGATGCACCACAACTCAGCCAAGGCTCTGATCAGACTGTATGAATGCATAAGCTGGTCTGTGTCTTCACATTTCAATTAGGTGCTAAGGATGTGTCATCATTCATATGACATCAATCACGCAGCATCATTAAATGAGCCGCAACATGACAAAACCAACAATGTGGTTGTGCACCCAGCGCAGACTCATATCAGCCTGGGCATCAGCCCAGTTTGACCTGACTCTTCGTTAAGTGCTCAAAGGGTAGCTAAGCATCTAAGCTTTAGTAACCTCCATGTGGACAGCGAAGGCTCTGATCAGACTGGGGGGATGCCCAGGCTGATCTGAGTCTGCGCTTGGCGCACAACCGCATTGTTGGTTTTGTTGTGTTGCAGCTCATTAATAAAAGAGGATTTTGGTGAAAATATTATTTCTGTCAAGAGGAAAATGCATACTGTCTCTTGATGATGTCACCCTAAACCAATATTAAAACAAATTATAACAAAGCTCTGATCAGCCTGAAAATGGAGGAACAAAGAAAGTGGTTAATTAACCATTATGTATAGCACTTTACCAAAGACCAAGCAAGCATAATAGGTTCTGGTGAGCTGAAAGCAATTCTGTCTAAAAATACCTACTGTCACAAAACTGAAGTTAATATAATAAGCAAATTTAATCACTCTTTTTTATTTATTTAAATTATGTTTTTCATTTTTGTTTAATTTTGTATGATCAAGCACACATCCATAGCACCGAGTCAGTTATAATTTGTGTTCCCTGCTAATTTCTAAATCTACTATATGCACACAATTATGCAGTTAATCTGTGTTGATTAATATCACATCTTACTCGCTGGCCACAACATAAACTGCATGCTAACATATCCCAAGAGTGCTATTTAAGCACAAACAAGGGCCGGGTATAGGGCCTTTACAATATGATAATACTCGAAAACTAAGCCATGATGCAAAACTTTAAACCAACTGAATTTTAATTATTAAAAATAATATCAAACTACATGCTTGACACATGGCAAATATGGTTTTAGCCAATACTAGTTGTTCCAAGAAAAACTATTAACTGATCACTGTACAAACTTAATAAACTGCTTTATTCAGCACAAGTATTGAGTCAAATATTTTTTTATATTTTGAGAATGTATATTAATTTTGGCTCTGGTTTAAGCATATTTGATCTGATGTGGTTTTATATGGCTTAAATGACATGAAAGTGACGTTTTACACAGCTATACAGAAAGCCAGAGGTCTATCGAAACAAAGGGAAAATACGTAAAATGATACTAACAAAGATTCTTGGTTATACCAGTATGTAATTTGTTCAGGTCAGATCTGGAATCTGTTTAATAAGATTATATGGATAAGAAAGCTGGGGAAAAAAGGAAAACTTGGAAAAAAAATGTGATGTAAGCAAGCAGATTTTATAAAACAGACCAAACAAGTTGCTCACAATTACTAAAGAGATGTCTAACTAGATGTTTGAGGAATGGGAGATGAATGGGTTGTTTGACAAGTTAGGTTTGATAAGGCATTAAGAAAACCAAGACTAATGGATTATTTTGGGGATTTTCTGCAACTTTTCAACTTTATTTTAGTTATTTAAAGTTGAAGGAAAATGGGCTACATGATTATGACGATGAGGCTGACATAATCCAAAAACTAGGGAAAACAAGAGGGCCATGATGGCCCTGGATCGCTCACCTCAGTATTCTGTGAACTTAACCTCAGTGATATCCATATGTACGACAGACAGAGTTTCACAAAGATTCAATGGAAAATGAGCCCTTTATTGAGTACCTAAGGTTTTTCTAAGATTTAACCTAATAACCTGGTTTTTGACCCCACATGACCCAGTTTCAAACCTGGTCTAGATTTCTTGGATATAAACATTCTGATAAGGTTTCATGAATATCTGATCAAAACTGTGCCCTCAGGAGTGAGCACAATGTCTTTCTAAGGTTTGACCTAGTGACCTAGTTTTTGACCCAACATGGCCCAGTTGCACCCTTGGTCTAGATTGGTTGGAGATAAACATTTTGACAAAGTTTCATGGAGACTGGAACAAAACTGTGCCCTGTACAGCGTTCACATGGTTTTTCTAAGATCTGACCTAGCTCTTACCAAGCTGAAACCAATTTGGAGAGATAACAACATATCTCTTGGGTCAAAGGTGAAACTTATGCGCTCCCTTGTCATTTCCATATTTCTGTATGCCTGTGAATCATGGACCTTGACAGCAGAGTTAGAGAAAAGAATGCAGGCCTTTGAGATGAGATGCTACCAAAGGTTACTGAACATTTCGTACAAGGACCATATAACCAATAAAGAGGTTCGCAGGAAGATCCAAGCAGCCACTGGAAAATATGATGAACTCCTGACACTGGTCAAGAAATGGAAACTAAGGTGGTTTGGCCATGTCTCAAGGTCTTCTGGTTTAGCAAAGACGATTCTTCAGGGCACAGTGAAAGGAAAAAGAAGAGGTAGACAGAAGAAGAGGTGGGAAGACAATATCAAGGAGTGGACAGGAATGGATTTTGCCAGCTCAACTAGGGCAGCTGAAGACAGGACAAGGTGGAAAGGGATTGTTTCGAAGTCATCCGTGGTGCCCCAACCACCTAGTAAGGTTATGGGATAGAATAGAATAGAATAGACCTAGTGCCCTAGTTTTTGACCTGTCATGACCCAGTTTCAAATTTGGTCTAGATTTCATAAGGATATACATTCTGACGAAATTTCATGAAGATTGGATCATAACTGTGCCCTCTAGAGTGTACACAAGGTTTTTCTAAGATTTGACCTAGTTTTTTATCCACCTGACTCAATTTCAAACCTGGTCTAGATTTCATAAGGATAAACATTCTGACAAAGTTTCATGAAGGTTCAATCATAACTGGGCCCTCTAGAATGTACACAAGTTTTTTTTCTAAGATTTGACCTAGTGACCTAGTTTCTGACCCTACATTACTCAATTTCAGACTTGGCCTAGATTTTATAAGGATAAACATTCTGACAAAGCTTCATGAATATTGGATCATAACTCTGCCCTCTAGAGTGTACACAATTTTTTTTCTAAGATTTGACCTAGTGACCTAGTTTTTGGTGCCACATGACCCAATTTCAATCTTGGTCTAGATTTGTTCCAGAGTTTCATAAAAATTGGAACAAAACTGTGCGCTCTACAGAGTTCACAGGGTTTTTCTAAGAGCTGACCTAGTGACCTAGTTTTTTTACCTGACATAAACCAGTTTCAAATTTGGTCTAGATTTAATAAGGATATACATTCTGACAAAGTTTCATGAAGATTGGATCTTAAATATGCCATCTAGAGTGTACACGAGCTTTTTCTTAGATTTGATCTGATGACTTAGTTTTTGACCCCACATGACCCAGTTTCATACTTGGCCTACATTTCATCAGTATAAACATTCTGACAAAGTTTCATGAAGATTGGATTATAACTGTGCCCTCTTGAGTGTACACAAGGTTTTTCTAAGATTTGACCTAGTGACCTAGTCACCTAGCAACCAGCATATGACCCCGTTTCAATCCTGATCTAGATTTCATTAAGATAAACATTCTGACAAAGTTTCATGATGATGAGATCAAAACTGTGCCCTCTGTGTCATGCTAAGATTTGACCTGGTGACCTAGCTTTTAACCGAGCATGACCCAGTTTCAATCCTGATCAAGATTTCATTAAGATAAACATTCTGACAAAGTTTCATGATGATTAGATCAAAACTGTGCCCTCTGTGTCATGCTAAGATTTATTTCTATTTCTAGCTCTGGCGGCCATTTTGTTCAGCGGAGTGGAAGCGTTTTAGCAATTTTTGTTCAGGACCATGAGTCAAACATTTCTGTTAAAATATTTTGAAATAGAGCCATTGCCTTCAGAGGATGTTGTTTAAAGGTTTTTATTTTTTAGCTCTGGTGGCCATTTTGTTCAGCAGAGCGAAACCATTTTAGCAATTTTGGTTCAGGGCTATAACAGAAACATTTGTGTAAAATTATTTTGAACTTGGCTTACTGGTCTAGGAAGAGATGTCGTTTGAAGAAATTGTTGATGACGGACGGACAGATGGACCACGGACAAATATCGATCACAATAGCTCACCTTGAGCAGTTTATGCTCAGGTGATTAAAAAATATGACACTAGGCAGGCTCAGTACCATAGCATCTGGATTTATGATTTTAGAGTGGTATATTCAGAACAAAAAGTTCTGAAGATGAACATTTTGTGCAGTATCATACCAATTAATGCACCTACATTTTATGAAACTTTAAACAAAACTTTTACAAAAGGATGAACAAAAGTGTTCAAAAACTAGGATCTGGAGTTGTATACACCACATCAAGATCAGTACGACTACTGAGTTGAGTTCACATTCTCAATCCTTGCAAGGATCATATATAGCTGTAGGACATATAGCTGCAGATAAGGGAGTATCTGCAGATATTTTTTGGATGATTTTGCTTATTTTCTATCTTAAATATATATTGTGACCCCTCACTAGAATTGTCTCAGTGAGACAATTCTAATGAGGGGTCACAACATATATTTTAAGTTATTATGGCAGTTTAACTCAATTTATTCCAAATTATCACCAAGCAATCTAGACTTGGAAAAAAATAGAAATGCAATTCAGCCTGGTAAGATAATAATCCAACACCAAATATCTTGCTAGTCATTTTGGCATTACAACAACTGTGGCAAAATGGGTATTTAATGTTTCAAAAGAAAGCTTTTAAGTTCTGCATATTAAAACAATGGGGTGTAAGGTGGCTGGCTACGAGGTAAGAGTACTAAACAAAATCTTTCTAAACAAAAATTGCAGCTACAACAAAATATTACCAGTAGCAATTGCAACGGTGTAGGAACCTGAAAACCAAATTATTTTCAGTGCTCCAGATCAGAAGGCATGACAGGGATAATTCTGCGATAATTTTCCTAATTTTTTCCATGAAAACATGTAGATGTTTTGACCCCTCATTAGAACCATCTCGCCCAGACAGTGCAAATTGGGGATCACAACATATGTTTTCATTGAGAAGTATGAAAGATTCTATGAATTATCCCTGTTACCCCTTCTTATCTGAAGCTCTGTTTTTTAATCGATTAAGTGAGCATTATACAACGTAATTACATAAAGAACTTAAACAAAAAAAGTAAATAAATAAATGAAATAAAGTAAAATCTACACCCACTAAATATAAACACTATATATATATATACATGTACATACACATATGCATTCTACATGGTTTTTAGGCAAATTCTGATATACTTATTATGTATTTTTTGTTAATATACCATATACAACCTTTTCAGCACACTGCACCCTTAACTGTTTCAAAATGGCAGCAAATTCTTGAAGTAAACTATCTTCCTAACAAGCCCACATTTCAAAGAATTTTATGTATGAAAGGAAACAGAAAACAGAATTTATCAACCAGGATAAAAGCTGCTTATCATTATGATAAGCAGCTTTTATCCTGGTTGATAAATTCTGACATAGAAGGATGAAGAAGCTTTTTAAGTGCAAGTTACTTTAGTGTTTCCAGCTTTTGTTACTAAGCAAGCAATGGCTGAGCAAACCACTAGACACATGTGCAATTATCATCAAATGCCTCAGAAATGCCCATGATGTGCGCTTATTAGAGCATACCAGTATGCGCTAATTGGGTTGATGCGCTAATTGGGTTGAACATGGTACATCTATATTAAGCTAGGCTATTCCAATATTTGTATTTTATTACTGGTACAGAAATATAGCATTTGATCAAGCAATTTTAAAGGGCCTACGTACATACTAAGAAACAATTTCAGTAATAAATTTGTCATTTTTATCTACACTGAGGCAGAAAGAACCATTTTTTATTTTCCCATTGAAAGCCAATGGTAACTTCAAGTTTCCACAATAAACAAATTTCATTGGCATGAAAAAGCGGTATACAGACTACCAAAGGAATAATTCTGTAAAAGATCTGTCATTTGAGCCGCAACATGACAAAACCAACGATGTGGTTGTGCGCCCAGCGCAGATTCAGACCAGCCTGGGCATCCGCCCAGTCTGATCAGAGTCTTTGCTGTCCGCATGGAAGTAGCTTAGTCCCTTAGCTACCCTTTGAGCATTTAACGAAGAGTCTGGTCAAATTAAGCGGATGCCCAGGCTGATCTGAGTCTGCGCAGGGCGCACAACCACATTGTTGGTTTTCTCGTGTCGCGGCTCATATGTACACTCCCTGCAGCTAAGGCAGTAAGAGCTAATTTTCAATTTTACCATTGAAAGTCAATGATTATTAACTTCCCGCTCCCACAACGAAAAATTCCTAGACTAACTGGCACAAAAAAGCGCTTTGTCAGAGGCTTAATACCCTAAGAACTTTCTACTTAGTTTCAACTTTTCCAGCCTAACAGCTACTAAGGAGTTAACTTTTTAAATTTCTTTTGTTATTTTCAGCATTATCCTTGCTACTGCAATAAGGCAAAGAAGCAGTTGATATAGAAACCACATAAGACAACTCTCAATATCTCAAAGTCGAAATTCATCCCAAACTACTGATATCTCAAAGTAAATTTTCTGGTTCCAGAAAATTCACTTTGAGATATCAGTAGTTTCAAATAACAGGACTTCAGATAGGAAATTTGTCCAAACTATATTTTTTGATATAAGAGGAAACCTTGCATCAGGGTTTGAGATATTGAGAGTGGACTGTATCTGAAACTTCTAAGGAACATTTCTTTAAAAGATCTGTCATTATGTCTACACTGCTTAGGCAGTAACGGCCAATTTTCCATTTTGCCACTGACAATCAATGGCAACTTTAAGCTGACACAGGAACCACAGTACTGGACTGATTGGCATAAAAGACCAGTACCTATTGTTCCCTTAATTTCTCAATACAGTCAACTCTCGATTTCTTGCACACCAGATAAGGATATCCGCGTGTTTCCCCTGTACCTACAAATCTTATCTCACTCATGTTATCTCACCCAGGACCGTATAAAAATCGCGAGCATTCAATGCATTGGTTGTACTGGAGGTCACGTATCTGCGTCGTCAAGTGACGTTGGCGTTTTAGATGATGACGTCACGAAGATGGCAAAAATGATGTCAGTTTATGCACGCCTGACGTTGACGTAAAGAAGCGAATGGCAATCGTTGAAAGCGGCGCCTTCTTTCAAAATCAAACAGAAACCTCTCACGCACTAAAATAACGCATTTTAACAAGTTCTAAAGTTAAAGCAAAACGTGATGTGCAAGAAAAAGTATCTTTCATGGGTATGAGAAGCAGACAGAAAAATCCGTCACTCGGGATCACTGTTCGGCATCACTCGGCAAGCCTGGTGATGCCGAACAGTGACCCTCGTGACGGATTTATCTATCCACACCTCATACCCATGAAAGATACTTATAATCTCGAACACTGATATCTCAAAGTCCCTCTTATATCAAAGAGTATAGATTGGACACATTTTCTGTTTTTATTTAAAGTTCAACTCTGGATATCTCAAACAACAGATATCTCAACTAGAAAATGTGTTGATGAAACACTATGCCCCCAACCATATGCTTGCCTCTAAAGAAGGTTCATCCAATAAGTACCTTTGTACCATAGGCTTCAATGTACTAAGTCGAAAAAGGGGCTTAACTCAGTCAAAAATTTACGAATTGTTTTCGAAAGTCAATCAGGTCAGCTACACCTTGGGCAATATCAACCTGCAAAAATCATGATCCTAGCATCAGGGGTTCTCCAGATATTTTGTTCACAAGGTTCCATAGGCAAATAATGCACTAAGTTGAAAAAGGGGCATAACTCTATCAAAAATTCACGATTATTTTTTCAAAAGCTAATCAGGTCATCTACACCATAGGCAGTATCTTCCTGCAAAAAAAATCATGCTCCTAGCATCAGGGGTTCTTGAGATATTTTGTTCACAAGGTTCCATAGGCTTACAATGCACTAAGTCGAAAAGGGGGCGTAACTCGGTCAAAAATTCACAAATTTGTTTCAAAAGTTAGTCAGGTCATCTACACCTTGGGCATTGTCATCCTGCAAAACCTCATGATCCTAGCATCAGGGGTTCTTGAGATATTTTGTTCACAAGGTTCCACAGGCTAACTCGAAAAAGGGGCATAACTCTGAAAATATGTGACCCTAGTAAAAAAGAAAAAAATATGTGTTCGCTTATTTTTTATACTGATCATGTGTTTAAAGTTTCAAGTTCCAAGCTCTTACGGTTCTTGACTGGGTGTAAAGGTACCTTTGTACCATAGGCTTCAATGCATTAAGTCGAAAAAGGGGCATAACTCGATAAAAAATATACCATTTTTTTTTCAAAAGTTAATCAGGTCATCTACACCTTAGGGAGTATCTTCCTGCAAAATATCATGATCCTAGCATCAGGGGTTCTTGAGATATTTTGTTCACAAGGTTCCATAGGCTTACAATGCACTAAGTCGAAAAAGGGTCATAACTCGATCAACAAGAATTTAAGAAATATGCTCAAAAGTAAATCAGTTCATCTACATCTTGGTCTGTAACTGTGCCAAATATAAATGTGCTAGCTTAAGCGGTTCTTCAGATATTTTGTTCACAAGGTAATTCCTATATAAAATGCCTAAGGCCTGAAAAGGGGAATAACTCAACCAAAAATTACGATATATGCTCAAAAGTTAATCAGTTCATCTACACCTTAGTCCAAACCAGCATGATAAATTTAAGGACCCTAGCTTATGCGGTTCTTTAGATACTTTGTTCACAAGGTTGTTCCTATACAAATGCCTATGTCCGAAAAAGGGGAATAACTCAACTGAGAATTATTGAAATAGGCTCAAAAGTTAATCAGTTCATTTAGCCCTTAGTCTGTAACTGTATGCCAAATATCAGAATCCTAGCTTAAGGGGTTCTTCAGATTTTTTGTTCTCAAGGTTCCATAGGCTTACAATGCACTAAGCTGAAAAAGGGGCATAACTCGGTCAAAAATTTATAAAAAATTTTCACAAGTTAATCAGGTCTTCTACACCTTGGGCAATGTTATCCTGCAAAAAATCATGATCCTAGCAGCAGGGGTTCTCAAGATATTTTGTTCACAAGGTTCCATAGGCTAAGTCGAAAAAGGGGCATAACTCTGGAAATACGTGACCGGCGGAAAAAAGAAAAAAAACGGGTCCGCTTATTTTTCATGTACATACCACATATGAAATTTCAAGATCCTAGCATAAGCGGTTCTTGAGTTTCCTATCTGCCATAAAGCGTTACGGACGGACGGACATACGGACAGACGGATGGACAGGCCCAAACCAATATGCCCCCTCAACTTCTCCGAAGTTGGGGGCATAAAGAAATTTTCTGGGACCAGAAAATTATCTTTGAGATATCAGTAGTTTGGGATGAATTTGGACTTTGAGCTATCAAGAGTTGACTGTATATAAAATCTGAAAACAAACTTGAAAGGGCCTTATTATTTCATGTAGTTTCAGAGAAGATAGCATTGCAAAAATTTATGGGTAGATAGACAGATGGATGCCAGACACCAGACCACATCCTATACTATAAGCTCCCTGAAACCTTTGAGTCAGAGAATGTACATTATTGAAACTGACTGACAAACAATTTATATATAATTTAAAGCCTTCACTGTGCAGATTTTTTTTTATACAAATTTTACCTAGAAACCCATGCACCTAATGTATAAGAACATCTTCCCCTAAGCAAAAATATTGTATTGGCAATAATTTTTCTATCACAATAAGAAATCAAAAAAGAATAAAATCCTTACACACCTTTAGCTTGCCTCTTCTCATGCCCTTCTAGAACTACCCCTGGTCCATATCGTTCTCCCTCTGGTTCCCATGGTGCTAACACTCTGTCCCCAGTGAGAATGGTGTGTCTTTTAGCATCCTCATAGTCTATGATGTCATACAGAAAGGTATCTTGATATGCAGTTTCCTTGAATTTACCATGTTTGTTAGGACCAAAGGCCACCAAGAATTTATCTGACAGAATCTGAAAGAAAAAAAATGTTATGATAATTCGATAACTTGATAAACTATTAGAGCTGTTATGAACATACCACAAGGAGCTGCACTTTTAAGATATAAGTCCATCCGTTCTTTTCCTTGTACATTATGTTCAGTAACCTTCTGTAGCATCTCATCTCATTGCAATAAACAACTCTTCAAAAAGTAATTACAAGAATTCCGCGGAATGCGGCGTCTCGCCTGCTGGCGCTTTGTCACTCAGCAAAGATGTATGCATGACCAAGTTTCATGGCTCTAGCCTTTATAGTTTCTGAGTAACAAACCTAAATGCGAAAACTTGACAAAAAATTGCAAAGTCAGTCAACCGCAAAATGTAGGTCAAGACTCAATATAGATGATGACTTCGAGTTCTTCTCTTCCAGATGTATGCATGAACCAAGTTTCATGGCTCTAGCTCTTATAGTGTCTGAGAAACAGACCTAAACGCGAAAACTTGACAAAAAATTGCAAAGTCAGCCAACCGTAAAATGTAGGTCAAGACTCAAAACAGATGATGGTTTTGAGATTTACTCTTCCAGATGTAAGCATGAACCAAGTTTTATGGCTCTAGCCCTTATAGTTTCTGAGAAAATGACCTAAACGCAAAAACTTGACAAAAAATTGTAAAGTCAGCCAACCGTAAAATGTAGGTCAAAACTCAAAACAGATGATGGTTTTGAGATTTACTCTTCGAGATGTAAGCATGAACCGTGTTTTATGGCTTTAGCCTTTATAGTTTCTGAGAAAATGACCTAAATGCAAAAACTCGACAAAAAATTGCAAAGTCAGTCAACCTTAAAATCTAGGTCAAGACTCAACATTGATGATGGCTTTCAGCTGACCTCTTCCAGATGTATGCATGACCCAAGTTTCATGGTTCTAACCCTTATAATTTCTGAGAAAATGACCTAAACGCAAAAACTCGACAAAAAATTGCGAAGTCAGCCTACCGTAAAATCTAGGTCAAGACTCAATACTGATGATGGTTTTCTGCTGTCTCTTCCAGATGTATGCATGACCCAAGTTTTATGGCTCTAGCCCTTATAGTTTCTGAGAAAATGACCTAAATGCAAAAACTCGACAAAAAATTGCGAAGTCAGTCAACCGTAAAATCTAGGTCAAGTCTCAATATTGATGATGGCTTTCAGCTGTACTCTTCCAGATGTATGCATGATCCAAGTTTCATTGCTCTAGCCCTTATAGTTTCTGAGAAAATGACCTAAATGCAAAAACTCGACAAAAAATTGTGAAGTCAGTCAACCGTAAAATCTAGGTCAAGACTCAATATTGATGATGGTTTTCAGCTGTACTCTTCCAGATGTACGCATGACCCAAGTTTCATGGCTCTAGTCCTTATAGTTTCTGAGAAAATGACCTAAACGCAAAAACTCGACAAAAAATTGCGAAGTCAGTCGACCGTAAAATCTAGGTCAAGTCTCAATATTGATGATGGCTTTCAGCTGTACTCTTCCAGATGTATGCATGATCCAAGTTTCATGGCTCTAGCCCTTATAGTTTCTGAGAAAATGACCTAAACGCAAAAACTCGACAAAAGTTTACGCCGCCGACGCCGCCGCCAACGACACCGGAAAAGCAATACATATGTCTCGCCTCTGCTTCGCAGGCGAGACAAAAACTATTTGCATGAAGTGACAGTTAGATGATCCTTCCAATAATGCTATCACAGACTGACTTTTCGGGTGCTGGATCCTTGAAATAACTAAGCAAAACTGAATGTCTTTATCATGAAGAACTGTCTACCGCGATTAGCGAATCAGAGAATGTTTATTCCAGAAAAACGAATTTTGTAACTCAAACCGGAAGTAAGCCAAATACGGGCTCATTTCAAACCAATATTTGTTTTGAATGGTTCCTCTGCACATAGCCTTACTCATTTTGAATCCCACAGTACCAGATTTGATGATTCAGACAATTTTTAAAAAAGTTTGAAAAACTTTGGAAAACGCAGATTTTTGCATGTGCAATTCAAATGTATGACAGTCAATTTTTGAATAGTTTTAAACTGTTTTTTAGTTGGTTACATCATGCTAAACTCATGTGCAGCAAGACCTTGATAATTCAATTTATGATTACATCATGCTAAAAGCCTATTGATAATTCAATTTTTGACAATGTCAGCAAGAATTTTGTGATTTTGGGCTTTTGACAAAAATCTTCATATTATTTTCAAAGGTTTGCATCTTGACAAGAAAACTCCAAATCTAAAGGCCATGTATAGGAAAATCCCCGTACTAAGTAAAAAGTAAAACATCACTTCATCTAATGATCGAGGCAGAACAAGCCAGTAAAAATTTGTGTCTCTTTTGCTGTTGAGTATATATAAAATGGTTATCTGCATGAGTATGGCAAATGCTGCCTACCTTGGTCAGGTTACTTCTTAGTTTGCAAGTTCCGTTTAGGAATCAATCTAGGACTGTCTGTGCTAATGCATAAGGATTTTATGGTACATGTATTACATATTATATATGGCCATTCTGTAAGTGATTTTATCAGACTTCATAAGTGTGCGTTATCACTGAATTTTATATTCATAAATTAGTTTAAAGTTTACTTAATGCCATTTAGGTATATACTGCTCTCAATAATTTAGAAAGAAAGACTTAAGTTTGACATGCATGTTCAGTTTTGATTGATTATTTGATAAAAGTCCATAGTTACTTAGAAGTGGGTTTAACCACTGCAGTATGCCTGCTGTTGAATTGCAATAAACAAACTTCAGATTTGTTGGGGGGGGGGGGGGGGGGTTGCTGAAAAGTTTTGTATGATTAAACAAACATACTTGCCAGTTTGTTTTTTGTTTTTTTTATTTATTTTTTTTCATAGTCAGTATTGTATGACAGCCAGTTCATTGTGTTTTGGATTACGTACAGAGTCACTACCCCTTGTTAGTATACTCCATTTGATTGTGACCACTTACCCTTTAATTTA
Organism: Ctena decussata; assembly: GCA_963989385.1. Classification (NCBI taxonomy): domain Eukaryota; kingdom Metazoa; phylum Mollusca; class Bivalvia; order Lucinida; family Lucinidae; genus Ctena; species Ctena decussata. The sequence continues at coordinate 66,238,196 of OZ022502.1, read as the reverse complement.
ACCTGAACTGCAATCCAGCTACAATTCGATTTGCTGTAAAATCCACAAAATTTTCTTTTGCTATCACAAAAATTGCTTACTTTACAGCATTTGCAGAAAGGGGCAAAATTTTGTAACAAGTAACCAATGCTGAAAATTCTTGATGATGTTTCTGAGACATTGTAATGTCCTGGATAAAGACAGGGAATCAGTTTTGCAGCCTGGTACAACTCAGCTCCAGACATTGAGTTAACTGATCAGTATTTGTGAATTTTGAGTTTCAGACCCTTGATTGTTTATACACTTTCATTAAGTATGAGTAAACAAACGAAATGTCAATAATTTCGTGACTAAGCCTATTCCATGCATTAATAATACCTACCCTATTTTACCACTTTCAGCAGATTTTTATTTTGACATAACATCACAAAAAAGAAAAATATGGAGTTTTTTTTTGCTTTCGAAAACACAATCACAGTATATGGCAAATGACGTTGTTCATAGAATTTACAGCGACAAAACGAACAGAAATTACAGGTTCAACAGTGATGGAAATACAGTGATTATAATACAGTCGTTCATTTGAAAATTTTGGTTCCTTTGTAAAACATGCATTGTTACCATCTTACAAATGAAAACCTCTAAGTTAACATTAAAATTTTAATTACTGGGACATATAAGTCTGAGCAAACAATGAAGCAGTCTGACCAGATTCTACCCTGCTTGTCTATCCATCTGCATCTTTTAGACACATTACTGCAACTGTTATATATATATAGGACACTAGTGGTAATTCCTTTAGGTGTCCCAACTTTTACAGCTTTTATTGTAGATTCAATAGATGTGGCCCTTATTTCATTTTGCTGAGTAAAGCCGAAAAAGCAGGTGATGCAAAATTTCAAATTTCTAGACAGCAAACACAGTAGACTTAGATAAGGCAGCTCTTTATCTCGATCAAGGCTGTTTGCAGATTCTACCATTTTCAGTTTCAGTTTTTGGCGCTTTAAGTGTTTCTTCAGAGAAAATTATAGCTGAGCCTGTAATAATAGTGCTGATTGATGAAAAAAAATAACCAATACCATCAAGCTAGATTCCATCACTCCATTACTGCTGATAGGTTAAATAATATATACTGCTTACCATTAACCCAAATAGTGAGACAAAAATGTCTGTATGACCAAACAGTGTAGATCCAGATCAGACTGCTCCTGAGGAGCTATCTGAACAGGGTCTGCAGTTTCGAAAAAGTTTAGAAAAAGTGGAATATTTCAAATTCAATAAAGGAGATTGAGTTCATTACAGAAATAGATTTCAATATACTGTCCGAATATACAGTGAATGTATGTCATACTTTCAGGGGAAGAAACTCTGGCATTTTTATTTTTGCCTCTTTTCAACTGGGGTCAACTCTTTAAATGAAAGAATTAGCTCCTCTAGGAGCAAATTCTTTCCTTCAAGAGTAGACCCCTTTTTGGAAAATTTGCCTTGTCCAGGGAAGCAAACAGGAAGTCACAAAAGTTGTGTCTCTTTGAAATTATGGCGGAAAAACATGTCAGTGTACCTATACACCTTAAATATAGAACCCATAAAGGAAACGAGAATACATAAATATTTTATACAATGCTCATTATTTATTCATTAGAAACTGTAAGAGAGTTACTAATGAGTACGTAAATACATTAAGTAATTAAGATTACTGCTGTAACACCCTGGAGATTGCTATTTACATGTATACAATCAGAGTAAGTAAAGCCAACGTCTGAAGAAAATCCATTATCACTTTCTCTCCTGACCCAATAGTTTGGCTTACCGTAATCGACCTTATTAGCGCCCTGTGCACTTAACTTTTTCAAAATGGCGGCAAATACTTGTAGTAAACTTTCTTTCTTATTAGCGAACATTTTAATAGGTTATTCTATATTGAAAGGAACAAATTTAAAGGTAAAGCATCAGAGAAAAGCTGCTTAAAGCATCAGAGAAAAGCTGCTTAAAGGCAGCTTTTCTCTGATGCTTAACCTTTAAATTCATAGAGAAGCTTTAGAAATAAAAAATGATATATTCTGTTGCATTTTCAGCTCTTGTAAACAAGCAAACAAAGGAATAAACCAGTAAAAATTATGTGCATTTATAGTCCTATGTCTCACAAATTGCCATGGTGTGCGCTTATAGGGGCATGTGCGCTAATTAGGTAGAATATGGTAATTATTACAACGGAATCACATATTTTAAGAGTACATGTATATCTATATAAGTCTTCTTCAGCTCAATTCAGCAAGTAAAGTTCTGGATGTATGTCATCATTTTTGCAATTTTATTGGTTCAGATTTTTATAAATTTTTCTGTAGGAGAGTTATGTCCCTTCATGTACATAAAATTGAGGCAATCAGCTGACATTCTCTTTCTCTTAATGTACATCCTCACGACCAGTCTGACCACTGCAGGGATAGTCAAGCATCAGACCTAAATTGGGTCAGAAACAAAGTTTCTAATTTGTGAAAATTGAAACTTGTTTCTAAGTATTTTCTGGCACAGTGCTGGGCTAGACCAGGGACTACAATATTTGGCAATTTCTTTCACTCAGCATGGATAAATTTATATTATAATCTGACTACAATATATGCTGTACTGAACATTCAATTTTTATTTCCTAAAGCTCTATATTCCCACTTAAGCATTAAAACTGTATATATTTCAATTTTCAAGCAGCGTAGACCCAGATGAGGTGGCTCTCAATGACATCTTGATAATCCGCTTCATCTGGATCTACACTGTTTGTCTCCTAGTCATTGAATTCTCAATAAGATAAAGCTTGGACGAAGCATTTTTTTCAATTTTTTTATCATCTGCTTTTGTGGGGCTTTTATGTGTTTGAGGTGTTAAATATAATTCACAAAACAGTGAAAATCTTGTAAAAAGTAGACAGCTAGTATACACATGAGCCGCGACATGACAAACTAACAAAAGGGCATGTGGGCCCAGCAAAAACTCAGATCAGCCTGGGCATCCCCCCAGTCTGTTCAAACTCTTCAGTAAGAGCTTAAAGCGTATAGCTAAGGGTCTAAGCTACCTCCAGGCTGACAATGAAAATTCTGATCAGACTGGGCATCTGCCCAGGCTGATCTGAGTCTGAGCTAGGTGCACAACCACTTGGTTGTTTTTGTCATGTCCCGGCTCATAAACTTCAAAGGTATTATCAGAAGAAATTTTATAATCTGAAAATCAAAGCTATCTCTCTTTCAGCACAACTGTATTAAATGAGCCACGACACTACAAAACCAACAAAGTGGCATGTGCACCCAGCCAAGACTCAGATCAGCATGGACATCCACCAAGTCTGACCAGAGTCTTCTTTTTGTACTTAAAGGGTAGCTAAGGGTCTAAGCTAGCTCCAAGCAGACAGTGAAGACTCTGATCAGACTGGGCAGATGCCCAGGCTGATCCAAGTCTTCGCTGGGCACACATGCCACTTTGTTGGTTTAGCTGTGTTGGGGATCAAATATTGGAAGCAAATACATATTTACATAATGTAGCCATTCAAATACTAGTCAACTACAAGAAAATTCAACATTGCTATAGACTTAGCTGAGTTCTTTCTTCACAATTACAATGAACCATTATTATCCATTTAAATTATTTCATTGTAACTTAAAATTGTTTGTTTGTCAGATTATCGTATATATACAGGCCTCATTGAAAAAGTTGATATCCAGTTTGCCCTTAGTTTACTTTGACATTTTATATGGTTATACATTTTATTGTATGGCTAAAAACTTTGACACTTTTATGGATGATAAATGTTTTTTATACCAAATTTAAACAATCATGAAAAAATCTTTGCCTCAGATCCAAATTCTATTCTTGATCCCATTATGAAGGGAGGCAAAAATGAAAAGTGTATCCATTCACCTAAACAATGTCCCACAAAATCAGTATGGAAATTGAGCCGGGACACGGGAAAACTAACAAAGTGGCATGTGGGCCCAGCGAAGACTGAAATCAGCCTGGGCATCTGCCCAGCCTGATAAGACTCATTTACTGTGTGCTTAAAGATGGATGACCAGGCTGATCTGAGTCATCTGTGGGCACACATGCCACTTTATTGGTTTTGTCATGTAGCACCTCAATTATAATACCGGGTAAGTTGTTACCTGACTTTTAACTGTGCCCATGTAGAAATAGCCATCATCCAGTCTTCTTGCAAGGACCTTTTTGTTGATGAGCAGGGACCCAGCTGCAGGGGAAACACCCGAAGTTTCAACTGACTCCATCATCTCTTCCTGTGCCTTTAACCAGCCACGTGCTGGTCTGTATCTACTCCAGCCATGTGGGTAATAGTACCTATGTGGCATACTCAGCCAATCAAACCAGGGTGGGTAATGATATGGTGGAGGACCCATACGTGCTAATCTTGGTGTTAACCTCAAACTTTCATCAGGGTCAACCTGCAACGTTGTTGCTACCGTACACTGTTTAATGTCTGGTGAATATATAGCACCATTTAATGTTCGAATTACTCTTTCATTTGCATGGTCAGCTCTGTAAATTGGTTCTATTTTTTCAACACAGCCATGGGTGGTAAGACATACAATATGAAGAGAACCATACGATTCCACAGCTAAATCTTCAAGGAATTCTGTTGCTGCACTTTCTGTGGTTTCATCCGTTGATAAATATATACAATGAATTGGTCTTAACTTGCCTATGTTTGTTACCCGATCTAATATTTCAGCAGGATGATGGTCAGGTAAACCATCTGTAACTAGACAAACAGCTTCACAAAGAGGATCCCCTAACGCTGTGAGAAGAGCATCTTTTGTATTAGTACCAGTTTTAGCACTTAATTTGTTGATCCAGTCTTTAGCAACACCAACTGTTTGAGGTGTGCATGTAACCATTTTATCTGCCCACTGGGTGACTTCAGAATTAAATTCAACAATATTAAACATCGTTGGTTTCCCTTTGTTTGCATGCTTAAGCAGGGTTTCTATCAAATGCTCTTTCACCATTTCTAGTCCTTTGTACATACTCCCTGATGTGTCTATACAAAATGTTACATTTTTCTCACACACCTCCCCAAAAATAGTGGGTATTCCACGTGGCTCCATTAAAAGGGGTACAGCTGCCATGATTCTTTCTGTAAAACCACATAAAATGTACAAAATTAAAGTAATAAATAAATAATCTTATGATTTTCAATCAACTTCATTTTATATGACATATCAAGTTTTCAAAGAATGATTAGACTAGCTATTGAGTAACCATTTATAAAATATGTTAACATTTGATATCTGGATGATAAAAATGACACTTTTCTAGCATTTGACAATAAATAAATGAAAAGGACAAATACTTTTCATATTTGCAGAATGATGTTTAGCTGAAATTTATTCTGTGATTTTAATTTCTGCACTTTGTATAAAACTGCAGACATTAAACAGCCACAGAAATTACCAACCATTATGGTATCTAGCCTACATTACTGTAATGTGCATATATATTGGGACACCTGAAAAAAATAAATTTTCCATTTGGGTCAAACGGAAAATTTATTATTTTAGGTGTCCCAATACTTAAGCACATTAGGGTATATATGTAAAGATAGGCACAACAAGAGGACCATGAAGTTCTGTATCACTCCCCTGAAAACGCTGCTGCTTAACAACAGATCTCACGGGTGGGAAACTCCATAATCAGAGCCAATGGCTATGATAAGGAAAGGTTATGGCGGTTTTCCGGAGCACGTGCGGCTATGATTATACCGGCCGAAATTCGGACTAAGAATAGATAAGTTTCTCATTCGCAGTATAATTTCGTTTTTACGGCATGGAATCTCAAAAAAAGGAGAATGTAGTTCAATGCTCATGTCTTTTAGCTTCTTTTCTACGCTAAGGTAAGTTGTCATATGCGTACGATTTTTTCTGAATCATTTGTGGCGTGGGGTGGCAGTAGGCTAATTTACAGATAGACAGTTAACAACTGAGTTGAAATTCCCGTTGAAATAATATAAACGTGAGAATTTTGGTGGTCGAAAAGCGTACACTGCTTGTCTGACCCTTCTCCATTCGCAAAAAGTAAGAACTAAAAGCAAATAAGAGAAATTGAGAATAAATGAACCAAAGCTCTGATTATGTCGAGCGGCTCTGATTATATCGGCAGGCTCTGACGTAGGACGACCTCTTTTGTAAGAGTCGGTTACTACAGAAGTAAATGTCTTGTAGTGGTGCTATTTACTGTATGAGCGTTGTAAAACAAAACTGTAGCCTACATCATGTACAGGGACGTGTGTTTGATGTTAATTTTGGTTTTAAGGGCCGACAAAATAAGTTGCAGTGTTTGACAGATGATTGATTTCCCAATATCATTAAGGCGAGGAAAGGGAGGTTTTGTATGTGCTTCTTTCCCTGTTGGTTTTGAGAGCGGAATGTGGGATTTGATTGTATTAATTCCTGATCATTGCCCATCTTTTTACTTTTAATAAATGCATTAGATTTCAAGTTCATGGCTGTTGTTGTCCATAGCATACATCTTGTACTGCATTATATTTAAGCGTATTTTAGGTATGCTTTATTGTCGCACCTGTTTTAGCAAGGTGCGATACAGGCGTCCGGTTATTCGTCCGTCCGTCATTCCGTCCGTTGTCATATGTGTACGATTTTGAATGTTTTGTGCCTTGGGTGACCAAAATTGATTTAAAGATTGGGGCACCTACCCTCGCCATTGATATTCATGTTGAATATAAACGTAACAATACCAAATTTAGTGCGACAGACGCGCTTTTCTATATTTAACTTCTTCAGTGTCGTTAAACCCCAAAAGTTGAAAAAAGTGATGGGCAGGTCTCGGAAGGCAGGAGCAGTCTTCTCCAATCCACACTTACTGACAAACTTACTGACGCATGAAATAGTATAATCATGAGAGTTTTTGTGGTCGAAAAAGCGTGATTGTCTAATCCTTCCCCATTCTCGAAAATCAAGGATTTAAAGCAAATAATGTAAATTGATAATAAATGGATGGATGACATGCAATTTTACGTCCTTACAAAAGAGGCCGTCCTACGTCAGAGCCGGCCGATATAATCAGAGCCGCTCGACATAATCAGAGCCTCGGTTCATTTATTCTCAATTTCTCTTATTTGCTTTTAGTTCTTACTTTTTGCGAATGGAGAAGGGTCAGACAAGCAGTGTGCGCTTTCCGACCACCAAAATTCTCACGTTTATATCATTTCAACAGGAATTTCAACTCAGTTGTTAGCTGCCTATCTGTAAATTAGCCTACTGCCACCCCACGACACAAATGATTCAGAAAAAATCGTACGCATATGACAACTTACCTTAGCGTAGAAAAGAAGCTAAAAGACATGAGCATTGAACTACATTCTCCTTTTTTTGAGATTCCATACCGTAAAAACGAAATTATACCGCGAATGAGAAACTTATCTATTCTTAGTCCGAATTTTGGCCGGTATAATCATAGCCGCACGTGCTCCGGAAAACCGCCATAACCTTTCCTTATCATAGCCATTGGCTCTGATTATGGAGTTTCCCACCCGTAGATCTAGAGCTGCCAAAATATCTTCACTAGCTGCTGTGGGTGTAAAAGCCTTGAAATGACAATATACTGAAGATGGTGGACAATCAATGACAAGAAAGTAGTTGTAATTTCCTTCATTTCCACAACTACCTGCTCTTCAAGAGCAGGTAGTTGTGGAAATGAAGGAAATTACAACTACTTTTTCACAAAATGCAACAATGATAGCTACATCAACCAAAATAACCCATAGTTGGGATGAAATTTTAATCCAATTCCATGGCCACGGATATCGTTGATAGCCATGGGTCACCATATATGATATATGAGGTTTGAATTGAAGTAACTTAATCTATCAAAAACAAATTCTACTCCTCCTTATAGAAAATTTTGCATCATTTAGTATGTGCAGACCCATTCTTAAACAGCTAGATTAGTAGGAACATCATGGTTTCAGCAATATACAGCCAACCCTCTTTACAGGGTCACTCATCACAATAGCAAAATTCTTTATAACATCATTTTGTTATGCACGGAATGGATATATTGTTCAAAAAGTGTATTCATTACCACAAAAAATAGGAGCTATAGATAAGAGGGAGTACATGTTTAGCAAAATTTAATGGCTAAGTCCTAGTAATTGACCCAAGGCCCCACCCATGAGCCAGACCCTGCACCTTTGGTAGTCCAGAACAAAACTAATGCTACAGAGATACCATGAACCAAATATGGAAGAAATCTTAAATGCTGTTACAGAGATAATCAAAAATGTTTAACGCAAAACTTTGACATAATGAAAATGCCGAAGTCCTAATTACTGACCCTTGGTCCCACTGGGGCCTGACCCATGGGCTAAGATAGTTTACATAGTAGGTAATGCTATTGAGATATCATGAACCAAATATGAAAAGAATCTGTTGTGTATTTACAGAGTTATAAGTAATAAAAGAAGGTTTGACACAAAACCTGGACGTAAAGTTGAAACGAATGTCAGGGGTATAAAGTTTTTGCCATTCTGACCATTCTTTCAGTGTGTTCATTCGTCCATTCATTTGTTTGTTCATCCGTCCATTTGTCAGATGGCCATTGTGTACTTATGAAGAACTCTCACAGTACAGGTAAGTGCAGCAGTCATAATGAAAAATAACTTGGTATTATTTCCTGTTAATTTACATGTCTGAAAAAAAAAGAAAATTGCTGTTGCTGACTTCTAGGTGTGCATGCATTTCGAGCATTTCACTGACAAAGGAAGCTAAATCTAAAGGGTCTCCATCTTACTGAGTGGGTTGGTTGGTTGATTTGATGCTTAACGTCCACGGTAAACAACTAAGGTCATGTCGGGACGGTCAGTTAACCTAACCACACTATTCCTGGGCAGGCTTAGACCTCCTAAGCGGTTAACCAGTACTAAGTGCACATACTTTCGCCAGTAACTGACAACTGCCCTTCTTGAATCAGCGGAAGGAGAAACGAAAGTATGTGGCCAGACAGGGATTCGAACCCAGGACCTCTGACTTACGAGTCAGGTGCCCTACCGATTGCGCTACCCGGCCCGGCAAATCTTACTGAGTGGGACACAACAATGTGGTGTGCATATGCATGTCTGTTAAACACCTTTTCAGTGTATCAGCTAGGCCTATGCAAGATTAGAAATGGAAGTGCTGTGTCTTGAGTCTCAAACACTATTTAAAGTATATATCAAAAAGTCAGTGTGACTAAAAAGCGGGCGCAGCAGTCAGTAATATCAATATATAGGGATGTTGATTGGGCAGAGAGGAGGCACCTCTCCCACCGGGATGCCAAATCATGTGAAAATCAGTTAGATTTAGTAATGCTCTCCAGCTCCCCAAAATTAAGAGCTTGCACCACAGCTTCCTAAAAATTATTGCTGGTGTCCCCAGCTCCCTGAAAATAAATGACCATTCTCCCTGGGAGGGCCGCCACAGCAGTCTAGAATGTGTTGAGGAGACACATCATTCTGTGGATTGACGGCTTATTCGTTTTCTTCCAGATCTCTAAAGCTACTTTGAATAGTTGTTTTCCCAGAATAAATATATCAGGCCGAAATGACTCACCCCCTAAAATCGGACAGAAATGACTCGCCTTTGAAATTGGGCCGAAACGACCCGCTCAAATTGGACCGAAACAACCCTTCCCTGAAATCGGGCCAAAACAACCTGACTGAAAGGAAATAGGACCTATACAACCCGGAATTTGACTGGCACACCAGATGATTGAAACTGTTTGATAACTAGTCTTTTATGGTTTACTGTGTATCTGTGGATTTATTTTCAGGCTTTTCAATACTGAATACGGACTCAAATTACTAAAAATAAAAAAAAGATAAAATGTCAACAACTGAACGCTTTCAGCAGGGTATAATTCTCAAAAATGAAGACATTCTCAGCATCAGGGGACAATGCCATATACTGTAATGTATTTTGGCCATTTTTTGCACGATGTGTTAAAATTCTGTCTCCCGATTGGGAGAAGGGAAATGGCCTCAATATAGAGTTTCAGATTAAAGCTGGTATCTTCTGCTTCCAAATTTATCGCACAACAAGCAATGCTTAAGAATAAAATAACCAAGAAACTAAACAATTTTCCCAAGTTTGAAATCTAGAAACTAGACCAGGGTATGTCACGCATTTCTGAAATTCTGTTGTAATCACAACGGTGCACTTTTTAGAAGCAACAGATAAAAATTAGATTTTGTTGGACTGGTGTCTCCCAATCTGGTTTTAATATGCACTTTTTTAAAGTAAACTGCACAGAGCAGTCTATAATATGTCATTTTATCACTTTGTCTCCCGATCAGAATCAGAATCAGAATTGTTTACTGGTGATACGTCCAAGGACAATCATTCACCAGGTTGAGGAGACTGTCTTCCAAATCAGACATTTTTTTCTCCAAAACGAGAGACATTCCTCAGTTCGAGGGACATTTGATTGTTTCAGGATGTGCGTATTTTATAAAAAGTCTTGTCTCCTAAAACAGAGACAGTCGCTCAAAATGGAGATTGTCTCCATATTTGAGAAATATCCCCAGCTCGCTGCACAATGCAAAACAGTGAGGGCAAATAATCATGCAATACCTGAAAGTATTAATATCCAAAATACAGTTTAACAGATATCAGGTTGAAACATTACACTGGTACCAATTTGATGAATCTAGCTCATAAAGGAATCGTTTGTATTTATTTCTCTAAACAGTTTACATCCGAGCACCTGTCGCTAAGGAAGCCATTTTTACTTAGGTGCACCTAATTACCGCAAGTTCATGTTCATGTTGTAAGTAAATCCATCCATATTAGGATCACCATGTAAGGTGCGCAGAACATAACTTTTTTTTACACAATAGGGCAATATGGCACCCGGGTTAAGAGAAGAGTCCCTGTAGGGCCGGGGGGTGGGAGGGGGGTCTGGATTTGTAAATGTCAGTCCCAGCCAATCGGGTTTGAAATGTCAAGGGAATGATGATTCCTGGTACGCCTGCTTGTGGGAACAAGGTCATTTATGGGTATACTGGCTGCACCCTTCAGACCTATGTAAAGCATTATGAGTCTACTATCTTTTCTTCACTTTCAGAGATTCCCACCTAAGTTTCGCCAGAATGCCAGTCATACTCCCAGTTTCATATTTGTAATTTCATGTCACAAATCTGACTGCTCTTTTCTGAACCTTCTCAAGTTCATCTTAAAGCAGAATACGTTGGGGTCCCAACCTGAACAATCATAAGCCAGGACTGGAAAAACAAGTCCCTTGTATGGTGAATCTTTAATGTCTTGAAGACATGCCACCAAGTTACATCTAGGAGGCCCTACCAGGGGGGCAGGGGGGTCAGTGCTCCCTAGCTCCCTGAAAATAATGGCCAAATTTCCCGAGCTACCTTAAAATATTTCCCCTTGCTCCCTAACATTATTTTGCCCCTGCTCCCCAAATCCCTAAAAGTAATACATCTTCTCCCCAGCTCCCCAAAAATATTCAAGCGTGCTCCCTAAAATATTTCACATTTTCCATCAGCTGATCAGAGTAACTCTGAATGAAATTTCTGTCAGATATTAGGGAAGTAACTATACTCAGAGGCAAAAGAAGTATACACTTTCTGAATGTCCATTATTTTACTATCTTTTACTGCTCATGCAAATTATGCAGGATTTAGTTTTATTCAGGGTTATCTGCTAGCTCAACTACAACAGCTGAAGACAGGGTAGAAAGGGATTGTTGTAAGTCATCTGTGGTGTCCCAACGACCTCGCAAGGTCATAGAATAGACTAGACAAGAATAACTTATGCGGAATAGTAAAATACATTACAGTTCAAAACCATCGTCTAGCTGCACTATATGCACATGCATATCGATTTTGCACGTTTTTCACATATGCAGCAAACTGGACAATATAAGTTTGCTGTCAACCTGTACTTGAAATTTCGGATGTTTTCCTTATCAAAACACAACTTTTGCATTTCATTTACATGTATGAATAATGAAAGGGCTCTCTGAGGCAGGCAGAAATCAAATACTTAGAGGCGAAAACATGTAAACACTTTTAAATGCCCGTATTGGCCCTATTTAACAGGAAATGTACAAAAAGGTTTCTTCGCAGTACGGGTTATCTGCAAGTGTGTTTGAAACAAATATTCAGCCATTTTAGCTCCCCTGGGCCAAGCTTACGGTAAAGGGATGTGGTCCACTGTCTGTCAGCCGTCTATTCATTTTATTTTTTTTTCAAATGACATATTCTATGAAACAATAGGGCCCTTTGAAAGCGAAATGTAGCATCTGTGGGATGGTGGAGCAATAATTTCTGCTTCATGAATGCGGATTGCTTTACTACTTTGGTTGCTATGGCAGTTTGATGTTGCCATTGACCTTAACGGAAAGCTATCAAATGCTTATACCCCCGACATACGAAGTATGTCGAGGGGTATATAGTTTTCGTCTTTCCGTCCGTCCGTTCGTCCGTCCGTCTGTCCTTTTGTCCGTCCGTTAAAATTTGCGTTAAAGTTTTGCGTTAAGTTCTTTTCTTTGCTTATGTTTCCAATAACCTTTGAAAAAAAAACTATTGGTATGTGACTGGGTACACTTATGGGTTCATGAAGAATAACTGACATCACCTGGATACTGCTGCTGATTAAGGTCAAGGTCACAGACTTAAACATTTGTGTTAAAGTTTTGCGTTAAGTTTATATTTGTCTTTTATATTTCCAATATCCTTTGATGGAGAACGTTTTCATATTTGACTAGGTTTACTCTTAGGTTCATACAGAGTAGTTGACATCGTCCGGATGCTGCTGCTTACCAAAGGTCAAAGACACAGGCTTGTATATTTGCGTTAAAGTTTTGTGGGGGGGTTAACTTTGCTTATATTCTCAACATTCGTTGATGAAACCTTTTGATATATGACTAGGTTTACTTCTTTGTTCATGCAGAATAGTTAACATCATCTGGATGCTGCTTCTGACCTAAGGTCAAGGTCAAAGACTTAAACATTTGCTTTAAAGTTTTGTGTTAAGTTTATATTCTTCTTTTATACTTCCAATATCCTTTGATGGACCCTTTTGATATTTGACTAGGTTTACTTTTAGGTCCATAGTTGCTTACCAAAGGTCAAGGTCACAGACTTGTACATTTGCGTTAAAGTTTTGCGTTGAGTTTATGTTATTTGCTTATATCTCCAACATCCTTTGATGAAATCTTTTGACATATGACTAGGTTCACTTCTATGTTCAGAGTAGTTCACATCATCTGAATGCTGCTCATGGACACAGACTTACATGTTTACAGTTATGTTGGTACTCTTTGCTGATACATGTATTTGTAATATATTTTGATGGAACCATTTGATAGGTCACTAAGACCATGTAAAGATTGGTTTCATTAGGCGGTGGTTTCATTGGGGGTGGCGCTGGTCGGGGGTATAGATGAGCCCCTGCTCACTTGCTCTAGCTTTCTTGTTGCTCTTACAGGCTTTGTATTGCAGATATAATAATGAATAAATGTTTCTCCAGTAGCCCTCTATCACTTTTTTGTGCCAACTGCTTGTTTGGCTTGCATGCCAGAGAAACCCAAAATGATGAAAACGTCATCTGCCTTGAAGCTGGAAAAGAAAAGCCTCACAGAAACGTTCTTAGTGTAGCATTAGCCTCTGCAAATATACTTTTACTAGTGCAACTTGGCCCAGAGATTTGCTTGTGCACCTTGGTCCAGAACTGTGCTTGCTTTGGGAACTTGAAGTCCCTACTGCCTTTCAGTGGGACTTTTACGCCTATGACAGTGCAGACCTTATTCAAACACAAACTCTAATTCTAAATCAGCCTAACCGAGTAGTATGTATCTGATTCTTGAAGGAGGGAAGTACAAACTGTGAGAGAATAGGGCAACTTTCTGTTGCTTATGTATAAGATCTACAAGCAATGACCTATTGATATGGCAAAATAATCTGCAAGCAGACAATATTAAGAGTCCCTATTTTTCTAAGTAGGGCTGGGACGGGTAGAGAATTTGTACCCAGGTATCCGAGTCCCTGTTACCCGCGGGTACCCGTTACCATAGCATCTTGAGTATGTTCACAGTTATAAAATGTACGTTTAGGTCATCTGTCATTTGCACATGTTTGCATGGGAAGGATGGATACCAAGATGTAGAAATCTTCCTGTTATATAAATATGCGCAAATGGAGCCAAGCATCCAAATGAAAAATACTAACATGCAGTCATTCTAAATGTTGCTCTAGTTGCTTGGAATCCTATTGAAATATAATAATTATACATGCTATAATAAGCCTAATGAGCATTCGGGTAACGGGTAGTAAATATGTACCTGGGTAATTGCTCTAACCGACCCGAACTCGGTACCCGGATACTCGTCCCAGCACTATTTCTAAGTAGGCTCATAACAGAGAATATGTTTTAAACGCATAAAGTGGTCCTGTGTTTGGTCATTTCTTCAAAGTGTCTTGTGTGCATGGAGATCAGAAAGTTTCTGTTGCTAGAACAGATGAGTGTAACAGATGTTAATAATTCATATGTATAAATTGCTGCTGGGGCGTAGCCCCCAGAAGCCAAAACAATTTAGAAAATCACATTCTGACAGACAGTGCTCCCCAGCTCCCCAAAATTAAAAAGTGCTCCCCAAAATTAAAAGCTTGCTCCCCAACCCCTGAAAATAATTGCAAGTGCTCCCCAGCGCCCTGAAAATAAATGGCCTTTCTCCCCCAGCTCCCCTAAACCCCTGGGAGGGCCTCATCTTAGGAAGCCAAGGGTCTTATTAGCCTTTGTGCATCTGAAAGGAGCCTTTAAGGCTTCAATCACCTTTTCCGGTTATTTTACTGTATTACACGTTTCTGTGTCTAATAGGGAGCCCCAGTAGCTCAGCAGGTAAGGCGCCGGCCTACTGATCTAGCGGTCCCAGGGTCGAGCACCGCTGTAGGCGGATATATCTTTCCAACCATAAACAGGGTTCCATTGCAAACAACATTTCATTATCAATCTCCCATCGTCCTAAAATGACTGAATTACTGTTGAAAATGACGCAAAATCGCAACTCATCTTTCCATCCATCTGTGTCTACACGATATTATCGGGATCACTGACTGGACAACCCATGATCATTTTCTATTTTATTCTTTGCATAAATTGCAAGGTCATTGGGGCACCACACATGACTTGGCAACAGTCCCTTGAATAAGTTCTGAATAGTAAGATCTTTTGGGGTTAAGGAATACATCAGATAACAGAAAATAGCAGACCCGGTTTAAGTTAGTCTGCTCATGACCAGTAATGAAATGTGCGACACCAGCCACGCCCCTAGCACCGGCTTTAAGCGGAACTCTATTTTCAAAACAACCTCAATGAACTCAATGATCCCAAAGGACCAGAAAATATAATCTGCACTATGATGATGTACGGGAAGACGTTTTACGGCCGCCACACGGCACAAACACCAGCTGCAGTGAAGATAAATAAGTTCTGAATAGTAAGATCCTATGGCAGCAAGGAATATACAAACGAACCGAAAATAGCAGACTCGGTTTAATTGAGTCTGTTCATGACCAGTTATGAAATGTGCGACTCCAGCTATGCCCTAGCACCGGCTTAAGCGGAACTCTATTTTCAAAATAATTCAAATGAACGAAAACCTTTTCACATGTTCAGCTGTCCTAGTTGTGCTGGCAAAGTTCAGTTCAGTTCAGTTCAATTCAATTCTCTTATCGACGTTACCCAAGTTGCTCAACGGTACGTAACCATAGTTGCACACACTTGGCACCGTGTGTCCGTCCAATGTCATTCAGTCCGTAATTGTGCCGTCGGTCAGTGCTGCCCAACCAGAATTCATGCATAGATGTTTGCCTGCTGCGGTTTCAGCTGGCAAAGTTCATCCCTGTCCATTTTTTATACGCCCGTCGAAGACGGGTTGTATTATGTGGTGGCCTCTGTCCGTCCATCCGTCCTTCTGTCTGTCTGTCCATCCGTCTGTCTGTCTGTCCGCCTGCCCGTTAACTTTTCGTGTCCGCTCCATATCTCCTTAACACCTTGAAATATTTTTTTTGAAATCTGGGTCAAATGTTCGCCTTATCGAGACGATGTGCAGAACTCATATTTCAAGAATGTCCGACAAAGGTCAAGGTCAGACTTAGAGGTCAAAGGTCAAAAGGTAACATTTCGTGTCAGCTCTATAACTCGAAAACCGTAAGCTTCGTGTCCGCTTCATATCTCAAAAACCGTTTTAGATTCCTTAATGAAAGTTTGTATAAATATAAAGCATTATCAGACGGTGTGCAGAGAAAAAGAAGTATAAACCTACTTTAACAAAATTATGCCCCTTTGTATTTTTCGTATAGTAATTTCATATAAGCTTTGTGTCCACTCCATATCTAGAAAACCGTTTAAGATTTCTTCATGAAAGTTTGTATAAATTCAAAGCATCATAAGACGATGTGCAGAGAAAAAGAACCATAACCCTATTCTCAGTTTTAATGGACTGATGTCCCTTTGTATTTTTCGTATAGTAATTTCATATTAGCTTCGTGTCCGCTCCATAACTCGAAATCCGTTTAAGATTTCTTCATGAAAGTTTGTATAAATATAAAGCACCACCAGACGATGTGCAGAGAAAAGAGAACCATCACCCTACTTTCACTTTCAACACGCCATTGAAGGATGGTCACTCTGCTTTCGAATGTCAGCAAGCAAATCATCAGAACAAATCTATCGATGACTTGCCACTGAAAAGACCAAAGCGGAAACATAAATTCCCATCAACCGTTGCAGGGGATCGTGCACGAAGACTGAGGTTTTGGAAAAAAGAAGAATTCTGCCCAAACTTCTTCTCCGAACCCCCGGCGATAGCCACAGGATACCATTTCCCTCACTTGCATACTTTGCAAGGTTCTAGAACATATAATGGCTTCTCAGTTGGTTAAGCACATGAACAAGCATGACCTATTGTATGATTTACAGCATGGTTTTAGAGAAAAAAAAGGTCATGCGAGACTCAGCTTACCACACTGGTTGATGACCTTGCCAGGCGTGAGAGTGCAGGGAAGCAAACTGGCTTGGTGCTGTTGGATTTTTCAAAGGCGTTTTATAAAGTGAATCACTCCGAGCTTCTTTGGAAAATCCACCAGTACGGAGCCAGGGGAAAAGCACTAGGCTGGATTTGTGCCTTCCTTGGTAACCGGTCGCAGAGGGTGGTACTTGATGGTGAGGAATCAGGCTCGGTCCCAGTGAAGTCTGGGGTTCCCCAGGGCTCTGTCATTGGGCCGATCCTATTCCTCATTTACACCAATGACCTACAAGACGAACTCGCTTCAGAGGTTCGTCTTTTTGCAGATGAACACGGTCGTTTCTTACAATTGGAGGCACTGATGACAGCAGTGTGCTACAGACTGATTTGGATAAACTGTCTGTGTGGGAGTCCAGGTGGGACATGGAGTTCAACCCCTCTAAGTGTCAGGTTGTAAGGGTGACAACCGCGAGGAAAGCAATAAATACTTTCATACAAATTCGGGTCCTTCTGGTACACACATTTCCAATCAACTGGATCCTGATTTGGATTTATCTATTCAAAGTGATTTTAATGAATTGGCTCACTCACCTGAGATTCTTTCAGTTTGGAGTTCGGAAAAAGAGTTGTCTTCCTTGGATCATTATACAGAACCGGGAGATAACTACCTCGTCTACTGTGCAAATTGTTCTTCCTTAGGAAATAAAATTGACCCGAGACGCTGTACAGGCTGCAGATTTACTAAGTATTGCAGCAAGGACTGCCAAGCAGGACACTGGGTATCTCACAAGGCCTCTGCAAGGCCATTTAATGTGTCCCTAAGCTTCAGTCGACTCAACAACTGATCTCAGGAAAGTGATTTGGTGGAGGGACTTTAGTCACTTTACATTCAGAATCAGAATCAGAATTGTTTACTGGTGATACGTCAAAGGACAATCATTCACCAGGACCTGTGAATCAGGGAAGCTAGTTCCTAGCCCTTATAAGAGAAGTTAACTTAGTAACTGAATCCTCTGCACCCTCAGCAGCAGAAATAAGTGAATCTTCCAAGAAATTCCAATCTCTAATAGTCTGGGGGAAGAAACTGGACTTGTAAATGTCAGTCCCAGCCAATGGGGTTTGAAATGCGAGGGAATGATGATTCCTGGTACGCCTACTTTGGGGAACAAGGTCATTTATAGGTATACTGGCTGCACCCCTCAGACCTTTGTACAGCATTATGAGTCTACTATCTTTCCTTCTCTTTTTCAGGGATTCCCACTTAGGTTTCTCCAGAATGCCAGTCATACTCCCAGTTTCATATGTGTAATTTCCCGTTACAAATCTAGCTGCCCTTTTCTGCACCTTCTCAAGTTCATCTTGAAGAAGTATACTTTGAGGGTCCCAAACTGAACTGCCATACTCCAGGACTGTACGCACCAATCCCTTGTATGCTGACTCTTTAACATCTTGTGGACATGCTGCCAAGTTACGTCTGAGGAAGCCGAGGGTCCTATTAGCCTTTGTGCAAATATTGCTGACATGTGTGTACCATTCCAAATCATTGATAATGGTTATGCCGAGATACTTGATAGTTTCAACATTATTGAGGACCGTTCCCTCTAAGGTATAGGAAGCATTGATCTTCTTGATCCGTTTCCTTGTAATTTGCATTATGTTGCATTTGACAGGTTGAAATTTCATGCCCCAACTCCTTGCCCAACAACCTAAACGATCTATATCCTCCTGAAGTTTCACCGTGTCTTCAATATCTCTAATTACACGATGGCAAACACAGTCGTCAGCAAAAAGTCTTAATTCCGAGTCAATATTTTCTATTATATCGTTAATGTACAACGAGAATAACATTGGTCCAAGCACGGTGCCCTGGGGGACACCCGACAAAACCAGGGCCCGATCCGACTTAACTCCATTTACCACCACACGCTGCTGCCTGTAACAGAGAAAAGAATCTATCCATTTCATAGCCTTCCCACCAATACCTTAGTCGAATAGCTTACATTTTTGTAATTCGTGAGGGGGAGTGTCAAAAGCTTTCTCGAAGTCCAAGATAAAAGTATCCACCAGACCATCCTTATCCAATATTTTTTCTTTCTTTCTTTCTTTCTCTCGATACTGCACTTGGTCAGTAACTGACCATAATGGCAGGCGCGGGGTGTGGCGCATAAGTTTCCAAAAAAAAAAAAAAAAAAAAAAAGATAGTATTTACACAACCTATGACAAGGCCACACAGAGTTAAAACTATTTACAAGAAGTCCTCAGGGATAGGCATTACATGCTCTATCCCTGCCCAACCCGAGGTTTACACTATTTTGGACTTAAACTCCTCAACTGTCTCCGCAGAGACAGCTTCAGTTGTAAGCCCATTCCAAGCTGCAGTTGACCTTGGGAAGAAGTAATGTTTCAAACCGTCAGAATCAGCAACTGGACGGTGATACTGAAAGGGGTGGGATCTTGTTCTCATCTTCCCTCTACCGGACTCAGACAGATACTTTTAGCCCAGTCGTTTATATCTTTGATCAATTCTTCTTCTTCTTCCAATAAAGTACAGACACCGTCGTCCGGCGTATTATCGTACTGGCGCGTGGGTGGTGCAGGAACAATCAACATGAAGGTGAAGGCTAAAATATCTATGTACAGTGCAGTTAAAATCATCCAGTACGAGTCTAGCGGAGTCTGACGGTTTGCACTTCCTCCTTGAAGCTGTCTAGAGTTGAGCAGCTTACTACTGTCTGGGGAAGGCTGTTCCACAATCTGATGGTGTCTGGGAAGAAGGACCTCTGGTAGACGAAAGTTCTGGCATATGGTATCAAGAACTTCATGTTATGGCCTCTCACCGAAATCGTTGGTGTCAGGTGGCATAATGGGATATCCACAAGGCTGTTGACGATACGGTACATCATAAAAACCTTTGACTGGGCTCTGCGCTCCTTAAGGGTGGGCCACTGGAGGTGTTGCAGCATAGTTGTGACGCTGCTGGTAGACCTGTAATCTGAGAAGACCATGCGAGCTGCTCTGCGCTGTACCATCTCCAGTTTCCTTATGTTGTCGTCAGTGAACGGGTCCCAGATGACACTTCCATATTCGATGATTGGCCGTACCAGGGTCTTGAAGCAAAGTTCCTTGGTCTTCCTTGGGCACTGCTGTAGGTTTCTCTGGAGAAATGCTCTGGTGTTGTTGGCTTTCTTGGCTGTTGCATCAATATGTTTGTTCCAATATAGGTCTTTTTGTAAGGTCACTCCGAGATACTTTGCTGTATTTGCTTCTTCTAGTATCTGGCTATGTATATTGTAAGGAAACTTGACTGGTTTACGTTTAGAGGTTATGTGAAGGGCCTGACATTTCTGGGGATGGAATTCCATAAGCCAATCCTTCTCCCACTGTTGAAGTCTGTCCAAGTCAAGTTGAAGGTAACGAGCATCAGACTCAGTCTCTACGGGCCTGTATAAGATGCAATCATCTGCAAATAATCTGGCTGTTGATCCTGGTGATATATATTCAGGCAGATCATTTATGAACAGGAGGAATAGCAGAGGTCCTAGAACGCTTCCTTGGGGCACTCCTGACTGGACTGGTGCTGATGGTGATGTAGCTCCGTCTAAAAGAACCTGTTGTGACCTGTTCCCAAGGAAGCTGCTTATCCAGCTGTGAAGGCTGCCTCTGATGCCATAGAATTGGAGTTTATGCAGTAGACGGTGCTGGGGGACTTTGTCGAAGGCTTTCGAAAAGTCTAGCAGGATGACGTCAGTCTGCCCCCTGTTGTCGACCGTCTTGGCTAGATCTTGAATCGTTGTTATCAACTGTGTCTCACAAGACCGTCTTTTTCGAAAGCCATGCTGGGCATCTGTGAGTATGCTGTGGGCCTCCAGGTGTCTGTGTATACTACTGCATACGATATGCTCCAGGGTCTTGCAGGCAATTGAGGTAAGAGACACTGGTCTGTAGTTCTCTGGTTTGTTTCTGTCTCCTTTCTTGAAGATAGGAACGACGTTGGCTGTTTTCCAATCATCTGGTACTGTTCCTTGATCCAGGCAGGCTTGGTAGAAGAGAGTGAAGACTGGTGTTAACTCTTCAGCCAGTTCCTTGAGGAGTGTAGTTGGAATCTCATCTGGACCCATGGCTTTGTGTACTTGAAGATTGGAGAGTAGCTTGTATACGCCCGCCTCAGTGACACTAATGTTATCCATTGACGGATGTGGACTAGGTCCCATGTCTGGTATCGATGAGGTGTTTTCATCCTTATTAAAAACAGAAACAAACTGCTCATTCAGGGTGGTCACTTTCATATAACTATCCGAGTATCTTATGCCATTCTTCGCCTTGAGTGGAGATACACCAGTGTTGTCAGTTTTCTTACTTTTGATGAAGCTCCATAATTTTTTGGAGTTTTCTTGTGTGTCTGGATCCACGATGTTGTTCAAATAGGAGTTGTACGCTGATTTACAAGCTCTCCGTGTCATGTTTTTCAGGTTGTCATAGCGCTTGGTGTCCTTGGCTTTCCGGGATTTTTTGGCTTTATTGAAGGCTCGTTTCTTTCTACGGGTAAGTTGTTTCAGTTCACGGGTAATCCAGGGTTGGTTGTATCTTGAGGACTATATAGTTACATTTCAGTGTTGTTTATATTTACATTCATTGGTGGTGCATTATTCATAGGTGTAGGAAACTCTAGCTTGTATCATCAATAAACACTTTTACCGGTTTTCTCGGGTGTGCCGACAAGTCAACGGCGGGACTCTAATAAGAAACAACAACAACAGTGCTTTTCGGTAATTAGTTTGACTGAAGGTCAAGAACGGCGAAAATGTCCTCGATAACTAAATTAGGAATTTCTAGCTTTAGACTGCTTAGAAATAGACCCGTGAATATCGAGCAAGTGAGAAATAGTGGAGCGTAAGTATTTCGTAAAGTATAAACTGTGTGGTAGCAATCGAACAGGACACTGAGGGTACAAATTGACTTGGTGTGTAAAAAAATGAAATTCGGCAGATACCGGTACACGACAAGTTCATGTTTTCTTTTGCATCAACTACAGTGCCACTGCCAAAATGCTTGGAATTACCCTAGTAGATGTAAAAAGGATTTCAGCAAGTTTCAAATATTTTCAGCTACAGTCAATAATCCTAGAAATTATAATATCGTTGGAACTTGGAGGTTGTAAATTCGTGGGATTTGTATATTCAAAAATCTTTAAAATAAACGGAAGGCGTTATCAATCTACAGTTTGTTAGTTCTGATAATAGGATGATAGCTGGGGTTAGCACGACACAAGTTCCGGGGTAGTCTCTGGTTTACCGGGCGCATTCCATTCTATTCTGTTCTTTTGTTTTGCGCTTGTGCAGTCGCCGCTTAGCAACAGTAAATAAATCTGAGCGGCCGCCATATTGGATTTCAATGCGATCGGCTCCTCTTTGATACCTTCGCAATTCTGAGGTGAAATTAACAGTTCAATCACGCTATTTTGCGTCGTTTTGCGAAAACAATCGCAAACAGATTGATATTTACTATTTTGAAAATAAAGTAAAAACAATACCGATGTTATGGGTTATTTCTTCTGTTATGAAGCCCCTCGGCCTTTTGAAAATTTGCGGAGAGATAAAAAGTGAAGGCAAAATACCAAGAAAAACAAGAACAATTTGGGGGGTGTGGGGGGCTTTGCCCCCCAAAAACTAATATATACTGTTGTCTTACCTTACTGAAAGTCATCGTCACTTGACATATTTAGGTTCAGTGGAAGGAGGGCTGGTCTCTGGAGCCTTTCGTTTCACTATGGGTCTGGGAACTGGATTGAGTCTTTTTGTTGTACTAGGGTCATATACTTTTTTTACGCAGTCCAGGAAGGTAAGGAATTGGTCTTGGGCACTAGTAGTGATATATTGGTGGTTTTACAATATACTATTAATAATTAAGCCAGTACAAACCAAGACCAGGCTTAATTTCACAATATATGGTAAATATGTTTTAGAATTAAGCCAGTACAAACCAAGACCAGGCTTAATTTCAATAGTATATCGTACATATGTTTACAATTAACCTAGTACAAACTAAGACCAGGTCTTATTTCAATAGTATATCGTAAATGTGTTTATAAATAATCCAGTACAAACTAAGACCAGGTCTAATTTCATAGTATATCGTAATTTTTAAGGTTCGCGAATATGGATATCAAAATTTGAATGGATTAATAAATCTCGTAAATAAGTAGAGCAACTAGTCCTACAACGACGCCCCCGACTATCAGTGCTGTTTTGTGGTTTTCATGTTCTTCAGCAACAGTTTTTGGTGTGGAACTCAGTACTGGATGTGTGTCAGGTTTTGGTATTTGATGTAGGTCAGGTTTTTTCAATGACATTTGATGTGAGTCAGTCGTGACATTTTTTGTGATAGCCTCATGTTTTGTTTTATATATCTTCTGTGCCTGTTTCTCGGTGGGTATCGTTATTGGCATTCCAAGTGCTCCTATTATGGTTTTACCCTGGGCAGCTAAAGGGATTTTTGGTCCAGGTTCTACTACATCAACCTTTGCTTTGTGTGTTGGGGTCCCACTCACATCAGTGTAAGATGTGGCATTGGCTGGAAGGTTAACGGTTTTGTTCCACCATAACTTTTGATTATGAGTAGAGAGTACAATCTCGTTGTTGTAATTTTTTATTGTCCCGATTTGCAATTCCATATTGCTTGGAGCCATGTAAAGGCCATAGCCAAAAACATAGTCAACCTTGCTCCGGGCGTACTTCAAAGTATTTTGATAACGGGTAATTTGACTTGGTAAGTCTATTGGCCTTTGGACTCCATCTTCAACGTTTGCAAGGAATTCCTTCTGGACATCAAAAGCTGAGCCTTTCCCTAGTATGTCAGATTTAATCTGAGACTGAGAGCCAAAAATGGCCCAACAGTAAGTCCTTATGGAATCATTTATTCGTTCAACGCCGGGTCTTGTAAAGCCACCTGATTTGTCGAGAATAAATGTGGACCAAGCATTTCGGACATGTTGTGCAATGTAGTCAATGTGATAAACATTATCAGGATGATTCCTTGAGAATGAATATAATTTATTATCATATTCACCTACACCTTTGACCGCCTGGTACCCAGTGTTTGTTACATACCAGTATATAGTCCCTAATCCGCCATTGTCATCTTGGTTTTGCCTCCAGTCGGTATGAACTGAGACTCCAAACTCGTCACAGATCCTCTCATAGGCCTTCTTGTCATAACTGTTGTCAAACGCATTCCAGCTGTCATCTGTTGGTAATGCCACTTTCATTTCGAATAATATTCTTCGCGTTTGATAATACACATGAAACAAAAACAATGAACGTGCAAACAGTGGAATAGTGTCTGTCAGGTGGTCTTGCATAGAAACGCCGCATCCTGTAGTTGCGCACCACAAAGCAAAATTTATCTGGTTTTGCCAAAACTGCATTTGGCGTGAACGCCAATTTTGGACGATGGCATCACTTTCAACGTAGGGCAGTACGTATTTTGCGAAGATGTCAGGGAATTTCACATCAAAGCCGCTTGGACTGTCTGAGGCCTGTTTGACTTCTATTGTTTGGTTAATGATGTCTAGGTTTTTTGTGTTGTAAACTCCAGATGGTTGATATTGTGCGTTGGGGTTGTATGAAAATGCTTTGATTTGCACCATTTTTATAACAATGATTTTTTATATTATCAAATAAAAAAATGCATCTCATAATTTCTGATATGAGCAATCCTGTAATCCTGCAACAGTATATTGACAACAGAGATGGATTCAAGCGGGTGGGATTAAACAGTTTTACATACTGTTTGGGTTGGTATAATGTTCATAATGAAGTCATTCAAAAACAAGGCGAGGCTCCTGTTCGCATAACGCCTGGGTATTATAGTTTTCAGCAGTTAGCAGATATATTTCGCAGCCATAAAATCAGTATGTCTGTAGATGAAACCAACGGAATAGTGACTTTGACTACACCTATTGAGTTAAAAATAAGCAAAAGACTCAAGACAATGCTTGGACTCCAGATTAAAGGCCGTTTTTTTCCAAAACACATTTATCAAGGTGAAAAGCCGCTGGACTTTGCTGTTATAAAATCTTTGTATGTTCATTTGTCGGAAATAAATGCATCATATAATTACTTTAATGGCTCACCGAGTGATGTATTAGCAGTCATTCCCATTGAAAATAAAAGCTTTGGTGATATTATCACTGTCCGCTTTGAACACCCAGAACTCAAGCCGTTAAAGACAGGGGCCTTATCTGAATTGAAACTAGTTGTTAAAGATGAAAATAAAAACACGGTAGACAATCATGGTTTGCCCATGAGTTGTGTTTTAGAAATAATTTAATTTTCATTTCATATAATAATGAGCATTTTTGGTGCGAAACTGAGAGAAGATGTTTTAGAAACAACTCTAAATATGGATGGTAAACGCATAATCAATGTAGCTTACCCTCGAGATCCAGATGAAAATGCGGCGTTTAACGGTGACGTGGTAACAGCAAAGGCTTTAAATGATTTTAGAAAACATTTGTTACATGAAGTGTTACAACGTCATACTGATAATGTTATGAACGGCAGATTAGATATGGCCCAGCATCGAATTTCTGGTCTTGCGAGTCCTGTTAATCCTGATGATGCAGTAAATCAAGCCTATATTACATCGAGGTTGCAGACCATAACGAATTTACTAAACGAGTTTAATAAACGTATTAATAATTTGGAAAAAAATATAAAACAATAAAAAATGAAACAGCCAACGGCTCCAATTTATCCAGAGTTGCCTACTGAAGATGGGCAAAATTATCGCTTACAAAAAATATCAGAAATAGAAAAGCAATTAATAAGAGAAAAAGATGTTAGAAAGGCTTTATATAAAAAATATAAACGCGGAGTCAACCTCACAGACGGCGTTGATACTGCATTGATTTCTGCAAGTGTCGTTATGGCTGGGATAGGCCTGGCAGTGCCAGTGATGCTGCCTTTAGAAATTGTTGCAATTGTCTGCGGATGCATGGGCGCCTGCGTGAAATTGGTGAGACGTAAATTAATGTCAAAGGCACAAAAGCACTATGAGATTAAAACTCTTGGAGAAAGTAAGTTGAATTCTGTTAAAAATTTGATTTCCAAAGCCTTAAATGATGGACAGATATCAGAACAAGAATTTAAGATTGTTCTTGATGAGCTGGACAGATATAATGATTTAAAAGATAAAACACACACCAAACAGTCTGGTCTGAGTGAGCAAGAAAAACAAGCTTTGATAGACAAAGGAGAAGCCAAAGCGCTAGAGCTAATCAAAAAAAAGATAAGCGCCACATAATTTTGTTCAACAAATTTGTGTTTGTGAATGATCCACCACCAAAATATCAAAATTAAACAATTCCGGTTGACCTACTTATTTTTTTTTTCAAAATCCATTCTTTAGCTGCCGCATATACCAACCCAGCAACAAGCACAACAACAGCCCACAGATTATTACCAAACCAGTTTACAACCTTACCGGTTGCAGACAGCAGCCAAGACACAATTGATCCAATTATACCCGGCAACGCAGCAGCCGCTTTTCCAGCAAGATTTGCTAGTAGTCTAGCAAGATTATGAAGTTGTTTTTTAACCCATTCTTTCGCTCCACCTTGCGATGGTTTGGGTGTTGTACCACCGCCTCCAGAAGTTGGAATTACAGCTTCAACTATAACACCAATAATCATGCCAAGAGCCGTCAAAATACTAACTATCGTTATACCTTGCTCTTTGAACAATGTTTTCAACCGCTCACGCAATGTCGTATCTTTTTTTAAGACTTTGTCAATTGTTTCTTTTATCCTGTTTATTTGACCCCGCAACTCTTCTTTGTTTGCACTGGCAGCCTCCAGTCTTGCGGCTCTTTCATCTTCTAAGTTTTTTAAACGAGCCTTTATATCATTTTTACTGATTTCATCCTCAGCCTCTTGTAATTTCCTTTTTTCTTTTGCAATGTCTTTATCAAGCTCGGTTAGTTTTGCCAAATTATTTGTAAGTTCACCGCGGTTGCGTTGCAATGCCTTGTCTAATCCTTGAAGTTCCCGGAGTGTTAGACCCTCTGTTTGTGTGCCAGTGTGTACCCAATCAGTAAGAGATGTTTCCAGTGACTTAACGGCCGTCTCTGCACCAATTACCGTATTTGTTAAATCTTGCAGTTCAGTGCCACCTGACATCTCTAGATCCATGTCATTTCGTGTGCTTTCCAAAGCCTGCCGTACTTGCTGAGATAGCTGTGTTTTACTCCTGTAATCTGGTAAATTCAAATACTGCCGCACTGCTAATGTGCCTCCTGAGCCAACAACCCTATTATACTCATTTGCCAGAGTACCAAGAGAAAGAAACTCTGCACCACCTTGTTTTGCAGTAATTCTGATTTCTTTGTCACCAACACTCCATAACAGTGTCTTGCCATCAATTTTGATATCCTAAACTGGTTGTAATCTATCTTGCTCGGGGCCATTTTGTATCGCTTCTCTATTTCATCATAAAATGTTTTAACAAGTCGTTTTTTGTGGTCTTCAACTGCAGACTTTCGGAGTTCACCCCTTAAATCATCAATTGCCCCACTTTGATTCAAAATAATTCGCTGATCGTCTTCATCCGGCACCATCGGTAATCTGTCATCTATGTCATCGAAGTCATCATAATCATCGTCAAATGTAGGATTCTCAAACTCGTAACCGTCGGCCATTATTTATTTATTGAATAAAAATATATTTGTATCAAATAAAAAATGTCTGCCTACGGAAGTAAACTGGACCCCTATAGAAAACTACGAGAACCGCTAGGCGTAAAAGGAATTCGGCAAAGCGTAGTAATCACTAACAACCCCAGCACTATCGACCAAAACCAGCAGTTGCTTGTGAGATTTCCAAATCTAAGAAATAATGATGTCATCGTCCCAAGAACTGCACGTCTCGCTTTCACTATTGAACTGACCAGCAAAGATCCCAATGCGACAGTCTATCAAAATCTTGGTAGAGCCATCGTGAAAAAAACAACCATTAAAATAAGCGGCAATGAAGTCATGTCAATAGATGACAGCGACATATTTCACTGTTATGTTGACTTATGGAAATCACCATCTGAGCGGCTAAACATGGCCTACCAAGGCATCGGTAAATCAAACATGTTAAAACACAGAGTCGGGGCAGGAAACGCATCAGCTGACATTGAAGACCAGGCCGTCGCTGGCGCCTTCAAGAACAGGTTTTGCATCCCACTGGACTTTGAACTGCTAGAGACGCATATGCCCTTTTACCAGGCCGGGCTCGGTGATAGGCTAGAGTATGAATTAACATTTAATGACTATTACAAAGTAATCAGCTCAACGGATGCCGACAGCAGTTATGCCATCAGCAATTATCTGTTTAGAATTCGACATGGTAACCGACTCAGAACTTGCACGAACAATCAGACAACAGGTCAGTGGCAGAATGGCGATATTGTATGACCGTATTTTGCGGCACAGAAAAATCACAAAGAAAAAGTCTGATACCCTGTGGAATATCAACTTGAATGTCCCAGCAAGAAGCATGAAGGGGATTTTAATGTTGTTTGAAGACCCGGACAGGACAACCACTGAAGATTTTTACAATCCAAAAATCACAAAAGTTGAAATGACAATAGAAGGCATACAGAATCAACTGTTCAGCCAAGGCATGCGGCAGTACCAACAGTGGGACGAAATCAATAAATACTTTGCGCTGACATCCAAACGCGACAAAGAAACCGATAAAGTTGCAAAAGACTTATACTTCAGCGACACTAACATTGAAAAATATCTCACCAAAAGATTCGCTTTATGGCTTGACTTGCGTTCCACGGATGACAACACCTTGCACGGCAGCGGCAGAAGGATTGAAAATGCCAGTGAAGGGATAACAATCCAAATTGAAAAAGAACAAGGAGCAGATGAAAATTTAAATATCTACCTTTTTATAATACAAGATGCGCAAATCAATTTTGAAGATGGAAGATTTAGTGAAGTCAAATATTGAGTTTCCAAAATATCCACACTCAGCTGTCATCTCGGGTCAAAGGGGATGTGGTAAGAGTTTGTTTGTCCTAGATTTACTTGAAAAAGAATACAAAGGTGTCTTTGAAAAAATAGTCATACTTTGTCCCACCGTGGAGTGGAACAAGGCCTACAAAAACCGGAACTGGATTGGTGACGTGCGGCGTCCAAAAGACAAAAACACAATTATAGTAAACCCTGTGATGCGAGATGGAACAGAAAGACTTCAAGAACTGCTGCGATATTTTTTTGATAAATTTGCTGGCCGACCCACATTGTACATCATCGATGACTGCTCTGCAACAAAAGAACTTACGAAGATAAAAGACATGCTCTCACAGCTAGCATTTTCCGGCAGACACGCAGAGCAAAGCGTCTGGGTCATTTCTCAAAGATATATTTCTGTCTTGAAAGACCTTCGAGAGCAGGCAAAATGGGTCTGTATGTTTTACACCAAGGACAGAGATAGTTTTGAACATTGCTTGAGGGAAAATGATGTTGTTCCTGCGGATGAAAGGCAGAAAATAAAAAAAGAATTATCGGAGGTTAAACACCGTAAATTAATATTAAAAACTGACCAACCAACTGGGTATTGGTTAATGGATTAGCTAAAAGCAAATATAACAATGCTTAAAGCAAAACATAGCGCAAAAATAGCAATGTTTTAAGCAAAAAGCAATGCTTAAAACAAAAATAGCAATACTAAAAATGATACTCGAACTAATAACAATTGCTTCTGCCGCTGTTAATATCTCAGTCGGATGTTTGATTTTTTTCATTTATTTTAAGTTAAAATATATTTTCCAAAATATAAAAATGAACGCTGAAGATCTATTAGAAAATATTTCACTAAATACACCAGCTGAACGCCAAGATGTGCCAAAACGAGAGAGACTTTCAGCCATTATAGCCGGAGGTGGAAGTCGGCAATATTTGGGGCGTGAGTTGCAACTCTCAGACATAGATGAAATGACGCCCCAAGAAGTTGATAAGCTTTACTGTAGATATGAAGCCAGGCTTGGTGCAAGTATGACTAAGACGTTGGGCAATTCTTTTATTAATTTATATGGCATGGGGGTATCAAAGTATTTCCATGTGGAAAACCCACCCAAGCTATTAGAAGATCTAGAAGAAGACCCATTTATCAATCATGCTCTGACAAGCGTTTGCTGTGAGCTGTATTATAAGTATGGAATGTACCTGGCTCCATTTACAGCAATGCTAACAACTGCAAAGCATATTAATTTTAAAAAAAATAAAAATGCCATAGAAAAAAATGAATCAGGAAATTCAGGAAGCTCAGAAAACTCAAGAACCCCAGAGTGAACCCCAGAAAAGTGAAGGTCCACAAAAACGTGAAGAACCCCTAAAAGAAAAAAACCAAAAACATGTCGCGGCTGGTAAAAAAGGCACTGAAGCCAGATGGAAACAAAAACAAGCCCAAACCCTGGAAGCTGAACCAATCAAAATAACAAGAGAGCCACAGCTACCAGAGCGGCAACCAACAGTGACTGTTTATAAGAACTATATTCCCCTCTGTGTGATGATCGGAGCTGTAGGCGTTGGTATTTACATGATTTACAGTAAAACTGAAATAAAACAACCTCAATCACAACCTAAATCACAACCTAAAATACCTGAGATACAAACGTGGATAGACCCTTTTGAAATGAGATAATTAAAATTAAAAAAACTATATTTTCACAAAAAAAATGGCAGCCATTGACGGTAAACAAATTGCAAACATGCTTTATCATGCCGGAGTAGAAACTCTTCTCACTGTTGGGTACTCAGAACTTGGCAAGAAACTCTTGAGAAGACCTGCACCAAAAGTGGATTTTAATATGGGTGATATTGGAATGCTTTCTATTGATATACTGCTGGCGATGGCCACACGCGATATGTTGATTAAGCAGGGTATTATTCCAGCGGATATTATGAAATAATTTCTGTTTTAAACTTTTTTATCACGATAAACAAAATGGCTAGTGCAGTAGCGATGATGTTAGGAGGTGCCGTGGTCAATGCCTTGGCGTTCACAGGAAGTAATTTTTTATTCTCAAAATTGGGAAAAAACAACGATGCTGAGGCGGAAAGAGAAAGGCATGATAAAGCAGTCGAACAATTAGAAGCGGCTCAAGCAGCTTGGAGCAAAAAAAGAACCCAGAGATTTGATTTTATCAATGAGGAAATACAAAAAGAACATTATGCTGAGCAGACGTTTGACAATGTTGATCAGGCTATGAAACAATACTATTACATTACTGGCAAAAAACTTGACCCACTTCCTCAGGAGCCAACGTTGAGTGATTATTATGCACCATCCCCAGATCAGCAAAACCGTGAAGTGTTGTTTATTGTTGCGGGGATGGCAGCAACCGGGTTTTTGGCTTATAAGTTGATATAAATTTATTATTTTTTTAGTCTTAAAATTGGAATAAAAAAATAATGGAAAAGATTTACTACAGCCCAAAGGGGTTCTGGAAAGGGCTCCCCGCAGTAGAGAAACTAGCAAAAGAAGCAAAAGTCAGTAAAAAGCAGGCGCTTGAATTTTTAAAAAAGCAGGCGGTGTGGCAAATATATTTACCCGCACCAAAGAAAATAATACGGCCCAGGTTTGATGCGTCCACCCCAAATGAAATTCATCAGGCAGATTTGTTGTTTTTGCCGCATGATACAGTTCCGCAAGACATACAAATATGCGCTGACAGTCGTTGATATTGAAAGCAGATATAAAGAGGCGGAGCCTCTGACTTCAAAAGACAGCAAAGAAGTTGCGAAGGCGTTTGAAAATATTTACAAGCGAAAGCTGAACTTTCCCAAGCTTCTACAGGTAGATCCGGGCAGGGAGTTCATGGGCTCTGTGACACAGCTGATGGCGAAACACAACGTAAGTATCAGACGTGGCAGGAAAGAGATCCACAGAGACCAAGCTTTGGTTGAGAGGTTCAACAGGACACTGGCTGAAAGGCTTTTTGGTTATCAGTATGCGAAGGAATTGGAAAATCCGCACAAACGCAACAGAGAATGGGTAAAAAGATTTCCGGAAGTGATCAAAGCCATAAATGCGGAGACGAAAAAAAAACCTCCAGTGAAACAGAAACGGACTGTAGGGAACCCTATTTGTCCTGATGCCACTGTAAGATATTTATATCAACCTGGAGAACAAGAAGAGGGCGTACGCCGTGCCACGGACCCAATATGGAGTGTCAGTATTCATAAGATAAGTCATCACATTGTTCTGCAGGGCATCAGGGTTTATTAGCTCACCTGAGCCGAAGGCTCAGAGGTGAGCTTATAGGATGGGAGTCGAGCCGTCGTCCGTCCGTCCGTGTGTCCGTGCGTGCGTCAACACTTTCAAACATGAATATCTCAGAGACCAGTGGGCCGATCGCAATCAAATTTTATCTGAAGCATCATTGGGGTGGGGGAAAGGCTGCATTAGGTTTTGGTGCCGATCAGCTCGGAACTCTGGTTTCCATGGCAACAGATAGCCCCCATAGGGTTATAATGGGGAAAACGGCGTCATCACGTTTTCTCGACTGTTTTTGATTAGATCCTTATCATACTTGCAAGTAATGATGACATACACAAGAGCTTGGATGAGTTCGAAATTTGGCCGGATTCGAGCACAGACTACGGAGTTAGCTGCCCTTGAGCGTTTGAAAAAAATCCCATAGGGTTATAATGGGGAAAATGGCGTCATCACGTTTTCTCAACTGTTTTTGCTTAGATCCTTATCATACTTGCAGGTAATGATGACATACATAAGAGCTTGGATGAGTTCGAAATTTGGCCGGATTTGAGCACAGACTACGGAGTAAGCTGCCCTTGAGCGTTTGAAAAAAATCCCATAGTGTTATAATGGAGAAAACAACGTCATCACATATTTTTAGAAAAACTTTGTCATCGCTCTATTGCCTACATTTCTCAACGGATTTTAAAATAACTTCACACAAATGTAGGGCGTGACAATATCTCGAGCAAGTTCGACTTTCAGGATGCTGCGCCCAAGGTCAAGGTCACTGTGGCTATTTTTAGAAAAACTTTGTCAGCGCTCTAGCACCTACATTTCTCAGCAGATTTTAAAATAACTTCACACAAATGTAGGGCATGACAATATCTCGAGCAAGTTCGACTTTCAGGATGCTGCGCCCAAGGTCAAGGTCACTGTGGCTATTTTTAGAAAAACTTTGTCAGCGCTCTAGCACCTACATTTCTCAATGGATTTTAAAATAACTTCACACAAATGTAGGGCATGACAATATCTCGAGCAAGTTTGACTTTCAGGGTGCTGTGCCCAAGGTCAAGGTCACTGTGGCTATTTTTAGAAAATCTTTGTCATCGCTCTAGCACCTACATTTCTCCATGGATTTTAAAATAATTTCACACAAATGTAGGGCATGACAATATCTCGAGCAAGTTTGACTTTCAGGGTGCTGCGCCAAAGGTCAAGGTCACTGTGGCTATTTTTAGAAAATCTTTGTCATCACTCTAGTGCCTACATTTTTCAACCGATTTTAAAGGTAGGTTCCTGGACTAGCGATAACAATTATGTCCACAAAATAATTTCGTCTGTTTCTGAGCAGTATTGAATTCTCTTATTTTTCTGAATTTGTTGCTACTGAGAAACTCGTCAGATGTTGAAGAAAATGGTCGTTTTCCCTTTTGGTTTATTATCTTTCGTTGGAATTCCAGTTCTAAAAATAACTATGTTTATTATGTCTATAAGTGGGCGATTTCTGATGCCATTCTCCAAAGGTCAATTTTCCCTTGCCGTGAGCTCTCCTAGAGGTCCTGGCATGGCGGATGGGTTAAAACTATCCCAAAATGCAATGCAGCATGACATCAGCCACGTTATCTATTTTTGGCGCGAACTAAAAATAACGCTAACTGGTGTGCGAAGCAGAGTTAGGAAATCCCTTGCAAAACAACTTTTCTAATATTTTTTTGATTTACACTTTTTAGTGAAACTTATTCATTCCCTTTTATAAGTGCTTTCCAACAACTTGGATGAACGATCATCAAAATTATGATGCATTCCAAAGTACAGGAACCTACCTTTAAATCAAATTCACAAAAATGTAGGGCATGACAATATCTCGAACAAGTTTGACTTTCAGGGTGCTAAGGTCAAGGTCACTGTGGCTATTTTTAGAAAAACTTTGTCATCGCTCTAGCGCCTTCATTATGCCCCCAATTTCGGAGAAATTGTGGGGGCATATTGGTGTGGGCCTGTCCGTCTGTCTGTCTGTCCGTCTGTCTGTCTGTCCGTCTGTCCTCTATCTATAACTCAAGAACCGTAAGAGCTAGGAGCTTGAAACTTTATACACATGACCAGTATGAAAAATAAGCGAACACGTGTTTTTTCTTTTTTCCGCGGGTCACATATTTCAAGAGTTATGCCCCTTTTTATCCCCCGACCGAAAGGTTCGGGGGATATAGCGATGAGCCTGGCGTCCGTCCGTCCGTCCGTCCGTCCGTAAACACTTTCTTGTCCGCTCTATATCTTGAATACACTTTGGAATATTGTCATGATACTTCACAGTTATGTAGAACAGGTCATGAGGCCGTGTCGCGCACAAGAATGGTAACTCTTGCCATTGTACTTTTTGAATTATCTCCCCTTTGGTAATTTTTTGGCAGTTTCGTGTCCGCTCTGTAACTTGAATACCCTTTGGAATATTTTCATGATACTTCACAGAAATGTAGAACAGGTCATGACGATGTGTCGCGAACAAGAATGACAACTCTTGCTTTCTTACTTTTTGAGTTATTTCCCCTTGATAGTTTTAGGTGTGATTTTTTGGCAGATTCGTGTCCGCTCTATAACTAGAATACCCTTTGGAATATTCTCATGATACTTCACAGATATGTAGAACAGGTCATGATTGTGTGTCGCGAACAAGAATGGCAACTCTTGCTTACTTACTTTTTGAGTTATTTCCCCTTGATCATTTTAGGTGTGATTTCGTGTCCGCTCTATAACTTGAATACCTTTTGGAATATTTTCGTGATACTTCACAGATATGTAGAACAGGTCATGACGATGTGTCGCGAACAAGAATGACAACTCCTGCTTTCTTACTTTTTGAGTTATTTCCCCTTGATGGTTTTAGGTGTGATTTCGTGTCCGCTCTGTAACTTGAATACCTTTTGGAATATTTTCATGATACTTCACAGATATGTAGAATATGTAGAACAGGTCATGACGATGTGTCACGAACAAGAATGACAACTCCTGCTTTCTTACTTTTTGAGTTATTTCCCTTTGATGATTTTAGGTGTCCGCTCCATAGCTTGAATACCTTTTTGAAATATTTTCATGATACTTCACAGATATGCAGAACAGGTCATGACAATTTGTCTCATACATGAATGATAACTCTTGCTTTTATACTCTGTGAGTTATTTCCCTTTGGTAGTTTGAGCTGCTGTTTGAGTCTCTGCTCTATATCTGTATAACCCTGGCCAGCTCCAGAATTTGAATAACCGTGTACCTTTTAGAATATTGATGATCATGCTGTGATATCTTATCCGTGTTCCTATCTCTCTCTGACCCCTCCACATTCCCGCACGCTGCCCCCCCCCCCCCCCCCCCCCAAAAAAAAAAAAAATCCAGTTTTGGATTCTTTGTCCAAATTCACTGACTAGAGAGCTCAAATTAGGTTTGTAGGGCTTGTACATGTACTTTAGAAGTTATTCACACATTTTGAAAGTTGAAGGTATCGTATGCTATACATTTGTGTATACGGTGGCTGTTTGAGATATTACCTCTTTTTAGCAGTCAAGCATACTGTTTTAGTCTGAGTGTTAGATAATCATGCATCTGTTAACAGGTTAATGTCAATCAGAAGCATAAAAGAATAACAGTATATAACTAATATGTGTTTTGAAGTGCACCCTTTTTACCAAGGCCCATGGGGGTCTTCGGTCGGGGGATTTGCCATCTCCTCTGATGGCTATTTTTCGACTTAGCCTGTGGAACCTTGTGAACAAAATATCTCAAGAACCCCTGATGCTAGGATCATGAGGTTTTGCAGGATGAGAATGCCCAAGGTGTAGATGACCTGATTAACTTTTGAAACAAATTCGTGAATTTTTGACCGAGTTATGCCCCTTTTTCGACTTAGTGCATTGTAAGCCTATGGAACCTTGTGAACAAAATATCTCAAGAACCCCTGATGCTAGGATCATGAGGTTTTGCAGGATGAGAATGCCCAAGGTGTAGATGACCTGATTAACTTTTGAAACAAATTCGTGAATTTTTGACCGAGTTATGCCCCTTTTTCGACTTAGTGCATTGTAAGCCTATGGAACCTTGTGAACAAAATATCTCAAGAACCCCTGAAGCTAGGAGCATGATTTTTTGCAGGAAGATACTGACTATGGTGTAGATGACCTGATCAACTTTTGAAACAAATTCGTGAATTTTTGATCAAGTTATTCCCCTTTTTTGACTTAGTGCATTGAGGCCTATGGTACAAAGGTACCCTTACATATAGTCAAGAACAATAAGAGCTAGGAACTTGAAACTTTATACACATGATCAGTATGGGAAATAAGCAGACCCGTAATTTTTTATTTTTCGGCCGGCAATGTATTTCCAGAGTTATGCCCCTTTTTCGACTTAGCCTGTGGAACCTTGTGAACAAAATATTTCAAAAACCCCTGATGCTAGGATCATGAGGCTTTGCAAGATGAGAATGCCCAAGGTGTAGATGCCCTGATTAACTTTTGAAACAAATTCGTGAATTTTTGACCGAGTTATGCCCCTTTTTCGACTTAGTGCATTGTAAGCCTATGGAACCTTGTGAACAAAATATCTCAAGAACCCCTGAAGCTAGGAGCATGATTTTTTGCTGGAAGATACTGCCTATGGTGTAGATGACCTGATTAACTTTTGAAACAAATTCGTGAATTTTTGATCAAGTTATTCCCCTTTTTCGACTTAGTGCATTGAGGCCTATGGTACAAAGGTACCCTTACATACAGTCAAGAACGATAAGAACTAGGAACTTGAAACTTTATACACATGATCAGTATGGGAAATAAGCTGACCCGTATTTTTTTATTTTTCCACCGGCAATGTATTTCCAGAGTTATGCCCCTTTTTCGACTTAGCCTGTGGAACCTTGTGAACAAAATATTTCAAGAACCCCTGATGCTATGATCATGAGGCTTTGTAAGATGAGAATGCCCAAGGTGTAGATGACCTGATTATCTTTTGAAACAAATTTGTGAATTTTTGACCGAGTTATGCCCCTTTTTCGACTTAGTGCATTGTAAGCCTATGGAACCTTGTGAACAAAATATCTCAAGAACCCCTGAAGCTAGGAGCATGATTTTTTGCAGGAAGATACTGCCTGTGGTGTAGATGACCTGATTAACTTTTGAAAAGAAATCATGAATTTTTGATTGAGTTATGCCCCTTTTTCGACTTAGTGCATTGTAAGCCTATGGAACCTTGTGAACAAAATATCTCAAGAACACCTGATGCTAGGAGCATGATTTTATGCAGGAAGATACTGCCTGTGGTGTAGATGACCTGATTAACTTTTGAAAATAATTTGTAAATTTTGGATTGAGTTATGCCCCTTTTTCAACTTAGTGCATTATTTGCCCATGGAAGCTTGTGAACAAAATATCTGGAGAACCCCTGATGCTTTTGGGATACCCTGATGCCCGTCGTACGTGTGGACGGACGTCCATACGGACGTCCGTCAACTTTTGCTTGTGTACACTCTAGCGGGCACAGTTTTGATCCAATCTTTATGAAACTTTGTCAGAATGTTAGTCTTTATAAAATCTAGGCCAAGTTCGAAACTGGGTCATGTCGGGTCAAAAACTAGGTCACTAGGTCAAATCTTAGAAAAACCTTGTGTACGCTCTAGAGGGCACAGTTTTCATTCAAAGTTCATGAAACTTCGTCAGAATGTTCATCTTTAATATATTTAGGACAAGTTTGAAACTGGGTCATGTCGGGTCAAAAATTAGGTCACTAGGTCAAATCTTAGAAAAACCTTGTGTACGCTCTAGAGGACACAGTTTTGATCCAATCTTTATGAAACATTGTCAGAATGAATATCTCCATAAACTCTAGGCCAAGTTTGAAACTGGGTCATGTCGGGTCAAAAACTAGGTCACTAGGTCAAATCTTAGAAAAACCTTGTGTACTTTCTAGAAGACACAGTTTTGATCAAAAGTTCATGAAACTTTGTCAAAATGTTTATCCTTATACTATCTAGGACAAATTTGAAACTTGGTTATGTTGGGTCAAAAACTAGGTCACTAGGTCAAATCATAGAAAAACCTTGTGTACGCTCTAGAGGACACAGTTTTGATCCAATCTTTATGAAACATTGTCAGAATGTTTATCTCTATAAACGCTAGGCCGAGTTTGAAATTGGATCGTGTCGGATCAAAAATTAGGTCACTAGGTCAAATCTTAGAAAAACCTTGTGTTTGCTCTAGATGGCACAGTTTTCAACCAAAGTTCATAAAACTTTGTCAGAATGATTATTCTTAATATATGTAGGACAAGTTTGAAACTGGGTCGTGTCGGGTCACAAACTAGGTCACTAGGTCAAATCATAGAAGAACCTTGTGTACGCTCTAGAGGACACAGTTTTCATCCAATTTTTATGAAACTGTCAGAATGTTTATCTCCATAAACTCTAGGCCAAGTTTGAAAGTAGGTCATGTCGAGTCAAAAACTAGGGCACTAGATCAAATCTTAGAAAAATATTGCGTACGCACTAGAAGGCATAGTTTTGATCCAATCTTCATGAAATTGTCAAAATGTTTATTGCCCATATATCTTAGCCCCCTATGAAACTGAGTCACATCGGATCAAAAACTAGGTCAAATACTAGAAAAACTTTGTGCACACCCTAGAGGGCACAGTTTTGATCCAATGGTCATGAAACTCTGTCAGAATGTTTATCTTTATGAAATCTAGGTCAAGTTTGAAACTAGGTCATGTTGGGTCAAAAAACTAGGTCACCAGGTCAAATATAAGGAAAACCTTGTATACGCTCCAGAGGGCACAGTTTTGATCCAATCTCAATGAAACTTTGTCAGAATGTTTATTCTTACAATATCCAGGCCAAGTTTGAAACTGGGTCATGTCGGGTCAAAAACTAAGTCAAATATTAGGAAAACCTTGTGTACGCTCTAGAGGTCACAGTTTTGATCCAAACCTAATGAAATTTTGTCAGAATGTTTATCCTCACACTATCTAGGCCAAGTTTGAAACTGGGTCATGTCGGGTCAAAAACTAGGTCAGATCTTAGAAAAACCTTGTGTACCCTCTAGAAGACACAGTTTTGATCCAATCTTTTTGAAACTTTGTCAGAATGTTTATCGTCACAATATTTAGGCCAAGTTTGAAAGTAGATGATGTCGGGTCAAAAACTACGTCACTAGGTCAGATATAAGAACGACCTTGTGTACACTCTAGAGGGCACAGTTTTGATCCAATCTTCATGAACCTTTGTCAGAATGTTTATCCTCGCGATATCCAGGCCCAGTTTGAAACTGGGTCATGTCAGGTCAAAAACTAGGTCACTAGGTCAGATTTTAGAAAAAATTTGTGCACACCTAGAGGGCACAGTTTTGATCCAATCTTCACAAAACTTTGCCAGAATGTCTATCTCCATAAAATCTAGGTCAGATTTGAAACTGGGTCATTTCAGGTCAAAAGCTAGGTCACTAGGTCAAATCTAAATTAAGTTATGCTTCAAGAATCAGAACTAACATTGCAATGATGCCAGCCACAAACTCTTTGGAATACACTAGTTTCACCACAGTGAGATAATGATGCTACCATTCTATCATCTGTCTTTGCTTAGTTCAGTCTAGTTCAAATCCATCAAAGGAACTTAACATGAACGGGAACTTTTCGCAGAAGGAACTCAACATGAACGGGAACTTTTCGCAGAAGAGACTCTGCCATTTTCAGCTCACCTGAGCCTTACAGTATTGGTGTTAGCTGCCTCTGTCATCCATCCATAAACATTTTCAAACATCTCTGAAACCACTGGGCAGACTAAACTCAAATTTCATATGGAGCCTGCACATGGGTCAAAGGATTGAAAGTTCTTCAAATGATCTTGATCACATGATCAAGGTGGCCGACATTCCCATGTATGTTAAAAACTCTGATAAATCTTCACCAGAGCCAGTGAACTGATTAATGCTCAGGTGAGCGATTCAGGGCCACCATGGCCCTCTTGTTATTTAATGCCGCCAGCTCCGCAGAGAGGTTTCGTAACAGAAGAACTGCTTATTGTTCCTGCTGATACCCAAACGCGTATGTTGTGATGCCGTCTGGGGCTATCCAGCGTTTCGTGTCTAGCGGTGAGAGTGTTGTTTTGTTAATTGTAAGGCCGTAGATCTGGTGCTTTTTGCTTCTCAGCATATTCATTTCGTGGCTGTATGTTTTCCGGTTGAATAGTGCATCTTTGTAGTTTGCAAAGTTGATTTGTTTATTGATGACATATTTCTTGACACCTTTTGCTTTTTTTATCAGCTGCTCATCAGCCAGCAGAATGGAGTACATCTTGGGACGCAGCCCGATATACTCAGCTATGGGGGTACTTTGACATTCGTCCTTAAACTTGCCAATTTTTTTCTTGTTTTGCTCACTATAGAGCGGGTGATCCTTGGGGTAATCTGAGAAGTCATACTGGGTCCTCATGGTTGCCATATCAGCATAATTATACATCTGGCGTTTTTAGGTCGACCAGCAGGCTGTCTGTGTCGGTGTACAGCAAAGTACAGTTTCTGCCGTACTTCTGTTTCAGTGTATTGTAATACCAGTCATACATCAGATGCTTGGATAAGTCCAAGACACACATGCCAACATATACTGGTTTGTTTAGTTTCAAGCGAGTCTTGTGTGTATGCAGGGCTGATAATTCATCAGAAAATATGACAGCCCGGTTGTAATTGGGTTTAGCGATTATTTTTCTTATCTGCTCTTTTTCTTTATCACCGCCATTTGTTCGGACAATTTTTATATCAACTCGCTTCCGGAGGTTTTCGCAAGTTTTACCAAATACCGAATTGTTCATGAGTTTGTAGAAGTCTTTCTCAAAGGGTGATTTGGCTTTTTTTCTGAATTCTGTGTTCATGCGAATATATGGTTCCATCCACGGCGCCTCGTTGAATTCTAATATTCTGTGGATTTTCTTGAGTTTCATTCCGAGGGACAGGTATAGCTGCAGATTTCTGTAATGCAAAACATATTTATTTTTGTCTCTGAGATTTGGGACCTGAGCTTCTCGGTGTTGAGCATACTGTTATTTTCAAGAAGGTATGACTGGTAATCAGACAACCATTCTTTTTTTACTTTTAATCGCTCCGGGGCAAGTGGGTAGTCATTATGCAAGTCATGGAGCTCGGCTGGATATTCTAGGTCTACTTCTAAGATGCAGCCCTTGCCTGGTTCATCCGGCGGTTTATCAACCCAGTTAAAACCAGAATAAGGTAGAGGCTGACTCATAGCCCAGCCATAGAGATTATTTGCATCGTAATACATGATGTGGTTGTGCTGTTCGTTAGGATTATAGCCAGGCACGCTAGGGTTGTTAGCCTTAGCGTGTCTTTTTGAAGTCATGCTGACACCGCCACGCATCCCTTTTTCTATGAATAGATGCTGATCGTAGTCAGTCAGGAGCTCCAGTTCAGTACCGGTGTATTTGAGTAAAGCGTCCCAGGATAAGCCGGGGGCTGTATAATAATGCAGCGGATCCAGTTTGTATGCATTTATACAAGTTCTACGGAATGTTTGGAATACGTCTGCCAGCAGAGTCACATCTGTTTTTAGATAGAGATCATGGTAATCTCCCAGCGTCTCGCAGCTGAAAGTTTCCCATACTTTCTGGGCATGTTCGTAATCTTTCT
Source organism: Ctena decussata (assembly GCA_963989385.1). Lineage (NCBI taxonomy): Eukaryota > Metazoa > Mollusca > Bivalvia > Lucinida > Lucinidae > Ctena > Ctena decussata. The sequence goes on along the minus strand of OZ022502.1, from coordinate 66,196,253 downwards.
CGGATATACTCTCATCTGTTAGGCTGCTGTGGAATTTCTCAATAGGCGGCAGCTGAGTCTCCAGGAACCGGTCAAATGAATCCATATATTCGTATGGGTAAACGCCCTTTTGTAATAATATATCAATGTCTGTTGACTGGTGGTTTCCGGTTGGGCCGGGAATATCATAACCTTCATCCATTTCTTTTAAGGTGAACTCGATGCCGCAACCTTCTAACACATGGCCAACACTTGATGAGCAACCTTAAGAATACCGGCAATATCGGACACATTAGTCTTGTAAATCATAAGTCCATCAAAAACAAGAGAAGCAACCTCGATGCCTTTTCCATTTAAGTAATCGAAAGCAGCCATCAGCGCTTTGTTTTCCAACCGGCACAGTATGTGGTTAATCGTGGATCCTTCCAGATTGTAATTTGTATGTTTTTTTCTCTGCATGTTCATACATCTCCGGATTAAGCTGGACAACAGCGTTTATGATACTGCGCATTCCAGTATAATAATCGATGAACCACCGTGGATCATCTGGCTGCAGATTTTCTTGCTTGCCATTCATTATTGCTAAGAGAATTTTTTTTGCTTCATCCCGGGTGATGCCGCGGTTCTTCATGAGATCCTGCAACATGGAATCACGGTGCTTGATGGAAGCATCCAGGGCTGCGCAGTTTATCCCGTGTTTGTGACAGTACCAGGAAAGTAGCGTTGGGTGCGCATTTTTCATGTCGATGTCAAACATGCTGTCCTTGCATATTGTATGAAGGATTTTCCGGCTCATATTTTGAATGCCTAGCTTTTCAGCTGTCCAGTATCGACCAAACCCATGTCGCTGCCGGTATGACATTGGTCGTTCTCCATTCTGGTTTAACATGGAGAGATAATTACGAAGCAAGCTCAGCTGAGTTTCCTTGTAAGTATTTTGTCCATCCTGGAAACTGCTGCCGAGGTCAAACTGGTTGCTGTGATCTAATATGTAGGCTAGCTTACGCCTGTCGACACACTCCCGCAGAACGATGGGTCGACTATCTTCAGAACTAAAGCTGCCGTAAAGTCTTTTCTTGATTGGCTGGGGATTAAATGTCTTCTGGGTGATTTTAAAGTCATTTTTGTCAGTTGCATCAACTAACTTTGCCAAAGATGATGCCATAAACTGAAAGCTGTCCAGAAATTTAAGTTGACCAACGCTGAAAGAGATGTATTTTTCTGTGTTGTTTGGAATGCACGATAATCTGCCCGAGATTTTATCAATCTCTTGCATGATTAAATGGCTGTCATATCCTTTGAGATTGTGCAAAACAACAGGGATGGGTGTTACCCACGGTTTTATAGCAAGTTTAAGGTTGCAGAGTTTGTGGGCCGGACCTCTAAAGTGGCCTAGTATCCTACAGTGATCGCGTACTTTGGGATTTTTTTCATCGTTGAATTCTTTCTGGCAGATCCAGCATTGCGTTGCAGACTGGAAATCCATCTCATTTTTCTCCGACATGTGTAGGGGCTTCGGCTTTGCAAATACATTATTATTTATATTGACTACTTCCCGTTTCAGGGATTTCAAGAACTGCTCCACGACATCTTTACCTCTGTAAATTCTTACACCGGATGATGCACCATCATATCTAACAACCTGATATCCGTAACCGCATGCTTGGTGTTTGCTTTTGATTTCAGATTTATCCCCAGCTGCCACTTGATGCGGTTTTATTATGCTTTCAAAATCGGCATATATGACGAAAGGCGCCTGCATCTGTTTATGGTAATTTTTAAACTTTATTTTTTCCCCTGGGGCTGGCATTACAATCTTAGTTGCTCTGCCGTTGATACCGTAACATTCATCTTTGTGGCTGATTAGTAGGTCTTCACGGGAAAACCCGTAGAGACAGCGGTCGCAGAAGTATGTTTTACCTCCGTGTTTGTTTTTGTTAAATAGCAGTCTGGAAAGGTATTTTACCCAACAATAATGGTAATTGTCTTTCTTGTCATGGAGCAACAGCAGGTTGATCCGTGACATTTCACTCGGCTGCCCAGAAATATGATATGGGACAACTGTCTGCTCATAGCCATATACATTGATGGCGAGATCGTTTTGTTTCTCTACTTTGTAAATTTGTGATACTGGTGTAGGAAAGTCAATTCCTTCCATGTTTAAATTGTCTTGTTTTGGATAGCTGTATGGGTTGTTGAGATTATTTTTAGCTGGAAATAAAGCTGACCTTAAGGCCCATCTAAGGCATTCTTGATCTTGATTTTTCACATTGATTATTGCCTTTTTATTAGCCAAGACCTCAGGAAGTGGAAAATATGATGAGCCCTTGAGTGGCTCATATTTAGCGATGTTAAGGTACAATGTATTGCATCTATCAATCATCCAGCCTGAGCCTTCCTTAGTGAATTTTTCGATTTTCTGCTCAATTGCCGAGACTGCCTCGTCGTAAAAAGCTAGAATTTCTTGAAGAGACAATGTGGCATATTGATTGCTGTAAAATGTTTCCTGTATATTCTTTTTATCCTTGAAAAAGTCAACAATAAGCCCAAATTGCCATTTCAGACCGGATAGTTCTTGCAATTCAGCGGTGAGCTTGTTTTTTATAATAGTTTTCTTATCTTGAAACATTTTCATGGGGTCTTTGTATCGTTTAACGGAAATTTCATGCGCTCTGAGATAGCCACATTTGGTTTTGTCCACAAGTTTTAATTCAGGCTCAGATTCTTTTGTCATAAAGAATTGATGGAGTTCATTCATGACGTTTTTGTGTGACTTTTTGTTTTTTTTGGATTTCCCGTTTATGTTTCTTTCGTATACGCCGTTTTTTCCGCAGATTTTCCGACGTTTTTTTGGTGCCTGCCACTGGGGAAGGCGTTTCTAATGCATTTAATGCCTTATTTAATGCACTACCGTCGATTACTCCGTTTTCATACAACTGTAATAGTGTTTTGACAGAGTCAGACATTTTTTTTGTTACTATATATATTGCAGTATTTTCCCCTCTAATTAAAATTATTTAATTCCACTCATGTAATTAACCCGCGCAGGCTTTTATTCGGGCTTATTTATGCAAGCATGTTAATCATAAATTGGGCCCCAGTATAAAACACCAAAAATTGAGCTTATCTTAAGCTCTTGCGGTTTGAGGTAGGTTTTTCTTTCTGTCTTGTGGTTTGAGATAGGTTTTTCCGACGTTGAGTGTAATCTATAATAAGCCCGATTACGTTATCTTTCAGATAATACCGTGTGACTGAATCATATGATCTTTTGAAAATCCCGTGACTAGTTGTGAAATCTTATATTCTGAATCAGGCTAGGAAATTTATTATTTGAAGATGTCTTTTATTGAATTTTGTGCTGATATTGATCAGCTTACTATTTTATTAAGAGAACGATATCCAGATGACCAACAGATTCGTGACTGGAGTACAAAATACTGTGGATCATATTATAATGTATTAAAAAACCAAATATGGAACCCATCTGACTTGCAGACGGAAAATGAGAATTTGAAACAAAGAATTTTTTAGCGTTGGAGAGAGAAAATGAATCTCTGAAACAACAAAGTCAAAATCCATCAACATCTGGAGCTAATGAGACAAGGAAAACAACGTTGAAACAACAAAAGTTCAACAAAATTAAACAACGCGTTGAACTATCATTTTCTGAAGACAGACGGATTTCTGGTGAATTTCAGTACACCCCATCTGGAATAGAAGAATGTGTCGAAGCGTTGAAAACTCTTGATAAATGTATAGACAGTGATCAACGGAATATAATTTTAAATTCAGCAAACAAGGGACATGTTTTGAAGGACTTTAAACAGTTTTCAAAAAGAAACGGAAAAGGGTTTTTGCTGGAGTTGAAAAGTCATGGTTTTCATTATTCATTGTCATATTGTAATTTTTTAATTAAATTCTTTGATTTTGCAACAAAACATGTTAACATTCTAAAGTGTTCTTTACCAATTCGATTTATTCAGTTGAATTTTAATATTATTAAGCAAGTTTTTGAAGAATTACAATGGTAATCAGTCAGGTATATTCTAACGGTCTTATACACATGAGTGATTTTAAAAAGCTTATTCCGACCTTTGACGAAATGTTACGGATCCATCCGAGTGATATATATTAAATCACTCATGCGTATACTAGCGGCGCTAGTATATGCTTGACTGAACTGGGATTTTCTTTTTGTGTTATAATTAGTGAACTGGGATTCCTTTTTCCGTTAAAAATGAAATCACTCATGCGTATGCTAGCGCCGCTAGTATATGCTTGACTGAACTGAGGTTTTATTTTTGTGTTATAATTACTGAACTGGGATTTTCTTTTTACGTTAAAAATGAAATCACTCATGCGTATGCTAGCGCCGCTAGTATATGCTTGACTGAACTGGGATATTCTTTTTTGTGTTATTATTAAAAAGATTCACGTATATTCTTCCATAACACCACAATTTAACCTAATCTGGGTTTGCACTGGGCTATTTTTTTCATGAGTTGAAGAATTAGGTCCAGTCTAGGGTTGTGCATGGTTAGTTTTTTTCAATATACAGAGCCTTGGCTCGGTCTTGGTTTCTACTGGATTAATTATAAAACACATGTACGATATACTATTGAAATAAGGCCTGGTCTTGGTTTGTACTGGATTAATTATTAATAGTCCCTCGAATTTCTAAGGTTCGCGAATATGGATATCAAAATTTGAAGTCAAAGTCTACGATATACTATTGAAATTAAGCCTGGTCTTGGTTTGTACTGGCTTAATTCTAAAACATATTTACCATATATTGTGAAATTAAGCCTGGTCTTGGTTTGTACTGGCTTAATTATTAATAGTATATTGTAAAACCACCAATATATCACTACTGCACTATTTAGGTATCGTCTTCTGAAAATGTATTCCACAAAATAGGTGTCATACAGACTTTTTACAGTTCCATGCTTTGGAAGAGAAGTTTTGACTGCCCTCCAGGTGCTTTCGATTGTGTTTGTATGCGCTCCTGTTTCTTTATTTACAAACTCCTTACTATGGTTAACTGTCTGGTGATCATACCCTTCTTCTGTAAGCCTTGAATATGCCTTCCAACAATCCGAAATTATCGTAGTACCTGGAAGAACATGCTGTTTAATAATTGGAATCAAAGTATCCGCGGTCCTGTCCTCCACACTGGTCAAAAAACAGTTCTTCGTGTCCCTCTCTATACCACCAAATACCCAAACACCATCCTTTCTCCTGCCTTTGTGATACTTCCTCTTTCCAAATTTACTTTCATCAATTTCTACAACTTTCCCTGGCCCACCTACCGTTACATTTTCTTTTTCAAGCACCTCCGAGCAAACTTCTCGACAAAGATTATACCAGTCTACCAGGGTTTCTTCACAACTTATTTTCAGTTCACGTCTAACTGTGTCCTGCCTTGTCTTGTACACCCAGTAATAAGTTAATTTTACTACCTGCTGCAGTGTCAAATGAGAATTCTCGAACCAACTACCAGCTCTAACTGAAATTTTGTAACCGCACTCCTTCTTTGTGCATCGCCAAACGAAACCTTCTCTGCCGTAACGGAGTCCTTTTTCAATGTTATTCTTCCCTCTGAACAACGAACACAGTTTCCTCCGAAATTACCAATTACCGTAATCGACCCATTTACCGCACCGTGCGCTTAACTTTTTCAAAATTGCAACAAAAAGATGTGGTTAAAATGTATCTAATAACTGCACACTCAGAACAATGAAATGCAGGGTGACTGGAAAGACGCAACATTGGTAGGACTGGAAATACCTTGTGTTTATACTTTTTATGATATGAAAGCCTTGGGTTCCCTGTTAGTTATTGGGTTTTGTGAGAGTTTCAAAGAAAAAGCAGTGTGCGCTTGTGCAGTTTTTCCAGAAATTGCCTTGGTGTGCGGTTATAGGGGCATGTGCGGTAAATGGGTCGATTACGGTACTCCTTTATCTTGTAACCACAAAATCAAATTGTATGAATCCCTTGTTATTTCATAAATATCATCGTAAACCAGTGACATGGTATTTTGACAGCTATTTGTTTACAAGAAGGCGCGTCTGCAACTTAGATACGTCACGACCAATCAATATGCTTTGTTTGGTCACATGTGATCACATGTCAAAACAAAGTCACGTGATCTCAGAAAAACAGCTGACGTTCTAAAAACGAAACCGCTGGACGGATTTTTTTATCTTTTAAAATCGATTAATACCTTTCGGTATTAGATACCGAAGGTATTAACATAAAAACGCTCAGAGAATTCATTTTTGGGGTTATTTTGGCTTTTTATGGGCTTTTTACCGAGATCCACACGCTGTCCCGTGTCTCTCTATATAGTGTCTGGCGTGCAAAGCGCGCCTTTTTCAGTCATAAAATGCGCCCGGTATACCAGAGGTGCGCCAAGTTCCGCTTATTTTAAACTGCTCGGAATAAATTTTCTGTGACGGTAATAAGTTTTTCATTCTACAGAGCAATAAAGTAAAACACCGAAGAACAAATTGTATTAAACTTACCTTTCTTTCTATGTATACTGCTACACCCTCTCTCGAGGATTATGAGCAGGTGCACGATGTACACTCCAGTTTAAGAAAGAAAGAAAGAAAGAGTTCGGATACTGTGAAACTACTTCTAGGAGACCTCTTAAACATATCGTAAAACTTGTACCTTAAATTCATTTTAGGAATGAAATCGTAAATATTCATTTTATTTTGTTGTATTGAAATTGAAACCATACATCTGAGAAATCATTTAAAGCCTTCACTTGGAATTCAGTGAGGCGTGAATAAGATATACAGTGTATTAAGGTTTGCAGTGAGGGTGGTACAGCAGTTTTTTTTTTGTTTTGTTTTTTTTGCTGTTTATCTCTGCTGTTGTAAAGCTAAATAAATTCGTGGATGTTAGTAATTTGCATAACATTCATGCACAAAAGAAGCTTCACTAAATGTTGATTTTTGGAACATGTAACCATACATAAAGGTTTTATTTCATAATAAAGCCTAAGTAGGGAATAAAACTTAAAAAATGTCTGACCAATTGCTTTTATGCCTTCTTTTGCTATTTTTTTTTTGCATACCTTAAAGGCGGCTATTTTCTTATTATGTCTCCCCCCTTCAGGGTCGGGAGACATATTGTTTTTCCCCGGGCGTCTGTCCGTCTGTCCGTCCGTCTGTCCGTCTGTCTGTCACAAATCGTGTCCGTTCTATAACTTGAAAACCGCTCGAGTTATATTCGTGAAACTTCATATAAATATCAATCAACATGAGACGACGTGCAGAGTGCAAGAATGGTAACTCTGGCATTTATACTTTTTGAGTTATTTCCCTTTGAACTTAGTCCATCACAAAATTGTGTTTCAATCGTGTCCGTTCTATAACTTGAAAACCGCTCAAGCTATATTCGCGAAACTTCATATAAATATCAATCAACATGAGACGACGTGCAGATGGCAAGAATGGTAACTCTGGCATTTATACTTTTTGAGTTATTTCCCTTGGAACTTAGTGCTCACAAAATTGTGTTTCAATCGTGTCCGTTCTATAACTTGAAAACCGCTCAAGCTATATTCGCGAAACTTCATATAAATATCAATCAACATGAGACGACGTGCAGAGTGCAAGAATGGTAACTCTGGCATTTATACTTTTTGAGTTATTTCCCTTGGAACTTAGTCCATCACAAAATTGTGTTTCAATCGTGTCCGTTCTACAACTTGAAAACCGCTCAAGCTATAGTCGCGAAACTTCATATAGATATCAATCAACATGAGACGACGTGCAGAGTGCAAGAATGGTAACTCTGGCATTTATACTTTTTGAGTTATTTCCCTTGGAACTTAGTCCATCACAAAATTGTATTTCAATTGTGTCTGCTCTGTAACTTGAAAACTGCTCAAGCTTTATTCACGAAACTTCATACAAATATCAATCAACATGAGGGGATGTGCAGAGTGCACAAATGGTAACTCTGGCATTTATACTTTTATAGTTATTTCCCTTGGAACTTTGTCCATCACAAAATTGCGCCTCAGTCGAGTCCTTCTATAACTTTAAAACCATTCAAGCTATATTCATGAAAGTTCATACAAATATCAGTCAACATCAGACAACGTGCAGAATGCACTCTGGCATTTATACTTTTTGAGTTATTTCCCTTGGAACTTTGTCCATCACAAAATTGCGTCTCAGTCGAGTCGGTCTATAACTTTAAAACCATTCAAGCTATATTCATGAAAGTTCATACAAATATCAATCAACATCAGACTACGTGCATTATGCAAGAACCATAACTTTAGCGTTTATACTATTTGAGTTATTTCCCTTAGAACTTTGTCAGTCACAAAATCGTGTCTCAGTTGTGTCTGCTCTATAACTTGAAAACCATTCAAGCTATATTCACGAAACTTCATACAAATATCAATCAACATTAGAAGAATTGCATAGTGCAAGAACCATAACTCTTGCATTTATACTTCTTGAGTTATTTCCCTTGGACCTTTGTCAGTCACAAAATCGTGTCTCAATCGCTTTATTACTTGAGAACCGGACAAGCTATATTCACGAAACTTCATACAAATGTCAGTCAACACTAGACAACCTGCAGAGCACAGCATTTATACTATTTGAGTTATTTCCCTTGGAACTTTGTCATTCACAAAATCGTGTCTCAATCGTCTAAGCTCTATAACTTGAAAACCGTTTAAGCTATATTCATGAAACTTCATACAAATATCAGTCAACATATAAATAGACGACGTGCAGAGCACTGTAACTCTTGCATTTATATTTTTTGACAAAAACTAAATATGAATATCAGTCAACATTACATGACATGCAGAGCATAACAACTATAACTCTTGCATTTATACTTTTTACTTATTATGAATACCTGCTTCAGGGTAGGGAAACATATTGTTTTTCCCATGGCGTCTTAATGACTGATCCTTTTGACATCAAAAAGGGGGGAGACATCTGTTTTTTCGTAGGAAAACAATTCTAGTCTCGGTTTCGGTTATCAGCCTGAGGAAACATTGTAATCATAAGTGATTACTGATTTTGTACCTTTTTGTGAAAAGTTGGTCCTAGAAGGGGTGCAAAATTTTGTTAAAAGTTGGTCCAATTAGGGGTGCAAAATTTTATTGCAAATTCATTCTCTTATGTGATTATTATACCGGGAGTCCTTATCTGCTTTTTCTTGCAAAAGAAAGTGATACATGTATGTTTTGAGGGTAAGGCTGAATCCAGGCTCATATTTTTTTCAAAGAAAACAGTCTGTGCACACTGTTAGATTTTGTACTCAAGCCGATATACCCACGCCTTACAGCGTGGTAGCTCAGTGGTTAGCGCACTTGCCTCTGATGCTAAAGGTCCCGAGTTCGATCCCGGGTAACGGCGTTTGAATTTCGGTGTCCGAACTCGCTTCCTTAATGTCATTTGCAGGGATGACATTAAAAAAGTGTGACGTCCTTCGGATTGGGACGTTAACTGGAGGCCCCCTGTGCAGGGAGAGACATCCCCTGTGCAGATTAAAGATCCCTTCTATATTTACATGGCTACAAGGAGGTTCATCCTGCAAAACTGGAGTGTACATCTTACACCTGCTCATAATCCTCGAGAGAGGGTGTAGCAGTATACAAAGAAAGAAAGAAAGAAAACAGTGAATTTCAACTCGTTCTGTGCAAGGGCTTTGACGCTACAGTTATTTAAATGCGTAAGTTGCAGGAAAGTCAATGGAGTACATTTTGAATCCTATTTGAATGGATGGGTACATGTAGCCTGTTACTCCATTTTCACACAGGACGAAATGTGGAATGAAATTTTTGAGTGGCTGTTGCCCTTAATTAAATTGGCAAAATTGTGGTGAATTCTCAATTTTCTTGGCAAAGTGCAGGTGTAACAGCTTTTTCCATCCGAAACATTGCATTACTGCCAGGTTTTCCATATGAGCCGCGACGTGAGAAAACCAACAATGTGGTCATGCGTCCAGCGCAGACTCAGATCAGCCTGGGCATCCGCCTAGTCTGATCAGATTCTTCGCCATCCGCATGGGGGTAGCTTAGACGCTTAGCTACCCTTTAAGCGTTTAGCGAAGAGTCTGGCCAGACTGGGCGGATGCCCAGGCTGATCTGAGTCTGCGCTGGGCGCACAACCACATTGTTGGTTTTGTCGTGTCGCGGCTCATATATGTAATCTTTTGTTTTCCAGGCACAATCTCTTAGCCCTTAATGCCCCAGAAAGCAGACGACAAAATTTACGTCTGCAGAAATTTCAAAAAACGTTTTGTCCTAGCTGTATCATATTGAGAATTCAAAGACTATAGGGCAAACAGTGTAGATCCAGATGAGGTGGCTCATTATGAGCCACCTCATCTGGATCTACACTGTTTGCAAATTCAACAATTTTTCATTTTTGGCGCTTTAAGGGTTAGGCTAAGAGGGAAATATGGCAACTGAATTCTGGGATATTGCTGGGCCCTGTCACAGAGCTATGTACATGCATAAAATCCTGTGGACATCATTATGCAGTCAGAGATTTTGCAACTTACTATTGACTTTAGTAGCTAGAGGCTATTTTAAGATGCACTCACTCATGTTTTATACTCCCTTAAGAGAAGTGTAGGAGTTAAGCCCCTAAGCTAATTTCATACCATTATGCCTTTTGGTAGTTTTTGTGAACCAATATCGAAATCATAAAATTTAAGCAGGCAAATGTGCAGAATATATGATGAAAACAAACTTCTTGTTTTTCTTGTTTCTAAATCATCATCAAAATTATATATTGTGACCCCTCATTAGAACCATCTCACTGAGATAGTTCTAAGTACACATCAATCCAGAAGCCCAGATAAGGTGAGTATCTGATGATACATGTCTATGATAATTTTTCTTAGTTCTCCATAAAGACATAATATGTTGTGACCCCTCAGTAGAACCATCTTGGCGAGATGATTCTAATGAGGGTAACAACATAGGTTTTATCAAGAATTAACAGAAATTACCGTACTGACCCTAAAATTTCGGACACTCAAAAGTTGGAAATCATTGTTCTAAAATTCTTAGAAAGTGGATATTTTACACAAGTTAATGCATCCAAATGATACTTAGTGAATGGCAAACATTGTAGACCATGATCAAACTGCTCCTTGAGTACAGTTTGATCTGGGTCTACATTGTTTGCTAAGATCTGTATGTCCTAATATTTAGGATCATTACCGTACCTTAGATTTCTCTTCAAATACTCTTCTTACATGTATCTGGAGCCTCTGGGCCACAACAGGTTTCTGTGGAGTACTAACAGAAATTATCTTATAATCTATTAATTATCCACATAACCATCTTTTCCTTCTTTCTTTTCCAGTGGTTTTTATAGAGGAAGTACCTATCATGCTGCCCGTAAAACAATGCAGTGGAAATTGAGCTGGACCTTTGGATTTTTCACAGCTTTGTGGATGTGCTGGGGACTTTATGAAGAGCCAAGTCATGTGTTTGTAAGATAATTTTTTTAATATTTACATTCTTGGTGTAGTTACTCAACTGAAAGGCCCTATAGTAAACCATTGGAATATAATATAGTTTACATTCCAATAATTACATTAAGACACGCAAAGTCAATGATGTCAAGATAAACAGTGGCTTTCTAGAATCTGATTGGACCATCACCGATGTCATGACATCATGCATGCTGTTCTGCTTTTAGCAGAAAAACTGCATATAAGCAATGAACTTGATCATCGAAGTGTAAACTACTTTGGGTTACTAGCAAAGTTTACATGAACCCCATTGGGGTTAATTCACTTTGCACGTGACCCAATGTAGTTTACACTTCGATAAACCTCAGAAGAATGAAATTCATTCCTTAACACAAGCAGGCTTCTTCGCAGTGCAGCAGATAAGAAGAGGTAACAGGGATAATTTAGGGATAATTTCCTATATCTCAAACTGCTCTTCAAGGAGCAGTTTGATCAGGGTCTACAACGTTTGCCATTCACTAAGCATCATTTGGTTGCATTAATGTGTGTAAAATCCACTTTCTAAGAATTTTGGAACAATAGTTGTCAGACTTTTGGGTGTCTGAAATTTTAGGGTCATTACTGAACAATACGTTTTGCAATACTTGAGGATGCTATGTGTATCATGGGATACAGTTCTTAGACTAACAGATTTTTCATTTCTTGGATAAATGATAACAGGAAAAATTCAAAGTTAGAGACACAACACAATATGAATGAAAGAATACACCTGTGCAAGATGATTTACAACCCAGCAAGATGAAATTGATTCAAGGAAATTAAAAAGAAAAAAATTAAATAAACACCTTCCAAGTTTTTAACCCACGGCCGAAAAGTTTGGGGATATGGTTCCTGGATGGGTGGATGACTTGCGATTTTACGTCCTTTTCAACAGTATTTCAGTCATATCAGGACGATGGGACAATGATAATGAAAGGCTGTGTGCAATGGAACCCCGTTAACAGTAGGGAAGGTTCTCCCCTCAAGCGGGGTTCGAACCCGGTCCGCTAGATCTGTAGGCCAGTGCTTAACCCACTGAGCTACCGGGGGGATATGGTGATGAGCCTGCACCCCTAATCATGACCTATAAAGTCAAGGTCACAGACTTAGAAATTTTATGTTAAAGTTTTACGTTAAAGTTTTCAAGATATCATAGTTCCTAAACCCTTTGATTGTTTTGCATTATATTTGATGTGGTGATAGATATTGGTCCAAAATTTTATTCAGCACCATCCCCACTCCTGGTCATGACCCATAGGTCAAAGTCACGGACTTAGAAATTTTTTGTTCAAGTTTTATGTTACAGTTTATTAAGAGATGTCATAGTTTCTAAACCCTAAGTCACAGAGCACACATGAATCTGCCAATATTGACATTGAAGGGAGAATAACTAAAACATAAAAAGTATTAAAAAAAAAGAAAGATAATTGGTGCAGATTAAATGGAAGTGTGTTTTGTAATAGACAGACACAACCAGTACACGGACACTACCAGTATGCGGACACTTCCATGTTTGCGGTCCGAGAAAAGAGCTAATATATTCTTCATGGTATTGGAACCCTAACATAATTTGCTTACAGGTGCTCATCATTTTGTCTCGTGCACTTAAATTTAGACTGCCTGGATTGACCTTGACCTAGGTCAAATTTTGTCCAGAAGGCTTTCGAATGGGAAAAGCTGAAAAAGTGCATTTTTCTATTGCTATTCAACTCTATGATATGGACATATAGTCATCAAGCATAAAATCTCAGATGCATTGGAAATTAGCCCACATTGTACAATTTGCCTTAGAATTATCACCCTAAAGTGCTGAGGATGAATGGACTCAGGTGAGCTACAGGACCAATGGTCCTCTAGTTTGTCTGGTGTTATATGATATTGATGATCATGATCCTCTCAGTGTATACCACCATCTGTGCACCACTCCAGTCCCGTATAAAACCATTATGACCCCTCATCTGAACTGTCTCGGCGAGATGGTTCTGATATGGGGTTACAACATAAGTTTTTGTTGAGAATGAAAAAAAAATTTTTTGGGATTATCATCAAAACTCCTCTTATCTGGATCTCTGTAATAATATTGTCTATTACCTATTAATCCTATTGAACACCCCGGGAATGTTGTATTTTGCAAAAGGGGGCACTATTTAGAGTCTAAAGTATAGTAAATCAGCTACTGCCAGAAAATCTATGATAAGCAATATAAAAGTCTTGGGTATACTTTTAGAGGAAGCAACTCTACTATTTTTGCCTACCTTCTCAAAAGGGGTCAACTCTTAAAGGAAAGAATTTGCTCCTCTAGGAGCAAATTCTTTCCTATAAGAGTAGACTCCATTTCCAAGAGCTACCTTATCAAGAAGAACCAAACAGGAATTCATGCAAGTTAATAGAATATCATTTTCGGAAAGGAGGCAGGTGGGGTTTATTAGAGCAGTGGTGTTTATTAGGATTAATACGGTATCTGATTATGTTCTGTATTTTTCAGGGTACAAGATTTGGGACTGTAGATGCTTCCAAATGGACAGATGAGGAGCTTGGCATACCACCAGAAGATAAAGAGGAATTATGATGACAGACTTTTGATAATTGTTTTTGTTGTTAGAAAAAAATCTTAAAGTGTGGGTGCTCAACTCCATGATCTATGGCCATGTTTTCAGAGAGAGACAACTTTGGTGACTGTTTATTTCCCTGGATGACCTACCCTTTCAAAATGGGGTCTACTCTTAAAGGAAAGAATTTGCTCCTGAAGGAGCAAATTCTTTCCTTTAAGAGTAGACCTCATTCGAAAGGGAGGTAAAAATGACAATGGCAGATTTGCTTCCCCTCAGAGTGTCTCCATTCACCTTAAGACTGCATATGACTGAGAAATCTCCTTGAAAGCAAAATGGGATATCTCATCATTATTCATGTGGAGGAATATGTGATCAAAAAACTTAGACACATAATTTGAAGTGCTTGGGCACCAGGTCCTGACAATAGAGTACATGTTGGTAGTTATACAGTCATTATTAAGAAATGTTAAATAAATATTTGAGTGCTGCAGTGTTTTTTTTTTTTTTTTTTTTGTTTATCTGTGGATTTTATCTGAAAATTAAGTTTTACCATATTTACTGTGACATCTTGTCACTCCGCAATTTCTACACTTCTTCACATTGCTTTATTTTTGCTGTTCTTTTTTTACAGTTTTGGTTTCTTTGACTAGCCCTTGAATTTATGATCACATGGTACCATTCAGCAATTTACATTGTGTTGTCAATTGATGTAAGATTGGCAATATTCTTGAATTTGCAAGCCAGTAGACTCACAAATATTTAGTGAAAATAAAACTCTGACCAGTATAAAGCAATTTATAGTAGGCCCTTCCAATTTTAAATTGACAAATCAATTTGAGCCACATCATGTGACTTCCAACAATGTGGCAGTTTTGTGATCTAATATTCAGATCATCCTTATCGTTTACACCAGGTGTATGGAAACTTCACTGTTGGTTGTATGGTTTGGGCCAATTCTACAGATGGCTGATGTGACAAGTGAAGGCTCTGAACAGACTGCACTTAAGTGCAGTTTGATCAGAGCCTTTGCTTGTCGACAATTCCTCATTGTTTGAAACATTTGGCATTTCTGCAACAGATTTATAAGGTGAAAGAGTACACTTCCAGTGGAATCAACTCTTCCATTTTCATTCTGCAGACGTAAATTTTGTCGTCTGCTTTTTGGCACATTAAGGTTTAAACAGAGGACCCTCAGTTTGTCGTCTGCTTTTTGGCACATTAAGGGTTAAACAGAGGACCCTCACTGAGGACCCTCAATGAGGGTCCTTTGTTTAACCCTTAATGCGCCAAAAAGCAGACGACAAAAGTGAGGGTCCTCCGTTTAAACCTTAATGCGCCAAAAAGCAGATGACAAAATTTACGTCTGCAGAATTTCAAAAAATGTTTCGTCCAAGCGATATCATATTGAGAATATGAACACTAGTGGGCAATTCTATCCCATAACCTTACTAGGTCGTTGGGGCACCACAGCTGACTTCAAAACAGTCCCTCTCCACCTTGTCCTGTCTTCAGCTACCCTAGTTGAGCTACACTGTTTGCAAAGGACCTGGTATGATAAGGCCCATATTTGGCCCCCAGAAAACTCATTTTTCAAAAGTCTTATTTCCATAATAAAAATGTATTCATTTGAAAGTTCAAACCTTGAATGTAACAGCAAACACAAAATTAACCAGTTCTTGCCCAATATATTTGTGATATTTGTACTGATCATACCCATACCCCCAGCGGATTCTGACGAAAATGACGAATTTGGTAGCCTTTGTGGCTTTCAAAATATATGAGCCCGGCCTCCAGCACATTTAATATTTTGTATACAGATAAAATTTTAATATATTTACATGCCATGAAAATATTAAATGTGCTGGAGACCGGGCTCAATGTTTATTTTTAACTTTTAGTTACCAAACTGGCAGCGTTTGGAACATTTTCCCAGCGTTCTCAACATAAAAACGCCCATATCTCCGCTCATAGACAAAATAAACATATGTTGTGGGTATTCATTTTCTTAGTTAGAACACAAGGAATAATTTGGTATACATTTCATTTTGATCTGTTGGAATTTTTTGGTTAGCGTCTCTGGACTTGCAAACTTGAGTGGGTGGGGTACCTGGAGAGGCCTTGTGCAGTGCACAGGTAATTAGCAGTGCAGTCTTACATATAAGCATTTCATCAAAAGCCTGTTGTTAAGAGCTTTCAAAAGTTATTGTAAATGACTTATTTCTTTAAAGGAATATGTATTAAACTCAAATTTTCTCACAATTTTCCGTCATTTTATTGAAACAACGTAGGCATGTCAGAAATCATGTTATTCTGAGAATTAAAAAACACGAGACATATTATTTCTGCTTGTTCCCATACGCACAAATAATAAGCAATAGAAACCATGCATTTTTAAGAGAATTTGAATGGGGGCCAAAAACGGCCCTTATCATACCAGGTCCTTTAACTATTTTAATTTGTGGCGCTTTAAGGGGTTTAAGGAAAGAATTTGCTCCAAAGATCCCATTTTGAAAGGGCTTCATCCTGTGAAGCAAAGAGGAAGTCACAAAAGTTTTTACCTTAGAAGAATGGTAACAAAAAAGCATAAAGGTTAGGTGTACCCTGGCCATTCACCTTATGATACTATTGGCAAACAGTGTAGCCATGATTCTAATGGTAAAGGTTTCCCAAAGCCTAATAGTCGTAGGGGCAATGGTGGTTAGAGACCCACTTATCTTGGGCACAGCTGATAAAAGGCAGAGCCCATCATTCTCCTTTCGCTGCCTTATCCTTCCCTGATTCTAAAAAGGTACCCATTTACTGCTGGGTCAACAGAGTTTTCCAGTCGTCGGATGGCGATGGTGAGCCTCGAACTCACAACCTTCCGGTGACTCTGCACAATAGCTGAGCCACTCTAAACACTCGACTATGGCGCCTCTCTATGATTCTAATGAGATTCAGCAAAATTATTGGATATAAATCAGAAAGAAGCTCTCCCCAAGATTCAGGCTTGGAATAATGAGGTGCTTTATGAGAAAAACGGTCTGGGACATGTTACCAGCAAATGCTCTAGCTAACCTATACATACAGTAGAACTTCAATGGCTCGAACCCTGACCCTGATGGCTCGTTAACCCTGCTTGACTAGAACTCTTTCCTGGGTCCCTAGAGGTCACTTTATATAGAAACTAACCCTAGATGGCTAGAACTACCCTTGACTGGAACTAATTTTCATGGTCCCAAGCCTGTTTGAGCCAGTGAAGTTCTACTGTAAATACATGTAGCTTGGTTTAGCTTTCTTGGTCCAGTTGCTCAAAGCATCAGCAGCACAACATAGTAGTAGTAAATCAGGGTTTGAGGTTATAAAACTTGAGAATAATCTCAAACTCAAAATAAAGCACACTGAAGCAGCCAGTCAGTGTGCTTTATTTTGAGTTTGAGAATGTACTCAAGTTTTATAACTCCAGGCCAGGGATTCCTTAGGTCTTCTAGCAGAAACAATATTAAATGTGCCAATATTTTTTATGAAAAAGATGAGAGTCCTCAGCTATTTTTCAGCAACCCGCCCCCCCCCCCCTGCCCCCCCCCCCCCCTGCCAAAAACAAAAAACAAAAAAACAATGGCAGTGTTTCTGCATACAGTGCAAATATGTCAAGTCTTCATTAGTTTCATTCCTATTTGTTCCCTGAGGTAGTCGAAGGAGACTGTAGTAAAGGGATGACCTTTAGTCCGTCTATCCATGAACAAATTTGTCCTCAACTCCTCCTTCAGTTTGCCTTGGATTTTCATAAAACTTTCAAGATATTGTTATCAACACCTGACGTGGATCATATTTTATAGGGGTCAGGATCAGACCCTTACAGAGTTACGACCCTTTATTTGTAAACTGAGTTAAATCTAGTGTCCTCAACTCCTTCAGTTTTCATCTAATTTTCAAAAAACTTTCAGGATTTTGTTATCGCCATCAGAGGCAGATCAGGATCACACCCTTTCTGACAGAAGTACAGACTTTTGAGTGTATATCTTTATATAGACAAATCTTGTGTCCTCGACTCCTACTTCAGTTTTCAATCAATTTTCATATTACTTTCAGGATATTGTTATCTTTACCTGATTCGGATTATATTATATTGGGGTCATGATTGGACCTTTCTGACAGACTTATGACCCTTTATCTGTATATCTTTCCATTGACATATTTTGTGTCCTCAGCTCCTTCAGTTTTCAATCGATTTTCGTAAAACTTTTAGGCATTTGTTACTCTTACCCGGTGAGAATCATATTTATTGGGGTTGTGATAGGACCTTTTTTTGACAGAGTTATGGCAATTTATCTGGAAATCTGTTATCAAATCTTATGTCCGCAACTCCTCGAGTTTTAAACCTAATTCCATAAAACTTTCAGGATATTGTTATCGACCCTTTCTGCCAGAGTTATGGTCCTTTATATGTGAATTTGTTGTATGTATAAAACTTACCAGAAATTGTATTCAACATCTGTTATTAAGTCATATGATCAGATATTTGTCAGAATTACATTCTTTGATCATCACTTTAATCATTCCTTTCAAACTCAAATTCCCCCCATTACTGACATGTCCATATATCAGGGGACATTCAGCCTTTTATTTTGCGCATGTAAACTGCATGTTCTTAGTATATGTACAGGTGGTGTGAGTATTCCCAGAAGTATGCCTTTTGTGCAACCCCGATACGTGTTGAGCAAGAAGAATGTTCCGATGGATCCGAGACCAGCAGATATTAAGGAGCTGCAACATGACAAAACCAACAACAAAGTGGCATGTGTACCCAGTGAAGACTCAGATCAGCCTAGGCGTCCACCCAGTCTGATCAGAGTCTTCACTGTCTGCATGGAGCTAGCTTAGAGCCTTAGCTACCCTTTAAGCACATGGCAAGAACTGATCAGACTGGGCTGATTTAGTAATAGTATTTCAAATCTCATATTGACGTTGCCTCCGCACCTCAGCGGAACGAATCCATAGCCGCAGTAACGGGGCGCCGATCGTCCGTCCATGATGGGCTGATTAACTGCTCTTCAGGCTCTAAATGGCACCCTCTTTGGTAAAATGCAATGTCTCTAGGTAGATTAATAGGATCATTACAGTAATCTACAACACAGACAAAAGTTTTATCCATTTATTCATATAATCAATCTTCATTTTCAAGTAACAGATCAGTACTTTCACAGCAAATGTAAGTTTTGGATGATAGCATGTGATTGTGAAAGAAATACAATACATAATTGTCAAAACAAAAAAAGAAACACCACTTATATTGAAGCAACATTGAGAGAACTATGCTCCCAGAGTATGTGTCCACAGGAAATAAGGTAATAAAACTTTAAATAAATGAAATGTGGTGTTTGTTTTCTTGATAAGTGTATCAGTCCACCTATGCAATTTACACCTTACACTATGATGATATTGAACAAGGAAGTTTGGACGAAGGCTTAAATGCTCTTTAACATATTTAAGAGTAAATCCCGTTGACTTTTCTTTCTTTTTGGAATTAAGACAGAGAATAATATTGCAAAAAAAACCCCAAAAAACAGAACTGTCATTTCTGTTTGAACCATAGAGTAATACACCTTGACAGTTAAAACTCATGAATTTAGCAACAGGGTTGGACTATTCTGACTGGGTTGAATCATAATCATTTAACCTGACGACTACACTGAGTCGGGGAATAGTCCACTGTGACTAAAGTCATATTTTAGCCAGTGTAGAAATAATAATAAATCTTGACTGCTGATTGCTGAAACTAATTGGTGTGCTACTATTTAACTTGGCTTGAGAAAAAGCCAACTTAGCTGTAAGCTGAAGATATCCATGTATTTTTTCAATATGATTAATTTTATAAGCTTCATGCTGCTGACTAGAAATAGAGTTTTTGTGGCAAAATTTGTATTTGTACATATATTATGTGTGGTTTACTGGAAGGCGTCAATGAGTGATTGTAAGTAATGGACTGAGTTATTATTAGGAAGTACGAGGGATGATCCAGAAATTCGTGGACACAGTCCATAAAATCCAACTGCAATAAGTTATTTCTTTCAAATCTTAACCAATACTTCTCTATAAATGGCTGAACGATTTATCACAATATCAGGTAAATTCAATGAATATTTGGTTTGGCATCTACGTTTGAATATACCAGGGGTTGTCTGTGCGGCGCACTCCAGAGTTTTTGCAGGAAAATACAAAATGTTCCTTTTAAAATAATCAGATATATTTTTTATCCTTAAAATTTCGATATAAAATTGCAGTCAAGAACTAAAGTAGCATTTCCTATTTTCAAACCATGTGAATATTCATTATTGGCATTTTACATGACATTCTGCACAAACAAAACAGACCACCACCCTCTGACATGAAAGAGGAACATGACGTTTTTTTGAACGTCTGCAGCAAGCAGTTTGTCTAAAGGTCGACATAAAAAGACATAAAACCAATGGAAACAAACCATATTTTACACGAAGCATCATGAAACATACTTGTTTGAAAATACTGTGTAAAAGAGTGCTGAAAATAAATGCCGAGCCATATTTTCGGACCTCAGGATGGCAATGATGCACTTATTCGATGAAATGATAGATTTTACACCTCGAAACTGAGCCCAAGAAATGTTTACGCGATATCAGAAGTTGTGCTGTATAAAACCTGATGGAAAACTTATGATTGTCTTATTGCTCTATTCCTTGCATTATATAAATGCTGAAACTGTGATTTTAGTGTCATAATTTCTTTGGTGGATCTTATCAGCTTCGCATCTTGAGCACTATCATATACCAGACGTCAACGTGACATTGTGGCGTGCGCCGCGCAACCTAGGGTAACTGAACAAAATGCATTGTTATATATGAACCGTTTGAGATATCTGATTCAAAATTTACATGTGTGTTTATCAATGGTGTGGCAATGGGCATGTAATATTTCATCGATGGGTCTTTTCAAATTCCTTAGTTATTCAAGGTGTCCACGAACTTCTGGATCATCCCTCGTACATGTACAACGGATGTTAGGCTGATCCTGTATGATACTAGAAACAGAAACTGCAAGGTAATCTCATTCCATTGCTGGGTTGCAGGGATCATTCTGTGAGAGACTTACTCTATTTTTTGCCAAAAATCTCGCTGAAATCAGTTCAGTGAGAGACAAAATCGTATCCGAAATGCACTGCTAAAAAGAATAGTACCAAAAAATCTCTGACACTGAGAATGGAGAATTTCTCACAAAAAAGCAGAATTATCCCTGAGGTTGTTAGCCATAAATTGTAACAATTAAAACAGAATTTTGTGACACACATCGGTTTCTTCACATACATGTATGTACATACACCTGTTATCCACATGAACTTGAGTGCAGCAAATGGTATGGTCAGCCTAATGATCATGGTGCTTTACCAACCGAGGAGGTAGACAAGATTGAAACAAACACTGAACCAATGTTGATTCAAGACATTGAATCGACATTTATTCAATGTTTTAATGTGTGCCCTTTATAATTTACCAACCAAGGAAGCACACAAGATTGAAATAAACACTGCACCAATGTTGATTCAATGTCAAGACACTGAATCAACATGGATTCAATGTTGTTTCAACTGTTGTATGCCTCTGGGAACCATTGTAATATACAGGGTTTCAGATAAGTCAGGTTCTAAAGACATATCTGAGATAATTTTTCCGTTATCTCAGCAAAAAAATTGGGACTGCATGAAGTAGTTCTGCTAAGAGGTCAACCATCATATTGTATGTTTTGCAGGGTACGAAAAGAAATTACTTCCGAATTATCCTGAAACCCATACTTTTCAGATCTCTATGATAATACCAGGGTATAAGTAAAAACATGAGTCATAATGTAAGAGTCCTGTTAAATCTGATAAAAGAAGTAAAACTTCAAAGAATGATTAAAATTCATTCTCAGCTGTATTATCACTAACGGAGTAAAAAGTTTAGTTCTGTGATAAGTTTTTTGTCTTTATTTTTCCACCATTGAGCACGTCTTTCATCAGAACCCAGTCAGTTCTAAAGAAAGGCCTCGAAATGTTTTATTAAGATGAGCTGCGACACAACAAACCCAACAAAGAGCGAAGACTCTGATCAGCCTGGGCATCCACCCAGTCTGATCAGAGTCTTTGCTGTCTGCAGGGAGTTAGCTTAGACTCTTAGCTACCTTTTAAGTGCTGAGCAAAGACCGATCAGACTAGACTGATCTGAGTCTTCGCTGGTGTACATGCCACTTTGTAGGCTTCATGTTGTGGTTCAGATTATCTAATGAGGGGCAATACTAATGAGAGGCTAAAACATTTCAGGTTCATAATACATGTATTTTAAATGACTGACATACCATCAAATGCATCGGATATCTATTATTCTGGTAAGTGTTTCTATAATAGGATACAATGATGCATAAAATGATATTTTTTTCCGGATGTGTTTGTAACAAGCTTACCATGATTTCCATACAAGCTACAAGCTGTATCAGGATTTGTGCATTGAGCTGCTTAATACAGAAGTAAAGTTAATGCCCTTATGACCATTAGATATCTGCATCTCTAAGCTTTAAATAAAACTGCAAAACATTAACACCAAATAAACTTCTGGGCCCAGTTGTTCAATGCAATTGTTAGCAAGGGCGTAGCTACGTATACGGCAAATACGCAAGTGCGTATTGAAATTTTGTCAAATTTGACAAAATTTCAAAACGCACCTGCATATTTGCATGCTGAAATTTTATAAGTTAGACAAGATTTCAAAACCAACTCCCAAAGAGGCTGAAATACATATTTTCCCTTCAAGAAGTAGAGAATAAAACATGGTTGTGCGTATTATGAAATTGCCCCTAGTTACGCCCCTGGTTAGCTTAATGAAGTCATTAGCCAAGGATTTGTTAAGCCTTCTAGTAACCATAAAATCAAGTGTGCTGATATCTTATGCTGTACAAAAGCTCCTCATAGTTTTTTTTTTGCAAAAAAGGGCAAGTGTTTTTGTGTTGTTTTTTTTTTTTGCATACAAAAAATGCTACATCTTGTCAACTAATGACATTATTAGTAGGAACAACTGGGCCTGTAGGAACAACTGGGCCTAACTCTTTACCAGCTAACCTCAGCACCCAGCACAAGGTGTGTAAAATAATCTACCGGTACTTGTAAAATAATGACATTATTTACAAGACTTGCATATAATACAGAAATTTTCAGAGCTCCAGATAAGAGGAATCCAAATGAGTTTTACACAATTTCTGCTTGAACTCCATAAAACAAGTTTTGTTCCCTCATTAGAATCACTTATCGGAGGAAATCTAAATAAGTGGCTACAAAATACCATGTTTGTTTGGCTGTAAGGCCCCAAATGTGTAAAACAGTGGTTCAGTAGAATCCCAAAAATCCAGATCAGACAGGTGAATCTAGAGTTTTTGGGTTGTTCTGGAGGGAAAGAACCCATCTTGTAATCAAAGAAATACAGTAACCTATGTGATTATGGAGAACCATGATATTTTTACCCTGGTTATCCATCATATATGAGCTGCGACATGGCAAAACCAACAAAAAGGCATGTACATCCAGCGAAGACACAGATCAGCCTTGGCATCCGCCGAGTCTTATCAGAGTCTTTGCTGTTCACATAGAGCTAGCTTAAACCCTTAGCTACCCTTTAAGCGCAAAGCAAAGACTCTGATCGGATGCCCAGGCTGATCTGAGTCTGCGCTGGGTGCTTATGCCACTTTGATGGTTTTATTGTGTCACGTCTCAATCTTCTCATTTTGAGCTCTAAATTCTTTTAAAATATTTCAGGTGAATGGACACTTTCAGGGGAAACAACTCTTCCTTTTTCATTTTCACTTCCCTTCTCATCAGGGTCAAGCCTTTAAGGTTAGAATTTGCTCCTCTAGGTGTAAATGCTTTTCTTTAAGAGTAGACCCCTTTTTGAGAAGTTTTATTTTCCAGAAAAGCAAACAAGAAGCCACAAAAGTTGTCTCCCTTTGAAAATTGGAGGAAAACCAAGGAATTGTAACCATTTACCTGTAAACGAAATCAGAGTAAAAATGATGTACCCTCAGATACTGGATAACACGTAGAAAACAAGTATGGATAACAAGCAGAGACTGTAACAAGAAAGCCACATTATCAGCAGCAGAGACCTTAGGCCTGTCAAAATCAAAAGTCTTATAGATACAGTAAAATCACAGTAGGCACATCTATCTCAGCTCTGTCTGCTTTCAACAGTGACCTGCTAAAACATAAGTGGTACCATCAGCTTCCAAAAAAAAAAAAAAAAAAAGGAAAACGAGAAATATTGCTGTGAGGAAATCTGATTTTTCACATATTCTTCAGAAAAAATGGTGAAAACACACTTTCTAAACTTTTGTACTCATACCTGTCAGTCTTTCTGGAATTGTTAGATTTGCCATAAGTAATGCTGTACAGTCCAGACCTAATTTTTAGCAATTATGTCTGACTTCATGATTCTATATCAATGTTTACACAGAACGTGTCGAAATGATGGAGAGAAATGAAATGCTATTCATATCTTTCTGTTCACATGTATTCATCTAAATGCATGGACACTGTACATCCCTATGGAATTTTGATATTGATGACATCTAGTGCCAGAAAGCTGCTTTTATTTGTACATTTCCACAATAACACTATGCTTGAACAGGACCAGCTCAAAACTTAACATAATGATTCTAGAAGTTGGGACTAAAATATCTAAGCCAACAGTGTGTACCCAGAACACACTGCTCTTAATAACAAACTGTATGATCTGGGTTTGCACTGGTTTTGTAGTCTGCCTACTTGTATTTTTTTTCTTTTTATGTTGTTGTTGTTTCGTTTTTTGTTGAATTTTTTTTTCATTTTATTTACTTTTGACACATGGCGACCATAAAAATTGTAAAAGATGGGACACCAAAACAAAAACCATAACTATCCTTAAAAGAACAATTTGATTTCTATTGCTGTAATGTGTCCAAAAGATGCAGACTGAATGGCAAACAGTGTAGACCCAAAACAGACTGCTGCTTTAGGAGCAGATTGATCTGGGTCTGCGCTGTTTGCTCAGACATATTTGCTCCAATACTTAGAATTTTTATGATACAGTATGTTACTGCAGCGTCCTCAATAGACTTTTGAAAAAAATGTCCCAGAGCCTCATTCTGGAATAAGTAAGTTCTCACAGTTTACATTGTGGGACTCCTACTAATTCCAAAAAGAGGCCCTGGATCCTTTACTCAAGACAAGAGGGCCATGGTGGCCCTGAATCGCTCACCTGAGCATTAATCAGTTCACTGGCTCTGGTGAAGATTTATAAGAGTTTTTACCATACATGGGAATGGCGGCCACCTTGGTCATGTGACCAAGATCATTTGAAGAACTTTCAATCCTTTGACCCATGTGCAGGCTCCATATGAAATTTGAGTTTAGTCTGCCCAGTAGTTTCAGAGATGTTTGAAAATGTTTATGGATGGATGACAGAGGCAGCTAACACCAATACTGTAAAGCTCCGGTGAGCTGAAAATGGCAGAGTCGCTTCTCCGAAAAGTTCCTGTTCATGTTGAATTCCTTTGATGGATTTGAACTAGACTGAACTAGGCAAACACAGATGATAGAATGGTAGAATCGTTATCTCACTGGGGTGAAACTAATGTATTCCAAGGAGTTTGTGGCTGGCATCATTGCAATGTTAGTTCTGATTCTTGCAGCATAACTTAATTTAGATTTGACCTAGTGACCTAGCTTTTGACCCGACATGACCCAGTTTCAAACTGGACCTAGATTTTATAGAGATAAACATTCTGACAAAGTTTCATGAAGATTGGATCAAAACTGTGCCCTCTAGCGTGTGCACAAAGTTCTTCTAAGATTTGACCTAGTGACCTAGTTTTTGACCTGACATGACCCAATTTCAAACTTCTGACAAAGGTTCATGAAGATTGGATCAAAACTGTGCCCTCTAGAGTGTACACAAGGTTGTTCTTATATCTGACCTAGTGACCTAGTTTTTGACCCGACATGATCTACTATCAAACTTGGCCTAAATATTGTGACGATAAACATTCTGACAAAGTTTCAAAAAGATTGGATCAAAACTGAGTCCTCTAGAGCATACACAAGGTTTTTCTAAGATCTGACCTAGTTTTTGACCCGACATGACCCCAGTTTCAAACTTGGCCTAGATATTGTGAGGATAAACATTCTGATAAAATTTCATTAGGTTTGGATCAAAACTGTGACCTCTAGAGCCTACACAAGGTTTTCCTAATATTGGACCTAGTTTTTGACCCGACATGACCCAGTTTCAAACTTGGCCTGGATATTGTAAGAATAAACCTGACAAAGTTTCATTGAGATTGGATCAAAACTGTGCCCTCTGGAGCATATACAAGGTCGTTCTTATATTTGACCTAGTGACCTAGTTTTTGACCCGACATGACCCAGTTTCAAACTTTACCTAGATTTCATAAAGATAAACATTCGGACAGAGTTTCATGAGGATTGGATCAAAACTGTGCCTTCTAGGGTGTACACCAAGTTTTTCTAAGATTTGACCTAGTGACCTAGTTTTTGACCCAACGTGACTCAGTTTCATAGGGGGCTTAGATATATGGACAATAAACATTTTGACATAGCTTCATGAAGATTGGATCAAAACTATGCCTTCTAGTGCGTACACAAGGTTTTTCTAAGATTTGACCTAGTGACCTAGTTTTTGACCTTACATGACCAACTTTCATACTTGGCCTATAGTCTATGGAGATAGACATTCTGACAAAGTTTCATTAAGATTGGATCAAAACTGTGTCCTCTGGAGCGTACACAAGGTTTTTTGATGATTTGACCTCGTGACCTAGTTTTTGACCCGACATGACTTAGTTTCAAATTTGTCCTACATATTATGAGGATAAACATTCTGACAAAGTTTCATGAAGATTGGATCAAAACTGTGCCTTCTAGAGTGTACACAAGGTTTTTCTAAGATTTGACCTAGTGACCTAGTTTTTGACATAGTATGACCCAGTTTCGAACTTGGCCTAGAGTTTATGGAGATGAACATTCTGACAAAGTTTCATAAAGATTGGATCAAAACTGTGTCCTCTAGAGTGTACACGTTTTTCTACGATTAGACCTAGTGACCTAGTTTTTGACCCGAAGTAACCCAGTTTCAAATTCGTCCTAGATATCATGAGGATAAACATTCTGACAAAGTTTCATGAAAATTGGATCAAAACTGTGCCTTCTAGAGTGTACACAAGGTTTTTCTAAGATTTGACCTAGTGACCTAGTTTTTGACACAGTATGACCCAGTTTCGAACTTGGCCTAGAGTTTATGGAGATGAACATTCTGACAAAGTTTCATAAAGATTGGATCAAAACTGTGTCCTCTAGAGTGTACACGTTTTTCTATGATTAGACCTAGTGACCTAGTTTTTGATCCGAAGTGACCCAGTTTCAAATTCGTCCTAGATATTATGAGGATAAACATTCTGACAAAGTTTCATGAACTGTCAATGAAAACTGTGCCCTCTAGAGCGTACACAAGGTTTTTTTAAGATTTGACCTAGTGACCTAGTTTTTGACCCGACATGACCCAGTTTCGAACTTGGCCTAGATTTTATGGAGATAAACATTCTGACAAAGTTTCAGAAAGATTGGATCAAAACTGTGCCCGCTAGAGTGTACACAAGCAAAAGTTGACGGACTGACAGACGCACAGATGTCCACACGTACGACAGACATCACGGTATCCCAAAAGCTCACCCTGAGCACTTCATGCTCAGGTGAGCTAAAAACAGAAATCTAAGGTAAACAAGAGGCCCAAATGGGCCTGATATCGCTCACCTGGCTATTGTGCAACGGGACCATTCTGATACAAAATTGGTCCAATTCCACTGAGAATTTCTCATTTTCACATTTTGCTACTTTTAGTAACAGAGGCCTACTTGCCTGGTCTTTATATATTTACTTTTGAAACACCTCAATGCAAGAATCATTTTGCCACAAATTTCATCAAAATCCATTCAGGGGTTACTGAGATATTGCCAGTTTCATGTTTTGTGCTATTTTTAGTAACGGCAGATGGCGACCATCTTGGATTGCTAAAATGCAAAAAATCGAAAAGCCTTCATGCAAGGACCATTTTGACACAAATTTGGTCCAATTCCAATGAGATTTTCTGATTTTCACATTTTTCTATTTTTAGTAACAGAGGCCATTATGACTGGTCTACAGTTAGATATTTTTGAAACATCTCAATGCAAGAATCATTTTGACACAAATTTCATCAAAATCCATTCAGCGGTTACTGAGATATTGTCATTTTCATGTTTTGTGCTATTTTTAGTAACGGCAGATGGCGGCCATCTTGGAATGCCAAATTGCAATTAATCAAAACGACTTCATGCAAGGAACATTGTGACACAAAATTGGTCAAATTCCATTCAAGGGTTCTTGAGTAATTGTCATTTTTATGTTTGTGCTATTTTTAGTAACACCAGATGGCGGCCATCTTGGAATACCAAATTGCAATTAATCGAAACGGCTTCATGCAAGGAACATTCTGATACAAAATTGGTCCAATTCCATTCAAGGGTTCTTGAGTAATTGTCATTTTTATGTTTGTGCTATTTTTAGTAATGGCCCCCATGGTGGCCATCTTGGATAGTCAACTGGCATAAAATTGAAATAATTCCATTCAAGAACCATTTCTGACCAAATCTGGTCAGAATTGGTTGCATTTTCTTTAGATATTGACATTTGAGCAAAATCAGCCTTGTAAACGCTAAGTAGGTCACTGTGACCTAATTCCGCTATAGATTTTTTTTTATTTTTACAATATTTTATACCAAGGTCCCACTTATGTTCCATGCAAACTTTCAACCAAATATACCAAATGGTTCTGGAGAAGAAGTTGATTTTGTTGTTTTTGCTATTTTTAGTAACAGCAGCCATCTTGGATTCTTGACCTGACCCAATTTTACAATTTTGAAACTCTGCAGTCTGGTCATGCTCCATGTGAAATTTGAGATCGATGGGCTCAGTGGTTTTAGAGAAGAAGTTGTTTGAAGTTGTTTAAATAGGTCATTTTTTGACATTGGCATTTGAGCAAAATTACACCTGTAAACAGAAAGTAGGTCACTGTGACAAAACTCCGCTACAGATTTTTTTCATTTTTACAATTTTGAATACCAAGGTTTCACTGATGTTCCATGCCAAAATTCAGACAAATATACCCAGTGGTTCTGGAGAAGAAGTTTATTTTGTTGTTTTTGCTATTTTTAGTAACGGCGGCCATCTTGGATTTTCAACCTGACCCAATTTTACAATTCTGAGACCCTGGAGTCAGGTCATGCTCCATGTGAAATTTGAGAACAATGGGATCAGTAGTTTTACAGAAGAAGAAGTTTGAATATTTGTTTTTAGGTGTTGACGGACAAATTTCGTGACGACGCACGACGCACGCCGGACGCATTGGTATGACAATAGCTCACTATGGCCCTTCGGGCCAGGTGAGCTAAAAATGGGAGCCAAGGACTCCTGAGATGGAGTCCTGGAGATTCCTGGTACTTTGGCTGCTACAGAATAATGGGGCACTCTACAGAAACAGCAAAATGCTTACAAAATGCTCATTAAAGCTAGGCACACAAAATACACACGAAAATCAGCGTTGATCAGTGATACTAACAGTTTTGAACTGACATGACTAATTAAAAGTGAAAGCAACTCTCCAGATAAGAAGGGGGTAAAAAGGATGATTTTGGGATAATTTTACATATTTCTCCATAAAATCGTATGCTGTGATCCCTCATTAGAAGGTCTCACCGAGACAGTTCTAAAGAGGGGTCACAACGTAAGTTTTTAGTTGAAAAGTAAGAAAAATATTATCTCATAATTATCCTAAATAAACACCTTTATATCTGGAGTTCTGGTGAAAGGTGATTATTCCTATATAATGTTTAAAACATATCCACAGTGATAATGTAAAGGATTATGAAGCTGGATTTAAATGGTAGAAAATGTATAATTACAAAACAATGACATTTACCCATTAACAATGACATCTGTCTTTAAGAAATAAGAATGCATAAAAATAGAATCGTATTTACAAATACTGTACATAAGAACTGCTTTTAAAGATGTGCAAAACACCTGGATTATTAACAGAGACACTTTCAAACTGTAAAATTTTAATCTAACAACTAAGATGCTGAAGACAGGAAAAAACGCTGGGAATCAAACTTGAAATTTCTTTCTTCTTTTTTTTATTCAACATAATAAGTATTGGAGGCTTATATATGGGCGATTCTTACACAGACACAACTGCCCATACAAAAGGAGATGGAAGAAGACAGGATCCCGCAACATATAAAGAGTTATATGTATTTATTGAGATTTGATGGGTGGGATAAGTGATATTGGTTCTGAGATCTATTCATGGAAAATTTAAGGTAAATGAATATACTTTCAGGGGCAGAACTCTGCCATTTAATTCTTTCCTCCCTTCTCAATGAAGGTCTTGAAGCTAATTCTTTCTTCTCAGACCCCATGTTGGAAGTGTTTTTTCAAGGGAAGCAAACTGGAAGTCACAAAAGCTGTTCCCCTTGAACAAAAATGGCAAAAAAAATATGACACGGCAAAACCAAGATAGTGGCCTGTGCAGCAGCCCTGTCTGATCAGAGTCTTTGCAGTGTGCTTCAATGGTAGCTAAGTGTCAAAGCTACCTCCATGCGGGCAGCGAAGACTGATCAGACCGGGCAGATGCCCAGACTGATCTGAGTCTTTGCTAAGCGCACATGCCCCTTTGCTGGATTTGTAGTGTTGTGGCTCATATAGGTATATCCATATACAGTAGAACTTCAATGGCTCGAACCCTTATGGCTTATTATCCCTGTCTGGCTGGAACTCATTTCTTGGTCCCCAGAGGTCATTTTATATAGAAACTAAGCCCTGGATGGCTAGAACTACCCTTGGCTGGAACTAATTTCCATGGTCCCAAG
The DNA here is from genome assembly GCA_963989385.1 of Ctena decussata. Classification (NCBI taxonomy): domain Eukaryota; kingdom Metazoa; phylum Mollusca; class Bivalvia; order Lucinida; family Lucinidae; genus Ctena; species Ctena decussata. Next base: position 66,165,213 of record OZ022502.1, on the reverse strand, counting down.
CCTGTTCGAGCCAAGGAAGTTCTACTGTACCTAAACATAGAATTTTCATCAGAATGCATCTATAATCCCTTCCACTGACCAGAAGCTATGGATCAATATTTTTCTTTTCCTTTTTTTTTTTTCCCCCCCCCCCCTTTTTTTTCTGTTTTTGTTTTTTTTTGTATATATAAATAAGGAAACTATCAAAATTTATCCCCAGTATCTTTGCCCATCTAGAGCTTTGTATAACTTCCAAACATAACAAAAAGGCTTTTCTCAATAACCACCGGTTCATAAAATGCATACAAGAAAAGATATAACACTATTAAAGTAAGTTTGGCTTACTGCTGCAAATCACCTCATGTCATCAAGGCCCATGCAGTTCACTTTTTTAACAATGTCCGGTTTATTAATGTGTATGGGTACACCTTTATGTTTTACCAAAATTTTTACAAAGGGGAACAACTTTTGTGGTTTCCCATAAGGTTCCCTGGATGACAAAGCCCTGCCAGAATGGGGTCAACTCTTAAAGGAAAGAATTTGCTCTTGTGGGAGCAAATTATTCCCTTTAAGAGATGACACCATTTGGAAAGAGAGGCAAAAATGAAAACTGCCAAGTTGTTACCCAAAAAGTGTATCCTTTCACCTTAAAGGACAGGAGATACTGTGCATATTCTGACCTAACTAAATTTGCAATAGCAGGTATAAGCATTTGAAAGATGCCTCAAAATGGTTTTGTGGCTAATATTAAGGTGAATGGGTATATTTTCAGGGGAAGCAACTCTGCCACTCTCATTTTCACCCCCATTCTCATTAGAGGTCTCATCTTAAAGGCATTTGTTTCTACCTGTATATGAGCAAATTCTTTCCTTTTAGAGTAGACCTCTTTTGGATGGGTTTCCTTCTCAAAGAAAACAAAAAAAATAGCCATCAGAGGAGATGGCAAATCCCCCGACCGAAGGCCCCTTGCGCTTTGGTAAACACAGTGCCCTTCAAAACACATATAAATAGTATACTGTCATTCTTTTATGCTCCTTATTGACAATATCTGTTTAACAGATGCATGATTATCTAACACTCAGACCGAAACAGTATGCCAGATTGCTAAAAAGAGGTAAAATTTCAAATAGCAACCATGTAGACAATGTATTGCATATGATACATTCAACATTTCAAAATGTGTGAATAACTTCTAAAGTACAAGCCCTACAAATCTAATTTTGAGCTCTCTAGTAAGTGAATCTGGACAAAGAATCCAAATCCGAATTTTTTTTTTTTTTTTTTTTTTGGGGGGGGGGGGGACTCAGAAAAGTATGAAAGCAAGAGTTGTCATTCTTGTATGAGACAAACTGTCATGATCTGATCTCAATATGTGTGAAGTATCATAAAAATATTTCAAAGGGTATTCATGTTATGGAGTGGACATGAAATCACACCTTAAAACATCAAGGGGAAATATCTAAACAAGAGGGCCATGGTGGCCCTGAATTGCTCACCTGAGCATTAATCAGTTCACTGGCTCTGGTGAAGACTTATAAGAGTTTTTACCATACTAACATTTGACCTAGTTTTTGACCCGACATGACCCAGTTTCAAACTTGGCCTGGATATTTAAAGAATAAACATTCTGACACAGTTTCATTGAGATTGGATCAAAACTGTGCCCTCTGGAGCGTATACAAGGTCGTTCTTATATTTGACCTAGTGACCACATTTTTGACCCGACACTACCCAGTTTCAAACTTTACCTAGATTTCATTAAGATAAACATTCTGACAGAGTTTCATGAAGATTGGATCAAAACTGTGCCCTCTAGGGTGTACACAAAGTTTTTCTAAGATTTGACCTTGAGCCGACGTGACTCAGTTTCATAGGGGGCTCAGATATATGGACAATAAACATTTTGACATAGTTTCATGAAGATTGGATCAAACCTATGCCTTCTAGTGCTTACACAACGTTTTTCTAAGATTTGACCTAGTGACCTAGTTTTTTACCCGACATGACCTACTTTCAAACTTGGCTGAGAGTTTATGAAGATAAACATTCTGACAAAGTTTCATAAAGATAAGATCAAATCTGTGTCCTATAGAGCGTACACAAGGTTTTTCTATGATTTGACCTAGTGACCTAGTTTTCGACCCGACATGACCCAGTTTCAAACTTGTCCTACATATTATGAGAATAAACATTCTGACAAAGTTTCATGAACTTTGAATCAAAACTGTGCCTTCTAGAGCGCACACAAGGTTGTTCTAAGATTTGACCTAGTGACCTAGTTTATGACCCGACATGACCCAGTTTCGAACTTGGCCTATAGTTTGTGGAGATAAACATTCTGACAAAGTTTCATAAAGATTGGATCAAAACTGTGTCCTCTAGAGCGTACACAAGGTTTTTCTATGATTTGACCTAGTGACCTAGTTTTTGACCCGACGTGACCCAGTTTCAAACTTGTTCTAGATATTATGAGGATAAACATTCTGACAAAGTTTCATGAACTTTGGATGAAAACTGTGCCTTCTAGAGCGTACACAAGGTTTTTCTAAGATTTGACCTAGTGACCAAGTTTTTGACCCGACATGACCCAGTTTCAAACTTATCCTACATATTATGAAGATAAACATTCTGACAAAGAATTTTGGATCAAAACTGTGTCCTCTAGAGCGTACACAAGGTTTTTCTATGATTTGACCTAGTGACCTTGTTTTTGATCCGACATGACCTACTTTCAAACTTGGCCGAGAGTTTATGGAAGTAAACATTCTGACAAAGTTTCATAAAGATTAGATCAAAACTGTGTCCTCTAGAGCGTACACAAGGTTTTTCTATGATTTGACCTAGTGACCTAGTTTTTGACCCGACATGACCCAGTTTCAAACGTGTCCTACATATTATGAGGATAAACATTCTGACAAAGTTTCATGAACTTTGGATCAAAACTGTGCCTTCTAGAGCGTACACAAGGCTTTTCTAAGATTTGACCTAGTGACCTAGTTTTTGACCCAACAAGACCCAGTTTCGAATTTGGCCTAGAGTTTATAGAGATAAACATTCTGACAATGTTTCATAAAGATTGGATCAAAACTGTGTCCTCTAGAGCATACACAAGGTTTTTTCTATGATTTGACCTAGTGACCTAGTTTTTGACCCGACGTGACCCAGTTTTGAACTTATCCTAGAAATTATAAGGATAAACTTTCTGATTAAGTTTCAATATATTTGGATCAAAACTGTGCATTCTAGAGCGTACACAAGGTTTTTCTAAGATTTGACCTAGTGACCTAGTTTTTGACCCCACATGACCCAGTTTATGGAGATAAACATTCTGACAAAGTTTCATAAAGATTGGATCAAAACTGTGTCCTCTAGAGCATACACAAGGTTTTTCTATGATTTGACCTAGTGACCTAGTTTTAGACCCGACGTGACCCAGTTTCGAACTTGTCCTAGATACTATGAGGATAAACATTCTGACAAAGTTTCATGAACTGTGGATGAAAACTGTGCCCTCTAGAGCGTACACAAGGTTTTTCTAAGATTTGACCTAGTGACCTAGTTTTTAACCCGACATGATCAAGTTTCGAACTTGGCCTAGATTTTATGGAGATAAACATTCTGACAAAGTTTCATAAAGATGGAATCAAAACTGTGTCCTCTAGAGGGTACACAAGGTTTTTCTATGATTTGACCTAGTGACCTAGTTTTAGACCCGACGTGACAAACTTGGCCTAGATTTTATAAAGACTAACATTCTGACAAAGTTTCATAAAGATTGGATCGAAACTGTGCCCGCTAGAGTGTACACAAGCAAAAGTTGACGGACGTCCGTCCGGACGTACGACGGACATCAGGGTATCCCAAAAGCTCACCCTGAGCACTTTGTGCTCAGGTGAGCTAAAAACTTAGAAAGCAAGAGTTGTCATTCTTGTTCGCGACACATCAGCGCTCGCTAGCAATTGGCTATGCAACGGCATGTTACAAAAAAGCCCTTTGTAGCGCTACGTGGCATCCACGGAGCTGCCTCGCAAAGCGCTTTTTTGTAACATACCGTTGCATAGGCAAAGCGCTCGGTAGCGCTTTCTGTTTACATGTGTTTAAAACGAGGCAAATTTCACTGTGCAACGCACTGCTACAGAAAAGCGATTTTTGAAAGCAAAATCGTTGCATAGAAGTGGCAAAGCGCTACAGAGCGCTATTTCATAGCGCTTTCGTTAAGCAACTCTCACCTGTTCTACGTAACTATGATGTATCATGAAAATATTCCAAAGGGTATTCAAGTTATGGAGCGGACACTAAATTACACCTAAAACCATCAAGGGGAAATAACTCAAAAAGTAAGAAAGCAAGAGTTGTCATTCTTGTTCGCGACACATCGTCATGACTTGTTCTACATATCTGTGAAGTATCATGAAAATATTTCCAAAGGTATCCAAGTTATAGAGCGGACACGAATTTACACCTAAAACCATCAAGGGGAAATAACTCAAAAGTAAGAAAGCAAGAGTTGTCATTCTTGTTCGCGACATATCGTCATGACCTGTTCTACATATCTGTGAAGTATCATGAAAATATTTCAAAAGGTATTCAAGTTATAGAGCGGACACGAATTTACACCTAAAAACCATCAAGGGGAAATAACTCAAATAGTAAGAAAGCAAGAGTTGTCATTCTTGTTCGCGACACATTGTCATGACCTGCTCTACATGTCTGTGCAGTATCATGAAAATATTCCAAAGGGTATTCAAGTTACAGAGCGGACACGAATCTGCCAAAAATTCACCAAAGGGGAGATAACTCAAAAATTACTAAAGCAAGAGTTACCATTCTTGCACGCGACACATCGTCATGACCTGTTCTATATAACTGTGAAGTATTATGAAAATATTCCAAACGGTATTCAAGATATGGAGCGGACAAGAAAATGTTTACAGACGGACAGATGGACGGACGGACAGACGGACGGACGCCAGGCTCATCGCTATATCCCCCGAACCTTTCGGTCGGGGGATAAAAAGGTCACAGAAGTTGTTTCCCTTCGTAAAAGTGGCTGGAAAATATACAGAGGTGTGCCCATATGCCTTAAGACTATAGACATCCAATTTTTGGTTTCAGCAAATTTTATGGAACTTATTTTTGTATTCCCTAACAAAATCAATATACATTACCCATTATTTAACCTAAGTTCCACAGATTGAGATCCTTTTCAAGGCCTGCATTACTCAATAACCAGTGATAGATAAAACATGTAAACAATATCACATATCACAACCAGAGCCACAAACAAGCCAAAATACTGGAAGCATAAAGTTGAGCATATTTCTTATACTGTAAAACACTTAATTTCTCCGATATCAAGTTCTGATGCTTTTATTAGAATGGCATATTGACATTATTTCAGTTTGTCCTTTTCACACTTTAAATGTATGTCTAATTAGGTATATGCACTAAAAACTAATTATTGGCATATTTTTCATCTTTACTGCAAAAAGGTGCCAATTACTGCCAAGTATATGTGTTTTACAGTATTGCCATAAAACAAATTGCAGATACTCATTATTATGGCTTTGCAAGCCATTGGGCAATTTTGGTAAGGAAATTCAAATGCAACTCCAAAACAATAACTGTAAAAGAAAGTTCCACAGTCCTAATACTCTTAGCATATCTGAGGCTCTGACAACTATAACAATAACAAAGCTGCTAACCTATGTGTGAAGGACCCTTTAGGCACTCTTCATGAATTATAAGGTGAATGGATACACTTTCAGAGGAAGCAATAATTATGTCATTTTCATATTCACCTCTTTTTTCAATGGGGTCAACTTCTAAAGAAAAGAATTTTCTCCTCTTGGAGCAAATTCTTTCCTTTAAAAGTAGGCCCCATTTTGGAATGACTTTGCACTCCAAAAAGGCAAACAGGAAGTCACAAAAGTTGTTTCCAACTGTTAAAATCATGGAAAGAAGTAAAAATAAAGGTGTACCCATACACTTTTAAGATTTACAGCTACATGGCAAAGGGAGATCACTCCGATGGCAACAATTTAACTTCCTTCTCTAAAGTGGCCTTCTCATGAAAAAAAGAATTCCTCTGTAGGGAGAGGCAGTTTTTGGTCTAAGAGTAGTTATTACTGAAAAAAGGATTCTCCTATAAATAAAGAAAAGAAAATAATACATGTATTCCATTAGTCTTCTCCCTTGTAAAAACGGTGGCTGAACCCTGAAGTGTAACCATAAACCCTTAAAGCTTGTCTCCTTTACGTTATGTTATGCACCAGTCATTTGCAACCACGGCCCCCATGGGGCCGGGGATAGTAGGGGCATAGCGGGGCTTAAGTACTGTGTTTTTACTTAAGAAGTGTCCCGGCAGTGCCGTGGATACGCCGGGCTTTTGATTCCCGCCAAAACAGCGGAGCAAATAGTGGAGTGACAGAGCCCCAGATAAAGGGCGTTTTTGCGTTTTTGACGCATGGATAAAGGATTAAAACGCATCCCATTCCTGTTTGATGCGTCGTGAAAACGTCTTTAAAATACTGGTTTACGTATCGATTGTTAAACGGAAGCGTCAACAAACGTCTCGTATTTTGCGCATGGCCATGTGGGTATGTCTGCAAAAGCGTGAACGAAAACCGCCAAACTTATTCGCGTGAAATTTCCCAGCTTTACCCACGATTAATGAGACTGTTCGGTGCAGAAAGTGCTGTGTGACGTAATTCAATATACGGTAGACGGGTAACTACATACCTGAAAAAAAATAGTACATTACTGGACTTAAAATTGGGTGACCCAGTCCATGTTTTTTGGCGTCATTGACGGGTTACAGAGCAAATAGACAGACTGCTACATCTTACTCTTAATAAATTGAGACACAGTCTTCGATATTTATTTCCGGCAATTTCATCATGGCTGCTCGCACGCGAGCAAAAACAGTTCAGAAGTCGCTGTTTAAGTTTTTCCAGCGGTCTGATCCGCCAGGGATATCATCAGCGGAGCTGTTAAAACCCTTTATTCTTGGCCTGCTGAGTTCGTGCGTTGACATTGTTGAGAAACGTATTAAAAACCCCATACATGTTGCATCTGGATCTCTGTTTAAAAAAAATGACTTTCTTGTAATATCTAATGGCAATCAAACCACAAAAAATGCCTGAAAAAAAATTGGGAGTGAAAAAAACTTCAAGATTTTGCAGAAAAACTCCCTTGTCACAAAGTGAGGATACAGCAACTCCCTGCTGAAAAAAGTTATATGGAGCTCTGCTGAGTGAGTTTAATGAAATTTACCGCGGCACATTGTCAGAATATGGATTTTTATATTTATATGATCCCCTGGGGGGGGGGGACATTTACCAGGGATTTGGCATAAAAAATGTCCCCACAGTGCAGGGCATATACCAGGGCTTTGCAGAATGAAAAGTCAATATCCCCGCTATTCCCCGGCCCCAGGAGGGCCGTGGTTGCAAATGACTGGTACATTAGACCAGCTGTCTGAGATAAATTCATACATTCATGTAACCTTTGATGCAGTTAGAGGATATGAGAAAATGCAATTTAATAATGACAACATCCAGATCAATCAAATGTCAGTGCAACATACATCACATTTTCACATGCACTATGAGCCACAACACGAGAAAATCAACAAAGTGGATGTGCGCCCAGCGAAGACTCAGATCAGCCTGGGCATCAAACCAGTCTGTTCAGAGACTTCGCTTTGCCCTTAAAGGGTAGCTAAGAGTCTAAGCTAGCTCCATGTGGACAGCGAAGACTCTGATCAGACTGGGCAGATGCCCAAGCTGATCTGAGTCTGTGCTGGACACGCACCACTTTGTTGGCTTTCTCGTGTCGCGGCTCCTTTGATTGTGGGTATACAATACCTTGTTAAATACTTGAAAACCCAATTTCTAAGTATTTTGTTTTCATTCTCAAGGTCTTTGCTTAAATCTTCTGAATGTCAGGGAAACCTGTCAATCTGAATTTACAATTCTTGGGACAGAGCATGAATCTACGAGATGTTTTCAGCTGAAAATTTTATGTTTTTATATTTTACAATCTTGTAATGCTTCAACGTTTGAATAAAATACAGGTCTATCTCAATCTCAATTTTACTGGAAATCCATGACATCTGATCAAAATTAAACTGTGACACGACAAAACCAACAAAGTGGCATGTGGGCCCAGCCAATAGACATCAGCCTGGGGATCCGCCTACTTTGATCAGAGTCTTTACTGTGTACTTAAAGGATAGCTAAGGGTCTAAGCTAGCTCCAAGTGGACAGGAAAAACTCTGATCAGACTGGGCGAATGCCCAGGCTGATCTAAGTCTTCGCTGGGCGAACATGCCACTTTGTTGGTTTTGTCGTGTCGCGGCTCAAATAGTACAGCTTCCAGCATGGACAGTAATCACTTGCAAGTGGTTTCCAGTAAATGCTTCGCAAAGAAGGTAAATAGGTACCCTTTCAGGGGAAGCAACTCTACCATTTTCTTTTTAACTCCTTTCTCAATGGGGGTCAACTCTTATAGGTAAGAATTTGCACCCCTAGAAGCAAATTCTTTCAAGACTAGAAACTTTTGCAGAGGGACTCTGTTTCAAAAGAAGGAAACTGAGGTAATAAAAGTTGCTTCTCTCTGGAGATGTACCCACCTACCTTTTTTGTGTGAGAGAGGGTCATAATCACTGTAAACAATAAAGTAATCTTCAATAAGCAATGCTCTCAACACTCTGTCTCATTTGTCAGACTGAACGACCACAATTCTTTGTAATTTGCAGATCATATCCGATGCAACGGTCTGACTGACTGAGCAGTGTACACAAAATTTGAATCAAACACATTAACTTGTCCACTAGAAAAAATCCTGCATACTATCAACAGTGTTTTGTTGAAGTTTTCAATTTAGTTCTAACAGACAATCCTTGGAAGTTAAATTCCTGGAAACGACTCCACATCTAGCACCACCTGGTGGGCGCAGATAGGGTTTCCACAGAACTTTCTGTACTTTCCGTTTTATGTACCCTGATGTTCCACTTCAGTGCATCTATAATTTCTAATCTCACAGCATCATATTAAAAGTATGTCAGTGAGATTGAAAAATCTGTGCACATTTCAAACACCACCTGATGTCAATTTCCAATTCAATAACTTTGATGAATATGACAAAATAGAGGTATTTATAACTGACCCTGTTGTCTCAACTGGTATAATCATGAGCTTGCATTTTATGCCACCAATTGTGACATGTACCGCCTGCTTTCACAATCTCCATCCTTCCAGAAAGTTTTTTTTAGCTATTTAAACATCTTATTAAGGTGAATGGGTACACTTCAGGGGAAACAACTCTGCCATCTTCATTTTTAGTTCCCTTCTCGAGCTAGAGGAACAAATTCTCTCCTCTGGAGCAAATTCTTTCCTTTAAGAGCTAGAGGAACAAATTCTTTCCTTTAGGAGTATCAATTGGGGTCAACTCTTAAAGGAAAGAATTTGCTCCTCTAGGAGCTCCTCTAGGAGCAAATTCTTTCCTTTAAGAGTATACCCCATTTTAGAAGGGCTACATCTTACAGGGAAGAAAGTAAGTCATGGTTGTCCGCCGTGTCAAAATTGGTGAGAAAACATGAAGGTGTACCCATAGATCTTAAGGTACCAATAGCATTTAGAGGAATAAAACAATTCTCTCTAACAAATGATTCTCTGTACATAATTCATGAAACACATTATTTTTGATGACATAAAGCTAGAAGTGAAATCAGATTTCTAATATATCACATGGCACATATACTTGACTTGACGTGCATTTGGAAATATAGGCATACAGTAAAATCTCAATAACAGGAAACACAAGTTTGAGTGTAGGCTATCTTTTCTTTTTTGACTTTGCTCTGTGGCTATGTATGGCTCTCCATATTCTGTATATCATACCACCTCTGAAACAGAAGAAAAACGTATCGTAGAGGTGGGGAAGTGGGGTGGGGGAGGGTTCCCTACAAAACAAGCACAAGACAGATCTAGATTTTTGGGATTGTTTTGTTTCGGTTGGGAAAAACCCCAAAACAAATTTAAAATCTAATCTTACAGGAAAACTATATAATATAGACAAATTGCTCAGCCAGGGAATATCACACATATGCAAACGACTGGGAAAGCATAACCAGTCACTATAATTATCATGTAATCTTAGCTGTAAAATTTGCTAGGGAACTGCAATGACTGCTCCTTTAGCAAGGAATGTATACTGAGAAGCCTTCTCTGTGAATCTAACTCTCTCATAAAACTATATAAGAAGTCTGCAGAATCCTATGTTTCGCCTGTCTGACAATTGTCACAAAACAGAGCTTAACTAGAAACTTGATAAAAGTTTATGATACTGCCACTGCCATAAAAGCAATACCAATGTCTTCCTTTCTGCTAATGAAAAGTGAGACATAAACCTGAAGATAAACCTCCTATAATTTCACTAGTGTCACTTACCTAAAGGAAGCCTTCATAAAAATCTCTCATTTAACTGCAGAGAGCTCCAGATAAAAGGGGGTATTGGGAATAATTCAAAGATAACTTTTCTAATTTCTCAATGAAAACAAATACTGTGACCCCTCATCAGAACTGTCTCGACAAGACAGTTCTAATGAGGGGTCACAATACATGTTTTTCGAGATGGTTCTAATGAGGAGTCACCATATATGTTTACTGAGACGATTCTAATGTGGGGTCACAATATGTTTTTATGGAGAAATATGGAAAATTATCCCTAAATTGTCCATGTAACCCTTTCTTAACAGTTCAGAGCTCTAGATAAGAGGGGTATTTGATGATAATTGAGGGATAATTATTTTCATTTCTCATTGAAACCATATGTTGTGACCCCTCATCTGAACCGTCTCGTCGAGACGGTTCAGATGAGGGGTCACAACATATGTTTTTATACAGTATTAACAAAATTTATCCCTAATTATCACTAAATACTCCCCCTTATCTAGAGCTCTGATAACTAGAGCACTTTGACAGTATACATGTACTTACTTGAGTTTGAGGTTATGAAGATCTTCTAATGAAACAAACTCTAACAAATCATCTAGAGAATACTGCTCATCTATAATCTGAAAAAGATATTGTATAAGTCATGATATGCTACCAGCAAATCCTCAGACCAGCCTATACAACCACACAGTCTAATCAGAGCCTTTGCTGTTCACACAGAACATGTACAGACCCTGAGAAATCTACAGCCAATACTGCATAGTCACAGATTGATTTGAGTCTTCTCTATTCGCAAACATGCACAGCACATATATGTAAGATGCAGCTCCTGTAGGGTATATGAACCAAATTGTGAGAAAATTTGGCTTCAGGAATATTTGTAAACAGACTAGCTGGCATGTGCATTCTGGTTAAGCAAGTACAGCCTGTCCAGATCATACATGGATTGTGCAAAATTTAAAGTGAATGGATACACTTACAGGGGATGCAACTCTATAATTTTTTGGCTCTCTTATCAATCAGAGGCCAATTTCTATTGGAAAGATTTGTTCTTTACACTGTAAATCCTTGCTTTAAGTACAGACTCCATTTTAGAAGGGCTTCCTTGTAAATGAAATCAATCAGGAAGTCACAAAAGTTTCCCCCCTTTGTAAAGATGGCAGAAAACATGGAGGTGTACCCATAAACCTTAGAAACAGAAATGCTCAAGCCCTGACCAGTTGGTACTCTGGTCTGCGCATATGCAGTTTGGTAGGCTACAAAACAGGCTTTGACGCTGCAATGTCTCTACAAATTGGTGTTTTACTTTTTTCAAAATGGCAGCCAAAATAGGAGGTAAATATTTAATCCTAACTCTCAGAATGCCAACAGTGTACACTTATTAAGTCATATGTAGGAATCAGGAAAAATACAGTATTTGCAGATAAGAAGACATCACTGCAGCCTGTAAGCAGCTGAATTAAAATCTAAAATATATTTTTCCAATTCCATCTTTTATATACATGTACTGGTTAAGTGTATTATATATTTCATTGGCATGTCAAATGGCAAGCATCTGCAGTCTGGCCTAGGTCTTTGTAATATGCATAATTATGTACCCATGTCCCTATACCATATAAAGTTCAGGTACTTACTCTTTCTATTGACTCCTGGTCCACCCGACACTCCCTTAACCAACTGACCAGTGCCTCATCAGGGGGCTCATTAATCACAACCGAGGGCGTTGAGGGTGTCTCCGGGGACTGAGACATAAAACTAGAACTGGATTGACTTAGAGGTAAAGGTGGGTTAACCATCTGCCTGCAAATACAGATCACATAATTTTAAGCTGTCTGTCTACACATTAGAAGGTAGCTTTTGCACACTAGCATTTGAGCCACTACACGAGAAAACCAACAAAGTGGTTGTGCGGCCAGCTCAGACTCAGATCAGCCTGGGCATCCGCCCAGTCTGATCAGAGTCTTCGCTGTCCGCATGGAGGTAGCTAAGACCCTTAGCCACCCTTTAGCGCTTAGTGAAAAATCTGATCTGACTGGGTGGAAGCCCAGACTGATCTGAGTCTGCACTGGGCGGAAAACACTTTGTTGTTTTTCTCGCATCGCTGCTCATTTGCTTCTCTGGTAAGTGGATCCAGGCTACAAGTGAGGGATACTTATAAAGGAAAGAACTCCCTGGTCAACAGTCTATGCTGACACTACAGCAAATTCTTTCCTTTACTAACTGAGCCTCACTTAGAAGGGGGACAAAACTGACAATGGCAGAGTTACAGCCCCTAAATGCACCTTATCATGAATATTTTGACAGATGCTGTAAATCAGGAAAACCTATGCTTGTGAAAGTGTTATATTTGCAGAATTTCACAAAGGGAAAAAACTGCGTCCATTTTTTCTTCAAAGCTGCTGGAAAAGTTCTGTGAAAAATTTATCATTACCTTTTCACTGCTAAAGACAGTAAGACCCAATTTACCATCAGAAAGTCAACAGCAACTTAAACCTGTTCAAGGTGGCCAACATACAATCTTGTGCTTATCTTAAGTTTCAGAAAAAGTAAATTTGAACCAGGTAGGAAAGTAAGTTACATTTTAGATCATATGAGGCCAATTTTGATTTTGTAAAAAGCAGTTACCCTGTACTGATGTCATTTGTCTGAAGCAACTGTCATTGTTTTATGAATTGAAGTCAGTTACCAGGACATGTCACAAAAGCTGTCTTTCCCTGACAATGAGATCAATTTTTTAGGTGTCTTAGTAAACAGCATCATTTCCTGAAACAATCACAGTTGCTTCAGATAAATGCCATTAGAAAGGGGTTACTACTTTTCATAAAATTGAAATTGGCCTTGTAAGACCTAGGACATAACATTTTTTCTCACCTGGTTTGAGATGATTTTCTTTTTGACTCACAAGATATTTTACCTTGCTTGTGAATCTATTAAGCACATGATCATGACATATGGTGGCCATCTTGCAAATTGTAGCAGCTAAAGACATCGAGAGGTTGGCATGAAACCCATAGAAAGTTTTTCCCCATGATCTAGTTACTTCAAAAATCTGATAACTGATATCCTTATAGTCTTACAGGAGATGGCATTTGTAAATGTTTATAAACAGAAGACAAAAAATGATGGAAGGATGCAGGACAACTGATCTATGTTAAATGAGCAGTGACACGACAAAACCAACACTGTGGTTGTGTGCCCAGCGCAGACTCAGATCAGCCTGGGCATCCGCCCAGTCTGATCAGAGTCTTAGCTGTCCGCATTGAGGTAGCTTAGACCCTTAGCTACCCTTTAAGCAGTTAGCAAAGAGTCTGGTCAGACTTGGCGGATGCCGAGGCTGATCTGAGTCTGTGCTGAGCGCACAACCACATTGTTGGTTTTCTCGTGTCGCGGCTCAAATTAACATCCGTGCAGAACTTTTGTCCTTAAGTATATGAAGGCCAGGGAAGTAATAATTTCCCCTGATGGCCCTATTGGTGCACTCCTTATCTAAAGGAATAATCTCTACAAATTCTTTGGCAGACTTGTCAGAAATGCTTTTGGACACTTCAGAACCTGAAGAACCAAAACTGATGACAGATCAGGCTTATGCATGCATAGGCTGACATGAGTCTCTGCAGTCTACACATGCTGTTAGCTTTGCTCCTGAAATAACTCAACATATGAAAATGCAGTTATAACCTGTGTTATGCAAGCACATTAAGGAATGCCAAAAATGGTTAAGACAATATAGATATACTTCTACTTATTAACATTTATGGGACCTGAAAAATAGATTTTAATAGACTTACAGTTGTTTAATACCAGTGGTTGGAATAGGAGCTAAGCCTTGACTGTGTTGTTTTCATTCCAGCTAATTACAAATAATGTCTAAATGGCAGGTACTAGCAAAGGCACAGTGAATGAGTCAGCAATGTGACAAGACACTTAAAGCATTGGTCTGAATATGATACAATGGGATACGCTGTCTTACCTTTCATTACAGTGGTTTAACCTGTGATGAAAAGCCAAAGTTTGGCTATCAATAACAGAGTTAAAATGATAAATGATTTACAAGCTTTACCACAAGGTGTCTTATATCATTAATAGTGAGTGACTTTAGTTGTTGTGTTATTGTTTAACGTCAACGGTAAACAGCTATGGTCATGTCGGGACGGTCAGTTAACCTAACCACACTATTTCTGGGCAGGCTTAGACCTCCTAAGCGGTTAACCTGTACTAAGTGCACATACTTTCACCAGTAACTGACAACCAGCAGAAGGAGAAATGAAAGTAAGTGGCTGGACTGGGTATCGAACCCAGGACCTCTGGCTTACAAGTCAGGTGCCCTACTGACTGCTCTACGCGGCCCGGCGTGAGTGCCTTTAGAAACTTAAGACTAAGATCAGCCTGCTCAACCATGGCTGACAAGCTAACCATAAAACATTTCCTTCAATCCTCTACTTTCATTACCAAATTTGATGGTATTTCATTTCTGGTAGCTAGGTAATTATATATGAAGTATCTTACAATTTCATCTGTTCTTTGGAAAATCAGAGACTAATAGAATCTATGATGGGGTTGAGGCCGAGACAAGGAAATCTCAGGCAAGTTTTCAGATTATTTAGTCTTATGCGAGGCTTGCCGAGCATAAGATTTAAATAATCTGAAAACGAGCCTGAGATTTCCTTGTCGAGGCCTCAACCCCATCATTGATTATTTTTCTCACACATTATATTTTAGAGAACAGAATATTCATCGAATACCTTACATGTAACTTCTTGCTGAAGCAATTCCTATAAGCTTCAAGCTTATTTTCTATTAATAGTTCTGACAGGTGTGTTAATTTCACCTTGTGCATGCATTTTTCATGACTGGCAGCTAATCAGAAATCTACAGTGACACCTCATGCACATCACTGGCTGTCAATTTCATTTTGCATGCAATTAACATGACAGGAAGCAGCAAGCTGATTTGTTGAATTTTATTGTGTAATTAATTGGGTTGTACTATATACCAATGATTGGCATTTTGAGACAGCTTTCTGAGCCTAGGCCGAGATAGCAGGCCGAGACAGAAAAATCTCAGACACCTCTAGAAAGGGATATTCTTGTCCAGTGGGTGAGAAAAAATCATTCTCTTATGGGTTCATCCAATAAGTGAAGTCTTAAAACTTTATCATGTTGGAGTACAATAATGAATCTAAATATTCAGACCAGAAGTGCCTGAAAAAAGGTGTTCACCCGAATCTTTAAAGTAGCCTCATCAGGGTCTGCGCTTTTTCCTATTTCACCAGCAATGTTTCTATACATCCTCAGAATAGTAAAAGCACCTTGTTCAAAATTAAGGATAATTGCAACAATCAGAGCCGAGTTGTTCAAAGCAATGTTAACTTAAAGATTATCGGTAGTAAAAGTTTTGTCTTCTAGTAAATATATATAAACTGTAGTGTACTAATAATTTTTGCTGAAATAAATGTGGGGATATTGTGATATACAAAAGCTCCTCATATTTTTGGGGGCAATTTTTTGCTTCCAATATGTTTGAAAATATAACATCTCTTTAACCCTATTGCACTCAGAACGGCCAAAACTCTATGGAGTTTTGGCCGTTCTGAGTGCAATAGAATTAGCATATGGCCCAGTAGAATGAGCTGTTCTCACACTTACTGTAGTTGTAGCATTTGTAGTTTCTTTTCAGCTATGGATTTTCTCAACATCTCACCATAGGATTTCTGAACCTCCAACAACTGTTGTAATAACCTGGAATAGAAAAGGACAACAGTAAAAGTCATTTCCTCTAACAAAGTCAAATTTACTATAGCAAACTTCTGAATTGTTGTTGTGTTGCTTTACATCCATGGTAAACAGTTATGGTCATGTCGGGGCGATCAATTAACCTAACCTCACTATTCCTGGGCAGGCTTAGACCTCTGAAGAAGTTAACCAGTACCAAGTACCAAGACTTTGCCAGTGACAACGAAAGTACATGTATGTGGTTGGGCGGGTATTAAACTCAGGACATCTGGCTCTTGAGTCAGACATACTATTGACTGCACTACGTGGCCAGGGGTGCTAACTTCTGGAATCATATCTCTAACATTGTTCTGTTTGTGCATTAAATACATTTTGATACAATGTAACAAAACCATGCAGTCACCTAGTCACCATTTCCATTTCCTTTTTACTAGCTTACTTTCTCCTAAATTTTCAATAAGCACTTTTGCATGAATAGCATAGACTGTCTCAGAGCCTTTACCTTGCCTCAGCCCTTACTGAAAAAAGCTTTAACCAAAAATATCCAAATAATCTGGTAAAAAAAACAACAAAAAAAACCAGAAAATATGGATGCTCATAAAGGGCTTTCAACAACTGATACCTCAAACAGCTTCCAAAACCCAGGTTTCTTAGATTTTTTTGGATGCTTGGGCATCTTGGACTCGCTTGTCTATGCCACCGTATTCATCCATACACATACCGTCACTGAGGTTATATAAGTAAACTTAATAGACAGTGAAGTTTCTCAATCTGAGCTAGGTCTTTGCTACTTGCCAAATACCCAATATTAATGATAATCATTTAATTTCTTACATTAAATTATCTTCCTCTACGGAATCTATCTGGTTTCTGATTTCTTTTGTGACTGATTTCCTGTAGACCACTGATCCAGATTTCCCTGAGCTAGTGGACGGGATACCAGATGTTCCCATATCACCATCACCACCATCTTCTCCTGCCAGGTTGGCTCCCAGCTCTGAAATAGTTGTGGTTTCATGCAGAGAAGGAAACTTCTGATTATATGAATATGGAATCAGGCTTACTTCTATAGGGCACATATAAATGTTTATTAGATTTTGTTTCACTTGCAATGAAGGAGACAGGAGTTCTGCAGAATGCAATGGCTGCATGTTGTCACAAAGAGGTCCTTTTACTACTTAAGAGATAAACCTAAAAACTTGTCAAAAGGTTACACTGACACTGCCACTGGAAAAATAAAATCTCAGTCTCACTTTCAAAGACCAAAAAAGCCTTACCTCATAGCACTGATAAAAAGAGTAACATAAAAAAAATTCACAAAAAATGCTATGTTTCACCTGACAGTATGCTGTCTAAGTTAAACAAGAAAACATTATTAAAGTTTATACCAGCGCCAACAATGAGCTGTGTACCAGTACTATTACTTATATAGTGACACTTTTCAGATAAGGGTGGTAGCTGATGACAATTATCAGATAAACTTTCCTTATTTTCTATAAAATTTTTAAAAATATTTGTTGCGGTTCTTATAAGAACAAAACTGAGGTAATTCTAAGGAGGGCCCAAAACCATGTTTCATGCAGAACTAAATAAATTATCTTAGCTTATCTTCAATTAATTCATTGTCAATTGCCAGCAGTCCAGACTTTCAATGCTGATCTACCACATTTTTTGTGGGACAGCTGGGAAGATTTTCTTATGATATACTTGCAGCAAACTCTAAGTTCTTTACCTGCCATCTTTATCCAACATTGGATAATTACCCATAATTCTATGTGCTATAAAACAGAAAACTGAACGAGTCCCAAAAGGAGCAGTCTGAGTAGGGTGTACACTGTTTGCCAGTCTACCTGCATCTTTTAGATATTGCAGTGTAAAACCAAACTGATATATTTTTATGACAAATTATGGAAATAATTTTACAGGTCCAAATTTTTATTTTTATTTGGTATTCTTACAAACAGAAACCATCATTTTTGAATATATATGTACATACCAGGAGATAATACTGTGATGGCAGCATGTGTAGCATTTCTCAGTAAACTGTCCAACGCAAACATCCAATGAGGCTGGATATCATGATGCTTCAAATTCATACTAACCTACAATAGAAGACAATAAAACCACTAAATATCACAACCATGCATGAGGAAACCTTGCAGACCTGGACTGGACTGCTCCTGCAGGAGCAGTCCAACCTGGGTCTGTTAGGTTTGTCATTCTGTCAAGAATTTATGTAAAATTTGCTTATAGGATAAGTGGATCTGCTCAAATTCAAAGAACAGATTTTTATCAAACTATCACCATGATGTTTATATGTTAGATATGGTCAAGGAGAAGAACTTTGTAAGTACTTGCCCTTTCATTCCAATCCTATTATTTGTATTTTTGTCAGTGTATATATGTACTGAAAAGTTTGCAATTGAAACATGTTTAAACCAAAGAATACATTTCATGATAATCATGAGAAACCGTGTCTTACATGAGCCAATAGCATTATGCAGAGGCTTTACGATGACTGCAGAGACACTCTTTCTCTGGATATTCAACTCCAGATAACGCTGATTAACTTACATGGTTTTAAAAATGGAGACAAGCCCAGCCAATAGTGTTGTGGACACAGTGTGATGGTGTAACCTTGAGTGTCATGATGTAACCTCGATAGAAGTTTCATACACAAAGATTTTCCCATTTGTCAGAAAAAGAGCTAAACACTGCTTGATGATGCAAATCTGGCAATGTGTAAAGTAGGTCCTTTCAAGTCTTTGTTACTGTTATATGTGCCAAAGACTCTATAAGTGAGTTGCAGCTCAGTAATCAACAGAATAATGTATTTGAGGCATGACACAACAAAACCAACAAAATGGCATGAGCGCCCAGCGAAGACTCAGATCAGCCTTGGCAGCTGCCGAGTCTTATCAGAGTCTTTGTTAAGCACTGAAAGCATAGCTAAGGTCTAAGCTAGCTCAGTGCAGACAGTGAAGACTCCGATCAGATGAGGTTGACGCCCAGGCTGATCTGAGTCTTCACTGAGCGCATGCATGCCATTTTGTCGGTTTTGTCCTGTTGCAGCTCATTTCAAATAATCAAGTGTACTTACAGCTTCCTGGAACACATACAAAGCCAGCTGTATCTCCATTAATGCTGTCTGATCAAACTCTACCTTCTCCCGCAGAACATCTGAGAAACAAAGAAAATAGAGAAGTTTGAGCTTTTACCTTTCCATATCTACTAGTCATGTAATTTTGAACAATTGTGACCACATGGGTCACATTGTATGCTTCCTTATCCATATCTACTGGGCATGTAATTTTGAACAATGTCGACCAAATGGGTCACATTGCGTATTTTTTATGGAAAATCAAAATAAAATTTCCTCACAATTCTTATCAAATTAAACACTAACTGTAAATTGCTAAATTTTAGAGGGGGTTTATTTTTGATAATATCACAAAGCTGCTGCCTTGTGAATCTTGTGTATATCTGATAAACTAAAGACTAAAAGGTAATGAACTAATTGATAAGTGCTTGGTTGCAAATTCAAGAATTGAATTCCACAAAAGGGTGTGTCTCACATATCAGTGCACTAGTGCACTGATATGTAAGACACATGCTTTTGTGGAATTTAGTTGTCACAAAACAGAACTAAACCAGAAAACTTGACAAAAATTTACACTGCCAATCCCATGGATGACCCTGAGAAAGTAGTCCCAATGTTTCCTTCTGCTAGTAGCAGGCAAGACAAACGCCAAAGAATTTCAAAATATAGAACACAAGAAAATGAGGTGTCTTAAAATCGCTAGATCTCTGATCAGGCAGCTAAATACCTACCTAGAGCTGTTTTGATTATAGCAGTGTTCTGGTCCTGTACCCAATCTCTTAATGCCTTCAGCAATATTGATAAATGCTCCTGAAAGGGAAGAGAAGATGGTTTCATGTGTGGGTGTATGGCATTCTTCCCTAAGGTAATGCGCCAGTCATTTGCAACCACGGCCCCCCTGGGGCCAGGGAAAAGCGGGGATATTGACTTTTCACTCTGCAAAGCCCTGGTATATGCCCTGCACTGTGGGGACATTTTTTGTGTCAAATCCCTGGTAAAGGTCTCTGCCCCAAGGGGATTATATAAATATATAAATCCATATTCTGACAATGTGTCGCGGTAAATTTCGTTAAAAAGGCTCCACTATTTTCCCCACTGTTTTGGCGGGAATCAAAAGCCCGGCGTATCCACGGCACTGCGGGGACACCTCTCAGGTAAAAACATGGTACTTAAGCCCCGTTATGCCCCCCGCTGTCTCTGGCCCCATGGTGGCCATGGTTGCAAATGACTGGTGCATAACTTAAACAGCAGGGAAGCTAGCCAGTATTAAGCACAAAAGTAACTGAAAAACCTGTTTCACATCTTTCTTTAAACAAAGTGTTGATTTAACTTTTCAGCTGCTTCCTTTGACCAAAATTGCATGCCCAGATCTTAAATGGAAAAGAGATCATTTGCATATCATGTATTGATAAATCATTTCAGAAATTTGGGGTTTCTGTAGGGGTGTACATCACACAGTGATGTAAAGTTATGTAAAGTTCCATATAACCTGTAGACACTTGCTTGTGAAAATTAAGAATTTGATAATGAAGATACTTACAAGAATGAATTAGATGAGGAAACTCTTTGTACAAGTTCAGTATTTGATTATAGATACTTGTGTTAATTTAGGATCTGATTATGTGGACACTTACTAGGGCTGGGACAAGTACCCGGGTATCCGAGTCTGGGTCCGGTAGACCAATCACCTGGGTACACATTTACTACCCGCTACCGGAATGCTTATTATAATGTAATTTATGAGTAATGTATTTCAATAGAATTCCAAGCAAATAGAGTAAAGTTTTGTGTGACTTTCTTTTATAAATTGCCATCATATATTGCCAAATTATTTTTTGTACAATATTACAGGGAGATTTCTATACTTTCGTGGCTTTCCCATGCATCCGTAAGCAACTGAGATATACCTTATTTATTATTTGAGCTAAACGTATATTTTCTATTTGTGGACATCTTCAAAATGCTATGGTAACGGGTACACGCGAGTAATAGGGACTCGGGTACCCGGGTACTAAATCTCCACCCGTCCCAGCCCTAACACTTACATGTGTGTCTTGTGATAGCTTTAATAGGTCTTTAAATTGCAGAGACTTACTTGTAAACAAGAATGTTATATTGTAGACATTTAGTTGTGAACATTTAAATTTTGTTCATGCAAAGACTTACTTGAGTAAGTTTAGGATTTGATATTGTAGCATCTCTGTGAATTAATTCCATCCATGTCTGTAACACCTGAAAATGGGAAAATAAATAAATGTACTGTCAAACTAATATTAATTATTATGGAGGTCATTAAATGGTCTGAAAATACACTACCTTAAGTATAAAATATACTACAGTTAAGTATTCTATCTTAACATGAGAAACCAACAAAGTGGTTGTGCGCCCAGCGGAGACTCAGATCAGCCTGGGAATCCGCCCAATCTGATCACAGTCTTAGCTGTCCGCATGGAGGTAGTTGAGACCCTAGGCTACCCTTTAAGGGCTTAGGAAAGAGTCTGACTAGACTGGGCGGATGCCCAGGCTGATCTGAGTCTGCACTGAGCACACAACCACTTTGTTGGTTTTCTCGTGTCGTGGCTCATAAATTGAGGTTCCTTTTAACCAAATACTGTTCCTATCCTATAAATTAAATCTGAAGTACCATATTTATTTGGCTATAGGACAGAGCTCTAGATAAGAGGGAGTATTTGGTGATAATTAGGGATAATTTTTGTTAATACTGTGTAAAAACATACGTTGTGACCACTCATCTGAACCGTCTCGACGAGATGGTTCAGAAGAGGGGTCACAACATATGGTTTCAATGAGAAATGAAAAAAATTATCCCTCAATTATCATGAAATACCCCTCTTATCTACAGCTCTGCCATAGGATGGGATTTTCCTCCTCTAGAATGAACCCAATTATGAAATTCTGCTGTAAGATGGGTTTCCTCTTCCAAAGCAATCCCAAAAATCTAGATCCGTCTTATAAGATGGATCTAGATTTTTGGCTTTACATCTTTGTGGAAGATTTGCTAAGGAAAATATGCACACTTTATACTTTTGAAAATTTGAACCTGTCACGCTAATCTTCTCAGGAAAATCCTCACCGCAAGCACAGAAACTCTTAATACTTACACATGCAATGTCTGATTCCTTAGTAAGAAGGTGAACAAGTGTCTGCCTTCTCTCTGAGTCTTTCCGCAGCAGGTAAAATCCCTCCTTTGTTGAACTGTCATGTGACCCTGTCTGGCTGCGATCACCATCTGAGTCTGGGGACAGTATATCCGTCAACATGCTGGAGGCACTGGTTGGGGACTGGGGTGTGGGTGAGTTCGGAGACGGGGAGGGAGATCTGTTGAAATAGGAAACTGTGAAACAATATCTGGCCACTAATATTTCTTGTTGAAAACATGTAAAGCTCTGGGTTGGGGTAAATGACTATTCCGAGATCAGAGATAATCGGTGGGTGGGGTAATCTAAACCCATGAAGGCAAAACTGACACCCTATATTTCCATAAAGAGTAACAAGCAGACCATCTGATAATGTTATTGCCCCTCATCAGAAGTGCCTCAGAACATGCACAGCCAACTCTCGATATTTCAAAGTCAAAGTTCATCCCAAACTACTGATATCTCAAAGTAAACTTTCTCAGAAAATTTACTTTGAGATTTCAGTAGTTAGAGATAAAAGACGTTGAAATGTTTGGAAATGTGTCCCAACTATATTTAATATACATGTATGATGGTATTTTGAGATAACAAGTATTCAACATAACGAGAGTTGACTGTATTTTTCTTTTGTTTTGAGAAATGAGGCACTTTGACTGAGGGGCCACGTACAAGATATGATCTAAAGTAGCAACAGAAAATCAATAATCTTTGAATTATCATGTACCCCACTCCCATAGCCCAACAAATTATCTTGACAAGAAATGCTGCTCTGCATCAAAGAAAACTGAGCCGCATCATGTGATTTCCAACAATGTGGCAGGTTTGTCATGTAATATTCAGATCATCCTCATCGTTTACACCAGATTGGTACAGGCCTCACTGCTGGCTGTGCATTCTGACCAGAGCCTTTGCTTGTCACCAATGCCACACTGAAACCACATAATGTGGCTCAATTTTCATTTTTGCTGTCTGTATGTGTAAATCATAGAAGTTACATAAATGCTAGTTGAGTTTTCTTCAGATTCTTTCACACGATAACTGCAAAGCATCAGATCTGTTATAATCCATGCAAGCAAAATATGCACACTCAGCAAAATTCAATTCACTCATAGCAAAACTGGCCAAATTAGTCATTTAATGCATCAACCAGTTTTCCATACTCACACATCAAGAAGTCATCAAGATCTCCTTGACGAGCAGTGTTTTATACATTATGTGCTTCACCTTCTTTACTGTGGCTTCATCGCAATCCATGCTCCTTGCATCTGTTTTCCAATTACCATGCCCTTTTGAGTACATTTAGAAATGACCATGCATACAATCAGCACTGATGTCAATGGCTATGGGTCTACACTAATAGGGGACAAATCAAATATAAGTCAGTAATAGCTCATTAACATTTCCGGCTTACTGCAGCCTTTTTTTTTCTTTTCCTGACAATAAAGATATTCACCTTAATAATACAAAAATGTTCCCTTAAGCTAATAGCAGTGTATTTTCCAAAGATATTTTTCAATCAAACTAGAACAAAGGTTTTTGCTCTGACTATCTAAGGTAGTATAAGTTGCAAAGCAACAGAATTAATCAGCCTAGCTGAATCTGTTGTTGTTGTCAGATTTAGCCTGTTCAAAATTTTGCAATTCAAGTGATCACCTGAAAAATCCACATTTAACTGTGAACCACTTGTCTAAGCAGTATTTTAGCAAAATATGAAAATTTAAAGTGCATGTGCACTTGTTACAGAAAATATAGTATGCAAATTAAACCCCTGGTTATGAGATGGGTGGGGTAAACTAAAAACAATTAAGGCAGTGTTACCTTCCGTGCATGTCCACAGACAGGTAGGGTGATGATGCTCTGAAACACAGACACATGCACATACATTAAACAATATCATAACAACAAAATTCACAACTCCTATTCACAAGGTAATTCCTACATATGCCATGAGCAACAGTGAAGACTTTTGAAGCAGTCAAAGCAGAATCTGCTAGCCAGACTTTGATTAGACTGCTATGCGGTTGCTAAGGCTAAACATCGATAAAGGAGATTCCCTACAACTATGAAATTTGGTCTGGAGGAACAGTCTTTGTAAGACTGTTCCTCCAGAGCAAATTTCATAGTTGTAGGGAATCTCCTTCAAAGAAATTTAGCCTTAGCAACAGCATAGCAACCACTTAAGTCATTTTATGAATACAGCCCCTGGCAGGTTAACCGTAGTCTTTGCTGGTTGCACATGCCAAAAGTTAGATTTCTGATGATGTAGCTCATTTCTAAGTCTGATCTACCACTGTGTGGCAATCTAATTCTGTTGACCAACAACATCTCAGTAATATTTCATAGACAAAAAAAAATTAATTTAACCATTTAAGATTAACAATAAGCAAAGAGGTCAAAGAATTCTTCTGGCAAAACAGCAATACACAAAGGCACTTAATACTTAGAATTCAACACCTTTACTAAACTTTTACATTTGAATTCAAGATTTCTTTAATTTTAAATTCTAATTTCATAATATCTTCATGATGCTATCCTAAACTTGCATGAAATGCCATCAAACCCCTTTAAGTCTCAAGAATCATTTTGACTACTTACATTGAAATCAATTTATAGACAGATGTATTGGCATCTTTTGGCATAAATAATATTGGTAGATCAGACTTGAGCAAAATGTATAGATGATAAAACTAAATAGTTAAGCTTCAACAATGTGTATGCATTTAAACTTTGATGGTTGGAAACTACCGGTATAAGGAATTCTAATTGCAAACTAGTTGGAAAACTATAAGGAATTCTAATTTCTAACATATAGTTACATACAAAACTACTATCACAGTACAGAATGTGCAATTTTATTAACTTTTAAAGTGCCGAAAAAGAAGACAAAAATATTTACATCTGCAAACTTAAAAAAAATGTCATAGCTATATCGTAGTCTACAGAACAAGCAGTGAACCCAATAGGCACATGAGGTTGAATCAACCTTGAATCAATCTTGATTCAACATCACTGAATCAAGGTTGATTCAACCTTATGTGCCCAGTGGGGAAGCTCCAGATGAGGTAGATCATCTAGATCTCCACCGTTTGCAAATTCAACTATTTTCATTTTTGGCACTTTAAGTGTTAAATATTATGTGTGTGCATCTTGACAGAAGTAGCTTCCATTCAAATTCAGTTTATTTCTAATTCTGAATGCTTTTGTGAATGTAGACAATGTTCTAATTCTGATGATACTTCTGAATAAAATGTGTTTAACCCTTTTTTGACCAGTGGACTTGTCCATTCTTATCATTCAGATAATCCCATTACTAGTTTTAGGGGTTTCTGGTGAATATTTTCACTTTTATTGTACTTTGCATAGAAATTCCTGTAAGCAAACAATGTAGACCCTGATCAGACGCCGCGTTTTGTGGCGTCTGAACTGGGTCTGCACTGTTTGCATAATGTCCCCAAAATGGGTATCCGGTCTAAAAAGGGTTAAACCATATCTGAATGCCTATATGAGTAACGAAAGTTACCACAAAATTTGTCTCATTTCCTTTATCAAACTTTATCATATGACGTCGCATCTGAGGGTGTAATAAAGCCATGCATTAAAAACGATAATCCACTAGTGGATTAAATATGCAAATTACGTTGTAACGTTATGCCTTGACGTCCATAAAACGTCACGTTTTCAAATGGCGAAATCGTGACGTTTTAGTGCAAAATTTGCGTATAAAATGCGATTTTAATGTCATATGATAAAAAGAATCTTGCATTCGTGCTCCTGTATATTGAATTTATTAAACTCGTTGGGGAAAACCGATAAGATGCTCGGCAAGCCTCGCATTTTATCTTTTTCCCCAACTCTTTTAATAAATTCAATAATACATGAGCACTCATGTAAGATCCTCTATATATTTAAATAATCACGTATAATGTTTTATCGAACTTCAGAAAGAAATAAACAATTGGGAATAGCCAAATTCAAAATGTGGTATAATATTATGTGAAAATAATAAAAGTTTGCAGCCAACTGGATGCTCGTTTGTAATAATTCTGATATGAATTCCAATCTATTTTGTCATACCAACATGCTTAAATCAAGATTCAGTACCATTTTCCTTTTGCATGTTAAGTCTTGTACCCTAAACAATTCAAAAACTAGGAAACACAAAACTTGTGCAAAAATCACTTAAAAAGCATGCAGTATTTTGTCTCATAAGAAATATGAGCCGCGACGCGAGAAAACCAACAATGTGGTTGTGCGTCCAGCGCAGACTCAGATCAGCCTGGGCATCAGACCAGTATGATCAGACTCTTCTCTAAGCACTCAAAGCGTAGCTAAGAGTCTAAGCTACCTCCATGCGGACAGCGAAGACTCTGATCAGACTGGGCGGATGCCAGGCTGATCTGAGTCTGCGCTGGGCGCACAACCACATTGTTGGTTTTGTCGTGTCGCGGCTCATATGTTATTTAAAGGTCCTACGATAAATAAGTATATCCAATTTTGACCATGTATTTGTCTGTTATTCCAACATGCTAAAAATTAAAGACACATTTGCCTGAAGTTGAGATGCTTTTTTTCAGTATACAAATGTGTTTGTGAAGCATTCATTATTAAAACAACACTTTTTCTATTTATATTACCATCACCAAAGGAAATACATGGGATACAAAATGACAAATAAATCTAAGTGTACTCAAGATACTGCACTAAAATTTCATGTATCGTTATCAATACCCATGTATTTCTTTTGGCTTTCTTGCATCAATATGCTTCTTCTATTATTGTGCTATGATATTACATGTATTAAAGAGAACATATTCTCTCCAAAATAATAACCATAATAACTTTATATATTTGGACATCTTCAGGTACATATGGGTACAATTTAAGGGAAAGCAACATTATCAATTTCTTTTTGGGCTCCGAAGAGCGGCTGTAATCCCCCGCTTCTCCGGTCTTTCTGATGAGACTAAACCGAGGTCCCGTCTCCATATGACCTCATTGTTGGTGGGACGTTAAACCCGAGTTCACTCACTCACTCACTTTTGGGCTCCCTTTTCCATGTGATCAACTCTTAAAGAAAGAGTTTGCTCCCTTAGGATCAAACTCTAAAGAAAGAGTTTGCTCCCTTAGGATCAAACTCTTCCTTTTAAGAGTAAACCACATCTTGGAAGGGCCTTATTGTCCAAAGAAGCTATTAAGAAGTCACAGAAGTTGCTCCCCTTCATAAAATGACAGGAAAACATCAAAGTGTACCCATACAACTGAACCAATTCTGTAAAGAACTACTCCCTCTTGAAATTCTGATATCTAACTAGAACTATGTGATTGGGAAACAGCACAGACTCTGATCAGACTGCTCCGCCTGGAGAAGTCTGATCTGGGTTGACACTGCATTTTTTCTCCAAATATATAGAGTTTTTATGATATCTATGTTACAGCTTTGGTGTTTATACTGCAGAAAAAGAGCATATTCCATCAACTTGTGACATTATACCAGGGAACAGAAAGAGGGTCAAGGTCAAGGTAACATGTTTACTGCAAAGTGCACTACATATCCCTGGAACACGCACAAATTAAGCAGAATTACTAACACTGACACAGAATTTGGAATGGGAATACGCTGATTCTTCTCACATAGCCTAGAAGTTTTAGCAGAGAGCCTATTAATTTACATCACCTTGTGACATTATAGGTAGCATATATAGGTAATGAAGGTCAGTCACCAGAACATAGACAAAGGGTCAAGGTCATACATTTACTGCAAATCCCTCAAATCGGCACTAGTTAAGCAGGATTACCAACACTGACACTGATTCGGATATTGGAAATGAGCTGATTCTTCTCATACTTGCTATTGTCTGTCCTAACTTCATAAACAACTCTTTTGGGAGACATAAGCATTGATAATTTGGTTATTTGTAAGTTAAATGGCATACACTGCTTCAAATTATCAAATACACTGTTTCAAATTACCAAGCAGTAGTATCAATACTTTGTTTATTAACAACCTTCTATTTTGCTGCAACATGTCCTATGAAGAATGCAATGTCTTCATGAAAGCATGATTTCCGTTTAATAACTTCAAAAGTCCTTTCCCTTTTAAAACTACTATTTCTCAAACACAGTAACTCCTACAGAGTAAAAGGGAAGATAATTCATGTAAACACTGTGAAAACAACACAACCAGATCACAATAAGAGGACAACACATACACATAATCACACTGCTATATAGCACTATCAAAAATAAAAAAAAATGACATACACGTAATTTTTGTTTCAAACACGAGGAAAAAGTGGCCCAATATATTGTTAAGAGGCAGATAACTTGGTTATAATAATACATGTATTAATATCGTAAACTTACTTTCTTTCACAGTTAGAACCAATGTGATATACAGATGTGCGCAAGCTATTCTGAAACAGCCTTATAAAGCCTAAATGCAAATTCCTTTTATTTAATCATATTGGCAGTAAAAAACTGTTTTTCTAGCCCCAGCAGCTTTTAAAGACTTCTTCCATGCAAAAGAAAGATGGATTACAATATTTAAGAAAGATAAAACTAAGAAGCATGGGTGACAGAATAGGTGGTAACAAAACTGATGAGCAAATGTATTCAAAAATGTTCCTGTCATCAATATGGAAACATGTGACTCACTCCGAACCAAAACATTGCAGTAAGGATGCTAGATCATTTTTTGCATAGACAAGAATACAGAGCTCAGTTGTTTACAACACTAACTCTTCCAGGAAATATAAAGTCAAGTGTGCTAATATATTTTGTAAGAATGTGAGAAGCTTTACTGCAAATGTTCCTGACATTTTTAATTTATTTTTTTTTTTCAGCAAAAAAAAAAAAAATGGCATGTTTTTTGCTTACCATGCAGTGTATTTAAAACTGCTATATGGGTCTCGTTAACTAACTACACCATCAGTTTTGAACAACAACACCCTAACAATTTCCTTCTGTAAGACATGTTACACTGTTCTGTTTTAATTCAGTAAAACAACACAATTAGTGGCAGCAAAAAAACTAAACATTCAATTAGCAGAAAAGTATGCAAGTAAAACAATTTTTCAGAGGTGTACTGTATAAATTAGATGTGCTTTTCTTGAAGTGTCTGTGCATATCTTGTTGACACCTTAACCATATAATAACAGTCAATTCCTTCAAAATCCTGGTCTCAAACACATAAAAGATTCTTACATTATTCATAACAAACAAAACAAAACGATTATTCAGATCCTGACATTACATGACAAAAAACAGAACAATGTCTTCAAAATTTAATCAAACAATTCAAATCCCCATACTGATGACAGAAACATTTTGATTGGCTCATGCAGAAATCATTTGGATACCTTCGTCTCTCAATCTCCTGAAATTGCTGCATTTCCCTTTGGAATAAGAACACAAGACAAAGACATTACAAAACAGAAGAAGAAGAGACAGAGAATAAAGTTTAGAATGATTTATACACCTGAACCTCTTCAGTCCTCAAAGCACCAAAAAGCAGACGACAAAATTTACATCTGCAAAATTCCAAAACATTTTGTCTGAACTACATAATATTGAGAATCCAAAGACTAGAGTGAAAACAATATCGATCCAGATGAGGTGGCTCATCATGAGCCACCTCATCTGGATCTATGCTGTTTGCAAATTCAACTATTCTTATTTTTGCCAATTCAAGTGGAAAGACTTGTTGATATGGCACAGTTTTGAATCGCATGAATTATGGTGCAGTTTAATTTGAATAGAATCAAGTTTCTTCATGCTCTATGCAAAATATTTTGGCATAAATTCTGGAGCAAACAGTTTAGATCAAGATCAGAATGCCCCTAGAAGCAGTCTGATCAAGGTCTGTACTATCTGGCAACATCATGTGACAAAACAAACCAATTTATCCGAATCTGAACCAAGAGCAGGCTTGTACTGCCATGGCTTTAACCCTTAAAACACCAAAAATTAAAATTGTTGAATTGGCAAACAGTGTAGATCCAGATGAGGTGGCTCATAATAAGCCACCTCATCTGCATCTACACTGTTTGCACTCTAGTGTTTGAATTCTCAATATGATATCGCTTGGACGAGACATATTTTTGAAATTCTGCAGACGTAAATTTTGTTGTCTGCTTTTTGGTGCATTAAGGTTTAATCTAAGGAGTCCAAATGTTTATTGTAAAGTCTGTATTATGTTTTGTCTTGATTTGATGCTGCACTGATATTAAGACACCAAAAATTATAATAACTGAAATAGCAAACAGCAAAGATCCAGATGAGGTGGCTTATCATGAGCCATCTCATTTGCATCTACACTACAATCTAGTCTCTGAATTCTGGATATGATATAGCTTGGACAAAACTTTTTTGAAAATTTGCAGACCAAAATTTTGTCATCTGCGTTTTTGGCATTTTAGGGTGAAGCTAAAAATGAGACAACTACATTGTCAAGAAGAGGTTCAGGTGGAACTACAAATATTAAGAAAGAAGAAATATAGCAAACAATTTAATATTGTACGTAAATGCTGTATTTTCTCCAGCAAATATCCTCAAAGATAACAGCACAAACAACAATAGCTCTTCTTGCATTTTCATACAGGTAAGCTAAACTTTAAGACTTGAATTCTCCCACTGGATAGGCGGCAATTGAAAATGCTCTTAACAATCGATTAACATGGATCAAAAACCATTAGAAACAGCATTTTTAATTGCAAATTGGTGACAATTTGCAATTGAAAACTCTGTTTCTAATGTTTTTTATCCGGGTTTGTATACTGCACGAGTGTTTTCGATTGCCACCTATCTGGTGTGATTCTGGTATTGAGTTATTTTCTGCATAACAAATGGGTGGACATAGGAATTTACAGCCTCATAATTTAGTGAATCCATCCAAAAAAATACATATACACTTATTATTTTTTCAGCTACCCAAACAAGACTCAAAGCTTTAATGTTCAAATAAAATGTAAGGATTCGTTCTAAAGCTTCACTGTTCATATATAATTTATGAGCATAAAAGCACTTTCATGGAACCTGTCACAGTGAATAGATATACAAAGAACAGCATCAAAGGATGCTAGAAATCTGAAATAAATGATGTGACAACTAAAGCTATCTCATCTACACAATAACAAGAGGGCCATGAGGCCCTGAATCGCTCACCTGAACAACTGGCAAAGTGGCTTTTTCTTATGTCTGAAATTGCCAAAATATGAGTCTTGGGTCAAAAGTCAAAGATTGACCATAACTTCTTGTACTCATAAATCTTCATGTACTCATTAAGTCAACCATATACATGTATACCCTTTTTTAGGCCAAAATCTTCAAAACTTTCCATGAAATCTTATGTTCTAGCACTTTCCCATATTTGACCATGCCTCAAAAAAAGTCAAGGTAAACCCAAGGTCATCATTTGAACAGTCTTGGTAGTACTCTAGTACACCATGCTACTTACCAAGTTTCAAGGCCATTGGTATATTGGTTCTTGAAAAGAAAAAGCATTAAAGGCTTATACCATAAATGGGTATGATGGCCATGCTGGTCATGTAAGCTGGACCGTTTGAACAAATTTTTGCTCAATCAATCCCTGGAGGCTCCTTTACAGTTGGCCCTTTGGCTTTTGAGGAAATGGGTCAAAATGTCAAAACATGAGACCTGGGTCAAAGGTCAAAGAATGACCTTGACCTCTTGTACTC
Source organism: Ctena decussata (assembly GCA_963989385.1). Lineage (NCBI taxonomy): Eukaryota > Metazoa > Mollusca > Bivalvia > Lucinida > Lucinidae > Ctena > Ctena decussata. Next base: position 66,133,089 of record OZ022502.1, on the reverse strand, counting down.
ATAATTCTTCTTGACCTCATTTAGACGACTGTAATTTTTAGGCCAAAATCTTCAAACCCTTTCCATGAAATCTTATGTTCTAGCCTTTTCCCAGATTTGACCTTGTCATAAAAAAAAGTCAAGGTCAACCCAAGGTCTTAATTTGAACAATCTTGATAGTACTGGAGTACCCAATGCTACATACCAAGTTTCAAGGCCATTGGTCAATTGGTTCTGAAGAAGAAGGCTTTTAAACGTTTTTACAATATATGGTCATGGTTGATCATGTGACCCAGACCATTTGAAGAAATTTTCATTCCCTCAACCCCTGAAAGCTGTATATGAAGTTTGGTTACAATTTGCTCAATGGCTTCTAAGAAGAAGTTTGAAATTGTCAAACTATAAGAATTCAGGGTCAAAGGTCAAAGAACGACCTTGACCTCTTGTACTCATGAATCTTCATGTACTCATTCAGATGACTTTATTTACCAACTTTTAGGTCTAAATCTCAAAACTTTCCATGAAATCTAATGTTCTAGCATTTTCCCATATTTGACCTTGCCGTAAAATGGTCAAGGTCAACCCAATGTCAACATTTTGAACAATCTTGATAGTACTGGAGTATCCAATGCTACATACAAAGTTTCAGGGCCATCCGTCAATTGGTACTGGAGGAGAAGATTTTCAAAGGTTTTTGCCATAAATGGGCATGGCGGCCATGTTGGTCATGTGACCTGGACTGTACGAATAAATTTTTGTTTCCTCAACCCCTGTAGGCCCTAGATGAAATTTGGTTTCAATTGGCCCAGTAGTTTTTGAGGAGATTGTTTGAAATTGTCAAAATATGAGAGTTCTGGGTCAAAGATCAAATAATGACCTTGACCTCTTGTACTCAAAAATCTTCATGTACTTACTCAGATGACTGCATTTATCAATTTTTAAGCCTTAACCTTCAAAACTTTCCAAGAAATCTTAAGTTCTTGCATTTCCCCACATTTGACCTTGTCGTAAAAAAAGTCAAGGTCAACCCAAGGTCATAATTTGAATACTCTTGATAGTACTTGAGTACCCAATGCTACATACAAAGTTTCAAGGCCATCGGTCAATTGGTTCTGGTGAAAAAGATTTTTAAAGGTTTTTGCCATATATGGGCGTGGTGGCCATGTTGGTCATGTGACCTGGACCGTACAATTAAATTTTGGTTCCCTCAACCCCTGTAGGCTCTATATGAAATTTGATTTCAATTGGCACAGTGGCTTTTGAGGAGATTGTCTGAAATTGTCAAAATATGAGAGTTCTGGGTCAAAGGTCAAGGAATGACCTTGACCTCTTGTACTCATAAATCTTCATGACCTCATTTAGATGACTGTACATACCAATTTTTAGATCAAAATCTTCAACAGTTTCCAAGATATCTTGTGTTCTAGCATTTTGCCATATAAAAGCACATGGGACCAAATTTCACCTTTCCGTAAAATAGGTCAAGGTCAACCCAAGGTCATAATTTTAACAATCTTGGTAGTACTCGCGTACCTGATGCTACATACCAAGTTTCAAGGCCATCGGCCTATTGGTTCTGGAGAAGAAGATTTTTTAAGGTTTTGACCATATATGGGCGTGGCAGCCATGTTGGTCATGTGACCCGGACCATTTGAACAACTTTTCGTTCCCCCAGTCCCAGGAGGCTACATATGAAATTTGGTTACAATTGGCCCAGTGGTTTCAGAGGAGAAGTTGTTTGAAAGTGTGGACGGACGACGACGGACGACGGACGACGGACGACGACGGACGACGGAGCCTGTCCATACTAAAAGCTCCCCTGGAGCCTTCGGCTCAGGTGAGCTAAAAACTAGATTCAACATCTAGACAGAAACCTATCATGATGGCATGTAAGACAAGAGAAGGTCAAGGCAAGTGATTATTCTGTATCTTTTCTGACAAAAATAGCCATCAGAGGAGATGGCAAATCCCCCGACCAAAGACCCCCATGGGCCTTGGTAAAAAGGGTGCACTTCAAAACACATATTAGTAATATATTGTCGTTCTTTTATGCTTCTGATTGACATTAACTGTTACAGGCCTCATACTGACAAAGCATTTCCAAGCCTGAAATGCCTGCTTTCGCAGCCTAAAATAGCCCTGTTTAAGCAGAAAAAACACTGAGAACTTAAAAATCAAAGCCTGAAATCAAGTATAATTCAAGAAATGAAAGCCTGAAATCCTGCAAAAGCCTGAAAAGTATGAGGCCTGTGTTAACAGATGCAAGATTATCTAACACTCAGACTAAAACAGTATGCTTGACTGCTAAAAAGAGGTAATATCTCAAACAGCCACCATATACACAAATGTATAGCATACGATACATTCAACTTTCAAAATGTGTGAATAACTTCTAAAGTAGAAGCCCTACAAATCTAATTTTGAGCTCTCTAGTAAGTGAATTTGGACAAAGAATCCAAATATCTGGATTTTTTTTTTTTTTTGCGGGGGAGGGGGGGGGGAGGGGGGGAGGGGGGTGCGGGAGGGGTCACGGGAATGTGGAGGGGTAAGAGAGAGTTAGGAACACTGATAAGATATCACAGCATGATCATCAATATTCTAAAAGGTACACGGTTATTCAAATTCTGGAGCTGGCCAGGGTTATACAGTTATGGAGCAGAGACTCAAACAGCAGCTCAAACTACCAAAGGGAAATAATTCACTGAGTCTAAAAGCAAGAGTTATCATTCATGTATGAGACAAATTGTCATGACCTGTTCTGCATATCTGTGAAGTATCATGAAAATATTTCAAAAGGTATTCAAGCTATGGAGCGGACACCTAAAATCATCAAAGGGAAATAATTCCAAAAGTAATTAAGCAAGAGTTGTCATTCTTATTCGCGACACATCATCATGACCTGTTCTACATATCTGTGAAGTATCATGAAAATATTACAAAAGGTATTCAAGTTATAGAGCGGACACGAAATCAGACCTAAAACCATCAAGGGGAAATAACTCAAAAAGTAAGAAAGCAGGAGTTGTCATTCTTGTTCGCGACACATCATCAAGACCTGTTCTACATATCTGTGAAGTATCATGAAAATACACTGGAGCGCCGTTATAACGCGGGTGTCGGGAGACATAAAATCGAACCGCGTTATAAGTGATCACGCGTAATAACGATCTTCACAGAAATACCCCACCCACTAATGAAAAACCCCATGTTTACATGTTCGTAGCGCTTATTTAGCCCTTACGAGGTAGATAGACATGTTTACTGCTTACCTGACACAACGAAAGTCATCGCTGAAGTAAGCTTTCAGTCCCTATGTTCTTACTTATTGTGAAAAATGCGCTGCAAAACGGTTGAAAACCATTTACAAAGCGAAAGTACAATCGTAACACATCGGCCAATTCCGTATCCTGAATTAAACCTATATCGACGAGGATGTCCGATTGAGCGAAAGTAGACTTGTTCGAGTTAATTCCCTCGTATATACACTTGCGAAAAGGTACCTTCGGACGAATAAAATATACTTACAAGTATTTGCGCGAGTACTGACATCGCCTAAAAAAACTCTAAGCAGCCTACAGATAACCAAATCGGGTTTAAGCTTTTTTTTTTTTTTTTTCATTTATAAAATTCTTTTATAATGTTTTCTTTGGAAGTAATCAGTGACTGCTACGCACAGCCTTTTTCCTGAGCGTCGGCTTGTGTATTGTGTGTATGTAATTGGTGACATGTGATATGCGCTAATTATCTAAGTCTTTCACATCTTGGCAAGACAGCCGACGCTTTGATTGTCTGTGATAACTTTTGACACGCTGTTGATTAAAATTATGTAAACAACCCAATTAACTTTTAATGGTTATTTTTTATTCCAATGTCGTGAACACCGACGGAAACCGCCGAAAAACCCGCGATCTGCAGAAAAAATTGGGGAGCCACAGGACAACCGCGTTATACTGATTTCCGCGATATGTCGGTTAGCGATATATCGGTTAGCGATATATCGGTTAGCGGTATAACGGCGCTCCAGTGTATTCCAAAAGGTATTCAAGTTATAGAGCGGACACAAAATCATACCTAAAATGATCAAGGGGAAATAACTCAAAAAGTAAGAAAGCAAGAGTTGTCATTCTTTTTCGCGACACACCGTCATGACCTGTTCTACATATCTGTGAAGTATCATGAGAATATTCCAAAGGGTATTCTAGTTATAGAGCGGACACGAATCTGCCAAAAAATCACACCTAAAACTATCAAGGGGAAACAACTCAAAAAGTAAGAAAGCAAGAGTTGTCATTCTTGTTCGCGACACATCGTCATGACCTGTTCTACATTTCTGTGAAGTATCATGAAAATATTCCAAAGGGTATTCAAGTTACAGAGCGGACACGAATCTGCAAAAAAATCACCAAAGGGGAGATAATTCAAAAAGTACAATAGCAAGAGTTACCATTCTTGTACGCGACACATCGTCATGACCTGTTCTACATAACTGTGAAGTATCATGAAAATATTCCAAAGGGTATTCAAGATATAGAGCGGACAAGAAAGTGTTTACGGATGGACGGACGGACGGACGCCACGCTCATCGCTATATCCCCCGAACCTTTCGGTCGGGGGATAAAAATGTCAAATCAAGCAGCAATCACTAAGAGCAGACTGTTATATCACTGGATGCAATTCAGCGAAAATCAAATAAAGATCCTATGATTATGATAAAAGATGAAAGATTTCATTTCAACAATTAGTACAATGATATCCCATAAATAAGTTTTAAAATGTTTTTTCCTGCATCCAAAACAACCTCAGAAATCTAGATCCTATAAGATGGGACCTAGATTTTTGGAATTGCTTTGGAAGGGAAAAGCCTATGATATAGTAAAACTACACGACTGATTTAAATATCTGATATTTGGGGTCGAAACTCTGTCTTACAGCAAAAGTATTATGGTATGTTTAAGTATATATGGTAATATCATGCTGTTGACTCTTTTCCTTCACTTTCTTATATGCCATGTCATGCTTATTCTTATTCAGGGCTTTAACAGAAGGGTTTCAACTACTCAAGTAAATGTTACAACACTTCATGCTGTGAGAAGAGAAGAGAGAAGAAATACAGACTATAGACAGATGAATAAAATGGTGAGATGATGTTTACTTAGGCTAATGCTAATTTCCATGTTATTTGATTATTTTCATTCTTAAGCTGTCTTTTTCTATACCTGTTTGTTTTGGTGTTTCCCTTTGACTATTCATGAGTGCATTTTTCTGCTCAAAGGGAATCAAATTTTTATATGTCACATGAAACAGTTTGTAAAACAGTTCAAATTTAAACACACCTAAAATGAATGCTCTAATAGATGCTATATCCATAGACTTGCATGTACTAGAATTTCTTCACAATGGCTCAAATATAAACAAAATTTTGAGAAGCTTAAAGCCTGAATATATAGAGGATATTTGACTTTTTCAGCGTAAGATTGATTTTTATTTCACCGAATGAACACCAAAAGCAGTATTTTCACGAGTGGCGAAGCCACGAGTGAAAATACCACTTTTGGTGTTCATGAGTGAAATAAAAATTCATCTTACACTAAAAAAAGTCAAATTTTCTATTTCTTTTATGCTTGAAAATTGCAATAATTCTGTTTATTCGAGAGCGGCAGAAACACAACTTTTTTTCTAGCCATTTTGCGTCAAATTTGATGCTTCCAATGTGTTTATTGGGTATGATATTGGTTGGAAACTAAGTTTGCAACTGAAAAATAGCTCCAAATATCATTTTGATAGACAGATCTCAAAAAAATTGCCAAGAAAGAATGCCTACAGGAGACTTAGGCGGCCTGACGTCGCGTGCAGTAACAATGTTACGTTGGTGCTTAAAGTGACGTCATTAACGTCGTAATGACGTGCAAACATGCGTGACGTAATTTTTATCAAGTCAGATAAGATTTAGCCAATTAATCAACAAAAATCTTGAGGCTATTTCACAAAAATCCTATTTCTGAAACAGTGAAATCGAAAGTGATAATTTCACTGTTTGAAACAGTGAGATTATCAGTTTCGATTTCACCGAGAAATCTCTATAATTCATTGAAAAGTATAAAAGAAAATGCAGCACTCTCTTGCCCATGACTGATTTAGGAAATTGGATGCCTTTAATCTTTCACCTGCTTCTTTTTTAAAATGGCTACTTGAACATTTGACTTTGGACCTGTCAATTTATCATGCAAAGGGTGTTCTGCAGAAAAAACAACATTTAATGAAAGTAAAAAGTATGCAAAGACCAGGAACTGAAACAATCAAAATCCAAATCCAGCCCTCAAACCATAGATAAGTCTGATCCATTTCTACACTGTTTATAAAACCAGCAGGTTAAAGTTCATCTTCTTTGAATTTTTTTTTTGACGTCCATACCTTTCATTCAAATATTTGCAAAAGTGCAAAAGGAATCCAACTAAACTGCCATGTGGGATAAGAACAGACTCAGAGCTTGTCATAAAGTAAAACTAATGTAAATGTGATGAAGATGAAGCTGACCATAAACAACTGAGCAGTGTCACAAGAATGGGTGTTTGTACTACAAAGAACAATCAGACCAGCCTGCACAGTCATCAGCCTTCACTTTTCATTCAATATGTGCATAGCAGAAGCAAAGGTAAAATTACAACTTTTATTTTTTGCCTATGCTAATTTATCCAAACTACAGTGTTTCTTAAGTGGCATTATAATTCACATAACTAGAAAATTGTGTCTGTAAGACACTAATGATGCCCCCGTGCAGTGCCTGTCACATGATATGTATATCCATAAAGCACCTACAAAGAATCCATTGAAAACATAACCTACCATGTAAAAAATTGCCAAAAATGACTAAGTTAAAATGGCTGTGATTCTGTCAAAATTAATTCTAGACCTATCAATATGTCTCATGCATATCTTCAAATATGTCCACAATATGTAGACAAGTTTTGAAAAAGATCCATTGAAAACTGTGGAGCAAGTTGATAACACAAAATCCATACCCTACAATGCAAAATTTCCATAGAACGACTAAGTTCAAAAGGCCATAATTCTGTCAAAATTAATTCTAGGTCCAACAAAAACCCACATGCACATCTCCAATACATTCACAGCATGTATGCAAAGTTTAAAAAAGATCCATTGAAAACTGTGGGAGGAGTTGATTACACAAACTCTATACCCTACAATGCAAAAATTTGCCTAAAATGACTAAGTTCAAAAGGCCGTAATTCTGTCAAAATTAATTCTAGGTCCAACAAAAATCCACATGCACATCTTCAATATGTCCCCAACATGTATGCAATGTTTGAAAAAGATCCATTGAAAACTGTGAGAGGAGTTGATTACACAAACTCTATACCCTACAATGCAAAAATTTGCCTAAAATGACAAAGTTCAAAAGGCTGTAATTCTGTCAAAATTAATTCTAGGTCCAAAAAAATCCACATGCACATCTTCAATATGTCCCCAACATGTATGCAAAGTTTGAAAAAGATCCATTGAAAACTGTGGGAGGAGTTATAAAGCGTGACGAACAGACAGACAGACAGACAGGGGCAAATCTTAATGCCCCCTGACTATCGTCACGGGGGCATAAAAAAGGGAAATTTGCTTTGATTTGACTTTAAGATGAGATGTCAAATCTGAACATTTCCTCGGAATACCATAATGCTATTATGACACTTCTATTGTTTTGTCACCCATACCCATTTTATCATAAAATTCACAAAGTTTCTGTTCCAAATAGACAGGCTGGTGCTTTCCCTACAAATGGTAAAAGGCCAATAATGCTTTTATGCAATGTAATGCTCATTAAGGAATGCTTCACCACTGATACTTCCACTCACTATGTTGAAGTAACTATAAAAAGTTTGCTCAGATTTACAGGCTGATCTGAGTGTTTGCTGGTCATATATTGACATATTTTCATTCTGCATAATTCATATACCCAAACTGACAAGGCAAATTCTTTTCAAATGCAGGAACATACACTTCTAGGAATATATATGTACCAGTTATCACTTTGACCTACATAGCTCTAAATAATCAAAATTAATTTTGTGGGGAAGAGGGAGTGATATTAAAATTTTGACACTTTCCAGATTTCTCCAACAAAACATCTGTCAAATGGTCTGGAATCTCTTCAGAATTGTCTAAATTATTAGATTCTATAGAGATTCCACAACATATTATGTTTTATGGAGAAATATAAAGCTTAATGTAATCACATTAAATATTGGGCCAGATGTGGCTGAGCAACCAGACGGGTCTCCAAAGGGAGAACTACACTTAATGGAAGAGTTTCTCCTGAAGGAGAAAATTATTTTCTTTCACAACTGACTCCCCTTGAGAACTGAGGCAAAAACTGGCTCCCCTAACTGTGTGGTTGGTTGGTTGATTTGATGCTTAACGTCCACGGTAAACAGCTGCTAAGGTCATGTCGGGATGGTCAGTTAACCTAACCACACTATTCTTGGGCAGGCTTAGACCTCCTAAGCGGTTAACCAGTACTTCAGTGCACATACTTTCGCCAGTAACTGACAACTGCCCTTCTAGAATCAGGGGGAGGAGAAACGAAAGTATGTGGCCAGACTACATTTCGAACCCAGGACCTCTGACTTATGAGTCAGGTGCCCTACCAAATGCGCTACGCGGCGGACACTTAACTTAACTGTCCCAATATTTTGTGTGATTACAGTAATTTTTATCGTAAAGAAGGTTGGCTACTCTGATATAATCAAACTCTCATGTAACAGATTCTCATGAATGCAGTACTGTACATTTTCAGGGATATATATCAATCACTATTTAAGAACTTTTGCACAAGGTACTCAGAACGTGGAAGACTGTTTATACAGAGGGCATGACAGCATGCTATCTTTCACACAATGCCAGTGGTATCAAATTAAATAAATTAACATACCCTCTGTACAGTCTTCGGCTAAAATAAAAGTCACACATTTTTAAGTAAATTCAGTTTATAAGTTAAATGAAAACAGCATCCCATTGCTGGCACACACAACTTTCCTTCAACTTATAGATAATAATTTATAATGCCAATCATCATCAAGTTTCTTATTCTATCAGGAAACATAGGAAGTTGCCAATTTTTTTGACCACTCATCAACTCCATCTTTGCTACAGTTCTTTTTTCAAATTACTAATTCTTTCTACAGCTTCCAACTTAAGAACAGAATTATTCTTTTTTTAAGTTTCAACTATTTATGTTTTTCTCTAGCAATACATTAAAATGCTGGATTTTATGTCTCCAATATACATGTTACTGGTATTTTTTGTTGTTTGGATTTGAATTTTAAAACTAAAGTCCATAGCCAGTTTTCAAAAACATTATATATCACATGTGTATGTTATTTTCTTGCAGCACAGTCATTCCTTCATATTTTATATTTTTGCACAATTTCACATTATGATACTAGTTTACAATTTGTGCTTATATTTTGCCACCATCTTCTCAGGAGTTCTACTACCATATTTTTAAAAGAGTTTTTCACTTTTGATAAAAAGAAAAGAAGAGAAAAATTCAAAATAAGCTGGCAAGTAAGAGTACCATATTTACTTCAAGAAAGTCTGCACAGAAAATCTAGTAAACAATTTATAATTAAATCAAATGACTCACAAGGAGCAACCTGATCATGATCTGGACTGTTTGTCAACAGATTTATAACAGTATTCCCTTTTAAGCTAGCTTTGTCCAAATTTACAAACTGGTAATTCCATCACAGTAAGTGTCAAACTGTAAGTCCATCACAGTAAGTGTTTAGGTGCCTTACTAGTTACACAGTAAATATGGTATTTCAAAGGCTACAAAAGAAAGCTGAAAAGCTAAAGCATGCATAAAAGTAAGAAAATGGGAGGAAAACAGTGAAAGCTAAACCTGTAAAAGAAATTGACATTTACAATGCCACAATTATAGCTGAACTGAACAACAAAAGAAAATTGCAAAAGATAAATAATATCAATACAAATCATACTTCTGGACATAATTATTAAAACTATTGCTCAAGATCAAGATATCTCAAAAGCAGAATGAAAATTTGTAAGTTCCTAAACAATGTTCAAATCACTGACTGTTAAGAATGCAGCCTTATTCTTGACACATATGGGAAAATGAGGCATTTCCAGCAGTTTACTTGAAAAGCATTATGTCTTATTTCAAATTTGATAAAAATGCTTTCTCCCAAGAAATTCGTTCAACCATAATGATGTGTATCAGCATATCATTTTCAATATTTCATACAAGAAACATCAGACAAGTACATTTCTTTTTATTAATCACCAACATGTATGGAAAATGGAATTTCTCAATCAGCATACATGGGTTTTTTATTAATTATGGCAGTGCATACTGACAAAAGGTCTCCAAGATATTTCTATTGACATTCAACATACCTTTTAACCTTTACAAACACAGCATAAACTGGAAGAAGGTCTCACAAACATCTGAGCCGCGACAGGAGAAAATCAACAAAGTGGTTGTGTGCCCAGTGCAGACTCAGATCAGCCTGGGCATCTACCCAATCTGATCAGATTCTTCCCTAAGCGCTTAAAGGGTAGCTAAGGGTCTAAGCTACCTCCAAGTGGGCAGCAAAGACTCAAATGCTCGTAATAAATGTTTAACTGCTAAACTTCTTCAACAGGGCTATCGGTATCATAAGCTTAGAAAGGCTTTTTCTAAATTCTATCGCAGACACCATGAATTGGTTTCAAAATTTGATGTCGGATTAAAATTTCTTTTACACCAAGGCCTATCGGAACCAGAATTTTATGGTGACTTAGTATACAAATTCAAAAAGATTAAGGGTAGGACTGATTTTTCTGATCAATTCCGAAAAATAATAATACGTCACAAACGTATTGGCTATAATTTAAATGTTATGCGACAGTCTGCATGCTTAGTGATTAACCCAATCACGGTTGATAGCTTTGCTGCACTCTTTAATTGCACACCGGGGGATCGGTCGTCAGACTCTATGATGGCCCCGACCTAAAGCTATATATTTTAGTTGGTTGGGACCGGAGCCTTTTTGTCTGTTGCTTGGTCCACCGGGGCTCAACTGGTGACCTTCTTTTGCTTCAGATTTCCAGTGGGGTTGTTTGGCAGGACAGGGATCTCCACCTGTCAGACGGCCCGTTGTATCTGTTGAGTCCTCGTCTTTGCTTCTTCATGGTGTTGAAATTTGATTTATGTGTTTACCGTGATGATTCATTGACGAGTTAGAGGGTTATCATGCGAACCGAACAACCAACTAAATGTTTTGTACCACTTCAGAAACTGAGGGTGAGGTTGGGCCTGTAAAATCAATTTAAGCCCCCTAGTAATTCATTACTGCCGTTCCAAGGCGGTAGTTCTGTTGTGGTTCTTTGTTGCCTGTTTTTGGTGTCAGAGTTTCTGTGATGTTTTACCTTATGTATGTTATTATTATTTTTGGTTCGGTTTGGGTTGCTGAGTGGCCACCTTTTGGGAACAAGCTGCTCACTCGGTTGGCCATATGTTCTCTGTATCTTGATTATTTGTAATCTTAGTTGTTTCCAACTATGGTTTGAGGGCTGGATTTGGATTTTGATTGTTTCAGTTCCTGGTCTTTGCATACTTTTTACTTCTAATCAGACTGGGCGGATGCCCAGGCTGATCTGAGTCTGTGCTGGGCTCACAACCACTTTGTTGGTTTCCTCGTGTCGCGGCTCATTTCTTTTGCCTTCAGTATAATTCTTTACGGCATAAATTTGCAGGTCTCGAATACATTTATTTTGTTGTTCAGTATTATATAACCTTTCACAAAAGAAGTGCAGATTGGCAGAAGCTATCAAATACATTTCTTTTGTTGATCAGTATACATAAATGTATAAAAACTTTACAATAGGAGTGCAAATGGGCAAGTGATTTCAAATACTGAATGTGCATTTGCATGAAATGACTTTATTCTTCAAATATGAAGCAAATCTACTGGCTCAAAATGGCTGAAGGATTGGCTAACATAGCTGTAAAATCCTGATGCAGAAAGCAAACAAAAACTTAACTTGCACAGTAAGTTTTATGTTTTTGCTTATTTATTCAATTTTTATTATCATTTCTTAAAACTGAGTATCCAATTAACCTTATATCAAACCAGATAATTTACAGACTCTGATTACACTTAAACTCTTTCATAAAATGACAAATAAGATCTTGCAATCAAATTAGCAACTTTCATTTAAAAATGTTACACTAAAACCTGTATAAATACTTTCTTCTCAGATACTGATTCTGCTTTGTATTATAATTACAATGCATACACTAATTCTTGGAATGGACAATAAATGAATAAATTGTGCTTTAAAAAGTAATATTTTTTATCCATTTTCTGAAAAAAAAAACAAAAATAACATACAATCTCAGTTAAGTTTTAAAACATATAACCCAACTATAATATTTTAAAATCATATACTGTTAAACTGGCTGCCAAATAATATCACTAGTTACTTTTGCATTGACTTTCTACTAGTTTAACTACTAAGATCCCATTCAATCAAAGGTCCAAAATATTTATCTAAAAATATAGGCAGTCAGAAAAACTTTTAGAAATTTATCTATTTATTTTATTTTTTTTTCAAAAGAAGAAAAAAAAAATACCATAGATTCCTGCATATTTTTCTGGTTTTAGCAACTCAAAATTACAATATCAAAAATAAAAATGCCAACAAAAATACACTAGATCAGCATTATCAAATATACAATATGCATAAATAAAATGAGTATTTTGCTCCCTACTAACAGCAAATTAAAAAGCAAGGGGAATAACTGGCTTGACATTGGTTACTTACACAAGCCTAATGAGCTTCCCGTCCGACTTTGCTCGTTTTCGAAATGAACTTGGCCTAAAAAATTACATTTTACTTGATTTGCAACAAGACCACATGCTATAAAAGTGGCATACAAGCTGTACAATATATACATCATTAAATTATGAAAATGTTTATGGTATGGAGTTAATTCTACTGAGCATACATGATTCCACTAAATGAATGTCCATATACAGCTTATAGGCTTAATGCTCAGGTTATATGATAAGTCAGATGTCATGCAATTTATGTTAGCTCAAAATTTACAACTGGAATTTAAAGCAAGCTGTCACCACAAGCAGCAAGCTCACACAAGCAAACCAAATATGGTAATCTATTCAATGTACCACTGGTCCCTTAAAGCCTTAAATATTTAACCTGAATACCAGAGTAAATGGTGCAGACTCAACTCAGAATGCTCCCCTGGAACAACCTTATCAGAGTCTGGAATGTTTTCCAACAGCTTTTGTAGCACTTTCTGATGAGTCAAAAGTCTAAATCAAATAATTTGTTACAGAACTCAGTATGCTTCTGTTTTCACTGTAGAAATTTCATTTTTACCTAAAAAAAATTATCAATGAGTATTGTTGCATTAGGTGCACAGGTAAGAACGAATTATGTGGGAACTGCTTCTTAATATTGGCTTATATGTTGAAGATAAAATTGTCTCCAAACAGGTAAAATATGACATTAAAGTAGCAAATAACTAGAAATGTGTCCAACGTACACAGGTGCCCCTACTGTGGGTACCTCCATAAAACTGTGCCCAGGATTGCTGTAAGCATCAGTGGACCTCAACATATGGGTCAAGATGACATGATACTTAAATATTCCTGTTATATTCATAGACATTATATCCTTAAACAAAATTTCAAGTTGCTACAATAATAGGAACCCTGAAATCTACCTCTTACAAAAATCTTAACCTTGCAAAATCATCAGCTAGCTTAAGTCTGAAGTCAGTGGACCATGATATAATGATGATTTAGAATTTAACGATGCATCAACCCACTGTGTCATTTGCATCAAGGACCATGATATAAGGATCTTCATGACCTGATTGATGTAAATTCATGTTGTACTTTTAGATATAAATCCCTATACAAAATTTCAAGTTGCTACAATAGGAGGAACCCTAAAATCTACCTCTTACAAAAATCTTAACCTTGCAAAATTAGCCTAAGTCCAAAGTCAGTGAACCGTGACATATGGATTATCATGATCTGATTCTTGTAAATTCCTGTTGTACTTATTGATATAAATCCTCTAACAAAATTTCAAGTTGCTACAATAATAGGAACGCTGAAATCTACCTCTTACAAAAATCTTAACCTTGCAAGTCCAAAGTCAGTGAACAATGACATATGGATTGTCATACCCTGATTCTTGTATATTTCTGTAGTACTCATAGATATAAATCTTCATACAAAAATTCAAGTTGCTACAATAATAGGAACCCTGAAATCTACCTATTACAAAAAAGTTAACCTGAGTCTAACAGGATCACGTACGTACAAACGTACGGACAGATGTATGGCCAGACATATACAATAACGTAACATGTACGCATGACCTGAACACTATATGCCCCTGGCCAGGAAATACCTCAAAACTATGTAAGCTTAAAAAGTCGTAAAGTCTGTGTCTACAATACACGCCGGGTGTGCACATATTAGAGCATGTACCTTTAATATGGAGAATATGGTAATAATGCAAAAACAAGCTGGCAACAGTTAACAGAATATTTTTTCAAGAATTCTGATTTTGGAGAAAAATATTACAGCGAAATGAAACAGGTTGGGAGTAGGGAGGGTGGGTAGGTGAGTGAAGTGAAATAGCAAATATAGCAGCAATTGCACACATATCTATTTATGAATATTAATAATGAGGATGAAGATGTTAGAAAAACAAAAGGGGGTTGGGAAGGGATAAATAGCAGATATTGAAATAATTGTTAATGAGTAGTTAGAAACAACAAACGGAGGTGGCAGGTTGTTTGTAAAAATGTTTATGAAGCGTAAATGTGACTGCAGCATAATTTTATATATACTATGTACTTCCAAATCAAATCTTACACATATGTTTGCAGGAGTAATGAATTTGGTTGACAATAAACCACCAGTCATTTTTAGGATAAGGTGAAAAAACAAAAACAAAAAAACTGTGTTTCTGATGACCCACCCTGTCCTATGGTAGTCAGTCATAAAACTTTTTTTCTCAATTTTGCCAAAGCTGTCAATTCTGTTGTGGTTTTATTATAATAAATAATAAATTGCCAATTCGGTCTTTTTCAGCAGACAGAAGAACTTTTCAAAATTGCTGCATCTGTGAGGCTCGCAAAATCACAAAGTGAGAAGGGCACTGACTTGAACGGGGGCATTCATTGGTAAAAATATGGTCAGTCATTAAATTATATATTCCAGTAAGCAGCCAATGGCAATTCATACAAATCCTAACCTTGAGAGAACCTCCTTTTTTGACATACCGGTAACTAACCTTTAAAAAGTTTGTTAGCTATGAAAACAGAGCAAACCGTGGAAATGTTAGATAAAATGTATGAAACCAGAGCTACAAGTATAAGGGACATTTACTGACAATTCTGGGGCAATTCTAATAATTTTCCTTAAAAACTGTGTTGTGATCCCTCATTAAAGTAAATAGGATTACTTACAAGCGAAGCAACTTTGTTCTTTTCACTTTTGCCTCCCTAATGGAGGTTAACTCTGAAAGGAAAAATAATTGCTCCCTTTAGGAGCAAATGCTTTCCTTAAGAGTCGACCTCAATTTGGAAAGGTTTTGTTGTCCCATAAAGAAAATAAGAAGTCAAGTGTTGTCTCCCTTTGCAAAAGTGGGAGAATAGCATGACGGTGCACCCATACACCTTAAAACTGCCTGGAATTGTGATGAATTATCCTTGCATTGTGAATATTATCCTTGAATTGTGATAAAATATCATGGGACAGTGATAAATTATCAAGGAATTGTGATAAATTATCATGGAATTGTGATAAACTATCATGCAATTGTGATAAAATATCCTTGAATTGTGATAAATTATCATCGAATTGTGATAAATTATCATGCAATTGTGATAAAATATCCTTGAATTGTGATAAAATCTCCTGAAAATGTGATAAAATATTATGGAACTGTGATAAATTATCCTTAAATTGTGATAAAATATCCTAGAATTGTGATAAATTATCATGGAATTGTGATAAACTATCATGGAATTGTGATAAACTATCCTGGAATTGTGAAAAAATATCCTGGAATTGTCATATACTGGAACTCTGGTAAACCCAACTATTAGTTGTAAAACAATGAGAAGAGATGAACAATTTATTGAAGCAAGACTGAGCTGAATGGAAATTATAGCTTTTTGTTATGCTGTGCTCATCACAAAAATGAAAATATCAAACCATAGGAGAAAATAAACAGAATAAACAACCAACAACGGACTGTTAAAATGAAAATAATAATAAAATATAAATTAAAAATTCATGCCATTCAATAGCTCTATGGTGACATTAACCATGCGGTCCTTGCTACTCAAATCTGAGTAGAACTTTTAGACGTTATGCTTTGTTTATGTGCTTCTATCAAAACTCTCACTTTCCTTACAGAAAATCATTTAATTTTGTTCCCGAAAGATTATTTGCAAAAGCATTTTTGCCTCTATTTTTAGACTTAATCAAAACTGTTTTTTGCTCATTGCTTTCATGAACATCACCGCAAGAAAATTAATTGAGCAGCCAACTGTAGAATGCTTTTACCAAGACCAAGTTTTTAAAATGAATTTATCTTAGAACGTTTAGACATAGGTTGTGGTCTTGTAACTGAATTAATACTTTTTTTTTATATAAAGCCTACCAAAATTTGAAGACTAGAGTATGAAGCCTATCAAAATTAAAGACTAGTAAAACTAAATCAAAATTGTCATTCTGCATTTAAAGTTTTCAAGTTTTCATTCATATCTTCTCAGTGAATTTAAGGGACCACAATTCACACCACATCCTGCCAAGAGGGCAGCACCCAGCCCAAGTACATGTATTACCTTGTATTATACCCCATACCACCAAAACTTTGTACACTCTTAGATCTAACGTGTATACGACCGCTGTAAGCAAAACATACAAATGTGTCAATCAAGCCACAAAATAACACAATCTATGTACAAAACATAGCTAACAGAGCTGCTATAACATTCGCACAACACAGGCAGGCTGCACACTTCTGCTTAAAAGTTGAATTTGTTGCATTGCAATGGAAAACCAATGCTGGCAGTGTACACACTTAAAGCACCAAAAGCAAAATAAATTGAATTTTTAAACAATGTAGATCAATGAAGAGCACCTCATCTGGATTTACACTGTTTGCAATCTAGGCTTTGAAATCTCCAGTATCATAGCTTGGAAGAAACATATTTTGAAATTTTGCAGACCTGAATTTTATGGCCTGCTTTTTGTGCTTTAAGAGTTAACATCAGTCTCCATATATTCACAGTCTTATCAAAGCCTCCCCTTTCCAGTACAGGTCACAAAAAATCTGTCATTTTTTCCATTTCTACCTTTAGATGAATGGCCTAATCTTCAAGGGAAGCAACTCCTGTCATATGCATGCATTTTTGAATCTCTTCTCAATGGGAGTCAACTCTTAAAGAAATCTGATCTTGTAGGAGCCAAGTGGAAGCAAATTCTTTCTGTTTAAGGTAGATCCTTTTTGGAAGGGTTTTGTAACCCATGGAAACAAACAGGAAGTCATGTAAGTTATTTCCCTCTGTATAAATGGCAGAAATATGAACATTGAGCCACCTTAAAATATGAATGGCAATGCAGTTTAAATGAGGGCCAAGACATGTATATTTATAGGGACTTCAATTCTCATCAGTCCCAAATTATCTTCACCAAAAGCCCTCATAAAGGTACTGGTGGGTGGGGTAAAACCAAACAGCAGACCAAATCAAGCAAAACAGCCTTACATGAAACACCATGGTTCTATACTGTTTTTGAAGTGTTTAAGCAAGCTATTTCAAAACAATGATATGGCAATGTGTCAGCAAAGCTTTACAGCCATTGAAAGCAATACCTAATCAAAATCCCTAAGTTTGCAAGAATTTAACCTTACAAAGAAGATGGTCGACAAAAAACAACAGCATGCTAAAATACATGTATTGCACACAGTACTTCTGCACACTGGAAAACTGACAGCATTCATAATCAACCATAATGCTCCAAATAATCATAATTTTAGGTAAACCAAATTACTGTCAGATTTCTAATTAAGGCTTGATTCAACAATGCAAAATAACATAGCACAACAGCATGCAAATTAAAATGCTTATGACTTCAAAACTACTGCAATCATGCTTCTGTCCTAGTAAGTGGCTATGTCAAAACTATCTGCATAATGCCATCTCCAAAAGTTTGCTAAAATGATTTGATTTGATTTGATTTGATGCTTAACGTCCACGGTAAACAACTAAGGTCATGTCGGGACGGTCAGTTAACCTAACCACACTATTCCTGGGCAGGCTTAGACCTCCTAAGCGGTTAACCAGTACTAAGTGCACATACTTTCGCCAGTAACTGACAACTGCCCTTCTTGAATCAGCGGAAGGAGAAACGAAAGTATGTGGCCAGACCAGGTTGCTAAAATGAGCTTTCCTTGTATGCCAATCTTTGTTAGTATATGTTTTCAGTAACTAAAATTAAAAAAATACTGCAAGAATTTGGAGAACACAAATGCCTGTCAGAGCACATAGTGTAAACCAAAATCACACTGCTCCTCAACAGCATTTTGAACAGGGCCTGCACTTATTACCACAGCCCAGGGCCCAGTTGTTCAAAGCATCCTTAGCCTAACAAGCTCGTTAAGAGGTCAACTCCTTAAGTGTTTTATGAATTCATAACCAAATACACCCATATTTTTTGTTGAAAAAAAGTGAGAAGCTTTGCATTGCAAAAGCTTCTCACATTTTTTCAACAAAAAATATTGGCGTATTTGCACTATTAACATTTGAAATTTTAATGAAACGTTAGCTAATGACATCGTAAGTTTTGAACAACCGAGCCCAGTTGTTCAGAACTAACTTCAGCACAAGTTAAAGAGACAATGTATTTTAAAACCTATTGTATACTAAAACACTGCCATTTTTTTGCCAAAAATTGTGAGGAGCTTTAGCACTATAAAAGCTCTCCACATTTTTTTCAGCAATGATACAGGAGGACTTAATAAATCTAGACAAATGACTTTGTTAGGCTAACATTTCTTTCAACAACTGGGCCCAGCAATTTATATAACACCCCATGACAAGACAAATAGACTGCTCCAAATTATTCACATTAAATTTTAATCTGGTGGTTGTACATGCAAGTCTATGGAAATGAAATGTATGTATACATGCAATGGGATGAAAACACATTAAAATGATGTATGTTTTTTCATTAATAAATTCATACATTCGCATGAATATCATCTTCAAAAATAATAGCATAGACAATAAATTCTCCATTTATAATATGATTATACAATAAATTCCTATCAGAAAGCTCTAGAAATGTTAAAAGAAGCTAAAGAATGGTTGCCTGACCGCCAGTTAACATATAAAATTAGCATGTGAATTTTGATGAAGCTTGTTGTCCAATGAATGCAAAAAGATATGAAGTCCTCTACTTCAAATAGCAGACAAAGTATCTTTTTGCATTTATAGGACACTGTGTTCACTTGTTTTATCTCTGTAAAACTGGGTTCAAGGTTATAAAATTTGAGAATAATCTCAAACTCAAAATAAAGCACACTGATTGGCTGCTTGTGCTCGGAAGCAGCCAATCAGTGTGCTTTATTTTGAGTTTGAGCATGTACTCAAGTTTTATAACCTCTGAGCTTGTATGAAGTGATGCAATATATAAGTGTGAGCTACCTTGGATGGAGGGTATTCTCATCTATAGTGGTCAGCTTTTTCCTTAGAATGTTATCCAGTAAATCTCTATGTCAAACAATAAATTCAACTTTGCATTTACAGTTTTTATTCTTTCAAAATTATATAGAGACATGAACCAGTATACAGACATATACCAGCCTCTATTTTTTTGGTATACAAAATAATGGACAACATGTAAAACAGTGTTTAAAGTATATGCAAACAGCAAAGGCTCAGATCAGCCTGTACAACCATGCAGGCTAGCCAAATTATTGATGGACAGCTGACTTGCCATTTTACGTCCTTCACAACAGTATTTCATTTATATCAGGACAATAGAAGGGTGACAATAAAAGTCTGTGTGCAATGGAACCCTGTCTAAGATTGAAAAGATTTCAGCATCTGAGAATCGAACTCCGGATTGGGAGTGCTAGATCAGCAGGCCAGCACTTAACCAACCAAACTACTGGGGCTCCTCCAGGTTGGTGAGCCTTTGCTGTATGCACACACCATGACAATGCTTGGACCATAAGGAATCTACCAGCACAAAAAGAAGTTTTTCATCGGATTGTACTGATTCACAGACTGGGTTTGAGGTTATAAAACTTGAGAATAATCTCAAACTCAAAATAAAGATCACTGATTGGCTGCTTCCGAGCCAATCAGTGAGCTTTATTTTGAGTTTGAGAATGTATTCAAGTTTTATAACCTCAGGGACTGGTTTCTTTTGTTATGCATCTCCACCCTCTCAAGGCATGTAGAATCTATGAGTAACTACAGAGAACAATCATGATGAAGGAACCTGATATTCTCAAGATAATATCTTATTCTCTGAAGTTTATACGTTTAAGTTTCAAGATAAAGTAAAAGACACTTTTGGGTTTCTGCAGACAAGAGGTGTGACATTTTTTATCAAGTTTTCTGCTGACAATATTTTTCAATTTTATCATGTAAACCTTTTTGCATGAATATTCTATTATTGAATAAGTGCAGGATGTGAAAACAGATTTTGGCTTTTGTTACCAGTTATTTGTTACCAGTTACTGCTTTTGAAATCATTCCTGTTTCATGTGTGATGCCTGGAAACCTGCTACTCATGCAGGAATCTCTGTACATTTCCAGGCAATACACATATTCCAGGCATGATTTCCAGCCGCTATAAATGGTTAAAAAAGGTCAAGTATACTCCTAACACCCTGCACCAAGTCAAATATAGATTATTTCATGCAAACAATTTCACTATAATACTGAAAAATGTTGGCAACAGAAAACCAGTGACAATGCATACCAAGACATCATTCATATGACTGATGTCAGGTCATGTGAAAAAGACCTCAAGTCATGTGTTTAAAGAACACTCATATCAGCCTGCACACATGACAAAGTCTTCATTTATCACTTATAGAATCTCTGGGATTCATAGATGGTCTAGTCAACTCTCGATATCTCGAACACTGATATCTCAAAGTACCCTCTGATATCAATGAATATAATCTGGGCATATTTCCTATTTTTATTTGAATTTTAACTCATTGTTTCTCAAACTACTGATATCTCAAAAGTAAATTTTCTGGGACCAGAAAATTTACTTTGAGATATCGGTAGTTTTGGATGAATGCTGACCTTGAGATATTGAGAGCAAACTATATATGAAAATTGAAGACTCTGATCAGACTGAATGGATGTGAAGGTTGATCTGAATCTTCTCTGTTCCACATGCTTTAAGGTGCCTGTTCACATGGCGAAAATCATATTTGAACAAGGAAAAATTACAATAACATTACAAAGGAATGATTTTCATAAACTAAATATAAGGGGTAATTTCCTGGATGTCCAATCAAATGAAGCATATGCAACATCTAACTATACTGGCATTGTTTTTATCACAGTCAACCTAGACTGATACAGTTTTCTTAATTTCTACTAGACTGGTTCAGTATTATACTTACTGTTCTTCCTGGACTGGTTCTAGGTTATCCAGAATATTCTCCATACTTCCAGAAAACCCAATTGAGTGTGTCATAACCTCTGATGTTTGACTGTAAATAAAGGGGGTGGGTGTCACTGGGGAATAACACTTTGTTAAATGGTAAGGTAAAACAGGATCAGGCTCTGTTTGTAAGACAGAACTTTCTTAATTTTCCAATTAGTCCCAGATAAAACTATAATATGGCTTTGTAGGAACTCTTGGGCAATCATTTACACAAACTTTCTAACTTCTCCCACTTGTGTTGTTTTTTTATTATTATCATTATTTTCTTTTTCTTTTTACGCTTGACCTTATGGCCCTTTCTAGAGTGTTTCATTAATATAAAGCCAATCATTCATCAAAGATGGGTGAAAACCAGAGGGCCTGGAGAAAAGAGCCTGACCTTTCTTAAACAAAACTTGTCGTTCTCACTTGCGCCTGCAATGAGGCTTGAGCCCACATGGTGAGATCTTCATACAATCAACAATATCCAATCAACGGTCCATGCAAAATATCACATAGACCTTTGCTTCAATTAGTCCTGGGTTTTGTAGAAATTGCTTGAATGAAATGATACAAGATGGATGATGACATATGAGCAGCGACATGACAAAACCAACAGAGTGGCATGTGTGCTCAGCGAAGACTCGGGTCAGCCTAGGCATTCACCCAGTCTGATCAGAGCCTTCCCAGTGCGCTGAAAGGGTAGCCAAGGGTCTACTATACCCTCATGCGAACAGAGAAGACTGTGATCAGACTGGGCAGCTGCCCAGTCTGATCATAGTCTTCACTGATCCCACATGTCACTTTGTTGGTTTTGTCGTGTCATGGATCAAGTGATCATGACAACATCTAGTCTTCTGTCTGGTGAGCTAACGCAAAACTTTGTAACAACCAAGCCCTTGATCAATTTCCTACTTTGCTACATAATACGTCTAAATATTGTGTAAATTCAACATAAACTTATTGACTCCTGTAATATGGACTTATCCACTTTTGAACTTAGACAAGTCTATTAATGGCTGAACAACCTAGATAGTCTGATATGGGCCGACATTGTTTGCACATGCATAATGCAAGTCTTTCTCAATACATGAGTTTTCAAGTACCTTGTGATCTAACCTGTGAGTAAATGTTAATGATTTTCTAACAGAGAAATCTTTATATTCCATATAAAATACCTCGAGTACAGAAAGGACATTTAACATTTTCTAACAGAGGAATCTTAATGTACAAAACAGTAAATCTTGAGTACAATGGTACCACAGAAGAACAGCATTATAGTTTTCTAGCAACAATCGGTATGGACGAAAAGGACAGCATTAACATTTTACTAGTGGAGAAATCTCTACCAACAAAGCAACATGTCCCATTTATTAAATCTTGAGTATTTTAGAATATATACAAGAAAAACATGCCACGTAATATGCCATGCATGTGAAAGCAGAAGTGATAGAAACATTGCAGGAAAGTAAACTATAAAAGTTAGTCCAAAATGCATAACCATTATAAATCATTTTTAAAACAAAGCTCAGCATCATAATAAAACTCTAGGTTCATAGTATGGGATGCTCTATGTTATGCTATGGGTTATAACTCAGTGAAACCCAGCATCGTATCATGATAAAATATTCTTCATACGAGGGGAGTTCAATAAGTTCGGGGAGTTCAATAAGTTCATAGAACTCGGTATTTTTCTATACAATTCAAGATTTCTTTTTTCATTTTTGTGCAGTGTAAACCATTGTCAGTTGACTGATAACAGCCGTTCAGTCAACACGTACTTTTTTCGCTCTTACTTTTTGTTTGAAAACCTATACCCATAGGCAAAAATGGAAAGTCAGAATATTGAGTTCAGAGCAGTCATAAAGTTCCTCACTAAGGAGGGTGCAAACGCCAAAGAAATCCATCGGCGCATGGCTGATGTGTATGGTGATAGTAGCCCAAGTATTCCACAGTGGCAATGTGGTCTGCAGAATTTAAACGTGGGCGAGACTCCTTAAAAGATGACCCAAGGCCAGGTCGCCCTGCTGATGTCAGCCAGGAGATGATCGACCGTGTTGAGAGACTTGTGCTAATCAAATTTCTAATCGAAGTGTTCACACTATAATCCATGAACATTTAGGCATGTCAAAAGTATCTGCCAGGTGGGTACCCAGAAACCTGAACATGCAAGATCGTCAGCAAAGGGTGGAGTCCAGAGTTGCACAAGCCGCTATTCGTGAGTGCAAGTTCAAGCAGTTAAATCACCCGCCATACAGTCCAGACCTGGCCCAAGTGATTATTATCTGTTTCGAAATTTTAAGTCCCACTTGAGTGGAACGAGATTTCGGGACAATGATGAGCTCAAGGCTGCTACAGAGGCTTGGTTTGAGGTCCAAACAGATGACTTTTATTTCAAAGGCATAGACTGCTTAACAGAAAAAAGGGCCAAATGCATTGAAGTAAAGGGGGATTATATTGAAAAATAATGTTGAAACCAGCTTCCAATCTGTGATTCTACAAACTTATTGAACTCCCCTCGTAAATACAAAGACATACTACTATACATATTTACAATTTAGAATTAAAGAGGAATAATTCTGATGGGAAAAACAGAAGATGTTTTAATGCTGTTCCACAATGTTTATATGGAGAAACAAGTAAAGACAGACAAATATACTTATGCAAGCTCCTCCTGTGGAGCTCTGCTTCATATGTAGCTTGTTTTACTCAAACATTGCATTTTGATCAGTAAAGTTGCCTAAGGTCATCTTACTGTTTGTGTCTGATCAAAAGGGTTGCCATCCATGGAAGCTGGGTAACAGATGGTAAAAGGCAGCCCGATGGAATAAGCAGAGAGTTGTGAGCTCTACTTACATGAGAGATTTAACTTACGTTTTCTTCTTTGGTAACTGTAGTTTTATAACACCATGGGCAGTTGTTGGCTGTGATGGTTCTTTCCCCACAGGCACTGTAATGATATAATTAATTAACACATGCCATTAGGAAATGTGCTTGCTGGCATTTGAAAACTCACTGATCCTAATATTACGTGTTTGCTGTAGGGATTCCCAAGGATCCATAGAATGGTGACATGGAAAGAGATTACTCTGACTGCAGAGCTCTAGATAAGAGGGAGTATTTGTTGATAATTAGGGATAATGTTCCTTATTTCTCATTCAAACCAAATGTTGTGACCCCTCATCTGAACCGTCTCGTGGAGAGGGTTCAGATGAGAGGTCACAACATATGTTTTTATGGAGAATTCACAAAAATTATCTCTAACTAGAAATGTTTTTCAGAGAAAAACTGATGTCCCCCCACCAGCCCATTTCCCATCCCCTCTAATGAATAAAAAGCCTGTACAAATAAAATATCTATGCAAGTTTGGACAAAATTCATCCGCTGGTTCTAAAGATATCCTACGTAGAAGACTATGTCCTTGAAAAATGGATCAAGGTCACCAACTACTAAACATGTCTTAAACCTGTCACAACAATACATTCATGCAAGTCTGATGAATATCCATCCACAGGTTCAAGATATCTCATTTTTAAGAGAGAAAAATACACATTTGTAAGATAGCTTTTGACCTTGAAAATGGGGTCAAGGTCATCAAAACACAGTACACTCTTGAGACTGTCCCATAGGTATATCTATGAAAGTTAAGTGGAAATCAAGCCAAAGGCTAAAGAGATACATCAATTTTAGTGAAATTTTCACATATCTAAATCCTCCTGTGACCTTGAAAATGAGGTCAAGGTCACCAAAATTTTGTTCAGCTCTAAAACTGGTCCAAATCATGTATCCACGAAAGTTTTGTGAAATTCCATCGATTGGTTCAGGAGATATTGCGGGTACAAGAAATTGCCATGTTAGTCCTCCAGTGACCTTTAAAATAAGGTCAAGGTCACCAAAATCTAAACAGCTCTTAAACTTGTCCAAATCATGTATCCAGGAAAGTATGGTGAAATTCAATCAATTGGTTCAGGAGATATAGTGGGTACAAGAAACTGTCATCCTAGTCCTCCAGTGACCTTGAAAATGAGGTCAAGGTCACCAAAATCTAATCAGCTCAAAAACTTGTCCCAATAATGTATCCATGCAAGTTTTGTGAAATTCCATCCATTGGTTCAGGAGATGTAGTGGGTACAAGAAATTGTCATCTAAGTCCTCCAGTGACCTTGAAAATGAGGTCAAGGTAACCAAAATCTAACCAGTTCTTACACTTATCCCAATGATATATCCATGCAAGTTTGGTGAAATTCCATCCATTGGTTCAGGAGATATAGTGGGTACAAGAAATTGTCATCCAAGTCCTCCAGTGACCTTGAAAATAAGGTCAAGGTCACCAAAATCTAATCAGCTCAAAAACTTGTCCCAATAATGTATCCATGCAAGTTTTGTGAAATTCCATTCATTGGTTCAGGAAATGTAGTGGGTACAAGAAATTGCCATGTTGGTCCTCCAGTGACCTTGAAAATGAGGTCAAGGTCACCAAAATCTAATCAGTTCTTACACTTGTCCCAATGATATATCCATGCAAGTTTGGTGAAATTCCATCCATTGGTTCAAGAGATATCGCACATACAAGAAATTGGATACAAGAAATTGTCAAATTGTCATCTAAGTCATCCAGTGACCTTGAAAATGAGGTCAAGGTCACCGAAATCTAATCAGCTCTTACACTTGTCCCAATGATGTATCCATGCAAGTTTGGTGAAATTCCATTCATTGGTTCAAGAGATATCGCGCATACAAGAAATTGTCATCTAAGTCCTCCTGTGACCTTGAAATTGAGGTCAAGGTCACCAAAATCTAATCAGCTCATAACCTTGTCCCAATGATATATCCATGCAAGTTTGGTGAAATTCCATCCATTGGTTCAAGAGATATCGCGCATACAAGAATCTGTCACGCCGACGCCGACGGGATCCGCACTGAAAACAATATGTCCCCCCTCACCTTCGGTGGGGGGATATAATTATCACCAAATACTCCTTCTTACCTAGAGCTCTGTCTGAGATACGACTCCCTGGATCTACTTTCTGATCTGAGATGTCATTAAGGATGGCAACGCTTATACATGTATAGGTTAACTGTCTAAAAGTTGCCTTTTGAAATCTCTAACATTCAGAATACACAAAACTGCTGTACCCAATGTCCTTAACCAGCTTATCATATTTCTTCTAAAAAAAAGTCCCCCACTCTAGGGGATGGTTGGGTGGTGCGATGGTGCTGGGTATACCTTCCAGTGCCCGAGCGTCCTACTGATTTGGATTATAGTAGGGTAAGGGCCTACTGTGCTTGCAGCAGGTGTGGGTGGGGGTTGTGTGGACATTTTTTCTATCGTCTGTCATTTCTCTTCTTTCTCCCTCTCTTTGGGAGACAACCTGATATAGACTGAAATACTGTCTCAAAGGGCCATTAAACCCAAAACAACCAACCAACCAACCAACCAACCCCCTCTCTAATAAATGCCCCTCACTTTTTTCTGGAAGGAAGTGGCCAAATTCCACCAAAGTCTGCCATTTTTTGCCCAATTTGCTTCCAAACTTGTAACATCTCAAGGCATTTATTAGAAGAAATACAGTATGGTATATGGTTAGCTTGCTCATAATCTATTCTTTTAACAGAAACTGTCCAAGCCCGGAGTTCACTTCCTTCTCCTACTCTATATTCCTCTCTATTCCTAGTTTCTTGTTTACATGTAACAGGGACAGAGGGTAGGGGCCCTACTCCTAAAGGACTGTCAAAGGAAAAAAAAATTGTCTCCTCACTCTTTGCAAAGTGTTTTCTTTAAAAGTAACCCATATGTACAGAGATTCAACAAATTCTTTTCGGCTACAGCTGCCACCCATTGAAATGTTTTTCTATGCACTTACAAATGTAACGCGACACCTAATCGGAAAACGTCAAAAATCTGCGACAGTATATTCCGCGATATACTGTCACAAACCCAACATCATTATAAAACGTCACTCCTCACTGGCTGATGTTTGGTTTTACGCTGCTGAAAGCGTCTGCAACGGGTGCAAAAAAGTACACTTTGAAAGGTGAAAATGTGAAAAAGCACATTAAAATGGGGATAACTATATTGAAAATTGTCATTTGGGGAGGTAAATACTCGGTTTTATGGTCACAAATTGCGTTTTACTGCTCCGCTGACATGTCAGCGTAGAACAAAATATCTGACCATTAAACCGACGATTTACCTCCCAAATGACAATTTTGAATACACGTAAATGTGTACACTTCCAGAGTAACCAGCATTATCATTGTCAATTTGCTTGCCTTGTCAATGGGAGTCAGCTCTTATGGGAAAGAATTTGCTCCTGTAGGAGCAAGTTCGTACTTTTAAAACAGACCCAATTTAGAAGGGCTTCATCATCCAAGAAAGCAAACAGGAAGTCACGAAAAATGTTCCTCCTACTAAAAATGGTGGAAAAACAAGGAAGCCACCCCATACTTATTAAGAGCTTTTCAAAACTCAAAGTGCTCTTTCACTGATGTATATTCATGCTGCCTCAGGCCCTGACCAAATAAAAAATATCTTTCCTTTGACTTACTTGAAGTACTTCTGAGATATTCCACTTCTGTCATTTTCTTTTTTTTCTTTTTCTTTGGTGCTAAAGTCTCTTTTATAAATGGATGTTCTAATAACTGCTGGGCTGTGTATCTCTGCTCTGGATCAGGCATAAAACATCTGCAACATACAGTTACATACTTTTAACTGCACCACAAGAAAGAGCTGTTGCCTGACAGCAAAGCTAACCCAAACTGGTGCTTGCCCATTGTACAGGCAAAGCTCTAAGTCTGTAACCCTGTCTTGAATGTCACTATGTCGGTGTCCCTTGTACCGCATAAAACTTCAGGCAAGCATGACATTGTATTGTGAAACTACTTGTAAACAGAATTTATCAAACACCAACCTTTCAATAAATTAAAATAAATTTTTCAAACCAAATTCCTCAGTCCATGACCTTATCCTTACTGTCCTCTGAGTAGATGAGGGGGATGAAAAGCAGAACTAAAAGTATTGGACCATTATCCAGCATCAGTCCAAGTACAAAGAACAGCCATTGTGTCATCGCAAAAGTGCAAATTCCTACCAAAAACTTAACTCAAGAGACTTTAACATAAATTCTAAGGTATAATAGAGTCTCTTGACCTTCAAGATCACCAAGTGGGGTCTTTAAAAGGCTTTAACCAAAACATTAAATGAGGACACTGAAGTAAACACTGATGCCAGGGTGACAAAAATAGTTCTTCTGTTCTCTGTATGGGTGCACTAAAAGTGCTAACAGGGATGATTCAGATAAGCTACACATCTATTTCTATTCTATTCTATCCCATAACCTTACTAGGTTGTTGGGGCACCACAGATGACTTCAAAACAATCCCTTTCCACCTAGGAGCCCCGGTAGCTCAGTGGGTTAAGCGCTGGCCTACTGATCTAGCGGTCGCGGGTTCGAGCCCCGCCAGAGGCGGAGTTTTTTCCATCGTAAACGGGGTTCCATTGCACACAGCCTTTCATTATCACAAGCCCATCGTCCTGATATGACTGAAATACTGTTGAAAAGGACGTAAAATCGCAAGTCATCCATCCATCCATCCTTTCCACCTTGTCCTGTCTTCAGCTGCCCTAGTTGAGCTGGCAAAATCCATTCCTGTCCACTCCTTGATATTGTATTCCACCTCTTCTTCTGTCTACCTCTTTTATTTTTGCCTTTCACTGTGCCCTGAAGAATTGTCTTTGCTAAACCAGAAGACCTTGAAAAGTGGCCAAACCACCTTAGTTTCCGTTTCTTGACCAGTATCAGGAGTTCATCATATTCTCCAATGGCTGCTTGGATCTTCCTGCGAACCTCCTCATTGGTTATATGGTCCTTGTACGAAATGTTCAGTAACCTTCTGTAGCATCTCATCTCAAAGGCCTGCGTTCTTTTCTCTAACTCTGCTGTCAAGGTCCACGATTCACAGGCATACAGAAATATGGAAATGACAAGGAAGCGCATAAGTTTCACCTTTGATCCAAGAGATATGTTATCTCGCCAAATGGGTTTCAGCTTGGCAAGAGCTAAAGTGGCTTGTGCTATCCTTGAGAGAACCTCCTGTTTTGAGCCATCATCTAAGACAACTGCTCCAAGGTATTTGAAGCTGCTTACAGTAAGTACCCAGGGTCTGCCCCTTTACCCTGATCTCCCTCTGGGTGCCATCTGGGCTGTTTGTCATCAGTTTGGTCTTCTCAGCACTTATCTCCATCTTATACCTTGTGCAGGTTTGGTCGAGAGCTAAACATCAGAACATGCTAATAAATGTCTAGTGATTCCTCATTACACATACATGTTTAATGCAAAATGGGATAATTGATCAACAGAAATGAAACAATTGTGCAGGCAAACAAGTGTCTTTACTGAATATTGAATTTTAAGACATTCTACAGTCTGACTGACAGTGAGTGAAACTAAGCTTTAACACACTACTAACATAAATGTGGAGCTCCATTATAGTCACATCAAAAAATGTTGAAAGCATTAGCTCAAACTTGGGACCCTAGACTGTAGCCTACTGTTGATCATAGAAATTAGTTTGTTTATCAGTTTGAGGGAGGACTCCGGCCCCAGTGGTTCAAAGCAACGTTAGCCTAACAGGCTCGTTAAAAGGTCATTTCATTAGTGTTTTGCGACTTTACAGCCAAATACTTTTTTGTTGTAAATTATGTGAGAATGCAAAAGCTTCTCACTTTTTTTCAGCAAAAAATATTGGCATATTTGAGATATTAATGTTTGAAATTTTAATTTATCGTTAACTAACGATGTTGTTAGTTTCAAACAACTGGACCCTGATCTGGTTGTGCATTGTGCCATCAGAAAATTTATGGTTAATGGTTTTTGATTGATTGATTTGATGCTTAACGTCCACGGTAAACAACTAAGGTCATGTCGGGACGGTCAGTTACCTAACCACACTATTCCTGGGCAGGCTTAGACCTCCTAAGCGGTTAACCAGTACTAAGTGCACATACTTTCGCCAGTAACTGACAACTGCCCTTCTTGAATCAGCGGAAGGAGAAACGAAAGTATGTGGCCAGACCGGGTTTCGAACAACCCAGGACCTCTGACTTACCAGTCAGGTGCCCTACCGATTGCACTACGCGGCCCGGCAGGTCAAAATGAAAACAAGGTTGTGACAGAAGAGGATTATGGTCATATACAATAACTGACTTTTGTTGAGGTGGACATGTGTTACTGAACAGTAAACAAGTCATTGACAGATGTGGAGGTCAACATAAACTTTTACTGCTCAATAATACTTCATGTCCACCGAAACAAAAGTCAACAATTGTTTTATAATATAATAAGGAGAACTTCAGTTGAAGGGTCTGTTATTGTTGTTAACTTGATGTTCCTTGGTTGATTCTACTTCACAAACCATGCGGAATTACTATGTTACGTCACAAACCATGTGACATGAAGTAATGTCTACCTCACATGATCATCCTCTGAACAAATGAAAAGAGTTTCATTTATAGATTATATAATAAAATTTTATATATCTTGAACACGTTTGACTGGGACATCATGTTAACTCCTTCCTTCTGGCAGTCCAATAATATCTTTACTTACTTGAGTAGAAACTCTTTGGCATGTTCTGACATAGTCTCAGGGATTTCAGGATGCATTTTGTAGAAGCCAACTTTAAACATGGCTGCCTCTGCACTACCCAGCTGAAACGGTAAAATTTTGAATTTGATGTTCTGCAAAAAGTATATTCTAACAATTAGGATGTTTCACAGCTATCATGAAAGGAAAACCTTGTACCATTTGTGAGTGAGTGAGTGAACTCGGGTTTAACGTCCCACCAACAGCGAGGTCATATGGAGACGGGACCTCGGTTTAAAGTCTCATCCGAAAGACCGGAGAAGCAGGGGCTCGATCTTGCGACCCCTGGATTGGTAGTCCGGAGTGTTATCCACTACACTACAGCCGCTCCTGTGTACCATTTGTGCATAGCAGCCAAGCCCTGGAAACTGTTTCACTGAAAATGATCTGGGCTTTATCAAAACAAGAACTCTGTGCAATGCTAAGTGTCACCTGTCTACATATTTTCATAAATAGAGCTTAACTAGAACATCTGGCAGAATTTTACGCCATGCCGAAATATAAATGGTCAAAACAAGCTGTCTGCCTTTTTAAAGTTTGGTAACCTACAGACAAGGAAGGTCTCTAATGATAATATTCTGGGATATGATGTGACCCACCAGTAGAACTGTCTCCATGAGGCAGTTTTAATGAGGGGCAACAACATATGTTTTTCTTGAAAACTAATGTTGAATTATTTCAGATTTATGGCAGTAAGACCCCTCATAATCAGGGGTTTAGATCTGATCTTACCTCAATAAAAGGTGGTTTTCCTGTGGCCATTTCTATCACAGTACATCCAAATGACCAGATATCAGCCTGAAAAACAAGAAAACATGTTACGATTTCTCCAATTAATGGGACACATTAACCTACTACAGAATCAATTATCCTTGAGGTGAATGAGTACACTTTAAGGGGAAGCAACTCTATGAAATTCATTTTTGCTTCTCAAAGGGGGTCAACTCTTACAGGTAAGAATTTGCTCCTCTATGAGCAAATTCTTTCCAGTAAGAGTAGACCCCCTTTCAGAGGGCTTTGTCCTGCTGGAAAGCAAATAGGAAGTCATAACAGCTGTTCTCCTTTTCAAAAATGGCAGAAAACCCTGATTTTATGCTAAAAATATGGACTATCAAGTTTCTGTTAATTTCTAGAATTTGAACAAGCTGATTATACTTTCTGATGATATGTCAATAAATTGCAGATGAAATGGCAAACAGTGCAGACCTTGATCAGACTGCTCCAAAGAGGAAAGAAGCAGTCTAATCTAAGTCTACATTGTTTGAATAAATACTTCTGCCCTGGTACTTTTGGGTCAATACGTTGAGTTAAAAGTACACTCATTCTGACACAACTGCCTATAAAATACACATAAAAAAAAGTTTTAAAAATCTCGGGTTCTTTATGTAAATATTGCAACTAATGAAGACGATAA
Organism: Ctena decussata; assembly: GCA_963989385.1. Taxonomy (NCBI): domain Eukaryota; kingdom Metazoa; phylum Mollusca; class Bivalvia; order Lucinida; family Lucinidae; genus Ctena; species Ctena decussata. The sequence continues at coordinate 66,100,300 of OZ022502.1, read as the reverse complement.
AATGTACCAGTTTTGATGTTTGTATCTGAATATCATGTCATCAGTGCATAGACAAAACCCGCCTTACATGTAAGCCAATGACAGCTGTCAGTCAGCTTGCACAAGGTCCATCTGTAAGGGTATGTGCAGTTCCCTGTTTGAAATCTTATTCTTAAGGTCAGACGTATTGTCTGGGTATAACCCACAATCTCTGGCTAAAGTACAAACTACAGTTAAACCTGTCTTGAGGGGTCGCCCAGGGGAAACACAAAAACTGGCTGCCCCTTAATACAGGTCCATTTGCACTGTATTTTGGTTCAAGGGACTCAGAAAAGGTGGCTGCTAAAGGCCCCTTAATAGAGGTGACCACATAATAGGTTTGACTGTATCTCATTTCTTCAGTTATAAGCTAAGGTTTTCCCCAACAAAACAATTCAACAAATCTGGGTCTGTCTTGCAACTGTTTTGGAAGGGAAAAGCCAGCTTATAACAGAATTAATATGACTGATTTACATATCTCGGTCAGTTTGGATGGAGAAAATCCCCCCTCCCATGTCTACCCACCACCATTTTAATGTTGAATAAATAAAGCAGTACAGGCATACAGAGTCCATATATGCCTGAGAGCATGTTTTCTCCAAGTAGGGTTTTAATGAGCCACAACATGAAAAAAACAACAAAGTAGCATGTGTGCCCAGCGAAGTCTTTGCTGTCCACATGGACCTAGCTTAGACCCTTAGCTACCCTTTAAGTGCACAATGAAGATCTGAGTCTTTGCTGGGTGCACATGCTACTTTGTTGGTTTTGTTGGGTCGCCGCATAATATAATTTTATGCCCGAGGGCATGTTTTCTCCAAGAAAGGTTCATATAATTAATTCTAGTGCATTTTCATAGCATATCCAGTCATCTTAAGGAACCTTTTCTTCTAGTGAGGCTAATAAAATTTATGAGGAAAACCTACAGTCATTAACAGATGATAAAATCTGATTGAAAATTAAACAAAATCATTTTAACAATTATGATCTCAAGTTACTGTAGACTGATCTCTCTTGTATAAAGTATTTAATGATAATTTCTAACCTGTCATATTTTTGATTCTCTGGTAAACATATATTGTGATACCTCATTAGAACTGCCTCCCAGAGACAGTTCTAATAAGGTACCACATTAATTGCTTTCAGATAGAAATAAGGCAAGAGTTGTTTTTTTTTTTCATTTTTCACTGACACAGCATGGAATTCCCTTACAATTTCCTGAGCCTGAAAAATATATAATTCTCTAGCATTTCCTGACATGCAGAAGCCTTAAAACTGTCTGCATCTTAGGTGGATGGATGAATCAAGATTAATTGTACAGCTAATCAGCTTATAAAAGTCTATACAAAAACTGGTAAAACCAAGTATGACATGAACACTAGATTCTTCCACTTACAAGTTTGGAAACTAAGTTCATACTGTACAATATAACAGGCATGTATAAACATAGTAGCAGAAATTTTTGAAGTGTTTTTCTTCCTTTCTGACATTTCCATATAAAAACCTTATGCTGAGTGATCCCATTAGAACCACCTCAGCTTCAAAATTCAAACAGATCCACCACAATATGTCATAAAGAAATAATAGCCATTTGTTTGTCCACGAAAGTTTGTTATTTCTGGCACTCTTTTCATAGACAATGGCCAGAAAGACTCCTGATGGTAGACTTAAAGCACCAATAAAGCAGACGACAAAATTTATGTCTACAAAATTTCAAAAACTGTTTCATACAAGCTATATCATAATGAGAATTCAAAGACTAGGTGGTAGACAAGTGTTGATCCAGATGAGGTGGCTCATAATGAGCCCCCTTCACCTGGGTCTACATTGTTTGCAAATCAACTATTTTCATTTTTGGCATTTTAAGTATTAAGTAAAGTCACAGTAGAGAGAGAGTGGTAGGGGTGCATAGGAGGGATTAAAGTAATTTTAATTTTAAGTACTGCAAGAAAAAGAAATATAATTCTCAAAGTGGTGCCCAATAATATACGTGCTGTGTACTCCTATTATGCCAGGATTTTTTTCCTCAACTAGCCTTTTGGTATATAAAAAATATCTATTAAGGTTTATTATTCCATGCACAAAGGAAGTCACCCACAAACTTACCATATAATCCACATTTGTCTATAATTACTTAACAATTATTAATACAAGTACATATGAGGGGCATCCATTAAGTAATATAAAAACAGAAGGGATGTTCATTAAGTAATAAAAACACCTCTACCAGGTAGTAAATTTCATACATGAATAAATAACATTGCACAAAAGATCCTCTTACGTGCTTTCAGTTCATATTATAGATTATACTTCCAATGTATTACCATAGCAACATATCAAGTCATTTATGAGCTAGAAATGTGTGAAAACATGTTGTTGCACCCGTTCATATGAGGGGCAACAACATTTAAATTTAATTATTCTGACAAAATTGGAATAATTATCTTCAAAATTCTCATAAACATCTTCCATTATCTTGAATTCTGAGCCTCCATATTTTCAAATAAAATATGCTACAAAAAAAAGTGAAACTTAGAAGTAAACAAGTTCAATGAACTGGAAACTGAAATAATGAGTGTTCATGTGAGATGTTTACAGTGCAGAAACTAAAACCTACCGGTGGACCATAGCCTCTGGCACCTTTATCTATCACTTCTGGGGCCATGTACTGCATTGTACCTGAAATATATAGATGACAATTATGATGGCTCTGAAAAGCTATTTTTCTTGTGTGAAGTTTTCAAATAGTGAGCTTCTAATTGAGCTCCAGATGAGAAGGGGTAAGAGGGATAATTCAGAGATAATTCTTCTTATTTTGCAATGAGTTATATGTTGTGACCCCTCATTAGAACCGTCTCAGCGAGACCGTTCTAATGCGGGGTCACAATGTATGTTTTATGAAAAAATAATGAAAATTATCCCTCAATCATCCCTGTTACCCCTTCTTACCTGGAGCACTGGCATTGGCTGTATTAATCTATGAAACACGAAATAGCTTCAGCTGATGAGCCTGACAGTATAAGAGTTAAAGATCCCCTTATTGTGACTGTACATACTTTCAGGGAAGCAACTCTCCCTTTTCAATAGGGCCAATTATTGTATGAAAGAATTTGCTCCTCCAAGAGCTCTGTGATTTCTGAAGTGTTCCGTTACACCTGGCTGGTTTGAATGAATAACCACGCTGCTATGTGGTTTGATCAATGGACTGGAGTCTACAAGAAACTGTTGTGATATTTACATATACGTCAAAGGAGGCTGATTTGCCACATATGTTTATTACCATTACTAAAAGAAACATGCTCTTCTCAAATGTATTGCATAACCGCCCCCATTTATGGTAATAAACATGTTTTGTTTGAGCCCAAGTAAACTAAATTGATAATGACTGATTTACCATGAAGAACCAGGATTAATGTAAACAAAAACAGACACCAACATAATACAAATTTCAACATAAGTGGTGGGGCCTGAGCCCTAAAATCAGTTGTACATGCAGATAACAATCCAGAATTCCAATCACATATTTCAATAGATATCAGAATAAATAAATCTTACCAGCAAAAGTCTCTGCACATGGGTTGATCCCAGCTAATCTTTTTGAGGTACCAAAGTCAGAAATCTTCAAAATACCACTGTATGTGTTCACTAATACATTATCCCCCTTTATATCACGATGAACTATCCTGTTATCATGCTTTAAAAGAACAGAAAAATATCCAGCTTTAGAGTATAATCACTACAGATACTGTAATCCATTTCTAAGTACATGTATATGCACACCTCCTGCAGACCACACAAGCCTGGCAGACACATAATTCGGTTTCAGCATGGATATTAAAAATTCAAGCCACTGCAGTTAACCAAAATTTGACAATGCTATCAGACTCATATGTATGTAAAGTATATTTCTGCACAATTTTTCTTTGAAGTAAAAATAATTATTTATTTTACTAGATCTTAAGTCAGTTTGTTTTAAATGTATTGCAGATCTTTTTGGCTTTTGTGTTGCAATGGCAGCTTTGTGGTCATATAAACTCACAGAAAAACAATCTGGACTCATAATCCTAAGTCATAAGTTCAAGATGATCAAACTATGGTTCTTCTCTATCCTCGGGATTATTTCAGACCTTATTCATTCTCTATATATTAATGATAACTGAACTACTATTGGAAGAATTGCAAACTCCAAAATCATCGTTCCATGCATGTATTTGCTGCTGGTTTGTGAACTTGTTGGTGACACTAAGATGTGAATGCACAATGCTACTGCTGGAAATGTATATCAGTTTATGCTAGTTTCTTTTTGTCTGAGGTTTTAGTTAGATCTATCTTAACCCCCATAAGATGTGCAAATTTGGTACAAACAGGTAACATATTTATGATACGTTAATTTGCATATCAAGCCCGATATGGAAGTAATCATGCAGTAATAAATATCTACCGAATAGCTGTGATCAAAATAATACGCAATTAAACAGTTTCCACATGCAGGGATGTAACTCTAGTATCAACATTTAAAAAATAATACCAGGTATTTTAGTCCATCTAAAATCTGTTTGCTGTAGAATGCTATTGTAGTCTCACTGTCCCTTAAAGGGCCCCACTTGGAATACAGCAACTGAGATAAACTGCCTGAAACAGACATACATACAAATGAGCCGCGACATGAGAAAACCAACCAAGTGGTTGTGCGCTCATCCCAGACTCAGATCAGACTGGGCATCCACCCAGTATGATCAAAGTCTTCGTTGTCCGCATGGAGCTAGCTTAGACCCTTAGCTACCCTATAAGCACTTAGTGGAGAGTCTGATTAGGTTGGGCGGAGGGCTGATCTGAGTCTGCACTGGGTGCACAACCACTTTGCTGGTTTTATCGTGCCGCGGCTCAAATATATTTACATTATTATCTTATTGTTTTTGTGGTAATTCTGGGACATAAATTTCCTTACTGCGCCAAGAAAATCTGTGTTGTGGCTCCTCATTAGAACTATTTTGTGAGGTGGCTTTAACAAGGGGCCACAACACAGGCCTTATAGAGAATCTTGACGCATATAATTTTATCAAATACCTAAATTTTTATTCAGTTTTACTTCCTATTTCAAAGTCTCAAATCAACATAGTTTCCTCAACAGGGGTAGTTACTTGATTAACTGCTTAAATTTATATTGCTGGAGAAATAGTGTTTTTAATGGGTGTCAATTCCATTGCTTCCATTAGATAAATATCTATTTCCCTTATCTAGACTGGTACAAGTAGAGAAATAACAAACAAGCCACGACGAGAAAACCAACAAACTGGTTGTGCGCTCAGCACAGACTGAGATCAGCCTGGGCATTCACCCAAGCTGATCAGTCTATGCTTTGCGCTTAAAGGGTAGCCAAGGGTCTAAGCTAGCTCCATGTGGACAGCAAAAACTATGATCAGACTGGATGGATGCCCAGGCTGATCTGAGTCTGCCCTGGGTGCACAACCACTTCCTTTGTTTTCTCGTGTCGCAGCTCAAATATTTCTGATACAATGTATTCCCTTCATTTTGTTACGTATTTCTGGTTCATTTTCTTTTTAAAAATAGCTTCAGAAATGCTCTCCGTCATATTTTCTACAAATACATACAGGGAAAACCACAAACACGGCTGTGGCTAGAATGTCATGCCAATAAGTCCTTTGGCAGCAATTCTGTTCCTAACATATAGTTCATTGTTGCAGTAACCTAGTGTCATGTTCACTGATCTAGAATGGTGTAATGCATGTGCTAATGCTTATAGCATTTGCTGTTTTAAAACCTTTAACTCACTCAGGTAATATTCCTTTTTATATCTACTTACCTCCAGGAACCTGTTCCATAAAAATCTTGAAGAACCCATCTTCACTCAGTGAGCCTAGGTATCTTACAATATTCTTATGATTAAGACGAGACTGTAGTTTGATTTCTTCATGTAATGGCTGAACCTCCCTAGAAGTTACAAAGAACATTAAAGCACTGGATTTTTTCTGCGGTAGTTGTTCTATAATTAAATACCTCCCAGTCTTCAGAAAATCATGTAAAAGAATGTTTTACAAATTTCCTTTTCTGAAAGTACTTGGTGGAATTGCAAAGAGTGTATATCCTGATCAGACTGCTCCTGACAAAGCAGTGTGAGCTGGGTCTACAATGGCTGCCTAAGCATTTGTCATGACTTGGAAGTCTTAATTTCCAGAACATTCCCCCATATGAGCTGCAACATGACAAAACAAACAAAGTGGCATGTGCACCCAGCAAAGCCTCAGATCAGCCTGGGCATTTGCCCAGTCTGATCAGAGTCTTTGCTGTCCGCACGGAGCAAGCTTAGACCCTTAGCTATGCTTGAAGCGCAAAGCAAAGACTCTGCTCAGACTGGGCAGATGCCCAGGCTGATCTGAGTCTTCACTGGGTCACAAACCACTTTGTTTGTTTAGTCGTGTCGAGGCTCATATGTACTAGGACAGAGTTCTTTGAGCAAACAATGTCTCTCAGTTTGCCACTCTCTTAGCAGTATAGCTTAAGGGCAGCCATACACATAAATTACTTTGACATCTTAACAGCTGATAAATCAGAGCATTACTTTTTACATTTGTCAATAAAATTTAAACTTCATAAGTTGAAATTAAGTACCTTTTTTCCATTTACCACAATTAACATGTACTTACTCATTGTACTTCTCTGGAACCTCCTTGACTGCCACCCGTACTTGTGTCCGAGTGTCTCTTGCTGCGTACACCACGCCATAGGAGCCACGACCTAGAACAACTCTGTTTCCTTTCTCATCCCTGTCATACTCATACTGAAAAGCACAGATACATAACTGAATATGAAACATAATTATCACATGCAATGACAGTACGGACTGGTTAGAAAACTGGAAACAACTACATGTATTTCTAAGGCCTTACCCTTTCATTGACGAAATTAAATATGTTTTCATAAATTTAACAATAAGATAGTTTAATTTGCAAACAGCATAGTTCCAGATAAGGTGGCTCAACACGAGTCACCTCATCTGGATCTATACTATTTGCCATTATCAATATGATATGGCTTAGATGAATCATTTTGATTGGTATTATTTTTTTAAAGAAACTGTGATTTCACCACATATATTGCAAATCTGGGTACCCTAGCTTTTCTCTTTTAATTCCAAATGGAGAAAACATGCCAGCCCCAAGTCTTGAACTTGAAAACGAAAGAATTGCATATCAAAATATTTTCCTCCACTTTTAACATAATATTTCTTTATTTCAAGAAAATCTGTCAAAACTCTTACAAATATTAACTTAAATCACCCTGAATGTTAGGACATAAATAAATATCTTCACATCTGAATTTCATTCACTATGCAGCCATATTTCAATAAACTATTGCTGGCAGACTGGCAAACAGTGCAGATCCTGACCAGACTGTTCCAGAAGGAACAGTCTGGTCAGGATCTGCACTGTTTGCATAGGCAATATTTTGGAGTAATAACCACACTCCGATACAAATTATTTCAACATACTTACCTCAATTGTCTCTGTCTCTTCAAGGTCTGACTGGAAGTCGAACCCTTCTTTGTGTTCCGTCACCATTCGGCAGATATCATTGTAGAATCTAGTGGAAATACAGAAATATGTACATATTCCACGTTTCTGACTCCTATTTTTAGAAATCTCTAATGACTGCCTGGGACCTTGAATCACTTTCCCAGGTGTTTTAACATACTTGAAGACCTCCTCATGACTAATTTCAATCCTGAGATGCCCACAAACACTACACTATTTTTCAGAGATTGCCTGTGATTTGCACACTCACCCTGTTGTACACAGTTCATAAAGCAAATGTGACTTAGCCGTTAGAAAAAACTTAATTGACACTTAAATATTCAGACACCTAAGACCACTTCTTCCATCTTTGAATTTAGATACAGACATGTCATATTCAGGGTGTTTTGTAAAGTACTAGTGATAGGTATACTGTTTGCTGAGTCTAGCTATCGCAATATCAAAGGTAAATACACTCTATGGACTTTTCAATCAGTGAACAGCATGAACAAGAGGCCCAAATGGGCCTGATATCCCTCACCTGGCTTTTGTGCAACGAGGGCATTCTGATACAAAATTGGTCCAAATCCAATGAGATTTTCTCATTTTCACATTTTGCTACTTTTAGTAACAGAGGCCAACTTGTCTAGTCTTTATATATTTACTTCTGAAACATCTCAATACAAGAATCATTTTGCCACAAATTTCATCAAAATCCATTCAGGGGTTACTGAGATGTTGTCAGTTTCATGTATTGTGCTATTTTAAGTAACGGCAGATGGCGGCCATCTTGGAATGCAAAAATGCAAAAAATCAAAAAGCTTTCATGCAAGGACCATTTTGACACACAATTGGTCCAGCTCCATCGTAATTTTCTAATTTTCATATTTTGCTATTTTAAGTAATAGAGGCCAACTTGACGGGTCTATATTTGTTAATTTTTTAAAGGACTCAAAGCAAGAATCAGTTTGCCACAAATCTCGTCTAAATCGATTCAGCGGTTAATGAGATGTTGTCATTTTCATGTTTTGTGCTATTTTTAGTAACAGCAGATGGCGGCCATCTTTGAATGCCAAAATGCAAAAAATCGAAAAAAATTAATGAAAGGACCATTCTGATAGAAAATTAGTCCAATTCCATTGAGATTTTCTATTTTTCACATTTTTCTATTTTTAGTAACAGTGGCCAACATGACCGGTCTACAGTTAGTTATTTCTGAAACATCTTAATGTCAGAATCATTTTGACACAAATTTCATCAAAATCAATTCAGCAGTTTCTGAGATATTGTCATTTTCATGTTTTGTGCAATTTTTAGTAACGGCAGATGGCGGCCATCTTGGAATGCCAAAATGCAAACAAGAGGTCCATGATGGACCTAAATCGCTCACCTGAGTCATGATGAAATAACATGGAAGATCATCTATTTGATGATGGTTCAATTGGAGCAGTTTTGCACTTTCTAATCTATATTCTGACAAAGTTTCATTTAGATTGGATCAAAACTGTGCCTTCTAGACTATACACAATGTTTTTCTAAGATCTGACCAGGCAATCTAGTTTTTGATCAGACATTATTCAGTTTCAAACTTGGCCTATATTTCATGAAGATACACATTCTGACATTTTCATGAAGATTCAATGCACAATAAACACAGAATTGTGTACACAAAGTTTTTCTATTATTTGACCTAGTGACCTACCGGTAGTTTTTGACCCAGTAGTTTTTGACCCGACAATACCCAGTTCCAATCTTGGCCTACATTTCATTAAGATAATCATTCTGACAAAGTTTCATGAATATTGAACCAAAACTGTGCCCTCTAGAGTATACACAATGTTTTTCTACGGTTTGACCTACTGACCTTGTTTTTGATCCAACATGACCCAGTTGCACCCTTGGTCTAGATTTGTTGGAGATAAACATTTTGACAAAGTTTCATGAAGATTGGAACAAAATTGTGCCCTCTAGAGCATTCACATGGTTTTTCTAAGATCTGACTTAGTGACCTAGGTCTTGACCTGACATGGTCCAGTTTCAAATTTGGTCTAGATTACATAAAGATAAGCATTCTGACAAAGTTTCATGAAGATTGAATCATAACTGTGCCCTCAAGAGAGTACACATGGTTTTTCTAAGATTTGACCTAGTGACCTAGTTTTTGACCCTACTTGACTCAGTTTCAATCTTGGCTTAGATTGTATATGGATAAACGTTCTGACAAAGTTTCATGAAGATTGGATCAAAACTGTGCCCTCTAAAGTGTACACAAGGTTTTTCTAAGATTTGACCTAGTGACCTAGTTTTAGACCCCACATGAACCTGATTCAAACTTGGTCTAGATTTTATTAAGATAAACATTCTGACAAAATTTCATGATGATTGGGTCAAAACTGTGCCTTCCAGAGTGTACACAAGGTTTTTCTAAGATTTGACCTAGTGACCTAGTTTTAGACCCCACATGACCCAGTTTCAAACTTGGTTTAGATTTAATTAAGATAAACATTCTGACAAAGTTTCATAATGATTGGGTCAAAACGGTTCTTTCTAGAGTGTACACAAGGTTTTTCTAATATTTGACCTAGTGACCTAGTTTTTGACCCCACATGACCCAGTTTCAAACTTGGTCTAGATTTGTTGGAGATAAACATTTTGACAAAGTTTCATGAAGATTGGTTCAAAACTGTGCCCTCTGTGTCATTCTAAGATTTATTTCTATTTTTAGCTCTGGCGGCCATTTTGTTCAACCGAGCGAAACCGTTTTAGCAATTTTGGTTTAGAGCCATGAGTCAAACATTTCTGTGAAATTATTTTGAAATCGAGCCATTGGCTTCAGAGGAGATGTCGTTTAAAGGTTTTTCTATTTTTAGATTTCTATTTTTAGCTCTGGCGGCCATTTTGTTCAGCGGAGTGGAACCGTTTTAGCAATTTTGGTTCAGGGCCATGAGTCAAACAATATCTGTGAAATTTTTTTGAAATCGAGCCACTGGCTTCAGAGGAGATGTCGATTAAAGGTTTTTCTATTTTTTGCTCTGGCGGCCATTTTGTTCAGCGGAGGGGAACCATTTTAGCAATTTTGGTTCAAGGCTATAACAGAAACATTTGTGTGAAATTATTTTGAAATTGGCCTACTGGTCTAGGAGGAGATGTCGTTTGAAGAAATTGTTGACGACGGACAGACGGACGACGGACAAATATCGATCACAAAAGCTCACCTTGAGCACTTCGTGCTCAGGTGAGCTAAAAATCGAAAAAAGCTTAATGAAAGGACCATTCTGATAGAAAATTAGTCCAATTCCATTGACATTTTCTATTTTTCTATTTTTAGTAACAGTGTCCAACATGACTGATCTATAGTTAGATACTTTTGAAACATCTCAATGCAAGAATCATTTTGACACAAATTTCGGCGAAATCCATTCAGCGGCTACTGAGATATTGTCATTTTCATGTTTTGTGCTATTTTTAGTAACGGCAGATGGCGGCCATCTTGGAATGCCAAATTGCAAATAAGAGAAATGGTTTCATGCAAGGAACATTCTGACACAAAATTGGTCCAATTCCATTCAAGGGTTACTGAGTAATTGTCATTTTATGTTTGTGCTATTTTTAGTAACGGCAGATGGCGGCCATCTTGGAATGCCAAATTGCAATTAATCGAAACGGCTTCTTGTAAGGAACGTTTTGATACAAAATTAATCCAATTCCTTTCAAGGGTTTTTGAGTAATTGTCATTTTTATGTTTGTGCTATTTTTAGTAACGGCCCCCGTGGTGGCCATCTTGGATAGTTAACTGGCACAAAATTGAAATAATTCCATTCAAGGACCATTTCTGACCAAATCTGACCAGAATCGATTGCGTTTTCTTGAGATAATGACATGTGAGCAAAATCGGTCTTGTAAGCGCTAAGTAGGTCACTGTGACCTAATTCCACTATAGATTTTTTTTATTTTTACAATTTTAATCCCAAGGTCCCATTCATGTTCCATGCAAACTTTCAACCAAATATACCAAACGGTTCTGGAGAAGAAGTTGATTTTGTTGTTTTTGCTATTTTTAGTAACGGCGGCCATCTTGGATTCTTGACTTGACCCAATTTTACAATTTTGAAACCCTGCAGTCTGGTCATGCTCCATGTGAAATTTTAGAACAATAGGTTCAGTGGTTTTACAGAAGTTGTTTGAAGTTGTTTGAATAAGTCGTTTTCTGACAGTGGCATTTGAGCAAAATTACACTCGTAAACAGAAAGTAGGTCACTGTGACAAAACCCCGAAACAGATTTTTTTCATTTTTACTATTTTGAATACCAAGGTTTCACTGATGTTCCATGCCAAAATTCAGACAAATATACCCAGTGGTTCTGGAGAAGAAGTTTATTTTGTTGTTTATGCTATTTTTAGTAACAGCGGCCATCTTGGATTTTCAACCTGACCAAATTTTATAATTCTGAGACCCTGGAGTCAGGTCATGCTCCATGTGAAATTTGAGAACCATGGGACCAGCAGTTTAACAGAAGAAGATGTTTGAATATTTGTTTTTAGGTGTTGACGGACACATTTCAGGACGACGCACGACGCACGCATTGGTATGACAATAGCTCACTATGGCTCTTCCGGCCAGGTGAGCTAAAAATGATCTCTTATTAGCCTAAATTACTGTGCATGCCGATCTGAGCCTTGGGAATTCATGTGTACGAATATGTACATGACAATGTGCAGCCTTTTCTTCTACTGACTTGACTGGTACTTACAACTGTCGCTGAATTTCCGAAGAGAAAAAGATGTGGAAATCATCAGAATTCTCTGTCACATACAGGAATACGGCCCTCACATCCCTCTTATATAAACTGCAAAGAAGGAGGAAAGCTTTCTGTATACAGCATCTTGGGAGGTGTGAGTAAACCTTCAAGTTTATCAGTGTTCCAGACTAGAAGGGGTGCCAGGGATAATTTTACTTATTTCACCATGAAAAGATATGTTGTGACCCCTCATTAGAACCATCTCGCTGAGATGGTTCTGAAGAGGGGTCATAACATATCTTTTTGATGAGAAATAAAAAAATTATCTCAGAATTATCCTCAAAACCCTCCCTTTTATCTGGAGCTCTGATCCTATACACAGGATCTGAAGGTCAGTGGGTACACCTTCAAGTTTATCTACCATTTAACTTCGTGACTTCCTGCTCGCTTCCCTAGATAATGATGCCCTTCCACTTGAAAATGAGTAAACTTCACTGAGAAGAGAGGTTACCATATGATACAAAATTTCTTTCTCCCCCTTTTTGTTTTTCATACTATGAAATAAATGATGAATGACCCAGAGTGTGTGATTCTGTTCATCATACAAATTTTTTTGTATTTTTAGGCATACAAAGATGTCCTACAAAATTTACTGGGTTGTGACAGATGGTGAATGTTAAGCACTATAAGCAGGTGTGACTGCTATGTAAGATTTGATTAATTAACAAAATTTATGTAACAAGGTCATGTTTCTTCATAACAGGATGGTCATATGATGGAGAAAAGTATGAAATTACTGACAAAATACTGTCAAATACTCTTCTTATCAATGAGCTGTAAATTACACACTATATATGTGCACAAATAAAATGCTCATAAGCTCAATACTCAAAAGCTCTCATATCACTGTTTTAAAATGCTTAACTACTATCATTCAAAGCAATAGACGGACGATATAATAAGAAAAGATGTTTCTGAAATTAAGTCTATTAATATCCAATCTCCATTGTACCTGGTGAACTTACTGAGTATACCCTCATAACAAATGACAAATTGTAAGCTACATACCTCACACCTTTAATAGAGGCAAGAGGAAAGACCCATTCATGTTTAAGATTGTCACTCCTAGTCACATTCCACAATCTCACAGACTGAAATAGAGGATACATGTATCCACATCTGATCCCATGTAAATGAACTATACTTAGTAAGAACTCTTGCCCTAATGAACATACAATCTCTGAATGTAAATACTATATTTCCTCCCTGCAATGACAATTTTCTTTTGGAAATTCATAGTGCTATTCATTATATTTCTAAATTTGATCAGTAGAAATAAGTTGATACAAATTCTACATCTGTGCCTGCAACTTTCTGTAAATATCTTATTCAGATTATGTTCTTTTCTTTGACCCAAACATTCTTATATTGAGCTGCAACAAGACAAAACCAACAAAGTGGCATGTGCGCCCAGCGAAGTCTCAGATCAGCCGGGGCACAAGCCAAGTCTGATTAGAGTCTTCCCTGTCTGCATGAAAGTAGTGGACCCTTAGCTACCCTTTAAGTGCAAAGCAAAGATTCTGATCAGACTGGGCAAATGCCCAGGCTGATCTGCCACTTTGTTGGTTTTGTCATGTCGCAGCTCATATTCTACCAGTTCATGAAACAGTATGTATACAAACTGCATTGTAAGCATTATGGAAAGAGTAGAAAATGGAAGCAGGCAAAATAGAAAACAGGCAAACGGTGAACAGGCTAAATAGGTACAAATCACTGACACATGATGAAATTCAGTATACCTTATCATCATCATCATTGTTCACTTGTAAGTAGCTAGGCATATGGACTTTGTTAGGCTCCAACACTAACACCTGAAAATATAGATAACACTGCAATACTTTGACACATCAAACTGTCGAGATATGCACATGTAATATACCGGGTAGTAAAAATTCCAGACATGTCGAACAAAACCTTCTACAAACAGATCAATTCACAATCACATACCGTATTCACCATAATTAGCGCACATGCTTTAGAAAGTGCACACCTAGGGTGTTTTTTAAATGCAATCTTTACGTCTCATTAGGTGCACACAGTTTCTTGGTATTCTTCCTTTTCATTGATACTTTAGGCTTTAATGTCTTATTTCCCCTTTTTGGAGACAGCTTATTTTCAACTAGTATTGACCTGTATAAGCTGACTAATGTGAGGCAGATTTGGGCAAGCTTCAGTTCATACTTGAGAAAGTGTGTAAAAGGATGACTCTTTTATGACAATTTTAAGGTTAAAATGAAATTTCTATGTGCATAGTGGTAAATGTGGTATTTATAGTGGTGAATATGGTATTTGCATATAAAAACAAAACATTATGAATGCAAATTTCTTGGCCCCTCCACCTTAAGATATTAAAACAGACTGGACTGAAGAAGTACTTTGTAAAATCCTGCATACTCTGATCTCAAAGACTCTAGTTATCTTTAAGACAAGTTTCTAATAGAATGACAAAAGTTTCTCAGTGATCCAGATAAGACTCAGTGTCATTATGATATAATCTAAATCTACCAATTAAGTGCATGGCCAATATTAGCATAGTCCCACTGCGTCTGTTCACACACCACGAAAACATGTTGTGATCCCCCATTAGAACTGCTTTGACAAGGCAGCCCCAGGAGAACTCACAACATGTTTAGCTAAGAAATAAGAAAAATTAACCCAGTTAGTTAAAGGCTCAGAACACACCCTTTTCTGCTACAGTCGACTCTCATTATATTGAACACTGATATCTCAAAGTACACTCTTACATCAAAGAATATATTTTCAAAATATTTCCTAGTTTTCTCTGCATTGAAACTCCTCTTATCCCTAACTACTGGTATCTCAAAGTAAATTTTCTGGGACCAGAAAATTTACTTTGAGATATCAGTAGTTTGAGCTGAACTTTGACTTTGAGATATCAAGAGCTGACTGTTCTTTGGTCTTTAGGTGAATAGTATACTATCAGGGGAAGCAACTCTGTCATTACTATCAGGGGAAGCAACTCTGCCATTTTCATTTTTTTTCTTTTGTTGGGAATCGATTCTTAGATGAAAAATTCTCTCCTCTAGAAGCAAATTCTTTCCTTTAATAGCAGACCCCTTTTATGAGTTATTTCACCCTGGTACACAAACAGGAATTGACAAAAGTTGTATCCCTTTGAACAAGAGCTGTCGCCTGACAGCATAGCTTGCCTGAATTGGTGCTTGCCCATCACACAGTTGCTATGGTGGTGTGGACTGCAATGCATAAAACTTCAGGCAAGCATGTCCATAATGACAACACGTTTATAAACAAAAGCTATCTCAGAAATAAGTGTTAAAATGAAATTAAAATAATCAAGATGAAATTTCAAAGTCCAAGAACTGAAGGGGGTGAGGGGTTGGGGGGGGGGGGGGGGTTTGCAGGATGTATCAAAACCCTGAACCATTATCTAACATCAGTACAAGTACCAACTGAGTCCATCGTGGCACTCTGAAATTATGTCTTCATAAATATAAAACTTTAACCAAAATCTTTAAGACAAAATTCTTAGTCGATAACCTTGACTTCAAGGTCATCCAGTGAAGTAAGTATAAAGTGTTTTGTAAAATCTCAAAAAAAAGTCTTTCATCAGTTCAAGTGTAATCTAAATCTCTGCCAAGCATTATGAATCAGTATGCAATTAGAAAACTTTAAGAAAGACCAAAAATTCCTAAGTCCCTGACCTTGACATCAAGGTCACTGAGAGGGGTTGGGATAGTACTCTGTAAAACTTTTGACTAATATCTAACTACAGTGCAAATATCAAAAGAATTCATTCATGGGTTCAGGAGATACGGGTCTTTAAACAAGAGCTGTTGCCTGACAGCATAGCTCGCCTGAATTTGTGCTTGCCCATCACACAGTTGCTATGGTGGTGTGGTCTGCTATGCATAAAACTTCATGCAAGCATGTCCATAATGAAAACACATTTATAAACAAAAGCTATCTCAGAAATAAGTCTTAAAATAAAATTAGAATAAAAAAAAAACAAGAGCTGTCGCCTGACAGCATAGCTCTCCTGAATTGGTGCTTGCCCATCACACAGCCACTATGGTGGTGTGGACTGCTATGCATAAAACTTCAGGCAAGCATGTCCATAATGAAAACACATTTATAAACAAAAGCTATCTCAGAAATAAGTCTTAAAATAAAATTAAAAATAAAATAAAAAAAATGAAATGAAATTTCAAAGTCCAGGAGCTTGAGGTAAAAAAAACTGACGGGTAGGGGGAGGGGGTGGGGCTATATGGACTGCTATGCATAAAACTTCAGGCAAGCATGTCCATAATAAAAACACATTTATAAACAAAAGCTATCTCAGAAATAAGTCTTAAAATTAAATTAAAATAAAAAAAATGAAATGAAATTTCTAAGTCCACGGGTGGTGGTGGTGTTTGTGTGTGTGTGTGGGGGGGGGGGGGGGGGGGGGGGGGGGGGGGGCTATGTGGACTGCTATGCATAAAACTTCATGCAAGCATGTCCATAATGAAAACACATTTATAAACAAAAGCTATATCAGAAATAAGTCTTAAAAATAAACTTAAAATAAAAAAAAATGAAATAAAATTTCAAAGTCCGTGAGCTTGAGGTAAAAAAACTGACGGGTAGGGGAGGGGGGAGGGGGGGGGGGGCTAGGATGATGTATCAAAACCCTGTACCATTATCTAACATCAATTCAAGTATTAGTATCAACTGAGTCCATCATCGTGGCACTGTGAAATTATGTCTTCATAAATATAAAACTTTAACCAAAATCTTTAAGACAAAATTCTAAGTCGATGACCTTGACTTCAAGGTCATCCAGTGGGGTAAGTATAAGGTGTTTTGTAAAAACTCAAAAAAGAGTCTAACATCAGTTCAAGTATAAACTAAATCTCTGCAAAGCATTATGAATCAGTATGCAATTACAAAACTTTAAAAAAGACAAAAATTTCCCAAGTCCCTGACCTTGACATCAAGATCACTGAGCGGAGTTGGGGTAGTACTCTGTAGATCTAACTACAGTGCAAATATAAAAAGAATTCATCTATGGGTTCAGGAGATATGTGTCTTTAAAAAACTTTAACCAAAACATCCAATCAATAAAAAGGCAATATTCTAAGTCCATGACCTTGACATCTAGGTCACAGAGGGGGGTGGGGGTAGTACCTTCGAAAACTTTAGACCAATATCTAACTTTAGTGCAAGTATCAAAGGAATCCATCCATGGGTTAAGGAGATACTGGGCTTTATAAAACTTTAACCAAAACATCCAGTCCCAAAAAAATACCAATTTTCTAAGTCCATGACCTTGACATCAAGGTCACGGAGTGGGGTGGGGGTAATACCCTGTTAAACCTTAGACCAATATCTAACTACAGTGCAAGTATCAAAAGAATCCATCCATGGGTTAAGGAGATATAGGTCTTTAAAAAACTTTAACCAAAACATCCAATCTGAACGCCGACGCGGACGTGGACGCCGTGGTGACAACAATAGCTCTTCCTGAACTTTCGTTCAGGCGAGCTAATGAAATGAAATTTCAAAGTCCATGAGCTTGAGGTAAAAAAAACTGACGGGTAGGGGGGAGGGGGAGGGGCGCTATGTGGACTGCTATGCATAAAACTTCATGCAAGCATGTCCATAATGTAAAAACACATTTATAAACAAAAGCTATCTCAGAAATAAGTCTTAAAATAAAATTAAAATAAAAAAAAATGAAATGAAATGAAATTTCAAAGTCCATGAGCTTGAAGTAAGATGGCGCCTTGTTCAAGGTAAAGGCACTTGTAGCATAACTAGGTTCACAAAGGCACACTTCTGAGGTACATGTTTTATTGTTTTTTACCTTGGGCAGATGTATTGTATTGTGCTTCTTGGATCAAGAGAAGTACATGGGGGGGGGGGGGGGGGGCTTGGAGGTGGGGGTGTCATGACTGATATGTGATGATATTCTGTATCTTATCGCAGAAATGGATATGCCATGCAACTTTCCAAAATAGTCAAGAAACAAGTAACTTTTCAAAAACTAACAAACGGACACCATTATTGTATGAAATGAAGTCGAAAAAGGGCCATAACTCCCACAATAATTGACGGATATTACCAAACATTGTATTGACCTGTATTTAATGATTATATACCTGTGTATAAAATATGAATTCAATACACCAATGCTTTCAAAAGATAATGAACGGAAACCAGTTTTTCATACAAAATGAAGTCGAAAAAGGGCCATAACTCCCACAATAATCAACGGATTTTGCCCAACATCCAACTTGACCTGTATTTTATGATTATATACCTGTGTATAAAATATGAATTCAATACACCAATGCTTTCAAAAGATATTGAACGGAAACCATTTCGTACGTACGTTCGCTACGCTACGTACGTACGGACAGGGGTGATACTATATGCCCCCCAATTTTAAATGGCGGGGGCATAAAAAACTGACGGGTAGGGGGGAGGGTGTGGGGGGTGTGGGGGGGACTAGGATGTATCAAAACCCTGAACATTATCTAACATCAGTTCAAGTATTAGTATCAACTGAGTCCATCATCGTGGAACTGTGAAATTATGTCTTCATAAATATAAAACTTTAACCAAAATCTTTAAGACAAAATTCTGTCGATGACCTTGACTTCAAGGTCATCCAGTGGGGTAAGTATAAGGTGTTTTGTAAAAACTCAAAAAAAGAGTCTAACATCAGTTCAAGTATAAAATTAATCTCTGCAAAGCATTATGAATCAGTATGCAATTACAAAACTTTAAATAAAAGCATCGTAAACGACTGCGTAATACCCCGCCACTGCAAACCAATACCCCGTCTTCTATCTTTTATACATTTTTTTTATCATGACATGAACCTCATGAACAGAATTTTTTCATAATTTTATACATGTATATAGCTCTGGGGCAGGGGCAGGTAACCTATGTGGACTTAATACTACTTGTAACAGAAAGCTTATGTTATTTTAATCATTTCTATGAAATTTCATCATGACATACCGAAAATCTGATTTTATATTGATTTTTTTCATGATTTCCAACATGTATACAGCATGTGTCAGGGGCAGATAACCACTGGGGGACAAAATTTTGATCAAGACATAAAGCTTATATCAATATGATAATTTGTTACAAGTTTCAGAAAAATCCCTTTCGACTCTAATTTTATACAATTTTTTTCATTATTTCATACATGTATATAGCCCTAGGGCAGGGGCAGATAATCCAGGTGGACAAAATTCTGCTTATAACTGAAAGCTTATGTTACTTCGATCATTTCTGTGAAATTTCATCAAGATATTTCAAAGTGTAAAAGAACTACAGACCAAAAACTGTTTTTAAGACCATGAAAAGGGCAATAACTCCATAAGAAGACATCGAAATTTGCCCATTAACAATCCCAACCGAGATCTTCCCAAGACCAATGCACATGCCATGTATGAATAAAATCCGTTAATAAATACTCAAGTTATCGAACGGAAACGAAGTGCTCACGGACGGACGACCGGACGGACGGACGTACGTACGACGGACGGACGGACACACGGACAGCCAGCGGGAAAACATAATACCCCGCCACTAACGTGTGGCGGGGTATAAAAAGACAAAAAATTCCTAAGTCCCTGACCTTGACATCAAGATCGCTGAGGAGGGTTGGGGTAGTACTCTGTAGATCTAACTACAGTGCAAATATAAAAAGAATTCATCTATGGGTTCAGGTGATATTTGTCTTTAAAAAACTTTAACCGAAACATCCAATCAATAAAAAGACAATATTCTTAGTCCATGACCTTGACATGAAGGTCACAGAGGGGGTGGGGGAGTACCTTTGAAAACTTTAGACCAATATCTAACTTTAGTGCAAGTATCAAAGGAATCCATCCATGGGTTAAGGAGATATTGGGCATTATAAAACTTTAACCAAAACATCCAGTCCAAAAAAACTACCAATTTTCTAAGTCCATGACCTTGACATCAAGGTCACGGAGTGGGGTGGGGGTGGTACCCTGTTAAACCTTAGACCAATATCTAACTACAGTGCAAGTATCAAAAGAATCAATCCATGGGTTAAGGAGATATGGGTCTTTAAAAAACTTTAACCAAAACATCCAATCCGAACGCGGACGCGGTGGTGACAACAATAGCTCTTCCTGAACTTTCGTTCAGGCGAGCTAAAAACTTTAACGAAAACATCCTATCAATAAAAAGACAATTTTCTAAGTCCATGACCTTGACATCAAGGTCACTGACGGGGGGGAGGGGGGGGGGGGGGGGGGGGGGTAGTACCTTGGAAAACTTTGGACCAATATCTAACTACAGTGCAAGTATCAAAGGAATCCATCCATGGGTTTAGGAGATACATGTATTGGGCTTTAAAAAACTTTAACCAAAACATCCTGTCCAAAAAAACCCTCCCAATTTTCTAAGTCCATGACCTTGACATCAAGGTCACTGAGTGGGAAGGGTGTGAAACCCCATTGAACTTTGGACCAATATCTAACTACAGTGCAAGTATCAAAAGAATACATCCATGGGTTCTGGAGATATAGGTCTTTAAAAAACTTTAACCAAAACATCCAATCCGGACGCCGACGCCATGGTGACAACAATAGCTCTTCCTGTTCTTTCGTTCAGGCGAGCTAAAAAATGGAGGTGTACCCATACACCTGAAGTAACTTTAACATTAACTAGAAATGTTAACTGACAGAGCCAATTAGGGATATAAAGCGCCAGGAAATGGGAGTTTTTGATGGTATTACTGAGTCCTTTTTTTTTTTCCATCGTAAAAACTGGATATAGGTCCTCAATACCACTGGCCCAATTAGGCATTTCTAATAACGAGGCCACAGTATATGTTCTCATGAAAAAAATATCCCCAATTATCATTGAACACACCCATTCTCTGTCTCTGTGTGTGTGTGTGTGTGTGTGTGTGTGTGTGTGTGTGTGTGTGTGTGTGTGTGTGTGTGTGTGTGTGTGTGTGTGTGTGTGTGTGTGTGTGTTTCTGTCTGTCTGTCTCCCTTTCTCTCTCTAAAATAGGACTAAGCAAAACAACACTTACTGGATACCAGGCAGCTGACACATCTGACTTGGACTTGATGGCTTCAATGAAGAACTCCATCCAGAAATTAAACAACTAAAAATAAATACATACATTCCATAATTTATAATTCATACCATTTTTTGGTGGGATCAATACAGCCACAACTTCTCGAACTTTTCTCGTATATTGTAAGAAAGGAGTATCTTTTTCACTAACATACATGGGTCATATATATAAAAGCACTTAAGTGGTTGCTATGCTGTTGCTAAGGCTAAATTTCTATGAAGGGGATTTCTTTTTCAGACTGTTCCTCCAGAGCAAATTTCACAGTTGTAGGGAATCTCCTTCAAAGAAATATAGCCTTAGCAACAGCATAGCAACCACTTAAGTGGTTTTATAAAAACAACCCTTGGGTTTCAAGAATTTAGCTCAATGCACATGTCTTCTAAATTCACATATTCCTTTTTTGAAGGTAACTTCTACACAAGTATTAAAAAATCCAGTGATATTCATGCATTCTCTCTTAAAACAGCTCAAAAATGCAATGTCTAGTTTGTCTAGTATTTGAGCAAGCAGCAAAAAATTCCTGCTAATTTCTCATTCAGCAATTAGCAGTATAAGGGCGCGTTTACACGAGCAAAGTTTCTATGTCACAGAAACTTTAACAAAGAAAGTATGACAAACATTTTGCGTTTACACGGAGCAAATTATTTGTTAAAGAAAATGTGCCATAGAATCTTTGTCACATAAACTTTGGCAATGAAATATTTGCTGCAGTGTTCACACGACCAAATATTATTCGTCAAAGTTACCTGCAGCGATGAAACAAAATCTTTGTCACATTTTCCACGCTTGTAGCAATGTTCTTTGTTACATAATCTTTAGCAAAGTTCTCCGTTTACACGGACAAATTTAATTTATCGAAGTAAGTTTACCATATATATTTGTCAAAGAAACATTGTCATATTTTGGCATTTACACGAGCAAATTTTTCTGTGACAAACCTACTTTGTCATAGAAACTTTGGTCGTGTAAACACGCCCTAAAGAAGAATAGCTAATCACCATTCTGAGATACTGTTTTATTTAACCGTAAAGATATTCACAATATTGTGGGCCCATACTAGAAATGCCTAAAAAGGCAATTCTAATCTGTCATCCCAGAACAAAGGTTTGTAAAACAATAACAGGAAACGATCTCAGCATTGTCATCACAACCCCACCTTATCTGAATCAGTCTACTAGTAATCAAACTGAGCCGCGACATGATAAAACCAACAGAGTGGCATGTGCACCCAGCGAACTCAGATCAGCCTGGGCATTTGCCCAGTCTGTTCAGAGTCTTTGCTATGCACTTTAAGGGTAGCTAAGGGTCTAAGCTACCTCCATGCCGACAGCATATGCATCATTGGAGCGACTGGGTGGATGCCCAGGCTGATCTGAGTCTTGGCTGGGCGTACATGCCACTTTGTTGTTGTGCCGCGGCTCTTATCATAATCCCACCTTATCTAGATCTCCGTCATTATAATCAAAATGGCTTCAAATACTCAGTTCCTGTGAAGTTGCGTAATTAGAAGAAAGCTGCGTAAAACACAGGATGCTCTAAATATGGAATTTACTTTTAAATATGGAATACGTGAAATATCCAGACATGAGTAATTACTGAAACCGGGTTCTGGGTGCAAGAGCAACTGGAAATACATGTATGTGTGATGAAGAAGACTATAACAATCCATCATGAGTGTCCATATAGGACAGGGAAATCTCACCCGAGGGGGCAGAATTTCAACCAGGGATGAGGCAATGTTTCAAGGGGCTTCAAAAACAAACCCTTGAACTATTTCGAAAAAAAATTCAAGTTGCTACAATAATAGGAATCCTGAAATCTACCACTTACAAAAATATTAAAATCCTCCAAGTTATACAGCTTCCTCCTATTATAGCTTCCTCCATATAAAACAGCTGCATCTATTTTACAAGCTTCCTCCTAATTATGCAGCTTCCTCACAACTGTGCAGCTTCAGTCTAATATCACACCACTCTCCAGCTCATATTTTAGCCGCGACATGAGAAAACCAACTAAGTGGCACATGTGCCCAGTGAAGACTCAGATCAGCCTGGGCATCTGCCCATTTTGACCAGCGTCTTTTCTGAGGGCTTGAAGGGCAGCTAAGGGTCTCATCTAGCTCCAGGTGGACAGCCAAGACGCTGATCAGATTGGGCGGATGCCACTTTGTTGGTTTTTATGTGTAGCAGCTCATTTATTCCAACCGTTTTCAGTTTGTTTGTTTTTGTCCATTTTATTTCATATAAGTATTTATCTACATTCTGTACTTTTTTTTGTCTTTTATATACTAACCTCTCAAAG
Organism: Ctena decussata; assembly: GCA_963989385.1. NCBI lineage: Eukaryota > Metazoa > Mollusca > Bivalvia > Lucinida > Lucinidae > Ctena > Ctena decussata. Next base: position 66,076,553 of record OZ022502.1, on the reverse strand, counting down.
CGTAACTGCTCACAAACATTTGAATATATGAGCCACGACACAAGAAAACCAACAAAGTGATTGTGCACCCAGCGCAGACTCAGATCAGCCTGGGCATCCCCCCAGTCTGATCTGAGTCTTCACTAAGCGCTTGAAAGGTAGTTAAGGGTCTAAACTAGCTTCATGCAGACAGCGAAGACTCTGATCAGACTGGGCAGATGTCCAGGCTGATCTGAGTCTGCACTGGATGCACAACCACTTTGTTGGTTTTCAAGTGTCGCAGCTCATATCTTTAATGCTACTACTGACTATACCCTTATCCCCAACCTCAGAAGAATACTTTTCTTTCCTTAAGACAAAAAGATTACAACCATTCGAAAAAGATGAACAGCGCTCCAGATAAGAAGGGGTAACAGGGATAATTTAGGGATAATTTTCCTTATTACTCCATAAAAACATACGTTGTGACCCCTCATTAGAAGCATCTCGGTAGGGGTCACAACATATGTTTTCATTGAGAAATAAGAAAATTATCTTTGAATTATCTTCAATACCCCCTCTTATCTGGAGCTCTTGATGAAATTAGAATCTTCACTTCAACAGCAACAGTTTTACCATCTGAAATTTCTTTTATGTATCATGAAAAAAATTCTCATATAAAGTGCATTGAGCGACATGAGTCACATTAATTAGTACAGAATCTATTGATTCTTTTAATTACTGCAACTGCAGAAGAAAGTGATACCTGTGCATTAACCCTTAAAGAGCCAAAAAGCAGACAAAGTCTACATCATTAAATTTTCAAAAAAAATGTTTCCTGCAAGATAAACCGTAATGTGCGTATATATTGGGACACCTAAAGATAATGAATTTTCCATTTGGGACAAATGGAAAATTTATTATGTTAGGTGTCCCAACAGCCCAGCTCTGGACCGGAAAATACCCAGAAACAAGTTTCAATTTTCACAGCCCAGGCCTCACCTATTCCGCTACTGCTGGGTTCTTCCCGGTAAATGCTACCAGGGAATTTTTACACACCGATAAAATCATTATTTTTGAATCACTTAGGAAACAACATGAGCGGTTGTTTTCTTTTGCCATTTTGGATCATGACTGCCACCAGTTTTACCTTTTCTAAGAGACCTTGGACTGGCCTTGAAGCCTTTTCCTCAAGAGGGGTGAAAAGAAATTGCGTTTCAACGGACATGTTGACAGGATATGTAAATTAGCTCGTGGAGGTCATGTGATGACGCCAATTGTCAAATGATAAAATCCAGTACCAGAATTGCAAAAACAGGCGTACTCCAGACAACCCAAGTTAAGCGGCTAACTTCTGGGTTTAAACGATAATAGAATATTTATACGATGACTATTTGCGTCTTACAGACATCTTTGAATATTGTTAAACATGAAACGTGTGTTGCTATTCAGGCATCCAGTGCAGTGGTCGGAAAACTTATTTTTATAGCTCCGCTGCAGAAACGCTTTTTCATTACATCGGAGGGGAGGGGAGGGGGGGGGGGGGTAGTAAGGAAGTGTCATATTCTAGGAAGTGTCATATGCAAGGAAGTAAGAAGATGCCATATCTTAATAATATAATGATGCCATATCCCCCCCCCCCCCCATGTGATTGTGATTTTTGTTTTGTTTGTTTAATTTCTACTTCCTATTTTTTTTTTTTGTGTGACGGGAGTGGGGGTCGGTTGTTTGATATCTGCTCTCAGTTAAACCTCACGTCTGCCTGGCTATATTTCTAGTTTTTTTTTTTATTATTATTATTATTATTGGTGTAGAATAACAGAGTGACCAGCTTTATTATATAGGAAATTTATCGATCACTAGTATGCTCCGCAGAGGCACCGTAGTCGAGTGGTTAGAGTGACTCGGTTATGGTGCAGAAAGTCGCCGGAAGGTCGTGAGTTCGCGGCTCATCGTCGCCATCCAAAGACTGGAAAACTCTCTGTCAACCCAGCATTTATATGGGTACCTTTTTCGAATCAGGGAAGGATAAGGCAGCGAAAGGAGAGAAATGGGCTCCGCCTTTCATCAGTTGTGCCCAAGATACAGTGGGTCTCTAACCCCCCACTGCCCCTGCGGCTATTAGGCTATGGGAAACCTTTACCTTTACCTTTTAGTTTGCTCCGACCTATCGATCAAAGAGAAAACTAGCAAGGACATTTACGATGCCAAAAGACTGATGATGTCGAGGTCATTTTCTGCCACATATACTTACTTACCCAAACTTACACAACTGTTCCGATGCATTAAATGTTTTTTATATTAATTTCAGTGAACCAAAAAATTATAAGAGATTTTTATTACCAGCTCGCTAACAGTAATATTGCCTCGTCTGTCATTGGTATTTGAAACGGTGACGAAGAAAGTTGGCCCCGGCGAAGTTTTATTTTCCATAGTTTCAATTGTTGAAATTAAGTGAAATATACGCAGACGAGAACGATTCGCGCTATAGCACAACACGTCTAGCTGTGCAGGCCCAAACCAGTAAAATATCGGTTCTATAGTAGGTCCTATCCTTTGCAAAGAAAATGCGTATTTTCCCAAGAAATATTTTTTTTATACGCAGCTCATTTTAAAATCGTACAGATAATTTTAAGAATTTCAAAGGAGTATCGCATTTTTACATAATCACGGCTCCGATCGCAATATCTCAAGAAAACGTCCTCGCAGTTTGAAAATATCGCTGTTACCGCTTGGGATCTTATTAAGATGCGCGGATATATAATATTGTGATCGATCTTTTGCAGTCTGATTACAGCATTTGTCTGAACACTTTTTGCAGTGTGTAAGCATAACAGCACGTGATTTCTTTTTATCGCGGCCTCTCTCATGATAGTTGTGTCGGTGACTTCAAACACACAGATTGTGAAGTGTTTAGGTTTACATTTTTTTTTTTTTTTACCAATGTTACATTTAGACATGGACTATTATAAAATTGATAGCTTAATTAAACAGCATTCCCTTTGTTTCTTGTGTGCGCGAACATTTATGAAAAGTGAAATTGTGTTCGGACATTTGGTGTTGGCATGGTGATTGAACATTCATAATGGTTAATTTTATTGCGGTACTTAGTTAAACCTAAAAGAGTGCTCAGCCTTTTCACAGAAGCACACTGACTTGTGCTAAAATGAAATTTGGACACCAAGGCATAAAATAAATGCATATATAGGTATTGCAAACATTATTAACTGATGTATGTATTTGCGACACTCATATCTCCTAAGGTACTGGGTTTTATATCATTGCCATTTTTATCACCCAATGACGTCATCCGCAACTTGGAAAATCCCAAGCAAACATGGCGGTATTCGTAAACATTCTCACAGCTACGAATGAAAAATCGCCAGTTTATATGAGGAAGACACTTTGGGAAGGTCAGAATAAGAAAAACGCTGTTATTTATCAAAAAGAAAACATAATATATTGATTAATGCACAATTTACAGTGTGCCAAATGATATTATCAGCATCTGAAATACCCACACTGAGGAAGACTTACAGGTGCTGGACCTAAATTAGAAACTTTGTTTCTGAAATAATTTCGGTCCGGAGCTGGACTAGGTGTCCCAATACTTAAGCACATTAGGGTATCATATTGAAAATTCAGAGTTATGAGGGCAAACAGTATAGAGCCAGATGAGTTGGCTCATTATGAGCCCCCTCATCCAGATCTATGCTCTTTGCAAATACCACAATTTTCATATCAGACACTTGAAGTGTTATGAGAAAATATGGGACATAAGAAGGCCAGGCAATGGGAGGAAAAGCATATTGTCACATATTCATTATTATGTCTTATTTTAAAGGGCCATATGATAAACAGAATCTTACACTCATGGTCATTTCAAATGAAATTTATGAAACACGCAAGAGGCTTGTTTCATAAATTTCATATGAAATGACCACTCCTGTCAGATCCTCTATTTCCTATAGAAAAGAAATTTAGTTTTTAATTACAATGGTACACCATTAGAAATAGTTAGAAGTTTTAAATATCTTGGAATTGTCTTTACGACTGGGGGATCCTTTTCGGAAGCTCAGACTACTCTTGCTGGGCAAGCTCAGAAAGCTATTTTCAAACTAATAGATATTTATATAAATTTACTTTTATATCACCAAAACATAAGCTTGAATTATTTGCCAAATTAATAACTCCGACTCTAAATTATGGTTGTAAAGTTTGGGGTTTTTCCCAAGCAAATTCAGTTGAAAGGGTGCATATGCAGTTTTGCAAACAAATTTTAGGCGTAAAGAAGACAACACAAAATGATTTTGTTTATGGAGAGTTGGGAAGAACTAATTATATAACACAAAGATATTTTATCATTATTAAATTTTGGTTAAAACTTTTAATTCAGCCTGAGAACAAATATGTTAGAATAGTTTATGATATGATGGTAAGTGATATTGAAATATTTCCGAATAAAGTTAACTGGGCCTCATTAGTTCGTCATTTATTACTATCTTTAGGATTTTATGAAGTATGGCTAAATCAAGGGGTGGGGGATTACAAGAGATTTTTATCAGTTTTCAGTCAGAGGTTAACAGACACATTTATTCAGAATTGGCGCTCAAGATTAGACAATTCTTCGAGAGCAAACTTCTATAAATCAGTTGCTTCATTTCAGTTTCAACCTTACGTTAATATTTATAAATTCTCTCAAGCTATAAGCAAGTTAAGGGTATCATCACATCGTTTAGCAATAGAATCTGGTAGATGGGCAAGACCAAACAGTATCCCAATTAATGAAAGAAAATGTTCAGTTTGTTTAGTGTTAGAGGATGAGTTTCATTTTATATTAGAATGTCAGCTATATGTAGAGTTAAGAAAAAAATATATAGATTCATATTACTGGAAAAGAGCAAATATGTTTAAGTTTATAGAACTAATTAACACGACTAATCGAAACAAAATACGCAAATTAGGTGTTTTCATTTATAAAGCTCTCGAACTCAGAAACGAAATATTATATAGAAATGCATAACATGACCTACATAATGACTAATTTAATCACTGTGACTGTCAGGTATTAGAAAGTTGTATTTATATATATGATCCACTCTCTGTGAAAACTGGGCTTGATGACATAAAAATAAACAAGAGGGCCATGAGGCCCTGAATCGCTCACCTGAACAATTGGCAAGGTGGCTTTTACTTATCATGTCTGAAATTGTCAAAATATGAGTTTTGGGTCAAAAGTCAAAGAATGACCATGACCACTTGTACTCATAAATCTTCATGTACTCATTAAGACATCCATATATACCATTTTTAGGCCAAAATCTTCAAAACTTTCCATAAAATCTTATGTTCTAGCATTTTCCCATATTTGACCATGCCGCAAAAAAGGTCAAGGTAAACCCAAGGTCACCATTTGAACAGTCTTGGTGGTACTCTAGTACTCCATGCTATTTACCAAGTTTCAAGGCCATAGGTGTATTGGTTCTGGAGAAGAAAAATATTAAAGATTTATACCATAAGTGGTAATGGCGGCCAAGTTGGTCATGTGACCTGGACCGTTTGAACAAATTTTCATTCAATCAACCCCTGGAGGCTCTATATGAAATGTGTTCACAATTGGCCCTTTGGCTTTTGAGGAAATGGTTGAAAATGTCAAAATATGAGCGATCTGGATCAAAGGTAAAAAAATGACCTTGACCTCTTGTACTCATAATTCTTCATGAACTCATTAAGACAACTGTATATACCAATTTTTTAGGCCAAAATCTTCAAAACTTTCCATGAAATCTTATGTTCTACCATTTTCCCATATTTGACCTTGCTGTAAAAGGTCAAGGTCAACACAAGGTCATAATTAGAACAATCTTGATAGTACTCAAGTACCCAATGCTACATACAAAGTCTCAAGGCCATCGGTCAATTGGTTCTGGAGAAGAAGATTTATGAAGGTATTTACCATATATGGGCATGGCGGCCATGTTGGTCATGTGTCCAGGAGCGTTAGAAAAATTTTTCATTCCCTCAACCCCTCGAGGCTCTATATGAAATTTGGTTTCAATTGGCCCAGTGGTTTTAGAGCAGATTCTTTGAAATTGTCAAAATTTGAGATTTCTGGGTCAAAGGTCAAAGAATGACCTTGACCTCTTGTACCATACCTGTCAACTCTCCCGCATATATTGTGAGTCTCCCGATTTTTGGACCCTTTCCCAATCTCCGGATCGTATTTAAAAAATAACCCAATTCTCCCGCTTTTCAGATAACCTCCGGATTTCTATTTTCATCGCTAAAATTAATAATCAAAGCGATTTTTATCATTTGTTTCTTCGCGTCTTTATAGTTTTTCAAGGTGAAGGTCAGACTCACTTCCCCTTGGACTCGCGAATTTCCGATTGGTTCCGGTAGTTTTCGCCAGTTGCAAGCGGTCATTATAGGAGGTAGTCCTACAGAGGCAGGATTGCAGAAAGAAGAATCGGGAAATTCCGTGACCGGTCGCACGCAACAATTAAAAATAGATTGTTACACCTGGTTCTCGGTTTCATTCCGATTACATATTATTGTCAGTGAATTCGGAAAACCAGAAAATGTTTATTTCCTGCAGCAAAAAATGAGAGAAAATTCAAGCGTCTCCTATCAATATACGCAAGGGATTGAGTTTCCCTGCATACAGAAAAGCGAGAAGAGAGTCATTTTTACACATTGTGCTTGTTGCGATAGACATTTCAGCCTGGGAAATGGTGGTAAGAACGATCATAGAAAGCACTGGAATCGGCGAAGGCTAACAACCCTATTTCGATTGGGACATTCTATAGCATTAATCAGTCATAATTGAATTATGCTCATGATGCTGTAAGATTTTAATATTGTTACAATGATAAAGAATTTTAAGGATTAAGTGTTTCTCCATTTTTAGACTAAATGCATTGTTTTTGAAAGATAAAGTTATCTCTGGAAACAAGAATGCTTTGTAAGCCTTCTTTAACATGAGAAAAAAGTCTCCCCCATGGAAATTTTAAGTGATTTTCTCCGCGCGCTTAGTTGTCAAAAAAAGTGGTCCAAAATGTCGGTTCGCGCGCTGTCTCCCCCATGAAAATTTCTGAAAGTTGACAGGTATGTTGTACTCACATATCTTCATGTAGTCATTAAGATGATTGTATATACCAACTTTTAGGCCAAAATCTTCAAAACTTGCCATGAAATCTCATGTGCTAGCATTTTCCGATATTTGACCTTGCCGTAAAAAAAGGCAAGGTCAACCCAGGGTCATAATTTGAACAATCTTGATAGTACTTGAGTACCCAATGCTACATACCGAGTTTCAAGGCCATCGGTCTACTGGTTCTGGAGAAGAAGATTTTTAAAGGTTTTTACCATATATGGGCGTGGTGGCCATGTTGGTCATGTGACCTGGACCGTATGAACAAATTTTCATTCCCTCAACCCCTGGAGGATCTATATGCAATTTAATTACAATTGGCCTAGTTGTTTTTGAGGAGATTGTTTGATATTGTCAAAATATGAGAGTTCTGGGTCAAAGGTCAAAGAATGACCTTGACCTCTTGAACTCATAAATCTTCATGTAGTCATCAAGATGACTGTATGTACCAATTTTTAGGCCAAAATATTCAACAGTTTCCAAGATATCTTATGTTGCAGCATTTTGCCATATAAAAGCATAAGGAAGCAAATTTGACCTTACCGTAAAAAAGGTCAAGGTCAACCCAAGGTCATAATTTGAACAATCTTGGTAGTACTCGTGTACCCGATGCTACATACCAAGTTTCAAGGCCATCGCCCTATTGGTTCTGGAGAAGAAGATTTTTTCAGGTTTTTACCATATATTGGCATGGCGGCCATGTTGGTCATGTGACCAGGACCGTTTGAACAACTTTTCGTTCCTAAGGTCCCAGGAGGCTCTATATGAAATTTGGTTACAATCGGCCCAGCGGTTTCAGAGGAGAAGTTGTTTGAAAGTGTGGACGGACGACGGACGACGGACGGACGACGGACAACGGAGCCTTACCATCCTATAAGCTCCCCCGGAGCCGCTGGCTCAGGCGAGCTAAAAAAAAATACTAACTGCACTAATGAAAGTATAAGCTTTTCTGAACATTTCCTGAAAATTTGAGATCGTAGCCATTATTTATTACTGAGATATAGACCTTAGAAGCACATGGGTAGTGCAGTTTCTTTATATGACGTTATTAACGTCATGCAAGTATGTTTTGACGTCAACGGTAGTACGTTTGTTTGAACGCGCTTTATGTGCTTGTTACACAAACTAACTCGGACAAAAATTGTTTTCCTCATTTTCAATGTGTATATCATAGCACACACATGACAGTTTTCATGATTTAACATTCTTTCTCAGATAATAGGTCTTTGTGATGGTATACCATCTGTTTTCAAGGCTTTGGGGTTACCGTGGAATAAGCATTGTCATGGCAACAAATATCATATTTATGACTGGATTTTGTATGAGTTCACAGGCTTTCTGTTTTATCTCAATGCTTAAGGTATTTTCATGGAAATAAAAAGAGGTCCGAAAAATTATTAATTTTGGTGTTTTTCATCCGTTCACAGCGTAATTATTACGTAATGTCATTAAGCCCGGTTTTCACAGAAAACGGCTCATATATATTTAAAATGATAATAATAATAATAATACTATATAGGGAAATATATTTTGCTAGTGGAATATATACAGTTATTACACTTTTTTTAGAATACATGTAATTTTTGAAAGCCTTTTGTCTGATATGTCTGTAAAATATTTGATGTGGCATGTCAAGTTTGTATGTGTGCCGTACGTGTCTCGGCTGAAATAATGCATGGACCCGCGTTGGGGACATGATTGTCTGGACATTGGTTCCGCCACATGTCCCCATGCTGCTGGGACCCAGAAGCATATCCTGAAACTATTATACCCAAGGTACGTAGGGTACACATCAATGATAATGTCAAGATTGTGAAAAAGTTAAGTTTTGATTCCCGTGGGTGTTTGATAAAGCCAAATATATTAGCCAGTTGCCAATATCTCTGTTTTCATAATGTTTTCATTTAGCCTATTTGATTGATATATGTATGTTTTCTAGGAAAATATCATACGACATGTCAAGCTGGATGTGTGCCTTATGTGACTCGGCAGAAATGCTACGTGGACCGGCGTGGGGACGTGCTTGTTTGGACATTGACATGTCCCCAAGCTTCCGGGACCAATAAGCATTTTTGAACTGTAATGCACGAGGAACATAGGGTACACATCAATGATAATGTCAAAATTGTGAACTGCATAAGTTCTTAAATCTCGTCGGTGTGGATATTATTATTTGTCTGTATAAAATCATGTGTTATAATGCATTAACTGTCCTAAATAATGTTTGTTGCTGTCTCGGATTCGGCTATATGTAAAACACCTTCTCCGCGTTATTATTACATGTAGTGGTTTCATATTCGTAAAACTTTTGATAGCCAGTATGTATCTTATATGTTGCTTTGTTGTAATATTATATGTCTACACTGTCAATTACTCGCCATAACATATGTAAAGAATTGTATCCACATGGGCTTTATAGCCTTTTGGAATTTGCCAATAAACTTCTTCTTCTTCTGTTTTTCCTATAGGTCTTGTCGATTTCAGATAAAGGGTGCATTTTACCATAAAAATTCTAAATATTGAGACAAGCAAACAGGACACCCCCAGATCAGACTGCTCCTGAAGGAGCAGTCTGATCAGGGTCTATACTGTTTGCCATTCCAGCTGCATCTTTTAGACGCTTCACTGCACTGAAAAATCAAATTGTTCAATTTTTAACGACAATTACGGTAATTAACTTATGTGTCCCTATTTTTTGGACTTTTTATGGTATTCACACATGGAAACAAGAGCCATTGCTCCTTATCTTTATCAAAGACAGACTCGGTGCCAGGAGTGTGCAACTATGGATATGTTCCAATGAGCCTCCTCAGGTACATTGTTTGAGAATGGAAACAACAACAATCCCATCGTTTGTATAACCCAAGTATATGCTGTGTGTTTAAAGACATTTATTCTCTACTATACAGAACATACCCCTTGTTGCTAGCTGTTTTATGGCCCTGTTATGTCATTCCCTATGTGAGACAGGATATTTCCTTGATGAAATAAGAGTGCCACCTGACTATTGCATAATAGGATTATGGCATCCAATATTACAAGAAATTTTGTCTTTAATGAAGAGGCCTTTCAGATAGATTTTTACAACAAAGTAAAAAGAAATTAAATAAATAAGTGAAAGTTCCTCCTACCATTGCTTCTTCCTGATTGTTCTGTTTCCTAAACTTGTTGATAAGCTGTATATTTCCCAATGTTGATTTCAGGTACCTAAAATACAAAAGCCAAAGTGACAGAAAAAGATAAAGAGCAATGTGCAAATGAATTGCGCCACAAACAAGAATGCTTCATGTTATGTGTTACCAATGAATACCAAAAACAGCCTTCATAGCTGTACATGATGTTGGTGTTAGGAAATAAAGTAGCTTAGAAGAGAATGACCAGGAACCCATACTATCAAATTCCAGTCCACATCCTGCCCCATATCCTATACTTTTTACAGGTGAGCCGAAAACAAGTAAATGGTACACCTTCATGGGAAGTGACTCTGTCACTTTCATTTTTGCTTCCCTTCAAAAATGACGGGCAACTCTTAAAGAAAAGAATTTGCTCCTCTAGGAGCAAATTCTTTCCTTTAAGAGTAGGCACATTTTGAAAAGGATACATGGTCCAGGGAAGCAACCAGGAAGTCATGAAAGTTGTTCCCATTTGTAATTAAGGCAGAAAAACATGGAAGGATGCCCAAACACCTTAATCCAAATTTGGGATAATCAGAGTAATTTTTAAAGTGGTCCAAATTGAGGTAATTACAGAGATACTTACCAGTATGGCGGTTCCAGTTTAAACATGCATTCTGCTGCTTGTACAGCCTTCCCATAATCCTGAGCTAGGACAGAAATCTCAAAGAATGTCGCTACATCCCAGTAGTTGGTAAGGGTCTGGAGGCTTCCCTTCTTACCAATTAGATTATTAAGCACCAAACCTGTATAAAAGACAATCACACTTATGCCCACAGCTCAAGATAAAGTCAGGTGATGATGATAATTCAAGAAAATATATATGAGCCGGGACACGACAAAACCAACAATGTGGTTGTGCGTACAGCGCAGACTCAGATCAGCCTGGTCATCCGCCCAGTCTGACTAGTCTCTTTGTTAAGTGCTCAAAGGGTAGCTAAGGTTCTAAGCTACCTCTATGTGGACAGCGAAGACTCTGATCAGACTGGGCGGATGCCCAGGCTGATCTGAGTCTGCGCTGGGCGCACAACCACATTGTTGGTTTTGTCGTGTCGCGGCTCATATGTCTTTTTCCAATACACAATAAATGTTTCACAGTTTAGAATATGTCCCTACCTCGCATCCCGTCTGGAAAATTACCTGTAACAAAAATCTTAATATAAACTGGACAAGTGCATGGAGGTACATAGATATGGAGAAGTGTAACTGTATAAAACAAACAAGGAATCCAAGATTTGGACCAAAACTCCCTGAAAAATCCTGAAAATGCTGCAAAACTTCACCCTGTCTATGAGCTCTGTGCACATGTGGGGTGGACCGGTTGGGCAGGCATCTTATCTATTTGAATAGTAGGGCAAAGAGTCGGATGTGCTTGCAGTGGGTGTGGTAAGGGTATTTTTTGTTTATCTTTTTACTCTTGTCTATGCAATCTTCCTTTGCTTTATCTGTCTTCCTGTGAGACAGCTTGATATAGACTGAAAGATATGTACTATCTCAAAGAGCCGTTAAACTTGAATGACCAACCAACCAACTGTGCAGATGGCATTTTTATTGGCCAGGCAGATGAATTTATGGAGAAAAAAAACAGAACTCTCACCTATTCTTTTCAGTTCTGTACAATTTCCAAAATCCTTTCCAGAGACGACCAGTAATGTTGCGAGATTGATACCAGCATATTCATTAGGCTGAACTTCAAATCCCTTTCTGTACCTGAAATATATGCAGTAGAACTTTATTGGCTTGAACAGGCTTGGGACCATGAAAGTTAGTCCGAGTCAAGGGTAATTTTAGCCATCCAGGGTTAAATTCTATATAAAGTGACCTCTAGGGAAAGAGTTCCAGCCAGGCAGGGTGAATGAGCCATCAGGGTTACAGCCACTGAAGTTCTACTGTATCAGGTTTTGTGTTGCCTGTTAATTGCCTGTTCTGATTTGAGACAAGCAGTGCATGCCCAGACTAGCCTGCATACACAAATGTGTAGTCTGGTCCATGCACCCTCAGTTTGCTTTTTGGCCTTTACAAGGTCTATATCAAATTGCATGTTTTGACCACACAATGCATGTGTACAAACTTGTCTGCATACATGTGCGAAGTTTAAGCCCAGACCCTAAATCAATCTGAATCAAGACTGAACAATCATTGAAAAACCTTGGCAAGAAAATTCAATAGCATATTCACAACACCAGTGTCAGTATGTAAGAAGACTACCAGAATGGATCTCAGCCGCAAATGCCTAACACAGTTTGCATGGGCTTAAGATGGGCTTGCCACAACATGTCTCAACTTCAACAAGAACAACAACAGTACATCAGAATACTATTTCTTTGATTGTACAATCAAGATAATGATATTAAGTATAAGACAACTAAATTTTGTAGAAACAGAAAAATTGTCTTACCAGAGGATAGCGTTTTCCAGTGCCGAAGAGTCTTCATACTTAGAGTCTACAAAGAAATCTTTGTAAATTCTCCCAGCAAGGCACAGCAAGTCTGGTACTGGGGTGTCTGTCTGGTCTATCACCTACACAGCAAAAAAAGTAGTATAGTCCATTTCCTCCAAATGCAAACGGCATCCCCTATATATTCTCAAAATTGGTGAGTACAAGATCTTCAAATTGCTCATTCATAATTTTTATTCGATACATAACAAAACCATTATTTTGTAGAAATGTAAGGCTTTGCATTAAAAAAATTTCTATACAAAAAAGGACCTAAAATATGTCATTTTCGCCTCTAAATTACAAGGGAGTAAAACTTGGCTATTGGAATTCCTGTGTAGTCTAACGTATTAGAGCAGGTGACCAATGTATGTTATCTCTGGAACAAAATTTGCATAATATATTAAAATTTTACACTGAATCCATTTTTTCTACTTTTTGCTTCACCGATATATTATCAAATTCCAAAACATACCCTTTTTACTTGCAAAACTAAATTATAGTTCAATGTTTATTTACAAAACAGTATCACCTGACCAGTGACACCATGCATTATGCGTGTGGACAGGTGAACACATTTTACTATTTTATTCATATATGCCCACAACTGTAGTACACAACCAGTTTAAACTATTGCTCGTCAACAATATTTTGGCTGTTATAATAAGCATGTGACGCCCTTCAGTGAAACTGCCCAGTTTCTGCATTACTGTTAATGAAAAATATTTTACAAAAGCATCCAAAAATTTGGATTTTTCATATGTTGTTATGTATAATTAAATTAATCTTTAGGACATTGGAATATTTAATGGAATTTTCATTGTTTTCGAAAAAATAGGCAAAACCCCATGTGCAAATGGACTATAATTCTTTAAACATGATATCAGCACTATGTATCAGTACATTCTTTTTCAGATGATGTATTTTTAGGTCATATTTTGCTGTATAAACCATGTTGGAAGACAAAATAATAATTTGTAAACCCAAATTTGAGGTGCATGGGTTCACCTCCAAATTTTTTCCCCATTTTAGGAAGAGAAACAATTTTTTGACTTCCTGTTTGTTTCCCTGTCTGACAAAATCCTTCCTAAAAGGGGACTACTTAAGAATATTTCTTCAGTGAGTAAATTATTTTCCTTTATGAATTGACCCTTACTGAGATAGGTGGCACATAAAAATGTCAGATTTGCTGCCTCAGAGTATGTGTCCATTCACATTAGATTGGAACTTAATCTGACCAGGAGCTGCATTTGCTATCCAACCAGCAGTATTAGTTAACATCTAAAATGACCAATGAACTTGTCCTTACTTAACCCTATTGCACTTAAAATGGCCAAAACTCTATGGAGTTTTGGCCATTCTGAGTCCAATAGGGTGAGATGTAAATGTCCATTAGAGAAATTTAAAGTACAATCTTTAGAACTTACCTTTAAAATCACATCTAATGCTTTCTTCCTATCACCATTTTTATTCCTCCTGAAATATAGAAAGGAAGAAACTTTGCATTAGGCTTTCTGATCATAATCTCAGGGTCCACCATGGTCAGACAACAATTAAACATATAGAACTGACTGTTCCTGCAGTTTTATTTCTCTTGCATTGTGCTTAGTACTGATATGAATACATATAGATACATTTTTATATCCCAACACAGATTTTGTTCCTGAACTACTATCAGTAAAGAGTCAACCCTCTTTAAAACGGCACTCATTACAAAAGCAAAATTCTTTATAACATCATTTTGATTAGCATGGTATGGTTTTATCGTTCAAAATATGTGTTCTTTATAACAGCAAATTCAGTTAAACGTCAAAATATTTGGGAATAAATGCCATCGTTGTAAAGAGAGTCCACTATTTAAACTTCTTCAGTCTGCTCTATAGAAAGCACTGCATTATTTGCCATTCAAGCCAATAGTATCCACTAGTTTGAACAAGACCTGTCCACGTACAGGATAGCTTGCCTGACAGCACCTTGCCCATCACATAAAAACTTTAACATAAAACTTTAACATTTTTGCCAACGCCATCGCCAACATCAACGCCAATGTGGAGGCCAGGGGAAGTGCAATAGTTTCGTTCAGGCAAGCTAAAACCTGAAGTAATGGACGGATGAAAACATCCATTACTATTGTTACACGATATGACAAAAATCTAAAAAATCTAGATCATTCTTATAAGATCTAGGTTGATGGGATTGTTTTGGAAGGGGAAACCTCAGTCCTATAACCAAAGAAATATTGTACATGGTTATTGCTGCTGTCATATTTACCTGTTCAACGCAAAGGCATACAGGTTCTGTATTGGAACTGTACTACATATTCTATTGTGAGGAATCTGCTCCAAATCTTCTACCAGCTTAACCATAGCATTGTAATCCTGTAATCAAGTAAATCTAAGTTGGTTTTGAAAATCAAGTATGCAGACATGTATATGGAGCCAGGTTATATCAATCTGTTATTGTGTGATGTAGAAACAAGAATTCCGTGGAATGCAGTGTCTCGCCTCTCAGTGCTTTGTGGAACTGACCTAAAAGCGAAAACTCGACAAAAGTTTACGCCTCCAATGCTGCTGCCGATGACACCGGAAAAACAATACAAATGTCTCGCCTCTGCTTCGCAGGGTAGACAAAAAAGTGCTTAAGAAACCCCATACATTGTGTTTTCCATTGTGTAAAA
Organism: Ctena decussata; assembly: GCA_963989385.1. Lineage (NCBI taxonomy): Eukaryota > Metazoa > Mollusca > Bivalvia > Lucinida > Lucinidae > Ctena > Ctena decussata. The sequence goes on along the minus strand of OZ022502.1, from coordinate 66,061,155 downwards.
TAAATATAAAAGAAAATAATGACTAAATATTGATCATATTTACCTTACAAATTTGAATAAATGTTTTTGCTCATGCCAAATTCAAAATCTTAAATCCACTGTGTAGGCCTGTAATTTACACACATTTTCTGAGACACTTTATGGCCCTTTGAGGAGATTCTTTGCTCTGGCTACCCCTCCTGAGGATATCTTGGAAATGTGCCTAAAAGACCTGGGCCCGGTTGTTCAAACTAACCACGTCGTTAGTTAACGTTTCGTTAAAATTTTAAACGTTAATATCTCAAATACACCAATACTTTTTGTTGAAAAAATGTAAGAAACTTTTGCACAGCAAAAGCTTCTTACATTTTTTCAACAAAAAATACCAGCATATTTGGTTACAAAGTTGCAAAACACTTAGCGAGTTGACCTCTTAACAAGCTCGTTAGGCTAACGATGCTTTGAACAACTGGGCCCTGGAATTTCAAATGTTTACCTGTATTTCTCTGAAGGATATAAGGAGATTCAATATCACATCAACAGATAACAGAGATGGATCATCAAGACGTTGTTTCATTCCTTCTAACACCTTCAAAAATATTAAATGTACATGTATAATCAAACGTCTGTGTACAGACAGGCTCATCACCGATCAAGTATCATAAAACTATATAAGGACAGATAGGTCTGAGCAAACATTGCAAACCCAGATCAGACTGCTCTTTTAGGTGCAGTCTGATCATGGACTATACTGTTAGCCAGTGCATCTGTATCTTTTGGACGCATTACTGCATCGTCAACAAAACTGTTCCAATTTTAACACAATTACAGTAACCATTATATGTGTTCCATATTTTAGAATTTTTATCATAAATTTTTATCATTTATCCTATGTTTTATAGGCATGTTTCAATGTTTCTCTGCCATTTTTGCAAACGGGAATAAATCTTGAAACTTCCTTTTTGCAGTCCTGTCGGCATAGCCCTTCTAAAATGGGTCAATCCTTAAGGAAAGGAATTTGCTCACTACTCTTAAAAGAAAGAATTTTCTCACTCAAGTTTATGATGTTACTTCCATCAGAAAAGTAATTTGTATAAAATTATGAAGAGATAAAGCAAGACAAACAAAGTTTCTTCTTAAAATAGATAAAAACCCTCCACTCTACCTTTGCCAAGTCTTCTCCCTTATACTGCTCTCTTGCCTTTCTCAAGTCATTCAGAAATCTTTCCTTCAAGTGGGCTCTGAAATATATACAAATATGTTTTTTGTGGCAATGTAGTGATAGCTGCAAAAAGTGTTGCTTTAACTCTTAAAGTGCCAAAAAATGAAAATACAAATAGTTGATAATGCCTTTGACCTTACAGAATTGTTTAGTTTTACACATAGAAACAGTATTTTAATGAAAATCGGCTAGTACTTCCAAGAAATTAACTTTACCTAAAGAATTCATGGCCGCAGCAACTGTTTGCTACCCACTTTTCCTTCAGGTGGTAATAAGCTTTTAAGATGGCAAACTTGCTACCGTTAATTTCAAACCTTGAAACTCCACTTTATCTGGAACGCTAACTTACACATTATCTTCGTCCTTATCATTAAAAACTTTCTTCAGTTTATTGTACAGTGATGGCCCATTCTCAGGATGTATACAGATGTTTGCCACTGTCCTCTGTGCGGAGTCCACAACAACACAAGTGTGGTTACCATCAACAACATAGGGCAAGAACACCACTCCTGGCTCACAAGATAGCTGAAATGATAAGAAGATAAAGCACTGAGACAGATCCAAAGTTTTTGGCTTCTCAGTCAGAGCTCTAGATAAGAAGGTGTATTTGGTGATAATTAGGGATAATTTTTGTTAATTTGGCATAAAAACATATGTTGTGACCCCTCATCTCTCTTTGAGATGGTTCAGATGAGGGGTCACAGCATAGGGTTTTGACAAGAAATAAGAAAAATTATCCTTCAATTATCGGCAAATACTCCCTCTTATCTAGAGCTCTGACCTTGGGATAAGCACAGAATGAGATAACCATGTGGCATAATCTTGCATATTGTTTCACTGGGTGCCACAAAATCTAAGTTTTGACCATCTGGAAGCCATTTCCCACAAAATCTTCAAATCCCTGCTGATACCTACTTCTTGAATAAAAACACATGAAAAACCAGTTAAAACCACTTTTAAGCTTGTAATGTAGAGGCTTTTGAAGATAAGGAGACATCTGCTTCAAGGTAAATGAAACTCTTTTTGTTACTAAAAATGAGGTAACACTTATCAGAGTTTTAGATAAGAAGGAATATTTAGTGATAATTAGGGATATTTTTTGTTAATTCTGCATAAAATCATATGTTGTGACCCCTCATCTGAACCGTCTCAATGAGACGGTTCAGATGAGGGGTCACAACATATGGTTTCAATGAGAAATAAGATAAATTATCCCTTATTATCATCAAATACTCCTCTTATCTTGAGCTCTGCTTACCCTCAGTGACACAGTCACTTCTGGATCAGTGTCGTTGACAATGACAACATTACACTTCATCCCCATACTCTCCCTGACACCAATGTGATAGAACAGTGATGACTGCTGAACCGTGATCGTCATGTCAACCACAACAATATCAGCATTGTAGAAGATATCCAATATGGCTGTCTCACCGAAGTCCAGCTTCTGGAATGGAACATGCTCCAAGGCAGCATCAACACTGAAAGAGAAAATGTTTAAACTCAGACCTTTTACCCCAGCTTCAAAGAGTTCTTCCTTCTAATTTTGAGAGCTTTTTGATTCATTTCTTCAGAATAATAACGCAAGTATACTGTGGCCTGGGGATTCTCAAGATGGGCCATAGCCCAGCTCTGGGCCGGAAAATGCCTAGAAACAAGTTTCAATTTTCACTTTGTTTCCGAAATAATTTGGGTCTAGAGCTGGACTAGATGGGCCATAACTTCTTCTTTTATGGAGATAAAAGAATTTAATATCAAGATTAGGTGTATGGATAATACTGTCATGTTTTTCAAACATTTTCACAACTAAATCCAGTCCATATTGTAGTCCTGAGACTCATGCTGTCACATTCCACTACACCACCAGGGGTCAGCCTAGAGCTGTCAAACAGGGAGAAGTTTTGTGACATTTTCTGACTTTAGGGAAAAGTTTTAGTCCAAATTTTGTATTTCCCTATATATGTTCTATACACTGAAGGTAATAATGAAAACTGTAATACTACATGTATAAATATATTCTTTTCATGGGCATTTTCTCCTAAGGCAATTTTTTATTATGTCACTGGAACTTCTAACCGCATGGTCAACCCTGGCAGGTCAAGCCCATGAGTACTTTTCCCCACATAAACTTTCCTACATTTTTCTGATCTATTTCTGTTTTATGGCATTGGGCAGACAGCCTAGTCATAGCATTCCTTGAAATTCTTGATATAATTTAACCCATTGCATTCTGGGTATTTTTTGTCGTCTGCTGAAATTGTTGTCTGCATCAAAAATCAAGAATATTTTGACAATATTGGTCTAACTAACTATTGTAGAAATGATGTCTAGGCAGCAAACAGTTTGGATCTCAGATCAGGCCCCACATTTGTGGGGCCTGATCTGAGATCCAAACTGTTTGCCCAGAAGGGGTATCCCTAATGGAATGGGATAAGACAGTTATCATCTTCCTCTTGAGCCTGCCTTCTTGGAACAATATTTGGTTATCCTTTCAGTATTTAAGTTAGTGCATCCATTTGTTGTGAACACCTACATGTAATCTATATCATAGGTACAAACAATCCACCATTAACCATGGAACTATAAGTTTGCATGAACTTAATATGATGTTTTTGAAACTGTGATGTTGACATCAGATAAATTAGTTATATACCTATATCTCACTCCTACTAATTGTAGACAAAACAATAAGAGAATGATAGTTGTATGTAGTACCTTTTACAAGCCTTTTCTAATTCTAGAAGAGCATTTTTTCTGTTCTGTATGAGACTTGCTGGGTTAATAGTTTTTGTATCTACTGCAGCGGTGGTGGAGGTCCCTCCCACAGTGGTGGTATCCACCACTGATACCACCTTCATGGTTTACCTGCAAAAGAAATCACGACTTAGATCTCCAATAAACTGTGCTAATTTTCTGGTGGCCTGACTCATCTCAACAAAATAGACCCAAAAAATCTATAGATCTACATTAACGCATAAATGCCAAATGGATTCTTCTAAATCATACTTTAATGACACTTTGGCCAGAGCCATTTTCTATAAGGGGCTTCTGATTTATTTGATTTCTATTTTATTCATTTATTTATTACCCTGCATCCCGCCAAAATTCCTGCATTTAGTGCAAACCATGTAGAACTAGATCTGATGCTGCATTCTGCTGCAGCTGATCTGGGTCTACACTGTTTGCAAAAAGCCTTGTTAAATGAGACACTACAGTTAAGGTATAGCAACGGTCACTGACAGCTGTGTTTCGTTACCAGGTTACTCATTTACAGCGACAAAAGCTTGTTATCACATCCTACTATCCAATTTCAAAACTGAAACAAAGTGAAAAGGGTCAGCAAACTAAAATTTTAAGTCTGAACTTTATCTATCAGACTCATGAAAACAACAACAAATCTGTAATCTTCAAACAAACTGACATGGACACCTATACAGAGGTACAATCAGGTGCTCACAGTAGTAATTAACTCTTTAAGCCCAATTGACGAAATTAGCAAAATTTGCAAACAGCGTAGATCCTGATGAGGCGGCTCATAATGAGCCGCCTCATGTGGATCTACACAGTTTGCCCATTATACTTTGAATTCTCAATATGAAATGTCTTGGACAAGGACTTTTTTTTTTAATTTTTGCAGACGTAAATTTTGTCGTCTGCTTTTTGGTACTGAAAGAGTTAAGGCACTTGTGTAGTAGTAAGGGACATACCAGCCTATCATATTATTACACCTGCCATATCTATGTATCTCAGGAAATAGTCAGTAAAGCTGAAGTCCCATATCTGAAAGCCATAATAACATTTAATATGTTCTGGCAGTAGACAGCAAATTGGACAAAGAAGAAGTAGCAACACTGTAGACATCAATTCTGTCACAATGTCTTCCGTAGCATTTCTTGCATTCTAAGTATTAAGACATACCATAATGACCCTAAATATTCTGACAGATATGTATGAGCAAACATTGTAGAACCAGATCAAACTGCTCCTGAAGGAGCAGTTTGATCAGGGTCTACAACTTTTGCCATTCCCTAGGCATCTTCTAAGAATTTTCAAACAATAATTGTCTGACTTTCAGGTGTCCGAAATTTTAGAGTCATTACGGTAAAGTCTGAGCAAACAGTACAAAACCAAGATCAGACTGCTCCTGACCTGCACAGTCTACACTGTTTGCCATTCCATCTGCATCTTTTGGATGCATTACTGCAATGTAAACTAAACTATTCCAATTTTCAGTCAATAATGGCATCTATCTTAGGTGTCCCAATCCTTAGAATTTGCACAGTGAGGGTTGACAAAACTTAGTGCCCAAACTAGGCAACAACCACCCTCAATTGTTCAACAGAAAATTTGATTTTAGAATTTTCCAGTCCTGATACATTTAGCAATAAAATTATTAAGGGACCTAAATAATTTATTGCTGAATGTATCAGGACTGAAAAATTCTGTTTGTGGAGATGAGTGAAAGTTTTCTTGGCAAATATGAATTCATTATTCACGCCATCAAATTATACAGCTCATTAATATAAGAATAGCAGATACATGTAAGCATGTTTTGCTAGTGAATGTATTTCAGTCATTTTTTTTTTATCACTGGGCATGTGAACTGGTTTTATTTTCCAGGGTTGATAATTTGCTAGATAGATAATATGACCACAATGATGACTTGCGAAATTTACACTGTATGGGAAAAACTGCGAAAGGCTGAAACTTGACTTATAATAAACAACCTGCAGTACTTATGGGTATTCAACTTCAGTCAGAGGAGGTACTGTGTTAATTTAGGTACGGTAGTACTAAACAAGCCAACTGTGAATGATTCAATCGAAAACAGTTTCTATTTACTGTTAAAAATATGAGAAACTGCTTTTTTTAGTTTTGTTATTCATTTTTATCTAAGATGTATTTTTTTCTTTTTTCTTTTCTGTTTTTGTTTTGTTGGTCGTGGTGGTGGGAGTGGGGAGGGGAGAAAGTATTTGTAGGAAACTACATGTATTAGAAATTTTGTGTTACTCTGATTGGCCTTGTACAAGGTATGACAGAATCACTGTTAACTAAGCTTTGCAGCAATACTATAAAAGGAACTACAGAGCATCTACATGAGGGAACAGTGAACTCAGATCAGCCTGCACATCCACACAGTCTGTTCTGCATTGATTCTATTCACATCAAAAATCAGAAACTGTATAGTGAAAAGCAAAGACTTATCAAGCTTAAGATGCATGTTACACTTTAAGGGAAGCAACTCAGCCAATGCATGTCAACGCTAAACCCTATTGCACTCAGAATGGCCAAAACTCCATGGAGTTTTGACCGTTCTGAGTGCAATAGGGTTAAGCATAAGAATTTGCTCACCAACAAGCAAAGAAATTCTTACACTGACAAAGAAAATGCATCAGACATTGCCTATTTGTCGGATACATGTATAAGACATTTGGTTGAGTCAAAATTCAAAGATAAAAGAAAATTGGTTGAGTTGTCCAAATGTTTACAGAAAATATGATAATTGGCTCTCTGTTGCCAACTGCCATGGTTCAAACAATACTTTATTCGTTGATATAGGGAGATTGTGCCATTTAGGCAAAATAGGGAGGGAGAGTGTGAGTGCCTCAGGGCTAGAGTTGACAGGTATGATTCAGCAAAAAGATTTTTTTCTTCTTCCAAAATGACCCAAAACACCAGGAATCTGAGTTGTATGATCATCAGATGGTCCTATTTTTTCAGATTTAAATATTTAGAGTTATTTTTGAGGAGGGAACCCCCCCCCCCCAACACACATCTTATACCCAAATAATTATGGATCTGTAACTTGTTAAGGAATATCAATAAACATGAAGTCTCCGTTACAGTCCTACCAATGGTATAAATGTCTAAACACAAATCATTATGAAAAGTGCTTGGATCTCCATGTTGGTGACAAATGTGGATTGATGCACATATACGGAGTGGTACAACTAGCAAAATGAAGTGAGAAAATGTATTTGTAAATTGGCAAGTTGCTCCACAATATACAATTTATACAATAAACAAAAGTGAGACAATGAATGGGGCACCATGCCTGTACATTGTATTTTAACTATTTTCTTCAAGTTTCTTATATCCAAAGTATAAAGGTCATTTTAGTTGCTAACTAAAATGACCCAAAATCTTTTTGTGTGAAACTCAAATGTTTCATTTGTTTAAATTATAGTCAGGGTCATTTACAATTACCGTATGAAACTATTTGGTAAGTACTTCAGGGATCTTGGGGGACGCCGGACGCGAAAATTCCGACCCGGACGCCAATAATTGTCATCCGAAGATTCCCGCGGACGCGGTATTTTTCCGGCTGTACACCTTTCTAATCCCCTAAAATGTCAGTTTTCACAAGTTGTGAAGAAGACAAACGTTGCTGACACCTTTGACTGAACTATAGAGAAGCCTCTGAACCGATAATCAATAAAAATCGTCGTAAATGCTACCTGTTATTTACCTGGAATTTCACACCTTCTTAATCCCCACTACCGTGTCAGTAATCCTTTCTTAATCGCTAATAACCGGCGACCTTTTGATCAATATAAACAAATTGGGTCAACACGGTATCTTTGTCTCAGATCTACCACCTCGCATGATTGGTCAGTTTACATCTTTTGAAGTAGCGCATGGCATTAATTGACAGAAGGTTGGACCTTTACAGTGGCTGTGTCAGCAAATTAAAATTACAATATATTACTCTCGCCAATGGGATGAGAGCCCGAGAGGGGTAACTGCCGTCTCATAAAAGAGAATCTTTTACGAGAAAATTCTGATTTCTGGTAAATCTAGCCTGCTGAAGTATGAGCCTTTTCTAAGGCACGTTTTCTGTATCCCGACTGTTTGTAGTATGCTCGTGCGCATCTTGCACACCACGTGCTGAACGAGTACCAGTGTAGATCTATAAATAACGCTTTGGAAATCCGCAAGTTCTAAACAGACATTTCAACACGCGGTATAGGAACTCTTATTGACACAGATATGCGCAGATATTCGCATTTAATGTAATATAATTCAATAAACAAAGGAAGATTTAACTACAGGTATGCATTCATTCAAGTGTAAATCAAACTCGATTTGGACATAAACAATCAGTCTGTGTCTCAAATTAAGAAAGGCAAAATAGATCTACATGTAAACACCTGCGTTTGATGTCAGCGGGTGGGGTAAGGTGCGCCGATGTGGGAGTGGGGGGGGAGGGGGGGGGGGGATGAGGGTGGAGGGGGATGGTTGAGATAAGTTGTAATTATTACTGAAAGCAATGTTGCAGTAGACTGGGCACCACTGAATAGTACTGAACTGTAGCTATTACATGTTACACTTCTGCTGAAGGGAAAAGTAAATTAATACCTTTGACTTAATATGGAAGATTTACCGAATAATTGTCAATGTCATATCTTTTTAAATTTCTATAACATAATCATTTGATGTCCAATCACAAAAGCATTGCCCTTTCCCAGTCCAGTCCTGTACAGGTCCTTTTCATCTTTTGTATCCCTCAGGGACAATATCAAAAGACAATTTTTAACTGGATAAATAAGATTATTTATAGGCTAAATTTTATGTTAAAACATATGGGACTCCAATTTTTCAGGATGGGACTCCTACTTTTCAGATGGGACTCCTATTTTTGGTAAAGAAGGAGTCCCGGACTCCTATTTTTAAAATTTAAGTGAGAACCCTGTACTTGAAGTTTGCAAAGATCATACCTCTTGATGATTTATTTTAACACTTATGTCTAATTTCATGCTGTTTTAAAATCTTGTTTTATCTCTGGACAAGACATTCATAATTATTATGGTCAATGGAGACCTATTATGAGCTGATCCCGCCCAGGTTTCAGATTTTGGCTTCTTTAGATGACAGGAGCCCAGAAGATCAATGATGCCCTTTTGGCCTTTTGTAAACTTCCAAATTTTCTCACAGACATTAATTCTATCATCTTTTTTTCACCTTAACCTTCACTTTCTCACTTTTACTTGTCTTACAAACACACCCTGAGAGGGTTTTGGAACATGCAGGGTTCAAATTTAACTTTTTTTCTCACTTGCTAATTTTAGCAAGTGCTCAATTTTTCTACTTGCTAAAACAGGAAGTCCACATGCTTTTTCTCCACATGCCATAATTTTATGTAATTATACTATTAAATGCCCTGTATTGTTAGTTTATGCAATTAGTAATGTATCCCAGCTGGGTGGGCTGTCTTTTGGAGGGTTCTCATTCATTATACTCCCTTTTCCCTATTTGACAGACAGTATAAAGTATCTTCCCAATGAGGCTTTATCTCACAAAGGCCATGCCTACACACCCTACCAGGTTCTCTTCACAGCTACTAGTTTCATATTCCAAAGCAACTCTGAGCTCTTTCTCCCACTTTTGTGCAGTTTTTTATAGGGCTAGTTAGGGTTTTTGGCCGATAGAGTCAGTCTTAGTCATGCCTGCATCTGTTTCTGTTTTGGTGGGTTTATTTTCAGAAGGGTTTTCCTCCTGATCACCGTTTTGCCCCTTTTCCAGTTCACAATAATTATTAAAATCTGTCCATGTTTATTGATTTGAGAACATGTGCTTTTTGATCAAACTGAAAACAGACACTTGCAGATGCGGGTTGTCACAGACAATTGACAAGGGGCACCGTATTGGAGAATCAATATAAGGCAAGCGCCTGGGTGATCAAGACAAGTTTGCTACTGCGCATCTTGTTCTGCACATAAACAAAAACTTGACACTTCCGGATTAGTTCTTTGCACCGAGACAACTACACTCGCAAAGAAAATCAAGTGGTGGTTTCTTGGACTCGCAGCCTGTAAATTTTGGTCGCATTTTGCGAGTATGCGAGTCTAAATTCGAACCCTGACATGTTACGATAAAAAGGTTGGCAAACATTACAAGCCCTGATAAGACTGCTCTTAATGAGCAGTCCAATAGAAGTCTAATGTCAATGCTTCAGATAAGGTGAGGTACTGAAGGTGATTTAGGGATGATTTTTCTTATTTCTCAACTAAAACATATGTTGTGATCCCCTCGTTAGAACTATCTCACAGACAGTTCCATACCTGTCAACTCTCCCCCATAAATAGGGAGTCTCCCTATTTTTGATGGTACTCCCACTCTCCCTCCCTCCTTTGCCAAAAATGGCAAAATCTCACTATTTTAAGGGCATCTCCCTATTTTTGTTTGATTTTTAAGATTTTTTTTCTTAAAATAGTATAAAATTTTCATATATCTCCCCCATGAAAATTGTCTGGACTTTTGGAGCGCATGCAGTTTTGCTGAAAAAGTCTGCTGAAATGGTCATTTTCACGCTTTCTCCCCCATGAGATTTTCCAAAAGTTGACAGGTATGCAGTTCTAATGAGGTGTCATAACATTATGTTTACATGAGAAATATGAAATAAACTCTAAGTAAAACCTGTTACTCCTTCTTTCCTGAAGCACTGAATATGTTCAGGCATTTCGCTCAAATATTTGCAATAAATATACTATATGTTGTAACCACTAGTTTTTTTTTGGCTCTTCATGCTTGTTTCTCTCTATTGTACTTGCCATTGTTGTAGTTGATGGTACCCTTGATGAGCCCCTGACTACTCTTGCTGCCCTACTCCAATTCTTGAGCCACCTCATCCAGCTACTAATCTAGCGCTTAATTGCTAATTGGCCAGACACACTACTGAGATGCAAGAAAATCATTCCACAAACAAGCTCTTATGGCAATTTAGTACCACTGAGCTTATTAATCTATCAACTGTTAATGTCAATACTATGCATCATACAATTTATTCTTTAAAATTGAATGGAAAATGTTGCAGTCACACTGTACCACTTCTCCCTTCCTGGCTGTCACTTCTCCCTATTTCTTTTTTCTTTTAGAAAGCTGAGTTATTTCCCATTTGCGCTTGGCCAACTCCTCTTAGCCACTGTTGTAACTGATGCATATACCCGTTTGAGCCCCTGACTAGTCACCCTGCTCCAATACTTGGAGCACCGTGGCATCCAGTTACTAACCAAGCACTTCATTGCTTTATAATTTCCAGAAATGGCCGGACAAATTACAGCAAGGCTTTAAAAAGCTAGCTTATACTGCAAGACTATATTAATCCTGTAAGTCAAATGTCCACATGCGACCATATATAGATTATAATTGTTTATGGTTGTGCATTTGCATTCCTTAGAATAATTATATAAATACGAGCAAACAAATAAAAAACATGAATGTCTGACATGCACAATTCTAATGTTTGGGAGTAGATTTAATACAGACGCAAGTCTACTGCCTGTGTCTGTGACAGCTGTCAAGTGCTATAGTACACCACATTCTCTTCCAGATGTACAGCAATCCCTGTAAGCCTTTGTACTGCACAGCTTCGAAAATTGTCCCAACCAAGACAAAATGTTGCACTGAATAACTTATTTCCCTTTACAGCATGAAGTTTGAAGATAAAGTACCCCACCCATCCAATTTCCATTAGACAGATAAAATTGCAGAAATCTTTCGCCTAAAATGGGCTGAATCTTGCATCAAAAAAGTCCAAAAAAAATGCAGAATGAAGATTGACTTACAATTTAATCCAATGAAGCCTCAGATATGTCAGTGCATTTTCACAATCTAATGTTAATTAACTTCCAATTATGCACAAACAGGTGCGATTTGTTTTGCCTGTCAAAGGTCAAGGCTAAATTCCGATTGGTTTCCGCGTTTGCGTCTACCTGGAGCATTAAGCAGATAACCAATATATCGGTTTTGCGACTGATTTCATCAACAAATACTTTTTTTCAGAAATGAGTAATATAAGATATTTTTCATAAGAAAGCTAGCCAATTAAGATTAGAATGACACCGTGACATGCAACTCAAACTGGGCCAAATGTCAACTGAAGTAAAACCTAGAATAGATCGGCGACTCGGATAGGTGGACTGCGCCCAGCACGCTGACAGATTCTGCCCAGATCAGAACCAGAATTGTTTAGGGACCGACCATTTGATATTCTGGGGGTGGGGGGGCGGGGAAGGGGAGGGGGACCTGGTATATTTATCAAAAAATCCCTGTCTTTGGATATGCAAGAAAAAAATAACCTGGCTCATAAGGGGGTTCACGGGTGTCCAAATCATTTTGTCTTGTAGCAAAAGTAAAATTTCTTGTAGAAAAAAAACACAATTTAAGGTCAGCCATATTGGCGCGCGGTACCGTTATAAAACTACTTATTACAAAAGGCTAGCTCTTGGAATTCTCATTTGGAAGAGTTTATTTTTGTGCTCCACTAGAGATGATATAATTTGACAAGAAACACATTTATCTATTTATCATTAAACTCTTACAGTATAACAATCTTGTAACATGAACATAAAGACAAGCAGCTAGAAGTTTCCCCATTGTGCATCATTGTAATATATCAATTCTATGTGTTCATCCAAACAGTACTAGATAAAAAGCATAGACCCAGATCAAACTGCTCTTCAAATATAACCTCAAAAGTATGTCATTTCAGTGCAGTAACACTACCATCCTAAATTTAATATATAGTGTAATTCAACAGTACTGTTCATAGTGTTAGTGCTGACCAATCCATTGCTGATTTGCTAAAAAATAAACAATCTGCTTATTTGGCATTCTCAAACCATCACCCCTTCCCACTTTTCCCTAACTCACAATACAAACATCTAAAATTGCCCCATGTATGATGGGGCTGATTTGTTCTGGTTATTTTGTGAAAGCTGATACTTGTTTAAATCTCAAAATCTGTCTATCTCTAAATCGAGTTATATTCTACACTTTAATGAACATATCTGTCATTAGACCTGTCTATTTTCGTTAAATATTAGATTGAGAACAAATATAGCCGCATATTTGGGTCAGTAAACTTGCATATTTCTGTCTCAGTCAGATGCTGAGGATCGCGGATTTCCCATGTTTTATTTATAAATTCACTGGTTCTCGTTTCACATACGATGCGTCTGAACTGGCGGGAACTGGATAGAAAAACGCGGGAAATTATTCTTAAAGCGAAGGAACCAACTAGAAACAAAAAGAAAATTGCTGGCAAAGTATGATCTGATCAGCCTGCGCAAATTTTGCATGATCGATATGTATGATGACTGTACATTACGTATCTGACATGTTTACCGAAAAAAATCGATACGGAATCCTTGTCGATTGGCGACAATTGCAGTCAGGTGTAAATCTATCTCAGAAACATAACCATAAAGCCGTGACGCAATAAAAGTCATTTACTCTCGGCAAAAGTTACCTGTTATTATAGTTAGAACAGGTACCTTTACTGATGCGCTAGCCAATTTAACACCTCGCTGCATCTTATCAGCGAATACCCCTCAGAATGACACGACCAATATTGCACCCTGTTAGGTAATTAGGTTACGGACAGTTAATCCTTTGACTAGCCGCCGGGTAAGAAGTTACCGCAAAATGGATGGGTCAGAAAAAATTATGACAGGAAAATTCAGCATCCGGGAGATTCTGAATACTTTCCGGGAGCGAGGAAAATTCAGCATCCGGGAGATTCTGTATACTTTCCGGGAGCGCGGGAGATGGGCTTCATTGACTGGAGACTCCCAGATGATCCGGGAGACATCACATATATGCCGCTCTGGTTGAGTGATTTCAATACTGTGTACTGGTACCCGAGTCACAATCACCCAAATATATGGGCTCTTTGTATAAACAGTACCAGCTTATTGATTATTCCCACAAATAAAAAGAGGCTCACTACGGGGCAATATAATCTGAGGCCAGGTGGGAAAATGGCAAAATTTTCGCGATTTTTCTGGAAAATCGCATTCAATTCGCAAAAACACCATTCGCATTTTTTGGAATTCGATTCGCAAAATAATGCAAAAATGCGACAAACTGACACCCCTGGACCCGGTTTTACTTTTAACTTTTGCCCAATTGGTTTGACACTTTTGTGCCAAGACCAACACAAATAAGCCAGAAAAAACATTCATTTTAGGGCTTTAAAGTTTATTTTTCAAGATTTTAATGCTTCTTATGAAAATTTACTTCAGAGAGCAGGTACTACCACTCTCCATTTATCTCGTTTAAGAAATCTCGCTTTAGAAACTTTTAAAATCATTTATGGGAAATCACCAGTATATCTTCAAAATTTTATATGTCTTAAAGATTCTTCGTATAATTTTAGGTATTCAAACCTCCTTGAAATCCCCAGAGCCAGGAGCACAAGGTATGCTACGAATAGTTTTAGGTTCCAGGCAGCGAAGCTTTGGAACGCGCTGCCGGAAGAAGCAAGGAAAATAACAAGTGAATGATTTTAAGTAACTAATTGGAATGGAGTTCATTGTAAATGTGCAATGTGTAGATGATGTCCTGGTGCTCGTGGAACTGAGTTTTTTCCAACTGTGTTATTTTACTAGTATGCTATGATTTTATTTCACATTTTATTCTTAATATATAGATGTTTCTCACCCTGTACATTGCATATTTAATTAGGCTATATGTCAAAATTAGACAGTTCTCATCACCTCTGTAACTTGCTTCGGTTTCGGAACAAGGTTCCTTGCCAATTAGCTTGTATGGCTGCAAGGATCCTTATTCTCTTTCGCCCCTTTCGTCCAAAGTGGTTCTGCGAGGGTGATTACAGAACTGGTTTTATTTTTTATTTTTCAGTCTTATCTTATCCTCACATCATACTCTTTTCAAATTATCATTATTTATTCTCTTAGTTATTTATATTTCATTTGTTTTAAAATCTGTGTGATAAAACCTGTGATATTTTTAGCATGTTAGTCGGTTGAAAAAGCTCCTGGGAGCTTGTGTTATTTATGTTGTATAAATGTACCGACTTGAAATAAAATTTACTTGACTTGACTTGGTTGAAAAAAATAATCTGGCCTCAAAAGTAAGTGAAAAAAATAACCTGGCTCCACCCAAAATTTCAAAAAGAATATAGTCTGCAGATAATTCCATTTGAATCGAGTTTTTATAATGTCTCTGGCTTCTGGGAAGGGGGGCTGTGCCCCAAGACCCCCCCGGGGCACAGCCCCCCCATATTTATAGTAATATTTTAATATTATCTACAATTGTTTTACACCAGGGGGCCTCTTGTGCACTGATACATTTACAAAAACATCCTATACAACATTCACATACATGTATTATTGATCTGCCATATTACTAAGTAAATGTTTCCACTAAAACTGAATTGCAAAAGAGTCACTCGTTTATGGGAGACAAAGCCATTACATTATGGCAAAATAAACACTCTAAAAGGCAAAAAACGCTTTATTAACTGGCGTTCATGTATAATGTGACTCCATCAGTATGTATTTATCAAACTTTCTAAAGTGCGAATTAAGCATGTTTGGGCATATGATTGGGGTAGAAAATACCCTTAAATTCCTAATGTTAGCCCTAAAACTTTGCAAAAATAGCCCTAATTTTTGGCCAAAATATCCCTAATTTAAGGCCTAATTTTTTGCCAAACTCATATCGGGATGTTTATATCTGTACTTTAGACGAAGAGAGTAGCATGCTCCAGGCACTGGTTTACAAAAGCACGCTAAGCCATGCCCTTAGCCTGGTTAAAGACAGCACCATGTTCTTTTTGTGAGAAAAAAGGTGTAAAAATTACTGATGTGGGTAAAATAAAAGGATGTTAAGGTCAAGTAAACAAGGATCTGATAGTTCAGCCTATAAGATTAAAAAAAATAACCCGTTTGAGTTAGTTTGTAAAAAAAAAAAAAAAAAGAAATTGGCTCCCTCAAGGTGAAAAAAAAGAAACTGTTTCCAGAGGCCAGTGAAATAAAATGTCCTGACTCCATCAAGAATACCAGCCCCCCCCCCCCCCCCCCCCCCCCCCCCAGAATATCAAATGATCGGTCCCTTACTGGTGATACGTCCAAGGACAATCATTCACCAGGACTTGTGAAACAGGGAAGCTAGTCCTTAGCCCTTATAAGAGAAGTAAACTTAGTAACTGAATCCTCTGCACCCTCAGCTGCAGAAATAAGTGAATCTTCCAGGGAATTCCAATCTCTTACAGTCTGGGGGAGCAAACTGGACTTGTAAATGTCAGTCCCAGCCAATGGGGTTTGAAATGTCAGGGAATTATGATTCCTGGTACGCCTACTAGGGGATACAAGGTCATTTATGGGTATACTGGCTGCACCCCTCAGACCTTTGTAAAGCATTATGAGTCTACTATCTTTCCATCTCTTTTTCAGGGACTCCCACTTAAGTTTCTCCAGAATGCCAGTCATACTCCCAGTTTCATATGTGTAATTTCCAGTTACAAATCTAGCTGCCCTTTTCTGCACCTTCTCAAGTTCATTTTGAAGAAGTATACTTTGAGGGTCCCAAGCTTAACTGCCATACTCCAGGACTGGACGCACCAGTCCCTTGTATGCTGACTCTTTAACATCTTGTGGACATGCTGCCAAGTTAAGTCTGAGGAAGCCGAGGGTCCTATTAGCCTTTGTGCAAATATTGCTGACATGTGTGTTCCATTTCAAATCATTGGTAATGGTTATGCCGAGATACTTGATAGTTTCTACATTATTGAGGACCGTTCCCTCTAAGGTATAGGAAGCATTGAGCTTCTTGATCCGTTTCCTTGTAATTTGCATTATATTGCATTTATTGCATTTGCCCTAAACAACAAATGGAAAGACGGCATACACAGCAAAACGGTTAAAGCGAAAAGCTCAGAGGTCAGCTCTTTCACCGTCTATCTTCACCACCGGAAATAGCTTCCCGCTGAATCGAAAGTGAAAGACACGCACGGTAGGGTGCCTGTCGAAAATGACATATTTGATTGGTAATATTTCGCTGTTTCATAATTCAATTACAGACAAATTACACTGTGATTATTTCACTCTTTCTCTCCGGACATTTGTATTTTTCTTTTTGCAAATTATGCCATTGCTAGCAACAATGTTTTAGGAAACAATGGTATTTACTAGAATTTCAACTCTAATGGTTAAGCCAATTATTTATTGAATAATAAATGACATGTTGTACGGCAAATAGAACAAATACCCACAAAGAACTATTCGCCGTACACAACTGTTCATGCATTGTCAACAACTAATTTAAAGAGTAACCACACTTCAGGAACAGACTGAATCAGATCCCAAACCCTATCCCCAACATCAAAGGGAAAGATTGACAAAGACATCCAAACAAACAATAAATTACAAGTGATAAGCCGAGTCAGCAGCTCTTTCCCAAATAGGTGGCAACCACATAAATGTTTACAACAATTACACCTCTTGGCATTGCACTTAGAGATATTAAAAGCTATAAATTCATTAAATTGACGCCAGACAAAAGACAGAGGTGATGCCAGTTGCTAGCTAAAACAGGCAATACAACTCTTTTCGTTAAAATAGCGGTTTAATTATAAAATCGAAACTTGTTATTTTATGTTTGTCCTTTAAGATCAAAAGATATATGCTGAGAAATAAAAAAAATTGATTGGTTAAGACTCATATTCTCGACCATCGCTTTTTATTTATTTGGACCCCTTTTAGATACTAATCAGCCTTTTAATCGACTGCCTTATTAGATTTATGAAATTACAGTATGTTTACCCTGGCTTTTGTCACCAGATCAATTTAGGGTCACCGACGAGGCTTGAATAGCCGAAACTGCGAAGTATGGCCCATGTTCCTTCTTTCGAATATATTCTCTGCTCTTGACGGAACTCTTTTAGATTTTTTTTTGAAAGCACAAATTCACAGGCAGTACCAAGCACCGATGAAAGTGTGTAATTAAAGCAATGGCGATGGACAGACCAGAATAAACACGTTTAACAACAAAAACAATCTCTTTATGATGTACCTTATATAAATTGATTATGCACTAACAAAGAAGAAATTGTAAATAAAGGTTTCAAATAACTGTCGATTCGGTGGTCCTGGTGGTGATGATAGACGGTGTATATGCTTTCAGAGGCTCTAAAAATGTTGGCTCTGAAAAAGCATGAGCGGTTGTATCTATCTATCTATCTATCTATCTATCTATCTAAAGACTCAGTCATATCTAACAATTACATGTATGTCGTTGTGTGAGGTGCTAAATTTAGAAATTAGCATAAACAAAAAAAAAGAGAGATAGGTCATTAATTTTTTTTGAAAGAAACCTTGAAAGCAGAGACATGCTAATACCTCTGGCATGGGGCTTAAATAAAGGCTATGTTATACTGTCAAAGTTGTTTGATCAAATAGGGGTTAATTTATGTTCAGTCAAATTAATTGCCAGTGTATAATACCCCACTCAAATATTTTAACCGCAATTCAAATAAGATAAGAACCATTTGATAAGCCCATGTCACATTATCAAATTTCTTTGATAAAATGGTCTTGATTTATAGTGCCTGTCAAGAAAATGTTTGACAAAACATTCATGTTACACTGTGTTGCTTCTTTGATCAATTTTTCTTTATTTATTTTTGTTCAAATGAAATGTTTGATTCAATATTTATGTCACACTGTCAAATGTTCAGCATCAAACTTGGTGGGTGCATCATAATTTATCAATTATAATATTTTAAGCATTCCAGCCTTTTCGATGAATAATGATGCACCCACCAAGTTTGATGCTGAACT
This sequence comes from Ctena decussata, assembly GCA_963989385.1. NCBI lineage: Eukaryota > Metazoa > Mollusca > Bivalvia > Lucinida > Lucinidae > Ctena > Ctena decussata. The sequence goes on along the minus strand of OZ022502.1, from coordinate 66,042,369 downwards.
TTGACAGTGTGACATACATATTGAATCAAACATTTCGTTGAACGTTTTTCGCGAAAACCATGCTGGAGATCATACAGGGTACTGTTTTCATTGAAATGCCGAGTAAGATTTGAAGCGATTATTTGCTCCATCAGCTTACACAAAATACAGGTCAAGGAGATTGGCCTGTAGTTTGCGGGATCACTCTTGTCACCCTTTTTGAATATTGGGCTCACCCTTGCTGATGTCCAATCTTTTGGTAAAGTGCCAGTTTCCAGAGACTTTTCAAATATTATTTTTACTACAGGGGCGATCTCATTTCGAAGTTCTTTCAGTAGGACTGATATCGTCCGGGCCAGCTGCTCTATCTGGTTTCAGATTTGCTAAAAGTTTCGAAATTCCATTTAAGTCAATTTTTATTTCAGACATTTTAACGTATTTACATTCAGGTATTCTGGTTTACTTTCAAGGAACTGCTGTATTTTGTCTACATACAGCTGGCCTGAACGTAAAGGAGATAACGGGGAAAAACAGACTGAAACTGTTGGTATAAAAGATTTGCCTGTTCTTTTTTGTTGGAAATCGGAATGTTTTGTTTCTTACCCATAAGTGATGAGATTCCCTGAGTGTCTTGTCTTGCATTCTTAATGAGGGAGTATAGTTTTTTAGGTATAAAACCAGAGGGACTGCCATCTGCTGCTGTTTGTGTAGAGAGTCCTGATATATCTTGTAAACAGTTATCATATGCTGATCTAATTTTATCCTGAATAAGATACTTTACCTGTTTAAAGTGGTGTCTGTCCGTGGTCTTTCCTGACTTCTGGATGTGGAAAAGTTTATCGCGCTTTCGAAAAAAAAATATATGTAAAATATATAAATATATAAAATAAATTAACTCAATAAGATGCCTTTGCTTCACAATATCATAATTTATATAAAAAATATGCACCATGATGCGCTCAATATAAAGTTATTTACATATTTTAACTCTTACCCTGTAAACATTCGATAGCGCATTAGTGGCTATCGATCTTTTGCCAACCGAGCAGGAAAATACCCTCGCATTCCTAATCGATGACGTCACCGTTTTATCTCCTATATCACAGAAAGTTTATGATCGGAGAGTGTAATCACGGTAGTGTTTTTGATCTCTCTGATATTAGGGACGAGTCACTTATTGTCAGGTGGGGGCGAGTACATTTAAGGGGTGGGGGTCGGATTTTTTTGTTGATGTACTGGGGGGGGGGGGGGGTGCGGGGGGGGTCAGAAATCAATAAGCATCGGAGCAGTGGGTGGGGTCATATATTTTATTCGGCATACTTGTGGGGGGAGGGGGGTCAGAATTCTTTCATCAGGCTTCATTTTTAAAACTGTCTCAGCATTGGGGGGGGGGGGGGGCTTCCCCCCATACCCCCATTACTCCTTAATTTTTTGTCTCTTTTCTTTCAAACTCAAAAATTTAATAGACATTTATGGAAATTACACACGAAACTTGGGACAGCTTCATATCCAAAAACAGATCTTTTCATTGATTTGCTAGAAGAACAGTATGAAAGTGTCTATAAAATCATGTCGAGTAGATAATTTTGTTCTCAAATTTAACGCCTGTGTTTGTGATATCAGCTCTTCAGGTGTCTTTTCATCAGCAAGACTATTGTGGCTTCTCGGGGCTGCGCCCCAAAACTTCCGCCCCAGAAGCTCAATTTATATTATTAACAGTTATAATGATAAATTAAGCATTCGACAACAGATTTGTGGATGCCCAAAAAAGTAGAAGGAAGGGTGCAAGAAATGCAGACCATGATTAATTAACCTGTAAGAATAAGAAAATTGTTCTAAGTGTTTCATACAGGTTTTGAAGGAGATCAGTCTGACATAAAATAGGTAATATGGTGTGTGTGTGTGTGTGTGTGTGTGTGTGAAGGGTAACTGGGATGGGGAGGGGGTGGGTCATAAACATATGTGTCGCCTATCTTGTGGGGGTGGGGGGGGGGGGTCGGAAAAATAATTCTGGTGAGATTGGGGGTCGAAAAAAGTTTAGTGAATAATAAATATGTAACCCCCCCAACTACCCCTCCCTCCACCTGATAATAAATGACTCGTCCCTTGTGAGAGTAGCGCGTATTCAATCCTGCACGTAATCCTCGCGAGGGGGTATTGCAGTATGAATAGATAGATAGAGAAGGCATTGATCAGGAAGCGGCACAATATTGCCCTAAACACCAAATGGGAAAGGAAACCCTCAATCCTCAATCCAAGGCCTCTTCGGCACCGCTTGTCTCTTGTGTATTATCCACTCTCTTGTATGTTCTATCCTCGCTGTAACTGGACTCTAATGTACTTTTACAAACACGATGGTGGATTGGGGATCAAGGCAGGGGCGGAGGTCTGTCGACAGGCTTCTGTCTGAAGCGACCTGGTGCTTCAATGTTGTCTGCTACTGCCTGTTTATATAACAGCCTCTCTCCAGCCCGGGATCTCACAGTGTTGGTCGTCACTCAAGAGCATGTGTATGTCTGGTCCGTGGATTCCCAGTTTAGAGGAAAGTCCCAACCATAACCTTTCCCTCTGGTGTTGATAAATTGGACAGTATTGAAGGAAGTGTTCTGTGGTTTCAATCTCACCACACTGGCACTTGTTGCTGTCTGTCTGACCCAATTTATGCCTGTAATCATTGAGCCTTGTATATCCAGTCTGGAGCCTAAGGATCTCACAAAAGGCTGCTCTGTTGGGGATATCAAGGGCTTGCTGTCTATCAACTTTTGGGACGTAGGTGTAGTATGTTCTGCCTTGTGTGGTATTGTCCCATCTGCCATCTTGTCAATTGTGTTTTTCTGCGGGCCTCTTTTACATCTTGCAGGGTGGTGAATCGTCTGTCGTCTGGCATTTCTGCTGCCTATGTGGCAGCCTCCTTTGCCAGCTTGTCTGCCACCTAATTCCTGTTATACTGGCATGGCCTGGTGTCCAGCTGATGTTGACTGAAGCTCCTCTTTCCTGTATGACAGTTATAGCCTGGCGGATATCTCTGGTTACATCCTTGTAGCTGGTATCTTTCCAGTTAAGTGTAAGAATGCCTACTGCCGCCTGGCTATCACTGAAGATCTTTATGACCTCACTTGGGATCCGATCTAGCTCCCCAAGTAAAATAGACCCAGAACAGAAAAGACGGCATATCAGGTATAAAAAAGATAGATAGATAGATAGATAGATCTGTCTCTTTCTTCCATTTACGCCTTAACCCCCGAATGGACACAGACGGTGTACTTTTGTACACTCCGGTGTTGCAGGATGAAAGCCTACATATAGCCCTGTAGCTATAGTAGGGATCTTTAACCTGCACAGGGGATGACTCTCCCTGCACAGGGGGCCTCCAGTTAACGTCCCGACCCGAAGGACGGCACACTTGTTAGCATCATCCCTGCAAATGATGCTAGAAAAATGCGTTCGGAAATAGGAAGATTTCGCCTCGGGTGAGGATCGAACCCATGACCTCTGGTTTCAGAGTCAAGTGCACGAACCACTGAGCCACCGCGCTAGATAGATAGATAGATTTTTTACTCCATTCTTACTGTATCCGAGGCCTGGAATAGTCTCTTGACTCTTGGGCCCGTTCTGGTCTTCTTTCATGTAACTAGCAGAGTCTGGCATGCGCTAGTGGCAGTCTGGTTCAAAGTTTGTTGAGATAAATTCTTCAACGGCTTCACTTATTGAGTCCACTCCTCTTTTACAATTTGGCTTAAAGGGAGACAATTTAAGTGTCTTTTGTGGAAACGTAAACATGGCAAAGGAACTGAAGGTCAGTTACTTTTAGTAATAAAAAAACTGGTTAAATAATAAAGATCGGCGTGTTTGTATGTCACGGTATTTTACTTAAGAAATCAATGCAATCCTTTAATTAGATGCTGGATGCTGTCATTCAGAATTCAAGATGAAATTCCTTGACTGAAATGTAAACGTTGCAGGATCATATGTTGACCTTGATTCACAGGCACAGACTAATGGTTTCGATTTTGATGTTTTTAATTCGTTTCACTGGGTAACTTTTTTATTTCCGGTAGCTGCGAATTTCCTGATTTAATATCCAGCTTTATTAAGCATCAAATCATTTATTGAGCCTCCGAAGAGGAGCACTAAGGTGAAAAAGTTTTTAGCCCAAAGTGGAGGTGTGTCAGAATGGCCAGTTTGATTGGTTCATGGTCACTGTAAACATTCTAATAGGCTATCCATACACAGGCTTACATAGACTCAGTCACAGCCAAAAGACCTAACCCACTCACTTCTGTACTAAGTCATCAATACATTTCACTAGTTAACTCTTTTTCATTCACTCAAACTACACACTCACCTGCTCATTAGTAGGGGGGGGGGGGGGGGGGGGGGGGCGGAGCAGGGATGGAGGGTGCAAATTAATGGCCCTTAATTGGATAATTTCATTTGTTTCTTTTTTTCTTTTTTAGCCATCTATAGGCCGTGGAAGCACAAGGTATAGTATTTTAAACAATCATGCAGTATTCTGCCAGAAATTGAGTTTATAACCCTACTGTTGGCCTCATACCCTAGGTTTTCTTAACTTCTGCACCCCCTTCTGAAAAGTTCTGGAAATTCACCAATCTCCCTCCATCCCTTTTCAAAAGTTTGTGTAAAGTTCCGCATACTCTTACTCTCTGCATAACTGATCAGACTGCTCCTCCAACGGGCAAACAGTGCAGACCTTGATAAGACTGCATCCTGAATGGCAATTGTGCCAACCTTGATTAGAGTGCTCATACCTGATCTGATTGTTTGGCAGTGGCAATCAGTGCAAAACGGGCAAACCTTGATCAGACTGCTCTTGAGAAGCAGTCTGATCAGGGTCTGTGCTGTTTGTGCATGCATATTAAGGCTCCCTTTATTTCTATCATCATTTTCTATTTCAGTACCTGTCAGGATTTGGCAATGAGTTTGCCTCTGAAGATCCAAGGTGCCCTGGAGCACTGCCAGAAGGACAGGTAATTTGAGAACCAGCATCTGGTGTTGTATGGGCCAAGTTGGCAGAGCTAAATTCCATTCTTGGGTGGTTGGGTGCCATGGGGTTTATTCTAGTAAACTTGTTAGCTTGTTTCTATGACCAGAGGTCTCAGAACATAAAGCTATAACAGGCACTGCAGCTGATCAGAGAGAAGTTTTATTATTTCCTTAGTTTCAAGATTGGAAGTGTCTCCTGCCAGCCGGCTGGCAGGAGACTTTTTGGTCTCCTGCCAGCCGGCTGGCACTAGACCTAAAAGTCTCCTGCCAGGCGGCTACTGGAATACTGATGAGAAAATTCCTTTTTTCATGGCATTATGATGAATAGCTATATTTTATTGTATTTAACATTTAGTTAACTTATTGAACATTTTATTAACTTAAATTTTCATTTTGGTTGGTCTGGCTTTCAGTATGTAAAATTGGAACATTAATCCATTTTTGTTTTGACATTAAACAATCTTGAAATTAGCAGGAGACCCTCATACATTATCATTTGTTTATCATTATACTGCTTAATTTTCTTTTTTATGAATTTTGTCTTGTATACAGGTAGGTTTGAAAAGCCCCCTTTGATCTTAAAGTTTCAATATGCACTACAATGTAAGTTTTACACAAATTTACTAGCTTTCTCACAAGCTGTTCCCTATAGTTGCATTTTTGCAGTTCAGTCAGGCAAATTTATCAACTAATTCTTTCTACCAGGCAAAATATGTAACAGTTTCAATATGAAACTACCATTATCATAAAGGCAATTATGCAAGCAGAATAAGTATACAAAATTTCAGTGAAAATTGTTAAGTAGTAGTTTAAGTTAGTTCCCTTGCAAAGTATAATTTGAGTTACTTCCCTTGTAAATTCTATTTTTAGAATGTCAGCTTATTTATATTTTTTGCTTATTTGTTTGCATATATTATGTTAATGTAATTATACTATTGATGTCACATCAACTTTAAAAGATATATTTAGATATACCCAAGAATACTGTGAAATGTGATGTCCCTGTATTTATTTTATTAGCATTTCAATAGCCGGCTGGCAGGAGACTTTTAGGTCTAGTGCCAGCCGGCTGGCAGGAGACCAAAAAGTCTCCTGCCAGCCGGCTGGTAGGAGACCTCGCCTTCAAGATTCCATAATACACAATAACAATTGAGCAATAGCACGAGAAAATAAACAAAGTGGCATGTGTACCATGCAAAGACTCAGATCAACCTGGGCATCCACCCAGCCTGATCAGAGTCTTTGCTGTGTGCTTAAAGAGTATCTAATGGTCTAAGCTATCTCCATGCAGACAGCAAGACTCTGCTCAGACTGAGCGGATCCCAGGCTGATCTGAGTCTTTGCTGGGTTTGCATGCCACTTTGTTGGTTTTGGTGTGTAGCAGCTAAATTCATGTTGTTTACCTCACTCTCAAAGTCATATGCAAACTGTTTATACTCAGACCAGACTGCTTACATGAGCATTCTGGTCAGATGTTTTGTAGTTCACCTAGACAGTAATTGGGCAAGTTGATTTTAAAGAGTATAAGCTGTACATACCTTAGCAAAGTGTTCATAGTGCTATGCATGATATACCATTCATCTACTTGCTTGCTGATGAAATTGTTTTTCGCCCTTCAAACATTCTAAACATCTAGATCTGCCTTGTAAGATGGATCTTAATGTTTTGGATTGTTTTGGAAGAGAAAGTCCCATCTTGTAGCAGAATTACACAAAAACTGATTTCAGTTATTTAGGGTGATTTAGAGGGAAAAATTTGCGAGTACAATGTATTTGACACATTGTTAACAACTTTCAAATCATAACAATATCAGTCCATTTGTAAATGTTGTAGAACAGTCCTCAGAAGTGTCCATATGGTTTGTATGCTGAACAGCTGTCTGGTTCTGCTTTCACTGCTCCAAGAGGTCCTAACAGAAGAAGGTAAGGCAAAGGGAAATCAAGTAAACCAAAGTTTTATCAGTTTTCTTAAGGTGAATGGATAGACTTTTTAGAGGAAGCAACTCTGCTATTTACTTTTTTGCCTCCCTTAACATTGAGATCAACTCTTAAAGATTTGCTTTTAGAGTAGACTCCATTTAGGAAAGGCTAAGAGTGACCTATATCATTGAGGGAAGCAAAGAGAAAGTCACCCGTCAGAACATGACAGAAAAACTGGAAGTGTACCCATACACCTTAATTTCTTAATTTCTCTATAATTTCTTTACACCTTAATTTCTTCCCAAAACATACATTAAAGTTACTTCACCAGAGTAATTCTAATGAGATAGCATTATGTACACATAAATGGCAAAATAATTATTTATGCTCAAAAGTTTTGCTTAGGAAAAGCCTCAAACAGTAATCATGACCTTGCTTATAGACAGGGCTGCTTGGGTAAAAAGCGGCTTGGAAATACATGTACATGGTGCTGTGTAACATGCAATCAAAATATCAGTTTCATTTGCAGTTGATTACATATGTTATAATAGCCTTGCAAGTTAGGAAATGATGAAGAGTGGCTTGAAATTACTACACAAGAAAACATTCAAGGTGAATGTATACACCTTCAGGGGAAATAACTCTACCATTTTCTTTCTTGTCTTCCTTCACATGGGGAACTACTCTTAGGAGCAAATTCTTTCTGTAAGAGTAGAGCCCATTTGGAAGGGCTATGTTGTTCAGAGAAGCAAACTGGAAGTATCAAAAGCTGTTTCCCTTTGTAGAATAGTGGAAAAACATGAATGCAAACCCTTACACCTTAAATCAAAGCCCACAGAGACAGCTCATCTTGGCATGGCCCCAAGGTTATAAAACTTTTTTCATGCTCAGCTCAGCTGAGCATGAAATTTTACCTGCTAATAAATAGCAAATTACTGATAAGTACCATATAAGTACAGTTGTTTTCTTGCTCAGTTTAGCTGAGTATGAAATTTTCTCTGCTTATGAATATGAAAATGCCAACATAAGTTGGCATTTTCATATTTATCAGCAGAGTAAATTTCATGCTCAGCTGAGTTGAGCACGAAAAAAGTTTTATAACCTCGGGGCCTGAACTGTTAGCAGCTGCAAGATTGTTTCATTTCTCATCTTGAACCTTGGTGTGGTGTCACTGGTGAAAACAGTCTGCACTTCTTTATTTTGATGTGTTTTTTTCAACAGCTGGCTGTATAGGATTCGACCATCAGTACTTCACATGCCATTTAAGAAAACAGACCGAGGTCTGATAACACACAACTGGGATGACGTGGAGCCTAATCCTAATCAGGTACTGGTTTTGTTGCACTTGCTTTAGCAAGGTGCAATGTAGATGTCTAGTTTTCCATCTTTTTGTCTTTCTGCCATTCTGTCTGTCCAGCCATAATTGCAATGGCACTACTGTTTAACTCTTTAAGCACCAGTGACGAAAATAGCAGAATTTGCAAATAGTGTAGATCCTGATGAGGCGGCACGTAATGAGCCGCCTCATCTGGATCTACACTTTGTGCCAGCTAGTTTTTGAATTCTCAATATCAAATGTCTTGGACAGGGCATTTTTTTAAATTTTTGCAGATGTAAATTTTGTCATCTGCTTTTTGGTGCTTAAAGAGTTAAGTCCGATTTCTTTTAAACTGTAATACCTTTTTTCCTAAAACCTTGTAATAATTAGTTTCCATTATGTTTACAAACAATTTATTGAAAGGAGAACTTTATATGGTACTTTTGTTCTAATCCTTCTGTATTTAAAAAAATTATGGCTCTGACTCCTCCTACCCCTTGCCCCCCTTGGAAGACATTGTTTTTTAACATATAACAATAGTTATCTGAAAATTCGAAAAAGTTGCATTGTGTCACAAAAAATGCAAACAGTGCAAATTCAGATCAGACTGCTCAGTTAAGAGCAGTCAGATCTGGGTCTACACTATTTGCTTAGGCACTTGCGGCTGTGTATTAAAGCTGACTAGGGAAAATGAAAGGAAATGGTTTATATTTCAGTTAAGATGGCATCCTTTTGACATTCCAAAGAAAGCAACAAAAAAGGTTGACTTTGTCCAGGTTAGTATATATGCCGTTATGTTAATTCATTTTATAGGTAGAAGACTAACCATTGTAATTTTCCGAAAGGTTAAACTTGAAAGGGATTCAGGTATATTAGTACATGTATTTTAATTGGTATAATGTATTTCACTTAAAAGGAAAAAAATATCCATACTGTACTGTTATTTTTCAGGATTCTGTCATGTAAAATAATATACTGAACAAAAAAAGAAACGTTACATGTACTTTCAAAGCACGGTTTGATTGAACCGAATTAAGATTTTTGCCAATTTTATTTTGTGATTAACTGACAAAAAGTATTCAGAGTTCAGAAACATGAATATCACAACAAAGACTACAAAATTGATGTCTCCAGATTAATTTGAGTCAGTGAGGGGTCAGAATTTGAAAGTGCTATTTTGAGGTGCTTCTTGAAGACCCGTATTTTACTCAAGTTGTCAGCCTATGTAAGCCAGTCACTTCTGAGATGTTTATTAGGCACCAGTTGTAAACAAAAATGGCCCAGTCGCCACTTGCAAAGGCTTGATCAGTGAAACACAAGGCTTTGAATACCGCTTTTCAGGCCTCATGAGTCTGACTTTCATGCTATGCACTAAAAATCCCATAGACAGTGCAAGGTGGTATTCCATGAACAATTAACCAATTTGATCAAACTTTTTCATCGTGAACCATTGTCTGGAGAAGCTGGAATAAGATCCATGGATTAAACTTGAAAACTTTCCTGAAACGTGCTGATTAATTGGAGTAAATGATTTGCTATACGTTTAATTGCAAGGGAGGCAATTTCAAAGACACAAAATCTTTAACATCTTATTTCTTTGAGCTGCTGGTTAGGCGTCATAGGGTTCATAGGGTTTCTTTTTGGTAGTTACAAGGCAAATCCGAAAGTGTAAAAAATTAGGCGCTTGCGCATGCGCATTAAGCGGTTCACATTGTCTGTGGTGTTTTCGGTCAAATTGGAATAATTCTGTAACGACTGATGCAAATCGAAAATCGATTATTTCATAAGGTTGTCTGAGGTCTCCCATGTGAGAAAATAACGTAGCGATTTTTGGAAATATTGTTCTTTAGCTTAAAATCCATTTATAAATTTTGTAACGTTTCTTTTTTTGTTCAGTATATATTATGCATATGATTGGTGTCACATGAAAAGGGACCTTACAGCATACAAAAGCAGTGAAGGTTAAGATTAACCTGTGCATCTGCACAGTCTGATTAAATTCTTTATTTTTTGCATCTACAATCTGTGGCTACTGGAGAATCTAAAACATAACAAGAGAAGACTCCCATCAATCTGAGCTGATGTGAGAACAATTTTTAGTATGCACATGGCCTAAGGTCCTTTCTCATGTGTTGCAAGTCCTAACATTGTAAGACCTGCCTCATATTCTTTTTCTTCAGGGTTTATCTACAGTTTGTGGGGCAGGTGATGCCAAAGGTAGACATGGTATAGCTGTGTACATTTATGCATGTAATTCTTCTATGCAAGACAAGTAAGTTGGCATTAATTTTCCTATAGATTAAGAAATTCAGTCTGTAAATTGCTAAACATTTGCGTGAGTTTCATTTGAATCTTAAGATTCATGAATTAAGAATATCTTCAGCTAACGACTTTTGTATTGTATTGTATAAATGAGATTTGATAAACTTTAGTGAGACTTACACCAAAATTTTTATGAAGGTAGTCCAATTGTAATTTATCTGGTGGCAGTTGTACAAAACCAATGACATTGTAAGTTAACAAGACATTAAATTTTCATTTCAAACATATGATTTTTTAAAAAGACTGGCAATTTTTTGCTGCAAAAATGTGCAGTTCAAAAGCTCCTCACATTTTTCAGCAAGATATATTATTGCAGTTAATTTTATGAGCACTGTAAGACTTATCGAATCCTTGTTATTGCTATTTTATAGGTGCTTCTACAGCTCAGATGGAGACTTCCTAATAGGTATGTAAATATTCACTACTAATTCCCGGACATTTTCCCGTCCATTTATGACCAAGTTAAGATGGCATCTATGCCAGCTACCAATTTTTTTCCATGACATTAAAAAATCATGCTAAAGTTAACACCTAAGTTGCATGAGTACAATACCATGTGTTTCCGCCATTTTGGAAAAGGCTACAACTGTGAAGACTTGTTTGCTTCCCTGGACAATAAAACCCTTCAAAAAATGGGTCCACTCATATAAAGAAAGAATTCACCTTTCTTGCAAGTTTATCTTAACAGGTTTGGCAAATACAATATACAAGATACCAACATAGTATTGTGCGGTTCTTGTTTAGTTCTTACTTGTAAAATGTAGAGTGAATTCGAGTACTTGATTATCCAAGAAGAATCAATAAATGAATCAGAATGAAAAACAAGTGAAGTTTTAAAGATCTTGTGGGAATCAGCTTCCAGAAATGTGATTGAAGTGGCGAAAAATCTCAGTGAGATTTGGCATACTCAATGTGCTTAAATATTTGGACACCTAAAACCATTAATATTCCATTTGGGACCAATGGATTTTCCACTTGGGACAAATGGAATATTTATGATTTAGATGTCCCTGTACTTAAAGCACATTGTATGAGATTTTGATGAAAATTCTACATTAAGGTGAATGGGTACAAGTCCATGTTTTCTGCAATTTTTACATAGGGCAAGAACTTTTGTTACTCCCTGTTTTATTCCCTGGACAAAGAAGCCCTTCCAAATCTGCGTTTACTCTTAAAGGAAAGACTTTCCCCCTGAAGACAAATTGTTTCCTTTAAGAATTGACCCCCTCAAGAAGGAGGCAAAAACAAACATGGCAGAATTGCATCCCTTGAAAGTGTACTTGGTCACCTTAACTTTGTCACCTGAACATGTTGACTTTTCTTGATTCCTGTGGTATATCTTCACCTGTCTGTCAGATGTATAAGGTTGTTTATCTGTTTATCATCCATCACATGATGGCAGGTTGCCATGGTGAGGAAAAAACATCTGAAATCGAATTTGTTTCCAGGTAAGGGAAAAGTCAGTGAATTGTTTGGTTGGACAGGGAAGTTTGGAAAGGACTTGAAAAGTCAAGGAAAAGTCAGAGAATTTGAAAATTACTGGCTATGGCAGTCTTCAGAAAATAAACTTATTTTGTTTGAGGAGAGAGAATGTATTTTACAGATAGATAATCCTAGCACATCTCCCTCCTTATTGGGGAATACTCATAAAGAAAAATATTTGCTTCTTGGAGGAGCGAATTCTTTTCTTCATACGTAAGTAACAACCCCCCCCCCCCCCCCCCCCCCCCACAGTTTCCAATTCCAAGTGTTACATTTAGCACTATTGAAGTATTGAAATAAAGTGTTAAATTCAATTTTGGATCCATAAAAAGAGCATTGAAAACTGAAATGTCACACAAAAAATCAGAGTAAAATCAGGGAAATTAGAAGTGGAGGATAAGTGGCAAACCTATGTTTCTATTAATTTATTTATTATCCAGTTCCACAGAAAGGCAGTTTGCAGATCATGACAGAATTTGGCAAGATGGTTGTGGATCCCAATGAAATATGTGTGATACAGGTATACAGCATTTGACCTCTTTCCGATCTGGTTTGAATACATGAGCCATGACTCGAGAAAACCAACAAAGTGGTTGTGTGCCCAGCACAGACTCAGATTAGCCAGGGCATCTGCCCAGTCTGATCAGACTCTTTCCTAAGCCCTTAAAGGGTAGCTAAGGGTCTAAGCTACCTCCATGCGGACAGCAAAGACTCTGATCAGACTGGGCATATGCCCAGGCTGATCTGAGTCTTCACTTGCCACACATGCCACTTTGTTGGTTTTGTCATGTCGCGGCTCATTTCTTCACCTGTTGTGTGATTGGTATTTTCAAGTGGGGTAGTTGAATGACCACCTGTCTGGGAAAGAGCTGCTCATTCGGTTTACTATGCATGCCTATTGTGACTTGTTGTGATTTACGTATATACTCATTACTGGTTCCTCATTTGGCTTTTAGGGTGGGATATGGGATCTGGCTTGTGCTTAACTCAGCTGAGCATGAAACTTTCTCTGCCGATAAATATGAAAATGCTAACTAATGTTGGCATTTTCATATTCATAAGCAGAGAAAATTTCATACTCAGCTAAACTGAACAAGAAGACACTTACATGTATCAGGTAATTTGCTATTTATTAGCAGGTAAAATTTCTTGCTCAGCTGAGTTGAGCACAAAAAAAGTTATATATCCTTGGGGCCAGGTCTGTGTCTACATGGTTGGCACTAAGTGCTGGAATTTCTGAAAAGGAAAACTCAAAATCAAATCTGCCGGATACTTTTTATATTGAAAATAGAATTGTTCAAACTGTGAAGTAAAAGTGGCAACAGTGAGTAGGCAATCTCTGCCTTGTAAAGGTAAATATCCAGCTACCAAACCTTTGAGTCAACGCAAAGCTTTGTATTATTTACAATAACTGAAACTATGAACTTCGTAAACAATGAAAAGTGAGCTTGAACCTTCTGCTATGATGTGTCTTTCTTTGTTTTGATGGATCATGATTTTTTGTTTACAACATTTTTAGCTCACCTGAGCCAGAGGCTCCGGGGGAGCTTATAGTATGGTCAGGCTCCGTCGTCGTCCGTCCGTCCGTCCGTCCGTCTGTCCGTCCGTCGTCCGTCAACATTTTCAAATGACTTCTCCTCTGAAACCACTGGGCCAATTGTAACCAAATTTCATATGTAGCCTCCTGGGACCTTAGGAACGAAAAGTTGTTCAAACGGTCCTGGTCACATGACCAACATGGCCGCCATGCCCATATATGGCAAAAACCTAAAAAAATCTTCTTCTCCAGAACCAGTAGGCCGATGGCCTTGAAACTTGGTATGTAGCATCAGGTACGCGAGTACTACCAAGATTGTTCAAACTATGACCTTAGGTTGACCTTGATCGTTTTTACGGTAGGGTCAAATTTTCTTCCTTGTGCTTTTCTATGGCAAAATGCTAGAACATAAGATATCTTGGAAACTGTTGAAAATTTTGGGCTAAAAATTGGTATCTACAGTCATCTTAATTAGTACATGAAGATTTATGAGTACAAGAGGTCAAGGTCATTCTTTGACCTTTGACCCAGAACTCTCATATTTTGACAATTCCAAACAATCTCCTCAAAAGCCCCTGGGCCAATTGAAACCAAATTTCATATAGAGCCTCAAGGAGTTGAGGGAACAAAAACTTATTCATACGGTCCAGGTCACATGACCAATATGGCTGCCACGCCCATATATGGTAAAAACCTTTGAAAATCTTCTTCTCCAGAACCAATTGACCGATGGCCTTGAAACTTGGTTTGTAGCTTTGGGTACTTGAGTACTATCAAGGTTGTTCAAATTATGACCTTTGGTTGACCTTGATCTTTTATACAGCAAGGTCAAATATGGGAAAATGCTAGAACATAAGATTTCATGGAAAGTTCTGAAGATTTATGCCTAAAAATTGGTATATACAGTTATCTTAATGAGTACATGAAGATTTGTGAGTACAAGAGGTCAAGGTCATTCTTTGACCTTTGATCCTGAACTCTCATATTTTGACAATATCAAACAATCTCCTCAAAAACAACTGGGCCAATTGTAACCAAATTTCATACAGAGCCTCCAGGGGTTTGAGGGAATGAATACTTCAAACGGTCCAGGTCACATGACCAACATGGCCGCCAGGCCCATATATGGTAAAAATCTTTAAAAATCTTCTTCTCCAGAACTGATTGACCGATGGCCTTGAAGCAAGGTATGTAGCATTGGGATCTCCAGTACTATCAAGGTTGTTTAAAATGATGACCTTGGGTTGACCTTGACTATTTTACGGCAAGGTCAAATGTGGGAAAATGCTAGAACATAAGATTTCATGGAAAGTTTTGAAGATTTATGCCTAAAAATTGATATCTACAGTCATCTTAACGAGTACATGAAGGTTTATGAGTACAAGAGATCAAGGTCATTCTTTGACTTTTGACCCAGAACTCTGTCATTTTGACAATATCAAACCATCTCCTCAAAAGCCCCTGGGCCAGTTTTGAAACCAAACTTCATATAGAGCCTCCAGGGGGTTGAGGGAAAGAAAAAAATTTCAAATGTCCAGGTCACATGACCAACATGTCCTCCATGCCCATATATGGTTAAAACCTTTAAAAATCTTTTTCACAAGAACCAGTTGACCGATGGCCTTAGAGTAACTTACCCTAGAGTACTCAGGCTGAATGGACTCAGGTGAGCTACAGGACCAATGGTCCTCTTGTCGTTATATGTTTTGCTTCAGCAAGGTATGAGGTTTAGCGTGACTGTGTCTGAAGATTCCAGAGGGTATGTCCTTGAAGTTTTTGATGGACATTTTGAACTGCCCAGTCTAGGACCAATAGGTAAATGATTACATTTCTTATTCTTTGCTTATAAAACAGGTTTATTTTTTTCCCATCTAAAACTATCCCATTAATTTAGATCCATCCTCTAAAACAATCGCAGAAAACTAGATCCATCCTATAGGATGGATCTAAATTATTGAGATTGCAGAATTTTATAAGACTTATTTTGATATTTGGGGTTATTCTAGAAATGGGAAAATGCTGTTTTATTGCAAATAAATACGGTGGGTGTTCAAAATTGTCATAGAGAACACTTCTTCCTGAAAAAATGTATCCATTCAGTCATGAGAAAAATGTTACAATGCTCTTAAAAATTAAAAGTTCTGTAGTTGGATAAGATTTACTTTTGACATGAATTTCTCCAAGAGTGTTTGCTTTTAACAAAATGTGTGCCTAACATCAAAGTAATCTTACTGTGACTGCACCATGCCACGAGGCAGTTAAGAGATGTCACCTGAGCCATGAGGTCCTTAAGAGATGCCACCTGAACACATGGTGAAAAAATAAATAAATAAATAAACAACAACATAAAAACCTTGAGAAAGACACATGTAAAAATGCTGTTTAAATACCAGACTTTCATGACAGTATGTACCAATTAGCATACCGTATTAATCCTATTAAACGCCCCAGGGGCATTGCATTTTACGAAAGAGGGGCATTTTTAGAGCCTATTAAAGTGTAGTGAAATAGCCACTGCCAAAATGCCTCTAACTAACAGTATTAAGGTGATTGGATATGTTTTCAGAGGAAGCAATTCAGCTATTTTGCCTCCCTTCTCAGAAGGGGTCAACTCTTAAAGGGAAAAATTTGCTCCTCCAGGAGCAAATTCTTTCCTTTATGTGTAGACCTGATTTCAAAGAGCTACCTTATCTAGAGAAGCGAACATGAATTCATGCAAGTTGATATAGAAATATTTTTTGGAAAAGATTAGAGCAGGGGCATTTATTAGGATTAATAGAGTATATAGTCTAGAAGTTTGAGCAAGGGCAAAATTTTTAGCTACTATAATTATCCCCCGCCGAAGGCGGATGGATATAGTTTTCTCCATGTCCGTCCGTCTGTCCGTCCGTCCTGTCCGTCTTTCCATCCGTCTGTCCGTCGGGAGCCATAACTATGTAACCACTGGACGGAATTTCATGAAACTTTGAATGAATATGTATCACCATAAACCGCTAATGCACATGAAGTTTCATCAGACTGGCTTCAGAAATGCATGAGTTATTGCCCCTGAATTGACTTGAAATCAATAAAATGAGCCATAACTATGTTACCAATGCACCGAATTTCATGAAACTTAGAACGAATATGTATCAACATAAACCGCTGATGCACGTGAAGTTTCATCAGACTGGCTTTAGTAATGCATGAGTTATTGCCCTTGAATTAACTTAAAATCAATAAAATGAGCCATAACTATGTAACCAATTATCGAAACTGCATGAAACTTAAAGTAAATATATATCATCATAACATGGTTATGCAAGTGAAGTTTCATCAGACTGGCTTTGGTAACGCATGGATTATTGCCCTTGAATTGACGTAAAATCGATAAAATGAGCTGTAACTATGTAACCAATCATCGAAACTTCATGAAACTTAAACTGAATATATATCACCATAACATGGTCATGCACGTAAAGTTTCATCAGACTGGCTTCAGTAATGCATGGGTTACTGCCCTTGAATTGACTTAAAATCAATAGAATGAGCCATAACTAAGTAACCAACTTCATGAAACTTAAACTGAAAATACATCATCATAACATGGTCATGCACATAAAGTTCCATCCCTATGGCATTTGTAGTACAGAGTAATGCATGGGTTATTGCCCTTGAATTGGCTTAAAATCAGTTAAATGAGCCAGAACTAAGTAACCAATTACCGAAACTTCATGAAACTCAAACCAAGTATGTATGACCATAATGCTGTTATGCTCATAAAGTTTCATCAGTATGGCTTTGGTAGGATATGAGTTACTGCTCTTGAATTGCCTTAAATCAATAAAATGAGCCGTAACTAAGTAACCAGTTACCGAAACTTCATGAAACTTAAACCAGGTATGTATGACCATAATTCTGTTATGCACATAAAGTTTCATATGAATGGTATCAGTTGTGCAAGAGTTATTGCCCTTGAATCAATTTATAATTGACAAATTCAACCATAACTAAGTCGTCAATGAATAGAATTCTATGAAACTTATACATAAACAACAAATCAGGACCTCTTCGGCGGGGATATAAATTCACCGAATTTACTTGTTAACCTAAATTCTGGGGGGAGGATCTGCTGTAATTATTCTAGAATTTGTCCATGTTCAACTCCTACAATGCTGCCTGTTCTTCAGGTGCCAATGGTCTTGCCAACCCCAGAGATTTCCTCTCCCCTGTTGCTCATTATGAAGATCAGGAAATTGAGAACTACGCTGTGATAAGTAAATACCAGGGACATCTATTCCAGGCTACTCAGGTATGCCACAGTTAGAACAGTATGTCTGCCATCTGGTTATCTTAGGCATGATATTTATCTCCATGGAAAATTGTTTAGGAGATTTGTGAGAGAAAGTGAAAAGTTGACTGGTACTTTCATTTCTGTAAATCTTTCCCATGCCTTTTTATATTATTTTCTTATTTCCTTACAAATTGAAGTTCAACTATTTCTGATATCATCAACTTATCATAAGTTTAGGTTACAGATGTCAGCATTTAGCTTCTTGCTTAAACAGGTTGCCTGGGTATTTGGTGGTACCATATTTTTGGGCTATTGCCTGAGTTTGTTCCCTCCAAAAAAGTAAAAAATCTCAAGATGATCTAACTTCCAAGTCAGATGTAGATTTTTGGGAGGGAAAAAACCATCTTATTGCAGAAGTAATACAACTGACATGGGGTGATTTTGGAGGGAGAAAATGCCATATCTTATAGCCAGATGACAGAGCTCTAGATAAGAGGGAGTATTTGGTGATAATTTAGGATAATTTTTGTTATTTCTATATAAAAACATATGTTGTGACCCCTCATCTGAACCGTCTCAATGAGACGGTTCAGATTAGGGGTCACAACATATGGTTTCAATGAGAAATAAAAAAAAAATATCCTTCAATTATCATCAAATACCCCTCTTAACTAGGGCTCTGAGATGAGTATATGTATTGTAATATGTTGTGCATTTAATTTTCAGGGTCATTCACCATTTGATGTTGTGGCCTGGCATGGGAACTACACACCATACAAGTACAACTTGAAGAACTTTAATGTGATAAACACTGTATCATTTGATCATTGTGTAAGTATACACAGAAATCTAGACACAAAGTATATTTGATTGAAATTCTGAGATAGTTCTGTTACTGTAAATTGTATTGTATTGTTGATTGCAGGCACAAAAGTTTGTTATTTTTCAATTTTAAAAAATAATCACAAGCACTTAAATTTGTTTGCAAATTTTATTTGTTCTCCTATAATGCCTTTACAAAAGTGTCATGTTCACGAACATTTAAGTTCATGTGTTTATGATAGCTGCAAAAATCATGAACATTAGTAGCATACTGAGTTTTGGCCCTTCCCTTCTTAAACAGACCAAAACATTAATATGAAGTTTAGAAGAAGGTCCAGATAAAAGGAAGGACTTCAAGGCTTATTCAGGAATATTTGTAAATAGTTTCTCAGAAAACATATGAGCCGCGACAGGAGAAAACCAACAAAGTGGTTGTGCGCCCAGTGCAGACTCAGATCAGCCTGGGCATCGGCCCAGTCTGATCAGACAGGGCGGATGCCCATGCTGATCTGAGTCTGCGCTGGGCGCACTACCACTTTGTTGGTTTTTTCATGTCGTGGTGCAATTGTTATCTTGTAGCACTTCAGTAGAACCTCTTAGTGAAGGATCCTGATGAAGGACCACAGCATGTCATTTTATAGTGTAACCTATGTGTGCTGGGGCCGTATTTATAAGTCGTTGCTATGCTGTAGCTAAGGCTCAGTTTCTATGAAGCAGGTTCCTACAACTATGAAATTTGCTCTGGATGAACAGTCTTTTTCAGACTGTTCCTCCAGAGCACATTTCATAGTTGTAGGGAATCTCCTTTATAGAAATTTAGCCTTAGCAACAGCATAGCAACTACTTAAGTCATTTTATAAATATGGCCCCTGGAGTTTTAAGTGATGAAAACTTTGTCACATAGTAAGTGCAGAAATATGAAAGAAAGAAAAAACAACACTTTATGTATATGTGTATACATTCAGGGAAAGCAACTCATGCAAGTCTGCCATTTCCATTTTACCCCCCTTCTCAATAGAAGTCAACTCTTAAAGGAAAGAATTTACACCCATAGAAGCAAATTCTTTCCTTAAGAGTAAAAGTACCTGGTAGACTCCATTTAGGAAGGGTTTCACCCAGGGAAGCAATATGAAATCACGAAAGTTGTCCCTCTATGTAATAATGGCAGGTAAATGTGGAGAATCCATTCACCTTGATTTTATTCCAAACTGTTATCTTATTTAGGCCATTGATTTCAGGATCCATCCATATTTACTGTACTAACTTGCCAATCAGTGAAGCCAGGAGTTGCCATAGCAGACTTTGTGATATTCCCACCCAGATGGGGAGTGGCTGAAAATACATTCCGACCTCCATACTATCACAGTAAGTACAAGATCTTAACCCTTAATTTGCCAAAAAGCAGACGAAAAAATTTACGTCTGCAGAAATTTCAAAAAATGTTTTGTCCAAGTTGTATCTTATTGAGAATTCAAAGACTATAGGGCAAACAGTGTAGATTCAGATGAGGTGGCTCATTATGAGCCACCTCATCTGGATCTACACTGCTTGCCAATTCAACAAGTTTAATTTTTGGCACTTAAGGGTTAAATCAAGATATGGCTGTTTTATTAGAGTGTATGTTGAGAACTGCCAGGCTGAGATGGCTCTCCAGAAGATTTTCCACTTGTTACACTGAAGATTGCTGCTGCTTTTGGTGATCCATATGTACAGTCAAACCTGTCTTAAGGGGTCACCCCTTGGGACCCTCAAAAATTGGCTGCTTAAGACAGGTGACCCCTTAATACAGGTTCATTTGCACTGTACTTTGGTCTAAGGGACCCTAAAAAAGTGGCTGCTAAAGACAGGTGATCCCTTAATACAGTGACCCCTTAAGACAGGTTCGACTGTAGTTTGTAGCAAACCTGTCTAACAGGCAAAATTCCCATATTGAAAGTAATGATATTATTGAGTGACATATGAAGCAAGCATCTGCCTTGAAGGTAAAGGTTTCCCATAGCCTAGTGGCCATAGGGACAGCGGGGGCTAGAGGCAGTCTGTATCTTGGCCACAGCATCTGAACGGCTTTTCTAGTGTCTGGTTGGCAACAGTGTAAAAACTGTCAGATTTTATGTTTTAGCTCTATATTATGACAATTCATAGACAGACAAGACACGGTGTTCTGTGGAATTCTTGTTAGTGATTCTGTATTTCAGGAAACTGTATGAGTGAATTCATGGGGCTTATCCTGGGAAGATATGAAGCAAAGGTTTGTATATGAGTATGTCATAAGGAAATGTGTTTTTGTTGTACCTGCTTTAGCAAGGTGCAGAATAGGTGCCTGGTTTTCCATCTGGTTTCTCCAGAACCATTTTGTATATTTGGCTGAAATTTTGCATGGAGCATTAGTGAGACCTAGGTTTTCAGATTTATCAAAATGAAAAAAAATTTCTAGCAGAATTAGGTCACTGTGACCGTTCACAATTTAGCTCAACCTTAGCATAATTTAAGTTGACCTTTGCATTTAAGTTCATTTAAATGACTTATTCTCTAAACAACTGCATCCATGGTTCTCAAATTGCACATTCAGTATGATCAGACTGCAGGGCTTCAGAATGATAAAATTCAGCATGGTCAAGAATCCAAGATGGCCACCTTTACAAAAAAATAGCAAAACCAATAAAATCAACTTTTTCTCCACAACCTCTTGGTATATATGGTTGAAATTTTAGTTTTTTTTAGAATCAAAATGAAAAAAAAACTTGTAGCGGAATTAGGTCACAGTGACCTACTTTCTGTTAACGGGTCCAGTTTTGCTTAAATGTCAATATCCCAACAAACGCTGAACAGATTTTAGTCAAATTCAATAAGAATGATCCACAAATAGAGTTCTTACAAATTTATGTGACTAGACAATCCAAGATGTCCGTTGGCTGCTGTTACTAAAAATAGCAAAAGCATGAAATGACAATTCTCAAGAACCCCTAATCAATTTGGATCAACTTTGTGTCAAAACGATCATCACATGAAGTCATTTCAGTTGTTTGCAAATTGGCCATCCAAAATGGCTGCCATCCGCCATTAATAAATATAAGCTAAAAATATGAAACAGACAGTATCTTGTGAAGTACCAAATTGATTTTGACCAAATATGTGTCAAACTCATGCCTTCATTGTTAGCAGGTGTGACATAGTGTTCAGGGGAAATCTTGTGTAGGATGTGTAAACAGCCAACATTCAAATCATACTGCTGACTGATCACAATATTGGCGGTATCAAAAGTTCCCGGTTTATTGAAAATGACATATTGGCGCATTTTAATTTTGGCGTTCTTTATATACCATGGCTCCAGATAGTCAAGAAATTTGATGTATATTTGTAACAATGTTTTCTTAATTTTCTATTTAACTATATATTGTGGCATTTATTAGAATCGCCTCATCGAGGCGATTCTAATGGAATGCCACAATATATAGTTTCATGGATCGGTATAGAAAATATCTCAAATAGTCATCAGGTTATTCCTTTTATCTGAGCCTCGGTTAAGCTGTGCCATACAATTGTATTGAATTCAAATATTGGCGGACTTATATTTTAGCGCTCTTTGCCGTAACTGCCAGTATCGTCAAAATTTAGTTACCGCCAAATATAACCGTTTTACAGTACATGTCACACTCTTTATGATGGTCGCATGATGCCTACACATTGCAGTTCGCCTCACAAAACAGCTGACAATGTTAAGTACAGCATGCTTACACTTAATATTGACAACAGGATCAGTCTATTATAAGTACCTTCACAAATTCAGTATGATGGATAATCGTAAGTCTCCAGACTGTGTCTAGACAGGCTCTATGGATTGTTGGTTGGAAGATTAGTGAGCTGTATGGATACACAGGCTGATTTGAGGGAGATAACTATTGTGACTTCCTGTTTGCTTCCCGGAGTGGCAAAGCCCTTCCAAAGAAGAGGTCTGTTCTTTAAGGTATGAATATGCTCCAACAGGAGCTGTCTTTCCTTTTTAAGTTGACCCCTATTGAAAAGTGATGCAAAAGTGAAAACAGCGGAGTTGCTTGCACCCCATGGAAGTGTACCCATTCATCTGAATATATATGACCTTGAATAAGGTTGTTATAATTGTATCTTTGTAGAATCTTGATAAAATGACTGGTTTTCAGCATGGTTATATCAAAATGCAATATATTACTTGTACATGTTTGTTTCAGGAGGGTGGTTTTCTACCAGGGGGAGCCACCTTACATAGCATGATGACACCTCATGGACCAGATGCTGCATGTTTTGAAAAGGCCTCATCAGAAGATCTCAAGCCTGTGAGGGTGGCTGAGGGAACACAGGTATAAATTACTTCCTGTGTGGGCTTTGGACCAAATCCTGGTCCATTTTTCTGTACTTTGTGCCTAAATTTGATGAATAAGATACTGGTTAAACCAAACTACTTTGTCATGGGATGATTTTGGATTTTGAAAGAAATAAGCTTTTCTGTTTACAAGAGGCACACAGTCAAAATATAAAAAAGTACCCCCCCCCCCCCCAAAAAAAAAAAAAAAGAAAAAAAAAACATAGAAAAAAATCATCATACAGCACTCATATGCGAACAAAATTCTTGTGGGTTCAGAATAGAAAAATTACCTCGGATATCTCATAGAACTATTACTTTGGTTTGGTGAGGCAGCTGTAATGAGAGGCTATTTCAGATCTGGGGATATTATAATGACATGGGTTGGTATTTAGAGTATATATTATGTACACATCCATGTTCTTCTGCCATTTATGCAATGGGAAACAACTTTTTTAACTCCTGGGCCCAGTTGTTCAAAGCATCGTTAGCCTAACGAGCCCGTTAAGCGCAAAACTCGTTAAGTGTTTTATGACTTTATAACTAAATACACTGATATTTTTTGTTGCAAAAATGTGAGAAGCTTTTGCAATGCAAAAGCTGCTCACATTTTTTCAACAAAAATATTGTCATATTTGTGATATTAACGTTTGAAATTTTAACGTCATGTTAACTAACGACGTCGTTAGTTTTGAACAACTGGGCCCAGTTTGCTTTCATAGCCCTTAAAAAAAGAAAAAAATAAAGAGATAAAGTCATAAAAGAAAGAAAAAAAAAGAAAAAGAGATAATGTCATAAAAGAAAGAACTTGCTCCAAGAGGAGAAATTCTTTCCTTTCAGAGCTAATCCATAGGGGTGCAAATTTTTCCTTAAGTTGATCCCTGTTGAGAATGGAGAGAAAAATGAAAATGGTATAGTTGCTTTCTCTGAAAATATGTTCATTCAGCTAATATTTTGCTATGATATAGTCTTTCTTCTACAGGCATTTATGTTTGAGAGTTCTCTTAGTATGGCTGTCACAGAGTGGGGTAACAAAACCAAAGTTGATGACAAATATTATGAGTGCTGGCAACCGCTGAAGAAACATTTCAAATCATCAGGTGCAGAAGGTGAGAAAGTAAACGGTAAAGCCATGAGCCTTTTTCATTGAACGTATTGACCTTAACCCTATTGCACTCAGAGCAGCCAAAACTCTGTAGAGTTTTGGCTGCTCTGAGTGCAATAGGGTTAAATATTCCAACAGGTACATTTCTATGAGCAGAATGGTGATAAATTTGACATTTTGCTTTGTTTGGATTACCATTTGATTACAAATGAAGCTTTCTTGCCCAGATCCTCTTTGCCATCATGCAGATGTATACTCCTCAAGTGACCTGAAAATATTGTATGTGAATCTGAAGAGAGCAGATTGCGAAATATTACATCATGATGATGAAGACAGAATGCAATGGTATTTTGCTTCTTCTTACCTCTTGTTGGAATTGCAATTAATTAAGTTAGGTAGTTTTGAGTTATTACTGTAAAATTTTGTAAGTAATGGGACAGAATGAAGGGTCAGACTGATTGGGGTCTGCACAGTTTGCCATTTAACCTGGATAATAATCAGACATCTCTGATAGGGCACACAGCCAGATATGAAAGCTTTTGTCCTTAACAAGATAAAGATAAAGGATAAAGATTCAGGTGTCTTGACATATTCCATTTTTGGGGTAAACATTCTAAGTAAGGGGACAGATCTGGGCAAAAGTGCAGAACCAGATCAGACTCTCCTAAGGAGCTGTCTGATCAGGGTCTACACTGTTTGCTATTCAATCTGAATCTTCTGGATGCATCACGGTTTTGTTAAATGGATTGTTAAATTGTTCCAAATTTAGGACATAATACTATAATTATTTTAGGTATCTAGATCTTTAGGATTTTCATGTGACATTGTTTTTCAGAGCCTGCTGGTAAAAGACAAAAGAAAAAATAAAGATAATGGAGCAAAGAATACTCTGAGAGAAAGAGAATCTCTCATCACAGCAAAGAAGAATCTCCGCAATACAGTTGACATTTGTTATTTCAAATACTGATACCTCAAAGTACATATAATCTCATATGTCACAGTGGTTGGCCATGTTTTTTTTGTTTGTTTTTTTATATATATTTTCACGTTTCTTAACTGTTAAACTATCTGATATCTCAGTCAAATGTCTGGCCCAAAGGTTATAAAACTTTTTTCATGCTCAACTCAGCTGAGCATGATGAAATTTTACCTGCTAATAAATAGGAAATTACTGATAGGTATAGTTGTTGATTTTTGCTCAGGTTAGCTGAGTATGACATTTTCTCTGCTTATGAATATGAAAATGCCAACATATTTATCAGCGGAGAAAATTTCATGCTCAGCTGAGTTGAGCACGAAAAAAGTTTTATAACCTTGGGGCCTGGTCCCTGGCACTTATGAGATAATGAGTATCAACTGTATAATATTGTTATTCAGGCAATCTGAATTCTGTATACATTTTACGTGTTATGAGATTATATTCTTTCAAAAGTATTATATTTTTAACAGCTGTCATAATACAATCTAACTTGGGGAAAGTATACCATATTAGTGCTAAATGTTTGGTGACAAGTCCTTGAACATACACATTATTACCCTAATGTACTCAGATATTGGGACACCTAAGAGCATTCATTTTCCATTTGTTTTAAATGGAAAATTAATTGTTTTAGGTGTCCTAATACTTAGGCGCATTTGGGTACTACAGAAACATGATCTGATGTTCTATATCACATCAAGTGGATGTTCTTGGACCTTCGGATCACACAAGTTCCTTCTGTCAAGTGGAAATGTTCCCAGATCACGGAACCCTTGTGTTGAGCATGATCCTGAGATCAGTCACTGTAGTAGTCTATGTTAAATTGGATTACATATATTTATTAATTTCTGATGGTCACACCATGTTTTTACATTCCACTTATACACAGTGAAAGTTGTGCTAAAGTCGTATGATTTACAGGATGCTTAGATGATGTCAAACTAACCTTGTATGAGAGGATACTAGTAGGGGTAAAAATAATCGACTCTCAGTCTATCCAGTTTTCTGGATCAGATCACCAGAAATATCATTGTTTGAAAGTGGCATCATTATTAGAATTTAGAATATGGCAAAGGTTGCTCTTATAGGTTGTCTGTTAAATGTAGATCCAAAAGAAATGAATTTCTTGTTTCATTGATACATCATTAAAGATCGGTTGTTGGGCTTATGTAATTTCTGTTTTGTAAAATTTAGTTAAGTGAGCTCTAAAACGGGTATTTTGAATAGTTGGGATATGCATGATTTACCAGTTATCGGTGGTGTTACACTTCACTTGGGATCTAACTTTTTAATAATAACAAAGAATGAAAATGAAAGCTTCAAGGAAATTAGTTGGGTGTTGTCTTCAAATTTATCAACTAAATTAAAGCCGCCGATGAGTATTACAGTGGACTCGACGATGAGTATTACAGTGGACTCGACAGTATCGGATCAAGTTCAATAAAACTCCTGTTTTGTTGTATATGAATGCTAACATTATGTATGTTATTACACATAACAATTGCAAAATATCCCTTCTATCTAGCCATGTCAAAATATTGACGAAATTTATTCCTTTAAGGGCAGATAACCTATCCAGACTTACAGGAGGGTCTTACGACAGTAACAAATCAGTTGCGACAGTATCGGATCATATGATATTATTGTACAAGAGAGTTCCTCCGAGGCGTTCTGTCAAACTACTTAGCTTCAATAATTTGGCTACATAAACAGTTGGACCTATTAAACTCTGAGAGGAAACTTTTACGGCCTTTCAACGATATTTTTCACGTGGCCCGTCACCTGCAAGGTTAGCTAACAGTTGAATGTGTACAAATGTACACGCATGTCAATAATTCGTAACTCAGTTATACCCTGCGCTCCTTTAGCTCGGAACTACTCAAACAGTATAGACCATAATCTGACTTCGCAAAAAGTACACCCTGATAAGACCGTAGCGTCTGATCAGGATCAAGAAGTTTATGGTGAGTTTCCACCTCAGCACTGGAATACATGTATCAATGCAAACAGAGTATAAACACTACATGGTCATTCAACGAGTTCTGCTGCATTAATCTGAGTCTACGCAGTGTACAAATGTTCAGCTGATGAACGCAAAACAATAATGGGTTCACAAACATGCGAGCTGATGTCAAATGTTTCTTCCAGAATGTTTAGCGGAAGCTTAGATGTGCTACGCATAACCGTCATTATGAGACGTTAGTGTGTGGGGCGTGAGATGGGGGATATTTTACAAAAAGGATATTGCATTATATTTTGTACCGATTTTTTTTAAAGAAGACACGGCAGTCATTCAGGTAGCTGATTTAAGACTTACTTTCAGCATCAGGCCTGCATTTGACATAACGTTTCCCAGCTAATGCCTGTATTTCAGTTCAACTTATATAATGATCCGTTATTGTCGCACATTGGTGCCCAACTTTTCAAGTCTCTAGCTTCATCAAATACTGGGATGTCACGAAAATAATGACTGTCTGCAATTAGAGGGATGCCAGGACACATTACAAAGCAGAATCGGTTTCAATCGCCTAATTATAAAATTGTGTAAACAACCGAAATTTGTTTTGGGAGTAACGAGCAACAGACAAAATGCAAGCGCCGCTGAAGAGGGGTCAAGCTTTTCAACAACTCTGATTTGTTTCACAGCCCCACATTTCGATTGAATTTTTCACCCTGCACTTTGTCATTGGTTTAACTCGATGACTAATATAATGGTAAAAAATATTTGCTTCATTTGTGAGGAAAATGGGTGATAACATAAGGGTGATCCGATACTGTCGATGATCCGATACTGTCGAGTCCACTGTAATACATAAACAGAGAAGACATTATGCTCTGGGGCACATCTGACTCTGCATGACTGATGTACCAGTTATCGGTGCAATAGTAAATACAGACTAATTATCCATGCTAAAACTTTATGGCAGCACCGTTTATTGCCATATTATGATGTAATATGACCTCTAGTTTGGAGAAACTGGTTTGCAGCAGACGAATTTAAGCATCACAATGCAAATTTAATGTTTGTAGATACATAAAACTTATGTTTGCTTGGATTTGTTTAGAATGGTAAATATTTATGTTCTTGTCTTTCTTTCTGTCTGAAACTTCAACCAGCATTACGTACCTTACCTAGTTTGAAATAGAGCAGGAGTTTCGTGTTCATGTTTATGTCTATTATAGCGGAAGAAGACCAAACTGAACTCAAGAAATTCAGATTATTTCTGTTTGCACCGATAACTGATAGCCACCGATAACTGGGTGATTGACCATATATGTTTTTTTAATATCTCATCCATTAGACTAATTCAGACCTCATATCCTGGTATTTCAGTCATATGGGATCATGATTACATTTCATCTTTGGCTGTTTCTTTTTACATTTCTGTGCCAAAACTGGCAATATGCCTCTGTCTTTGTTTTCTTGCTTTTCCAAGATTAGAAATACCTTAAATATACTGTAAACAGTTAGCTTTTGCAAAATTAATGCTTTTTAGCTCGGCGGTACGAAAATCAGGAAGAGCTTTTGCACTAGCCCCGGCATTGGTATCTGCGTTGGTGACGATGTCAGCGTTAGCAAAATTTTATGTTAAAGTTTTTTATGTGATGGGCAAGGCATGGTCAGGCAAGCTATCCTGTACATCGACAGGTCTTGTTTTTTTTTTCTAAAATAATTTAGCTTTTTACTCACAAGTCCTATAATAATTCTTTGCATTTATGAGAGCATAACATTTCGTGTTTGTTTTATATTTGTAAAACTCACAAAAATA
The DNA here is from genome assembly GCA_963989385.1 of Ctena decussata. NCBI lineage: Eukaryota > Metazoa > Mollusca > Bivalvia > Lucinida > Lucinidae > Ctena > Ctena decussata. The sequence continues at coordinate 66,013,523 of OZ022502.1, read as the reverse complement.
ACGCTTACATATATATTTGATACACATCCATGTTTTTTCTGGGTTTTTTTTTTCTGTTTTTTTTTTTTTTTTCCTGACCAATGGTAAAGGTTACAATTATGTGAAAATTTACTAGTCATTATAAGTCATTAATACATACATTTTGTCTTTAAATTCAAAACTAATCAAAGCCATAATTGAGCTGCGACATGGCAAAAACCAACAAAGTGGCATGTAAGCCCAGCAGAGACTCGGATCAGCCTAGGCACCTGCCCAGTCTGATTAGAGTCTTTGCTGTGGGCTTAAAGGTTAGCTAATAAGGATCTAAGCTATAAGACTGTATGGCTGCCCAGGCCAATCTGAGTCTTAGCTGGGTGCACATGCCACTTTGTTGGTTTTGTCATGTCCTGGCTCATGATTTGATATTAGCAATGTACAGTAACGGAACAAGATTCACAAAAGCTGTTGCAATCACATAGCCATGTTTGCATCAGTGACAAACTTCTTTATATATTTTAAGAGGCTTACATTTTCTGACACCTATAGATGTTGCGTATACAAGGCCTAATGGCAGATGATGGTCTAAAATTTTATTCCATGCCAGCCCCACCCATATCTAGCTACCCATATCACAGTCAAGAGATCAAGGACTGTTAGTATACTGAAACAGCCTAGACAGAACTGCAGTACTTATTCAGTTTTAGACTGGGTTTTTTCCTCCATAGCAGCCTCAAAAACCTATATCTATCTGAAGGCCAGGGAAGCACTTTGTTCAAGGGGAACTAGGTTTTTGGGGTTGTTATTTTGAAGGGAAAAGATGGATTAGTATTTTGTGGTTGTTCTGGAGAAAATAACCTATCTTGCATCAGAATTGGTACAACTGATTTATTATTTCTTGCACACCGGATAGAAAATGCCATTCTTTTCACCTGGAATAGAAAATCTTATCTTACCCTGGTGTTCTTACCCAGGACCGGATAAAAATCACGCAATTTCAATGCATTGGTTGTATTGGACGTCACATACCTGCGTCGTCAAGTGACATTGGACTTTTAAATGATGACGTCACAAAGAAGGCAAAAATGACGTCAGTTTATGCACGCCACACGCTGATGTAAAGAACCGAATGGCGGTCGTTGAAAGCAGTGCCTTCTTTCAAAATCAAATAATAACCTCTCAAGCACTGAAATAACGCATTTTATCAAGTTCTCAAGTTAAAACAAAACGTGGTGTGCAAGAAAAAGTATCTTTTATGGGTATTTGGTGCGGATAGAAAAATCAGTCACTCGGGATCACTGTTCAGCATCACTCGGCAAACCTCGTGACGCCAAACAGTGACCCTCGTGACGGATATTTCTATCCACACCTCATACCCATGAAAGATACTTATATTTTGGTCATTTTGGAGGGGGAAAGCCTCCCATCTAACGGTTGTATCCATCTTGCAACCTCAGGATTGGTAGTTCAGCTGGGCCCGGTTGTTCAGAAATAACGACGTCGTTAGTTAACAAGACATTAAAATTTCAAACATTAATATCTCAAATACTCCAATATTTTTTGTTGAAAAAATGTGAGAAGCTTCTCACATTTTTTCAACAAAAATATCAGTATATTTGGTAATGAAGTTGTAAAACACGTAACGAGTTGACTGGTTAGGCTAACGATGCTTTGTACAACTGGGCCCAGTGCGTTATCTACTACACTACCGCCACTCCTTTAAACTGCATAATTCTTGTAAATTAGAAGGATCACTGAAATTTGCTCAATATTGTATTAACCAGTATCTATGCAATGTTATTTAATGTTTATTGAACCATGTCATTAGAAGACCTCTTCCTAGTGTATGGGCACACCTCCATTTTCAGTTCACCTGTAGGAAAGTGTGCGAAGGGGAACAACTGTTGTGAGACCATGATCAAAACATAAGATTTTATGCAGATTTAGCAGAATGTATCATTATTTATCACCAAATACTCTCTTTTGTATTGAGCTCTTGACTATGGCTCTTGCTGCTTTTTTTTCTTTCCGTTTTTGTCCAGTACTCAAAATGAGGTTCCCCAGGAGGCTCAGTGGAATAAACCCAGTGTTGCACAATCCTGGCACCAAGACTGCCTGTCCGACCTTTCTCCAATTCATAGAGAATAGTGCTGCTATTTTAATGACATGGTTCATTTTGGATGTACAAATATTTCTTGTTTTGTTTTTCAGTATTTGCATGCTTTATTTTTTAGCAAATGCATGTAACCACTCATGGTGTTATTTGAACTTATACATTCAGGTTTATGAATTATATTATAATAAATGTATAATAAAGAAACATTGTGTGATTATGTCTTTCTTGCATTACCCAAACATTCAAGTCCAACTCGGAGAAAAATAGTCTGAAAATCTGAATCTTGCTGTTATTTGTGGTCTGATGGCTCAGAATGTTGTTTTTTGTTGTTGTTTTTTTTGTGTGTTTTTTTGCACTCACTCCAGCATCAACATCTGCATCAGCCTTCCACTTTGTGTTAAAATTTTAGTTAAAGTTGTTTTTGTGTAATGGGCATGGCACTGTCAGGTAAGCTATCCCATCTTGTTCTCAAGTTCAACATTGACCTGAATTAACAAACACAACTTCAGTAAGTATTCTGTATTTATTTGCATCCTAGACAATCTAAAACAATATGGTCAACTCTCGATGTCTCGAAGTTGAAGTTAATCCCAAACTACTGATATCTCAAAGTAAATTTTCTGGTCCCAGAAAATTTACTTTGAGGTATCAGTAGTTTGCATAACAGGAGTTGAAATGTAAACCAGAGGGCCAATGGCCCTATATCTCTCACCTGAGCACTGAAGCACTGAGGTTACAGCAACAAAACACCATGCACAACAGCAATAAAAAAAACACCATTTATGTAGAGGATAATATCGCAAACATTTATGAAAAAAAAATAAGCTATATCCCCCCTTAATGGCTTCTCAGAGGAAGATCAAAACAAAAAAAAAAATTTTTGGCCTTTCAGCTGCAATGGCAACCAATCAAAATCAGGTATTTGGGAAAAATTCATATGGCTGGTAGAGGACTACTCCAGGAACATTTCTGTAAAGTTTTGTCAAAATATCTGCAGTAACACAGAAATAAATAGCAAATGTCCACTTTCCCCATTATAAGTCTATGGAAACTTAAGTTGCCATAGCAACGAATTCACATGGGCAATGATAATATAAAACATACTTTAGAGGCTAATGTTATTAATATGTATGTGAAGTATCAGCTTCATCCCCCTCATGGCTTCACTTTTCCCATTATAGGTCAATGGAAACTATAGGTTGCCATAGCAACCAAAGTTCTTATGGGATTGGAATAAAAAGAATAAAATTTATGTAGAGGCTACTGTCATCAACACGTTTGCACAATATCAGCTTCATCCCCCCTACGGTTCTGAGCAGAATTTTTTTTTTTTGTGTGAAAATTTACCCTATATTTTGCCATGGCAACCAATCAAATTCAGCGATTTGGAGAAAATTCATATGAATCGTAGAGGACTACTCAAAAAACATTTCTGTAGAAAAAATCTAAATAACTGCAGTTAGACAGCAAAAATTGCCAATTTCCATTTTCCCCATTATGAGTCAATGGAAACTCTTAGTTGCCATAGCAACCAAACTGCTAAAGCAATTGCCATGAAAATCAGTAATTATATAGAGGCTAGTACTAAGGTTCTTTCTGTAAAGTTTGAGCTTTATTGGCCACATAGTTTCTGCAAAGATGAGTTTTTAATATTTTTCTATTTTTAACCATTCGGTTGCAATGGCAACCAGCCAAATTGCGCAATTTGCATAAATTTAACATGGCTGGTTAAAGACTACTCAATGTACATTTCTATGAAAGTTTTGTCAAAATATCTGCAGCGGCATAGCAATAAATGCAAATTTTCCATTTTGCCATTATAAGTCAATGGCAACTTTCAGTTCCCATAGCAACCAAACAGCCAGAGCAATTGCCAAGAAAACAAGAGCATGTGAGCAGAGGCTCACGTATACCCCCGGCCAGCACCATCGCCTAATAAAAACACACTAAAGCAAATGTTAAATAACAGACATATGAATGGACAATCTATTACAAATCCAGTGGAAGGCCTTTAGACAAATACACAATGGTTCCATTAAAACATGCAAATTATGTTATCAAAAGAAAATACAAATTTAACACAAAATTTCAACACAAATTTACGTAAAGTTCTATGTCAGTGACCTTGACCTGAAGTCAGCGGCAGCATCCAGATGATGTCAACTAGTCAATTTAAACCTATACCTAAACCTAGTCACATAGCAAACTGAGAAATCTTTAACATACATTTTACCATTTATTCCATTGGAGATAGAGATGGAAAAAAGGAAACAATGAAGGCCAAAAGAAATCTTAGCATTTTGATTTTCTTTCCTACAATTCACCTTTCCTATAATTCAGAGTCTGTTCGAGTTTTGTCCCTTGCCAAGCCTATGACGTCATCTATAGGATAGGTTATTGTTTTTCATTGTGTAACCAAAGAAATGCCGGTTTTCCGTATATTCAAAACTAACATTCAAAGGTTAAGATTAAGACAACTATTTTGTTCCAACTATATTTAGCTCTTTCTTAGTCGGAAAATAAGCTTATAGCATTTGGGTATTTGACATAAAACTAGATGATTTCTCACTAAAATTTCGGGCCAAAATTACCGCAATCGAAAGAGTATGCATCACCAGTACAGCTTCCAAAACATAAGCAAAAGAAAGAAAATCGCGGAAGATGTTCAAACCGTTATTACAAAAGATACAAAACGAAGGATTAGCTGATTATAAAGCAGACACATGCTAAAAATGACAACAAAGTGTGCTGTGACACGGAATTCGTTTGTGTAATCACCGAATTGCGCGCATTGCCGCAATAAACAAACACATATGATTGTGTATTACTTAGCGTGTGTTCGGAAGGCAGCTTTAAGAACACCTACCGTGAAATGGAAACGATCAAATAAATAATACCGAAGATAAGTAAGAGATGGAAAAAAATAATATAAATTCAACCTCACGGAAAACTGTCTGGATGCTGATGCTTTTAGATCGGTGTATCGTACAAGAAACCATAAATATCAGCGCTATAATCTGTCCGGTAATAATACGTTACTATCTGAATGTCGGAAAAATGGAAATAACTTTTCAGATTTACGAAACTTATTTTTACGAAATGTAACTTTTTTATATTGAACAAACGTGAATGTATATTGCCGGGGTGTTAAAACACGGCGTCGATGAAAGGGGTCATGAAAATCAAGAGCGACCTGTCGGGACTCTCAATATGATATTAAAATAAATCCATAAAAATATATATAAATAAAAATGTTACATGAAAACGGGGCAATTATACTTTGATTTGGTCTTTCAATGATTTTTTTGCAGTTTACATTTACAAAACGTCTGCTTTATGCATGTTATGTGTGCTTGCAGTTGTACTGAATTATATGGGATATCCTATAGATGACGTCAGAGTCTACTTGGGTAGATAACTCGTGCGCGACTAAATCAATTTATAGGAAAGGTGTATAAACTTGGCCATTCTCAAGATGTAAACAAAAATTGAAGACTGTGGCTCTCTTAGGAACATAGAAAACTGTGACAAAAAATAAGCTGGAGAGAAAGAAAAATGGACAAACAAAGGAGTTGATAAGCAGGAGGCCAATACTCTATTACACCATACAACTAGTCATACCCAACATTTGCACCAAATTTCAAAATTCTAGCTGTAGTGGTTCCTGAGAAATCTTGGAAGAGAAAAAGTTTAATTTTAAAGGAGAGAAAGAAGAAATGGACAAACAAAGGGAATGATAAGGAGGAGGAGGCTGATGTTTTCTTACACAATGCAACAAGTCATACTCAATGTTTGTAATAAATTTCAAAAACCTAGGTGTAGTTGTTCCTGAGAAATCTATGATAGAAATTTAATTGGAGAGCAAGAAAAAAAGGACAAACAAAGAGAATGATAAGCAGAAGAAAGCTAATTGTCCCTTATACTGTACATCTAGTTATACCCAACATTTGTACCAACCTTATAAATCCTGTAAATAATAAATTATAAATAAATTTGTACCAAATTTCAAAATCATAGCTATTGTGGTTCCTGAGTAATCTGTGACAGAAATTTAATTGGAGAAAAAAAAAATGGACAAACAAAGGGAATGATAAGCAGGAGAAGGCCGATTGTCTCTTACACGGTACAACTAGTCATACCCAACGTTTGTACCAAACTTCAAAATCCTAGCTATTGTGGTTCCTGAGAAATCTGTGACAGAAATTTAATTGGAGAGAAAGAAAAAATGGACAAACAAAGGGAATGATAAGCAGGAGAAGGCTGATTGTCTCTTACACGGTACAACTGGTCATACCCAACGTTTGTACCAAATTTCAAAATCCTAGCTATTGTGGTTCCTGAGAAATCTGTGACAGAAATTTAATTGGAGAGAAAGAAAAAATGGACAAACAAAGGGAATGATAAGCAGGAGAAGGCCTATTATCTCTCACACAGTTCAACTAGTCATACCCAACGTTTGTACCAAATTTCAAAATCCTAGCTATTGTGGTTCCTGAGAAATCTGTGACAGAAATTTAATTGGAGAGAAAGAAAAAATGGACAAACAAAGGGAATGATAAGCAGAAGAAGGCTGATTGTCTCTTACATGGTACAACTGGTCATACCCAACGTTTGCACCAACCTTATAAATCCTGTAAATAATAAATTATAAATAAATTTGTACCAAATTTCAAAATCATAGCTATTGTGGTTCCCGAGTAATCTGTGACAGAAATTTAATTGGAGACAAAAAAAATGGACAAACAAAGGGAATGATAAGCAGGAGAAGGCCGATTGTCTCTTACACGGTACAACTAGTCATACCCAACGTTTGTACCAAACTTCAAAATCCTAGCTATTGTGGTTCCTGAGAAATCTGTGACAGAAATTTAATTGGAGAGAAAGAAAAAATGGACAAACAAAGGGAATGATAAGCAGGAGAAGGCTGATTGTCTCTTACACGGTACAACTGGTCATACCCAACGTTTGTACCAAATTTCAAAATCCTAGCTATTGTGGTTCCTGAGAAATCTGTGACAGAAATTTAATTGGAGAGAAAGAAAAAATGGACAAACAAAGGGAATGATAAGCAGGAGAAGGCCTATTATCTCTCACACAGTACAACTAGTCATACCCAACGTTTGTACCAAATTTCAAAATCCTAGCTATTGTGGTTCCTGAGAAATCTGTGACAGAAATTTAATTGGAGAGAAAGAAAAAATGGACAAACAAAGGGAATGATAAGCAGAAGAAGGCTGATTGTCTCTTACATGGTACAACTGGTCATACCCAACGTTTGTACCAACCTTATAAATCCTGTAAATAATAAATTATAAATAAATTTGTACCAAATTTCAAAATCATAGCTATTGTGGTTCCTGAGTAATCTGTGACAGAAATTTAATTGGAGAGAAAAAAAAATGGACAAACAAAGGGAATGATAAGCAGGAGAAGGCTGATTGTCTCTTACACGGTACAACTAGTCATACCCAACGTTTGTACCAAACTTCAAAATCCTAGCTATTGTGGTTCCTGAGAAATCTGTGACAGAAATTTAATTGGAGAGAAAAAAAAAATGGACAAACAAAGGGAATGATAAGCAGGAGAAGGCTGATTGTCTCTTACACGGTACAACTAACGTTTGTACCAAATTTCAAAATCCTAGCTATTGTGGTTCCTGAGAAATCTGTGACAGAAATTTAATTGGAGAGAAAGAAAAAATGGACAAACAAAGGGAATGATAAGCAGGAGAAGGCCTTTTATCTCTCACACAGTACAACTAGTCATACCAAACGTTTGTACCAAAGTTCAAAATCCTAGCTATTGTGGTTCCTGAGAAATCTGTGACAGAAATTTAATTGGAGAGAAAGAAAAAATGGACAAACAAAGGGAATGATAAGCAGGAGAAGGCCTATTATCTCTCACACAGTACAACTAGTCATACCCAACGTTTGTACCAAATTTCAAAATCCTAGCTATTGTGGTTCCTGAGAAATCTGTGACAGAAATTTAATTGGAGAGAAAGAAAAAATGGACAAACAAAGGGAATGATAAGCAGAAGAAGGCTGATTGTCTCTTACATGGTACAACTGGTCATACCCAACGTTTGTACCAACCTTATAAATCCTGTAAATAATAAATTATAAATAAATTTGTACCAAATTTCAAAATCATAGCTATTGTGGTTCCTGAGTAATCTGTGACAGAAATTTAATTGGAGAGAAAAAAAAATGGACAAACAAAGGGAATGATAAGCAGGAGAAGGCTGATTGTCTCTTACACGGTACAACTAGTCATACCCAACGTTTGTACCAAACTTCAAAATCCTAGCTATTGTGGTTCCTGAGAAATCTGTGACAGAAATTTAATTGGAGAGAAAAAAAAAATGGACAAACAAAGGGAATGATAAGCAGGAGAAGGCTGATTGTCTCTTACACGGTACAACTAACGTTTGTACCAAATTTCAAAATCCTAGCTATTGTGGTTCCTGAGAAATCTGTGACAGAAATTTAATTGGAGAGAAAGAAAAAATGGACAAACAAAGGGAATGATAAGCAGGAGAAGGCCTTTTATCTCTCACACAGTACAACTAGTCATACCAAACGTTTGTACCAAAGTTCAAAATCCTAGCTATTGTGGTTCCTGAGAAATCTGTGACAGAAATTTAATTGGAGAGAAAGAAAAACTGGACAAACAAAGGGAATGATAAGCAGGAGAAGGCTGATTGTCTCTTACACGGTACAACTAGTCATACCCAACGTTTGTACCAAATTTCAAAATCCTAGCTATTGTGGTTCCTGAGAAATTTGTGACAGAAAAAAATGTTAACATACACACACACACACACACAAACATATTAATGGAAAAACCAAAAACTATATACCCCCTATATTCTTCGTATACCGGGGGTATAAACAGTACTTTTGTAGAGACTAGTACTAAGATCCTTTCCGTGAACTTTGAGCTTTATTGGTTGTATAGTTTCTGAGGAGATAATTTTTGAATATTTTTTTTCTATTTTTAACCATTCGGTTGCCATGGCAACCAGCAAAATTGTGCAATTTACATGAATTTCATGTGGTTGCTAGAGAACTACTCAAGAAACATTTCTGTAAAAGTTTTGTCAAAATATCTGCAGTGACATGGCAATAAATGCAAATTTTCAATTTTTCCCATACAAGTCAATGGATACTTAAGTTGCCACAGCAACCAAAGTTATGAAGGGATTTGGATAAAAAAAAAAGTACTATTGGTTCCCCCTGCCTATAGATGCTTTATATGAAATTTGGTTACAATGGGTCTTGTAGTTTCAGAGGAGATGTCGTTTGAAAATGTTGACGGACATTCGGCGGATGCCTGCCTATACTATAAGCTCACCTGTGAGCCTTCGGCTCAGGTGAGCTAATAAAAATAGGAAATTAGTCTAGATTATATTATTTGACATAAAAGGGTACTTTTAGATATCAGTGTTCGAGGTACAGAGATTTGACTGTATTACAATCCTATTTTCATAAGTTATGCTGCACTGCAGCATATTCAAAGTACAGAATTAAATGCTGAAACAGACAGCAAACCTGATGATAATGTCATTTTTATACAGTCAAACCTGTCAAGGGAAGGACAAAAAGTGGCTGCTTAAGACAGGTGACCCCTTAATACAGGTTTATTTGCACTGTATTTTGGTTCAAGGGACCCGGAAAAAGTGGCTGCTTAAGACAGGTGATCCCTTAATACAGGTGACCACATAAGCAGGTTTGACTGTACATAGAACCACTTGACAGCTGACTTAAAGCCCCACGTATTGGGACAGATAATCACGAGCAAACAATGTAGACCCAAATCAGGCTACTAATCATGGTCTGCAATGTTTGCCATTCAACCTTGAGTTTTGTTATGCTAGACAAGTGTACTTTTGGGGGGAAATTTCTCTGCCCTATTCATATTTTGCCTCCCTTCTCAATTAGGGTCAACTCTTGAAGAAGTGCTTCCATAAAAAAGCGATATTTTTCCTTTTAAAGTACCATAATTACCCTAAATACTCGGACAGATAGGTCCGAGCAAACACTGTAGACCCAGATCAAACTGCTCCTCAGTGCTCCTGAAGGAGCAGTTTGATCAGGGTCTACAACGTTTGCCATTCACTAAGCATTATTTGAATGCACTAATGTGTGTAAAATTCACTTTCTAAGAATTTTCCAACAATAATTGTCAGACTTTCGGGTGTCAGAAATTTTAGGGTCATTACAGTAAACCCCTTTTTGGAAGAGTTTCATCACCAACGGAAGCCATAGAAAGTCATAAAACTTGTTTACCTTTGCAAAAATGGTGGTAAAGCAGGCAGGTGTATTTATACACCATTATTAAAGACCGTTGTTGCCATTAAAGGTAGATTCCTGTACTTTGGAATGCATCATACTTTTGATGATCTTTCATCCAAGTTGTTGGAAAACACTTATAAAAAGGGAATGAATAAGTTTCACTAAAAGTGTAAATCAAAAAATATTAGAAAAGTTGTTTTGCAAGGGGTTTCCTAACTCTGCTTCGCACACCAGCTAGCGCTATTTTTAGTTCACGCCACAAATAGATAGCGCAGCTGACGTCATGCTGCATTGCACTTTGGGATAGTTTTAACCCATCAGCCATGCCAGGACCTCTAGGAGAGCTCACTGCAAGAGAAAATTGACCTTTGGAGAATGGCATCAGAAATCGCGAACTTATAGACATAATACACATAGTTATTTTTAGAATTGGAATTCCAACAAAAGAAAATAAACCAAAAGGGAAAATGACTATTTTCTTCAACATCTGATGTTTTTTTCAGTAGCAACAAATTCAGAAAGATAAAAGAATTCAATTCTACTCAGAAAAAGACAAAATTATTTTGTGAACATAATTGCTATCGCTAGTCCAGGAACCTACCTTTAATGTTCAAATTCCCTGACTTTCTCAATTTCCCAGACCAATCACATAAATCCCTGACTGAGCATTTTTTTCTCCATGTTTTTCCCTGACAGTGGCAACCCTGTTTACTTCTTAACACATGAAGAAGGATATCATGAAATTCAGTTATAAAGGCACATACATGTACAGTTAAGAACTCAATGCAGGGCCCAATTGTTCAAAGCATCGTTAGCCTAATGAGCTGTTTAAGAGGTCAACTCATTAGTGCTTTACAATTTTACAAACAAATACAGTGATATTTTTTGTTGAAAAAATGTGAGAAGCTTCTCACATTTTTTCAACCAAAAATATTGGCGTATTTGAGATATAAATGTTTGAAATTTTAACGTCTTGTTAAGGTGGTGATAATCACTGATTTGGGACAAAGACAAAAATCTGCATAAAATACTCAAAATAACACTGATCTTTCCGAAACTTAGCAGATGCCTTCTTGATGTTGTTTCTCATAATTTAGAATCCCAAAATTCAGCATTTGTTAATGTTAAAAAGTGTTTTTATATGAGAAGATCAAAGAGTTTTTTCTGCGAATAAATCTGAAAAAATAATATCATTATTGAAAATATACTTAGTGCTTAGAGTACCTTGTTGCATAATGGAGAGCGTCCTAGCAATTATTTTTTCCATCTCTTTCACACATTATCAGGCTGAGCAGTTGAAAAAAGCTGCAGTCTGTGTCCAAATTTTTTTGTCAAAACACACAGGTGAGACAGGTGATACTATTTTAACAAGGTTGAACAATTTCATCTACACACCACTGATCATGCCAGTAATGTATTATTTATATTGTAGGTGTTAACATAGGTATGCTTGCCTACCCTATATTTAATAAATGTGTCCAGTGTACATTGACTTTGTACATGGCTGAAAATTGAGAAAAAGCTACCGTTTTCATCTGGTCTACATTACAATTTGAGAAAGAGTTGGAATAAATAATTGCTAGGACGCTCTTCATTATGCAATATTGCACCTTCAGCATTACGTAAATTTTCAATAACGATAAAATTTTTTCAGATTTATTCGCAGAAAATTATACTTTGATCTTTCCTTATAAAAACACTTTTTTAAGCAGCATGTACGTCTATTTTGTACTCTAAACTGTAAAGAACAACGAAAATAAGAAGTCTGCTAACTTTCAGGGAGATACATTCCTTTTTTATGGTTTTATGCAGATTTTTACATTTATCATAAATCACCACCTTAACTTATGAAGTTGTTAGTCTTGAACAACAGGGCCCAGGTGTTTATATACTGACATGATTTTTACGAGATCCCCATAAAAAGAAATGCCATAAAGAAATTGAGCAATATTACATGTATCAGATACAACACAACCAAATTGCAATACAATACTATCAAGATGCATAGACCATTTTTAAACAGAACACACCATAATATATTGTGACATATATTTAAGCAACTTAGCTAAACTTGGAATAATACATGCATTTCTGCAAGTTTAAACTTGCAATGTTGAGGTAGAAGAATTTTTGCTATTATTTACCACTAAAAATGCAGACCAGCATCAATGTACCTCTCTATATACCAGAAAAGACTGTAACACCTGGGCCCAGTTGTTCAAAACTAACAACATCGTTAGCTAACGTTTCGTTAAAATTTCAAATGTTACTAGCGCAAAAAAGCGCCAATATTTTTTGTTAAAAAAATGTGAGAAGCTTTTGCAGTGCAAAAGCTTCTCACATTTTTTCAACAAAAAATATCAGCGCATTTGGTAATACAAACGTAAAACACTTAACGAGTTGACCTCTTAACGAGCTCGTTAGACTAACGATGCTTTGAACAACTGGGCCCAGGAAACTAACTTCTATAAGTACACTTTTTCTAACTAATTTAGCATTCTTAAGTAGCACCTAAATGTGAAAAAATATAACATTTTCTTTATTTGACACCCCATACTAGCAGTGTACACATCCAGGTCCAAATAAGCTTTTAAAAGCCTAGCTGGACCATAAAGGGCAGAATTAGGTAGCTGGTAGCTATTCTCAGTATTTTTCAAGACATGTAAGGGTGAACATCTCCAGCAGGTCATAAAACTCCAATAACTGATATGATTAGATACTTCATGTATGGAGAAATCTACCTGGGAATTGACTGACAGTTTATTGGGATCATTTTTTATCAATAAGACGATTTGTATTAATTTTATCAGTAAGACTGTACCTCTGTCCTCTTACAGACTTTAATCCTTTGCTGGTGGGTGCTGAATCGAGGCCTTTAAGCTATACTAATACCAGGGCTAAACCAGAAAACTCCTCTACAGTTTAGGCTACTGCCAAAACCGCAATACCAATGTTCCGCTATCTGCTGATTTCAGACATGACAAAAACTTTGATACAAAACTTAAAGCATCGGCCAGAGACAGTGCAATGGCTCTTTAGCTAGCACCAGTTTACTGGTGAGCTACAAATCACACTGCGCATGCTCTAACCAGACTGTGCACTTACACGGTCTAGTCTTAGCATGTGCAATTTGTATATATAGTCAAACCTGTCATAAGAGGCCACCCAAAATTTGGCTGTTTTAGACAGGTGACCCCTTAATATAGGTTTATTTGCACTTATTTTCATTCAAAGGATGCCAGAAGGCAGCTGTTAAAGAGAGGTGACCCCTTAATAATGTGATCCCTTTAGGTGAACGGATACAGTTCAGGGGAAGCAATTCTGCCATCTTTCTTTTTGCTTCCTTCCTCAAGGGGTGTCAGGAGCCCAAGTAGCACATTAGGTTAAGCACTGGCCTGCTGATCTGGCAGCCTGGGCTCAAACCAGCTGGAGGCAGAAATCTTTCCAATCATTGCACACAGCCTTTCATTATCACTCTCCCATTGTCCTGATATGACTGAAATACTGTTAAAAAGAATGTAAAATTGCAAGTCATCCATCCATCCATCATCAACAGGGGTCAACTCTTAAAGGAAAGAATTTGCTCTGCTAGGAGCAAATTCTTTTCTTTAGGAGTAGACCCCATTTTGAAAAGGCTTCTTCATCCAGAAAAGCAAACAGGAAGACACAAAAGTTCTTTCCCTTTGTAAAGATGGCAAAAAATCATGATGGTGTACCCAATCACCTTACAATGCTTTTCATTTATTCCTCACTGTCCCCTCGACCCCTTTGAGTTTTCTCAGGAGGATCAATTTCAAAGGGATCCCTCCATGCCCTGACATGGACAATATCATTTCCTTTACTAGAAACGCCCTTGACCTTGATCACTTTCACACGTTTCACCGATATTTTAGTTTCAGAGTGGTCCACTATCAAATCCAGAATGTCACCAGGGGACATCTGAAAGAGAAAAATATATATAAATCTAGATTTTCTAAATATGGAATGTGCCTTTATATACTAAATATGGTAATGGGTAATTCCTGAAACTCCACCTTCTAGAACTTTGCAAAGCTAAATAGAATTACCTTATGTTTAACAGAAAGTAGACTACTTCCATATCAAGTATCAAACAACAAAATATTTCAGAATTTGTAGGCTCAGAGAAAGTGTGTACTTATAATGTAGGTTTCATAATGAACAGTGATAAAACCTGTGTGAACATCTTTTAAGAGCAATCTAGATCTTTTGGATTGTTTTGGAAGGTAAACTCTGCACCCCCCACCCTCCTGTCTTATAGCCAAATAAATATGGTACATTGTGCTTATTATGTATTACAACCTAAGCAGTAATACAGGACTGTCCATACTCAATTCTGCACCAGCTGGCCGGTTTGCAATTCTGTTTGGAACATCAACAGAGCCAAACTGGGGTTCAAAACCAGCACCTTCCAAATTTGCAGCTGGACATCTTGGAGCACCTGGCCTAGTGGATAGGCCGTGTGTTCACCTTTCATGCAGGGTGTTGTAGGTTAGACTCCTACAGGCGACATGTCTAATCAATTTTTCCAATTCAAAAGACTAGGAAATCTGCACCCAGTGTGCTCTAAGCTGGATAAAGTGATATCAGGGTGGTGGTCAGTGATTGCGGTGTCACTAAACATAGGCGGCGGTGTCCGCCTTATCAATAATCAAACCAACAAAATTGTACATGTGCACATTTAGCACACCACATAAGCCTGATATGGTTTCCAAAGACTGTGGCCTCATTAACCCTTTTGTACTCAGAACAGCCAAAACTCCATAGAGTTTTGGCTGTTCTGAGTGCATTAGGGTTAGTTTAAACAGTATTTTATTCAACATATAAACATACACAATCAATTCATACATGGATAATATAAAGGATTCGATAACAAGCTAACTAGCTTATAGACATCGTCTCCTATTTAACATGTATTTGCAACGATATATGAGTGCATTAGGGTTAAACAAGCACAAACATGTTCAGCTGGACACCTAATCACTGAGCTAGGCAAGCTTTAAAAATAATTACCTTTGTTCCTTTCTTTAAGAGCTTTTTCCCATTCAGCAAGAATTTACTTTTGTAGAAAAGCTGGTCAGCATCACTGTGAAACAGAATATTAAAGCTCAGAGCTTGTTAAGCATTAAAGTCTTGAAGCACCAAAAAATCAGACCATGAAATTAATGTCTGTAAAATTTAAAACCAGAGGACCAATGGTCCTGTAGCTCACCTGACACTTGGTCCTGGTATATATTTTCATGCTTTTATACATGTATATAGCACCAGGGCAGGGCCCCCCCCCCCCCCCCCCCCCTTGGGGATTAATGTTGAGTCCCAATTCTATATACCAAGCCACAAGGTCACTGGGCCTTTGTTTCTGGACAAAGATTTCTGAAGGGTTTTTATCATAAATGGGTGTGGCGGCCACCATGTTCATACGACCATGACCATCTGAACAAACTTTGATTCCTTTGACCCAGTATTAAATCTCCATATGAAATACAGTAATCATTTGTATAAACTATGATGGGCCTGAGTGCCCAATGCTACATACCGGTACCAAGTTTCAAGGTTATAGGCCTTTCGGTTCTTGAGAAAAAGACTTTTGAAGAGTTTTTACCATATATGGGCATGGTGGCCATCTTGGTCAAGTGACCAAAACCATCTGAACAAACTATGGTTCCTTTAAACCGGTGAAGCTCCATATGAAATATGGCTTCAATTGACCTGAGTGGCCTCTGAGAAGATGTTTGAAAATGTTGACGGGTGACAGAATCTCAATGACCTTGTACAAAAGTCAAAGAATGACCTTGACCTATAACGACAAAATATCTTCGTCTGGTCATTTAGTCAACCATATATACCAAATATTGCACCTTAGACTTAAATAGTTTCTGAAAAATCCACTGTTTAAGCATCTTCCCATATAAAAGACTACATAATGTACCAAAGTTGACAGTGTCATAAATTAGGTCAAGGTCAACGCACGATCATTTGTATAAACTATGATGGGCTTGAGTGCCCAAAGCTACATACCAAGTTTCAAGGTCATACACCTTTTGGTTCTGGAGAAGAAGATTTTGAAGGGTTTTTACCATATACGGGCATGGCTGCCATCTTGGTCAAGACCCTGAGAACAAACTTTTATTCCCTGATCACACTTAGACTCCATATGAAATTTTGCTTCAATCAGACCAGTGGTTTCAGAGGAGTAGATGTTTTGAAAATCTTGATGACGGACAGACCGACAAAATGACCTTGACCTTCAGTGACATAATATCTTCATCGGGTCATTTAGTTGACCATATATACCATGTATTGTACCTTAGACTTAAATAGTTTCTGAGAAATCCACTGTATAAGCGTTTTCCCATATAAAAGCCTAATGTACCAAAGTTGACCATGTCGTAAATTAATTCAAGGTCAACGCATGGTCATGATTTGTATAAACTATGATGGGCCAGCATGCCACATACCAAGTTTCAAGGTCATAGGCCTTTTGGTTCTGGAGAAGAAGATTTTTGAAGGGTTTTTACCATATATGGGCATGGCGGCCATCTTGGTCATGTGACCCAGACCCCGGGTATACATACCAAGTTTCAAGGTCATAGGCCTTTTGGTTCTAGAGAAGAAGATTTTTGAAGGGTTTTTACCATATATGGGCATGGTGGCCATCTTGGTCATGTAGCCCAGCTCCCCGGTATAAACTTTAGTTCCCCTATCCCACTGAGACACCATATGAAATTTGGCTTCAATCTCCCCAGTGGTTTCAGAGGAGAAGATGTTTGAAAATCTTGATGACGGACAGACCGACAAAATGACTTTGACCTTCAGTGACATAATATCTTCCTCTGGTCATTTAGTTGACCATATGTACCACATATTGTATCTTAGACTTTAATATTTTCTGAGAAATCCACTATATAAGCGTTTTCCCGCATGCCCAAAGCTACATACCAAGTTTCAAGGTCATAGGCCTTTTCTGGAGAAGAAGATTTTTGAAAGTTTTTTACCATACATGGGCATGGCGGCCATCCTGGTCATGTGACCCAGACCCCGGGTACAAACTCTCGTTCCCCCATCCCACTGAGACTCCATATGAAATTTGGCTTCAGTCTGCCCAGTGGTTTCAGAGGAGAAGATGTTTGAAAATCGTGACGACGGATGATCCGACGGAATGACCTTGACCTTTAGTGACATGTATCTTCATCTGGTCACTTAGTCGACCATGGATACCAAGTATTGTACCTTAGACTTAAATATTTTCTGAGAAATCCATTGTTTAAGCGTTTTCCAATATTAAAGCCTAACATACCAAAGTTGACCATGCCGTAAATTAGATCAAGGTCAACACAAGGTCATCATTTGTATATACTATGTTGGGCCTGCATGCCCAATGCTATATACCAAGTTTCAAGGTCATAGGTCTTTTGGTTCCGGAGAAGAAGATTTTTGAAGGGTTTTTACCATATATGGGCATGGGGGCCATCTTCGTCATGTGACCCAGACCCCGGGTATAAACTTTCGTTCCCCCCGGCATGCCCAATGCTACATACCAAGTTTCAAGGTCATAGGCCTTTTGGTTCTGGAGAAGAAGATTTTTGTAGGGTTTTTACCATATATGGGCGTGGCGGCCATCTTGGTCATGTGACCCAGATACCCCAAACAAACTTTCGTTCCCCCGAACTAGGTAGGCTCCATATGAAATATGGCTTCAATCGGCCCAGTGGTTTCAGAGGTCATTCACAGGCCCCTCATTTTATGGAGAAATTTGCAAATTACATGAACATGTATGTGAAATCAGAAATAAATCTCAAAATTATAATGGCACATTCACCCATATCCTTCTAAAGCTCTTAAAACATGATACAAATGAATGAACTGAAAGTTCTGAAAAAAAAATCTTTTATCATATGACATCTGAGAGTGTAATAAAGCCATGTATTAAAAACGATAATCAACTAGTGGACTAAATATGCAAATTACGTCGTAACGTTATGCATTGACGTCCATAAAACCGCGTTTTCTAAAGGCGAAATTGTGACATTTTAGTGCAAAATTTGCTAATAAAATGCGATTTTCGTGTCATATGATAAATAGAATCTTGCATTCGTGCTCCTGTATTATTGAATTTATTAAACTCGTTGGGGAAAACCGATAAGATGCTCGGCAGAGCCTCGCATCTTATCTTTTTCCCCAACTCGTTTAATAAATTCAATAATACATGAGCAATCATGTAAGATCCTATATTTCTTTTTTTTTAAGAGTTGTACCGGTATACAGCAAAATGTTAAAAGAAGAGTACAAAGATGAAAACCTGAATCCAGCTTGGGTTTACTGATTAGTATGGATGGGTACCAGTTCATGGTTTATATCGAAAACCAGTACAAGAGCAAATAGTGTAACTCTAGATCACACCACTCCAATGGTAGTCTGTGCAGTGTCTGCACTGCCTTCTATAGCCCCCATAATTGTTTTTGACCAGCTTTCAATGAGCATTATCAACATTTCAAATTTAAGAAAAATTACAGATACTTCTTAAGGTGAATGGGTACACTTTCAGGGGATGCAACTCTGCCATTTTTATATTTGCCTCCCCTGTTAATGGGGGTCACTTCTTAAATGAAAAAAATTGCTCCACTAGGAGCAAATTCTTTTCTTTAAGAATAGACCCCATTTTCGAAGGTCTAATACATCCAGTGAAGCAAACAGGAAGGCACATTAAGTTGTCCCCCCTTTTAAAAATGGCAGACAAACAAGGAGGTGTGCCCATGCACATTACTGGTAAATGTTCCTGTATTAAGGAAAAAGCATAACTAAAGTAATCAAACCTTTTGGTATATTTCAGAGATTTTGCCACCACACCATCTGCCCTGAGTGTATTTATCTGCAAATCCTTATGCACAGCAGGAGAATCATAGTCAAGTTCTGATTCTATTTCTTCTTCTTCTTCCAAGTCAGATTCACCCTCTGTTTCTTCTTCAGATTCCTAAAGCCAAAAGATATCCTTTATACATGTTTAAGTGCTAAGAAAGCAGATAACAAAATTTCAGCAAAACTGTAGGCACAATTTTGAAAAATGTTTTGACTAAACTAGATCTATATCATACTGAGAATTCAAAGACTAAACGGCAAACAATGTAGATCCATATGAGGCCCCTCATTATAAGCAAACTTATCTTGATGGATGTATGGATGACTTGTGATTTTACGTCCTTTTCAACAGTATTTCAGTTATACTAGGACAATGGGACGGTGATAATAAAAGGCTGTGTGCAATGGACCCTGTTTATGGTAGGAAAGATTCACGCCTTAAGCGCGGCTGGAACCAGGTCCACTAGATCAGTAAGCCAGTGCTTAACCCACTGAGCTACCAGGACTCCTACCTAATCTGGATCTATGCTGTTGGCAAATTCAACTATTTTCGTTTTTAGAACTTAAGTAATATCATTGCATAAATATTGATGTCACACGCTTTTAACAGGCATGTTCAGACAAACACGAAACCATGTATTAACAGGGCAATTCACATGCTATAATGACTGCCTTTGCCACTTTTTGTATGCAAGTTGCAGGGCAGACTCAGTCAGTACGGAACCAGCGGGTAGCTTGCAGAACTTTGCAGTTATCGTTAAAAGACTTTTATGCCAACTTTCATGCTGGAGTTATACAGATCTGACTATTGCAAAAATTGAAAAGCAGGTGACATCGAAGTGAAAAATGAAATGAATATGATCTGGACTTGTGAACTGCTGCTAAAGGTTAGACAACAAGACCTGTCCGCGTACAGGATAGCTCGCCTGCAGTGCATTGCCCATCACATAATAAAACTTTAACCAAAACATCCAATCTGGACGCCGACGCGGACGCGGACGCTGACGCCAGGGTGACAACAATAACTCTTCCTGAACTTTCGTTCAGGCGAGCTAAAAATTCACAACAGCTGACCATAACCTGAAATGAGGATTTTTACAGAAACGCATTGTGTATGTAGGAATCAGTTATGGCAATGAGGCCAAAAATTAGTGCCCAATCATGTTCATTATTTTTGTAGCATTGTGGTAGAATTCACGCAATAATAACAATCAAATATGGGTTTTCATTGCATTTAAATCTGCCAGGTCTCTCGGAAGCTGTTGCAAACCTCGGCCTTTGGCCTTGGTTTTCAACAGCTCCCTCTGGACCTGGCAAATGTTAATGCATAGAAAACCATGTTTGATCCCTATATTCTTAATCACATACCATAATACATTGTAATTTTCGCGGTGTTCCATTTTTCGCGATATTTCGCGGTTACATAGAAACCGCGAAAATTAAAATCGGGAATAATTTCCTGTTTCTTACCAAGTGTCTTCTGTAGACACAGTGCTCATATATTTTGTTTGTGTTGCTGGTACTTTTCACTTGAGCCAGTTCTTTCATTAACCTGCGGCGGTCCTGCCGCAGGTTAATGAAAGAACTTACTCAAGTGATAAAGAAATTATAGTTTTGTCTTTCGAGCATGTTGCTAACCACGAAAATTAAAAATCGCGAAAATGAATATTTATGTTTTTGACCCTTAACCACAAAAATCTGAACCCGCGAAAATTACCGTGTATAAGGTAACTCACAATTTTGATGTTAAGGTGAATGGGTAGACTGTCAGAAGAAGCATTTCTGATATTTTCATTTTTGCCTCCCTTCTCAATAAGGATTAAGAGATGTTGGAACTATGTGATCAAGAGATAGAATGACACCGTGGAAATCAATCCTCCTTAGATATCACCATCCCTGTCTTTAAGATAATTCTACAGGGCACAGAGCAAGGGAAAGGAAGAGGAGGAGGTAGACAACATAAAGAGTGGACAGGAATAAACTTGGGGTGTAATGATACATCGATGCATTGTGATAGTGGTTGCCTTGACAGTGCTATGGTGATAGTGTTTTGATAACTATCGCCGATAGTGCTTTCAGCTATCCATAGTTATGATAGTTTTTGTTCATGTAGATTTTCACCTTGTGGACTGGATTTTGACACTTGTCTTCCAAACAAATGTCATTTAGGAACCTGAAAGGGGAAGGAATAGAAACCGGGACCCGGGACCAAATTCCGGGACCAAAATCCGGGACCAATATTCGTTGGCATTAAAATTGTACTAAAGATGCTAATAACGAGCTGAAAATTGGACCATAAGTAGATTATAGTCTCTTCTGAAAAATGCATATAAAGATTTTATAAAACTTTCGATATTATTGAAATTTTAACAAAAATACGGGACCACGTCGAGCTTTTTCGACCCGGGACCAGTTTTTGCGGGAGTAACGATGTCAAGCAAATCTCAATTTTTTCCTACAGAAACATTTTAAACCCCAATATTTTTACATTTCGTCATCTGTAAACATACCAAAGAAGATCAAAAGAATAAAAAATATGAAATTTATCTGTAATTTTTGCGAAAAAATCGACCCGGGACCAACCCGGGACCAAAATCGTCATTTGTTTATTGTGCGATGTTGACGATGTCAATGAATTTTTAATTTTCTTCTACATTACCGTTTAAAATCTCATTGTTTTACTTTGTGTCATATCTGTAGATGCCACAAAAGACGAAAATGCAAAAATTTGTAAAATATATCCCTTATTTTGAGAGAAAACCTACCTGGGACCAAATGGTCATTTTCTGCGGCTTAGACATTGTCTTGGTACGTTGCCATAGAATCTGAACATTCCACAAAAGCAGAAATTGACCCGCTTCTAAAATAAATGAGGAATGCTCTTGGGTGTGTGAAAAGTGTATGAAAGAACATTTCTTCAATGTCAAATGAATATAGGTTCTGTTGGGATGACGATACTAAAATAAATATACTATTCAGGCAGCAAATAACCTTTTCAAAAACCATATTTCATAATTTTGTCCCGAGCTGGTCCCTGGTTAAATATGCCTATCAGCAGACCTTACTAAGACAAAATTAGACAATTGTTATAGTTTTGGCATGTTTAGAACCTTGCACAAGGTAAATAAGGACTATCAAAAAGTTATTCCTTATCAAAAATTAAGAAATACATGACATCGTCAGCTTTTTAATGACGACTTTGGTCCCGGGCAGAGTTATTCGAAGCATTTTGGTTAAATATCTCGATTTCTTGTTTCTTTTTTTTTTTTTTTTTTTTTTTTTTTTCATTTCTATTTCTTTGGCATCTCTACATACGAGTAAATGTAAAACTGATGGGATTTTAAACGTTTATAGAGACAAAAACTGAAATTTCCTTCACATCGTCTACGAAACAAATGACGATTTTGGTCCCGGGTTGGTCCCGGGTCAAATTTTTCGCAAAAATAATAGATAAATTTTGCATTTTTAAAAAATTCAATCTTCTTTAGTATGTTTACATATGACGAGTTGCAAAATAATTTGGGTTTAAAATGTTTCTGTAGGAGAAAATTGAGATTTGCTTGACATCGTCAATACCGCAAAAACTGGTCCCGGGTCGAAATTGCTTGACCTGGTCCTGTCTTTTTGTTAAAATTTCAATAAATATCCAAAGTTTTATAAAATCTTTATAAGCATTTTTCAGACGAGCCTATAAACTACTAATGGTCTAATTTTCAGCTTCTTATTGGCATGTTTGGTACAATTTTGGGGCCAACAAAAATTGGTCCCGGATTTTGGTCCCGGGTCCCGGGCGTTGGTCCCGGTTTCTATTCCTTCCCCCTGAAAGGTGTTTGCTTTGCATCAAAAAACTTTTGTTAAGATGGTGGTAAAGCTTACACTCATAGTGGACAACACTGGTATGTAATTTAGAGATGATGGAGTTACTTGAATCATCTAAATTCTTAAGAAATTGCAATATTCAGAGACAGTGATAGTATCGTGATGCATCGTGATGTAAGACCTTTGATAGTAATAGTATCGTGATAGGGGGTTCTCCTATAGTGATGGTATCATGATAGTTAGAATTTGGGTCGATAGTCAGCCCTAGAATAAACTTTACAAGCACAAATAGAGCAGTTGATAACAGAACCAGGTGGAAAGAGACCATTGTGAAGTCATCTGTGGTTCCCCAATGATGTTGGGATAAGTAGCAATAGGTTAAGCTGTTTCAATACATGTATATGGCTTTTATGGTGTTTTTATCCCAAGAGCATATTAACATGCGCAGTTAAGTTTTTTTTTTTTACTGAAGTTGTTCTGTATTGTACAAAAGGGAGTCATAGTTAAATGAATTATTTTGCATCAATTCCATTGTGCACCTTTAGGCAAAAACTTACAATTTAAGGAGATGTCATGCTAAACTTCTCACATCAGGAGGAATCAGAAAATTTAAGGATTTAAGATTCCATTACACCTGCAGGTAATGATCAGAAAATGATCATCTCAGTATCGAGAGATATAGTCTGTTTAGACGATACCCGTTTCGATTCGGAACAAATTGCTCCGCATTAAGGTAATCCGGAGCGAACCCACTTGTCTGTTTAGACTTTACCGTTTTCGATTCGGTGTAAGTTACTTCGCAGTACGGTAATCCGGAACGAATCCGATTCAGGAAAACCAGCTTTCTATTTTTAAACTAAAATTTCTATTTTTATTAGCGTAGGCTATAATCATGATTATTTGTTTATGTTACTGATTTGTAATTACCCGCGAAATCGTTGTGGTTAGCACCGGGGGTCAGCATTCGAAGATATGGATTCGCAGGAAAATGTGTCGTCCCGCAATTGGACGAAAGCAGCTCTGTTCTTAAAACACGTTAGGTCGAAAAGACGGTACTCGGACAAAACGGACCATGGACAAAACGGACCAGACAAAACGGACCACGGTTAGGACAAAACGGACCACGTTTCAGGACAAAACGGACCACGTTTCAGGACCAGACGGGCCACGCTGGAAGACAAACCAGACCATTGATTGGTGCCAATTAAAAGATTAAGGAGTATATAATTACCAAAGACAATGTTAAATGGTCACAATTATTTGACTCCTGTTCATGATCTCAACTATCTGTGGTTGTCGCAACTATCAAATTAATTTAATGGTAAGATTTTTATCTTTTAAGCATGCAAATTTCTGTATTAGTGTTGCACCTAAAATAAAACATGCTTTCTCAAGGTTAACGGAAGGTCTGAACGTGCTCCGTTTTGATCTTAAACGTGGTCCGTTTTGTCCTGAATGTGGTCCGTTTCGTCCTAAACGTGGTCCGTTTTGTCCCAAGCCTGGTCCGTTATGTCCATGGTCCGTTTTGTCCGTGGTCCGTTATGTCCCTAATTCGAAAAGACTTGCTAAATCAAGAAAATGTGATTTGATAAGAGCAAGATTCCATCGACATCAACGACAACAAAGATTAGCTTTTGTCTTTGTTATGTGTTTAATGTTCAATATCTTTATTTCAAAACATTGTGAAACGCGGGAAAGGCTCATATGGTGCAAAGAAAGGTCAAAGCACTTTTGGAACCAGACAGTAAAGGGTGTGTTCAAAACAAATGACTGGTATGAAAATTTTCGTATGCGGAAAGAAACGTTCGAGTTTTTGTGTAATAAATTACGCAATTACATCACAAAACAACGCACCAAAATGAGGCAGCCTATATCTGTGGAGGAGCGTGTAGCTGTAACTCTGTGGTACCTGTCAACCGGCTCAGGGTTCAGGACGGTTGCTTGGTTATTTGGAATTTCAAAATCCTCTGTCTGTGTAATAGTGCGAGAAACATGTGAAGCGATTGTGCATGATCTACAAAAGCAAATGATAAAGCTACCAAAAGGAGATATACTTGATCAAGTGATTGAGGGGTTCGAATTCAAGTGGGGATTCCCTAACTGTGTTGGTGCAGTCGATGGAACGCATATACCGGTTACACCACCGTCTAATTGTCGGACGGACTATTACAACCGCAAGGGGTCTTATTCAATTATTTTACAAGGTCTTGTGGATTTCAAATATTTGTTTACGGATATATATGTTGGCTGGCCTGGCAAAGTGCATGATGCCCGTGTTTTTCGGAACTCAAACATTTATACCAAAGGATGCCAAGGTACACTTTGTCCTCCTCGACATAGAAACATTAACGGTACGGATGTACCCCTGGTAATTCTAGGTGACCCGGCTTATCCGCTTTTGCCTTGGCTAATGAAACCATTCCCTGACAATGGACATTTGAACGATGGACAAAAAACATTTAACTACAGGCAGAGCCGGGCAAGAATGGTCGTCGAAAATGCCTTTGGGAGGCTTAAGGGACGCTGGAGGGTGCTGTTAAAGAAAATGGAAGTCTCGATAGACATTGCACCTATAATAACAAGTGCTTGTTGTGTACTCCACAATTTGTGTGAAATTTGGGGAGAGGAATTTCAGGATGAGTGGTTGGCTGGGGTGATGGAGGTTTCGCCACTCTGCAAGTTCGCCACAAGAGGTTTCGCCACCTGGTTGAGAGGGTTCGCCACTTTTCACATTTTTGCTTTTGGAGGTTTCGCCACATTTTAGTCTTTCTCATATGAATTAACATTGATGAAAAATATTCTAAACTTTGGATAGTCTCCTTTTTATTCTGAACTATGTTTGACGTATATGAAATAGAAAATGGGCAAATAGACGTTTAAGTGATGTGGTTAGCCTTGTGACCAACTACCTAGGCAAGGGCTGATCATTTTGCTATCCGCTTGTGGTTTCTTACTACCAGTGACATACTTGATGTTATCTTTCCCCCGTTTGGTGTCGTGGGTGGGTTATGGAAATTAATTGTATCAGTTACTGCTCATTCCTTTTACGCTGCTTTATAATATAGTTAACCACACATAGTGCTGTTTTCTTACACCTAGATAATCTAGTTTGGGGTTAACATGTATATGACATTTCATGAAAAGCAACAGTCCTTGTTTTTTCTGTCCCCGAATTCCGCTCTGACATAGAAGAGCCATGAAAGTAGGATAAAACACGCTTGTGCGTGTAAAAACTGGAACAGGAAGCACCAGTTTGGTATCCTTGCACCAAGAGCCACTCATATCAGATAGAGTATGTGCAAAAGACTGTAGGCGTTGGGGAAATACAAGTCATGTTGGAAACATCATCCATGAGTTGTAGTACTCAGCACTGGGTTATGGATTCCCGAGAAAACGCTTTTATACCGTTTGATTCTGAAAATATACAGATAAGTCAAAGCACTATTAATTTTTGGACTTAGTAAGTTAGGTTGTATCCGTTTCTGACAAATGCCTTTTTACATTACTTGTGGCGAAACCTCCGAGGGGCGAAACCTCTCAAGGGGCGAAACCTCCAAGTGGCGAACTTGTTTAGTGGCGAAACCTCCGATGGCGAACTTGTTTAGTGGCGAAACCTCCATAAACCGTTGGCTGGAGTCAATGACAATCCGGCAAATAATGTTCATCACCGTTTGGATAGAAACAACAATGCAAGACGGATTAGGGATGCTTTTGTTACATACTTTCAAACTGAAAATAATTAGTCCAGGAATAAACATTTTGAGTGTTCGCATAACGCGAACAACATCTCAATAGAGCTTGTTATATCATATTTGCACAAACTTCTCATGAATACAAGTGTATGCATATTTTCACACATGCATGTTTTCTCAATGTTTCACATAACTGTGCTTGATTAAATAATTATTTGTAAGTGTAAACTCAGTTTTCCTGATCCTTTCCCGAATAAGTGAGTTGTGTCTTAGAAATTTAAAGGTTTGTGTACGATATTTCCGAATTCTGATCGTATTCGTCATTTGGATGAGCCGACATCATGTCTGTAAAAGATCCATACGTGTGGTGTGATGTCATGTTACTTGTACGCCAAGGGTGATGAAGAGGGGTCATATTATTCATAGGCCCACTGTACTGCTGTGGTGACATCATGGCAGGGGTTTGTTGTGGAGAGTTCATAAAACCCGACAGCATGCTGAACAACTTCAGTTCGTGTTCTCGGTCTTTCTCTTTTTCTCTCTCCGCTGCCTCCCTCTCGTCTCGTCTGCGTTTCTCCTCCCTTTCCTCAAACCTGTCCTCGGCCTCTCTCTGGTACTGAAGAAACGAATTCATTGTCTTCTCCAAAGTAGCTTCTAGTTTTTCCGCCTTGTTTGGTTTCTTTGCTGCAACTTTCATATGTTGCCGTTTCCTTTTTAAAATGATAACAGGCAAGTCTGGATCTCTCTGAGGTTCATTAATGGCCCCTGGGGCGTCCTGAGAGTCATTCCTGTCCTGCGGGGCACCTGTGTCTTGTGCACCATCCCTGTCTTGAGCTTCATCTCGGTCCTGAGCTTCCTGTGGAACATCAGATTCAGAGTCACCATCAAGAGATTGGTCTGTAAGAAATAATTATTCAATAATGAAAATCTCTACTGTTACATTAAAATAACTTTTGGTCATTTACTGTAGCCATTAAAAGGCAACCGAGTCGCGTTTTGAGAAAGCCTACCTGTGAATGTGTGATAATAGATTCAACGCAGCCATCCCAGCAAAAAAACATGTGCCAGTGTATGCAAAGTCGGCATAGATGATGAGCATATGCAGGTTTCGTGTGTGTGCGCGTGTGTGTGCTGCTTTCCTATTGGTTTTGAGAGCGGTATGTAGGATTTGATTGTAAACATTCCTGATCATTGCCTATCTTTTAACTTTTAGTGAAATGATAAGAAACACAAACTAATTGTAGAATTTAAAAAAATATATATATTGAAGTAGGTACAGAAACATACCTTCTGTTTCGCTTTCGTGACCATCACTGGTCGATGTATCAATCAACACTGGTGGGGCTGACGCCGGGCGATGACCAAGAACCATGTCAATTTCTTCGAAAAATGCTGAGCTTTTTCTTCCCCTTCCTGATTTCCCATTTTCTTTCTTGGTGTTGAAATATTCTGTCCTTAAACCCTTAATCTTGGTTCGACACTGACTCGCAGTTCTTTCATAACCACATTCCCTCAGTCGCTTTGCGATTTTCTCATATACTGTCGTATTCCTCCTACACTTCTCGAATTCTTCTTGGATTTCAGTATCTGACCACACCCGAATCAGCGCAAGGGTCTCTTGATGTGTCCAGGTCAGTCCCCTGTCACTGTCCTTTGATACTTTCGACTGCGCCATTTTGATTTGTTACAGAGATGTTACATATAACGCCTCAGAAAATATCGCGGGAAATGCAGCATGCTCAAATGTAAACATGACCTTAACATGCCCGAGGTCAGTCCAAAAATAAATTTTAATGCGGATTCGCTACGGTTTGCTGTTTAGACACGACTTTTAATTCGAAGTAAAAGTTAATTCGGTTTCGATCCAAGGTGCTCTGTAGGATTAGTTTACTCCGAATTAGTTTTTAAATCGAATTAGATTTGCTAGTGTAAACAGTTAATTCGAAGCGAAAACGGATTCGATTCGGATTAAAACTCTAGTCTAAACAGGGTAATAGAGAGACAGGAATTTGTTTTCATGTCTTGAAAAACATTTAGATCTTAATTAATATGCCAGCTGATGCTTGTCCACCACTCCAGGCCAAAGGTAAACTTTTCTGTCCTAATTCTCACATCACAGTCAAAAGTCACGATTCTGATCAGGTCAAGGAAGAATTTAATTCCATTAACAGTTTGTCGGTCCGTGGAAACACCCCAAACCACCCCAAAACATCTCAAACCACCCCAAACCACTTTCATACCACCCCAAACCAGCCTCCCTGGATACAAACTAGAACCCCACCCCCTCCCCCACCAAGACACCAACATTTCAGGTCAATTGGCGAGTATTAGTTCTTTCCTCCCCTCCACCCCCTTCATTCTTTAATTAACGTGCCACTGCTCAAGGGGTGGGGTTCTAGTCTGTATCCAGGGTGGCTGGTTTGGAGGGGTATAAATGGTCGCCCCCCCTCCCCCGCCCCACCCTGCATGACATACATAAACGTACAAAATAATTGACTTTACTTTATTATACTGAGATTATTAATTTTTCGTTAATATTTAAACCCGAAGTTATTAAAAGAAATACATACATACATATCATGGGTAAACACTTATTAAAGTGTTCTTTTTATTTTGAATCTATATAAATACTGTTTGGGATGGGTGGGAGCGGTGTTGGTGTATGTATGGAGGGGACAGGGGTGGTTTGGTAGAGGTTTGGGGTGGTTTGGGGTGTTTTGGGGTGGTTTGGGGTGTTTCCATGGACCCACAGTTTGTTAAACTAAGTAATAAGGGTCTGCCTAAAAACAGTAATGATGCGTAATGTAGCGTAATGATGCGTGATGTAGTGTAAAGATGGACAAAATTGCCTGGAAACGACCTTTGAAACTTTAACATGAAATCTTAAGTCCATCGCCTTGACCTATAAGTAATGAACAAGAGTAGGGATGGTGCTGAATAAAAATTTTGGACCAATATCTATTATCCTACCACATATAATTCGAATCGATCAAAGGGTAAAGAAACTATGAGCTCTTAAAACTTTAATGTAAAACTTAAAAATAATATTTCTTAGTCCATGACCTTGATCAATAGGTCTAGAACAGGGTTAGGGATAATGCTGAATAAAATTTCAGGCCAATATCCATCATTATACAAATATAATTTTCATCGATCAAAGGGTGTAGAAACTGTTAGATCTTAAAAAGTTAAACATTTTGCTAGCCAGGCAGTGCAATATAGCTCTTCTTTGTTCAGGCGAGCTAAAAATCTTTGGTAAGACTGATGGTGAACATAATCGAAAAAGCCCCCCGCCCCCACCACTGCACTGATAATAAATGAATGCAGCAGTGTTTCAAAAGCAAAACAGTACCTCTGGGGATTATTGACAATCTGAGGACGCAGAGAAACATGTTCCATGTTGTTAATAAAAATATATGAAAAACAATACATTTGCGCATCTTTACGCATCATTACGCTGCATTACGCATCATTACTGTATTTAGGCACATCGAAGTAATAATGTCCAGTATTGGTGGGGGTGGGGATGAGTGGGGGATATAGGACAAAAAATGTGTGGTTCAGTAGCCAGATTCAAATGGTTTGCCTGACCCTAAACCGTTTATGATGGTTTACAACTTACCGACTCAGCCGCCTCTGATTTTTTGTTAGGTTTCTTTGCTTTAGATCTTGCCTGAGGTAATGTTATAGCAGCACAACGGAGTGTCAGCAGCTTGGAGTCTTCAGGCAACGACAGCGTATGGTAAGAATTGCGGTGAATATATGTATTATCAACTGATGTCAGGATTATTCTTTGCATGCATGATGTAGAAAGTGTATTAATGTTCGTATGACATTGCAAGAATATCCTCAAAAGTCTTTGCAATTTATGAATTCTGCGGATAGGTATCATCGTTGTTCTTATTCGACTTGTTGCTGGTGGGTAACCTTGAACTTCAAAACGAAAGTAGATCTATGTCGCGAAACTGCTTGATTTTGATTCAGAGCAGTCTGGTTTACTGTTGCTAAAACCTTGTACTCTTACACCACTTGGGTAAAATAAAGTACCGAACCGCCGAAGCTATGTTATTAAAAACGGCGGAGTACACCTTATTACACGGAAATATTAACAGTAGTGGTCTCTACAAGAGGACACGTGCGCCTTCAACACAGGCGGAATATACACCAGAAAGAAAGAAAGAAAGAACCGGAATCTACAGCTACATCATACCCTGAGTCGTCCCTTTTAACTATTATTCAGCGGGTTCGACTTCATTATGGTAGTGATAGAAAGGATAGAGAACAAGAGACTATAGCCAGTAAGAAACAATAAATCACAAATGAGTTCTAAACTAGTATATTGGGAAATCACAAATAGGGAAAGAAACTAAAATATAAGAGAGACATACAAATAACGAGACAAAAGGAAAAAAGTGGTCCGCAGCTGCTTTTGGCACACCAGGATAAGAGCAATCTGCCTTCCGTGGCGGTACCAGGGCCGAGCACAGCTCCCACCTGATGAGTTAGTAGGCAACTGGGTCCTTGGTAGTGCTTAGAAGGATAAGAGGGACAACCTCTTCTTGAAAGATACCAAAGAAGGGGCCTAAGCAACAGATGCTGAAAGGGAATTCCAAATCGGAAAGGAAGCTAAATTTATAGGTGTCTATACGTGTAGAAATCTGCCGAAACTTCTTGGAGTTTGCTGATCTGGTTCTTGCTGTGGAAGAGATAAGCTAATCATCAACTCTCATGTCCACCAATTCATGGACCACCAATTCATGGATAATCTTAAAAAGCAGAGTCAGTTGTATCTTTGTTCTCCTAGATCCAAGGGATTCCCACTGGAGAGTCTCTAGCATGGATGATACGCTGCTGGTGTTCCTGTAACGATTTGTAACAGGTCCTGCAGCTCGTCGTTATGTCATCTCAATCTTTTGTGTTAGCTCTTTCTGACGGGGAATATACCGGAATATACCAATATATATTTTTATTATCAAATAAACTTTAATATTGCCAGAATAGATAAAATAAGAAATATTCCATATTAGCATTTTTTGCATCGGTAGTGAGAAAAAATGAACCAAGTAATGAGCCTCTGATTAGTATCACTGTGCAGCTAGACTGCAAACTGATTTTTGTCTTTGTATAATACTTTGTATGGTCACTCACTTGCCAGTATTTAAATGCAGCAATTACTGAATAATATATTTTGGATGATATTATAGTTTGCGGGTGAAGTATGCGGGTTGCTGTGCGCCTCTACTTTTCTCTTACGTTTCGGTACTAATTGGAGTTTATTATATTTGACTGCAACTAGTTTATAAATAAGACTTCTACTATGATAATGTAGAGAGTCCACAAGGTATCTGACATCACAGTTTGTGTTACTTTCATTGTTTTGTATAACAATGTCACTGTCCACTAGAAGCTGAAGTGACTTATAATTAGAACTCACAGGGTGCTTGTCAAATAGGTTATTATTACTACTATTATTATTATTATTCTTAAAATTATACATTGAAAAACATGTGACTAAAAGATGATATACTGAAGCTGTCAGCCTTCCCAGCAGGCACGCGTCGTTCAATCAACATTGATTCAACGTTGATTCAACGTCATGACGTTGACTCAACGTTGATTTGATGTTGATTCAACGCTGTGTGCACAGTGGGTTAGATTTTCAGACTCGTATAGGTCCATGTGTAGGTAGTTACTGTGTGGACAAACATTGATATTACTTCTTGTTAAAATGTTAAGTTATATTCATGTTTATATCAATTACTTCCAGTTTATATGTGTCACAGGGTATAGGTTAGGTATATCATACACTTGTACTACCTTGCGGTACAAGCCGGCTTTTATAGCGACGTGGTAGAGTGCTCGACTTTAGATCGAAGGGTCTCCTTTTCGATCCTCAGCCGGGGCGTTAGATTTTTTAAGAGTCCATGACATATGTATGTACACTTTAGTCACAAAATTCTTGTATAGCACTTTAATATTCATGTCATCAAATATAATGGTGTATCTGTATTGCTACACCAACTGGAGAGGACAAATATAGGCAGTGCCTACGTCCTATCCATTGGCTCATGTATGTAGTTTTATGTATATGTTGCCATGAAACTGTGAATAAATAAAATAGGTTACCAAGGACATGTAAATCGTCAGTGAGAATAGGTTGTCGAACATCTTCCAGGGACTTACAGTCGATCAGGAAGTGTTGAAGCGTTTCATCTTCTTCTTTACACAGCTGACACACTGGGTTTATTCAATTTTGATTAAACTTTGCTCTGTTCGTTTGTAAAATGTGTGTTCCGGTTAAAACTTTATTCTTCAATGGAACTCTTAGAATGTCTAGATGGGGGTGGCTCGTCGAGAAGCCTCGCTGACGGTAACACTCCGGTGCCAGATCCAACGATGAGTCAGTATATTGTCTATGACGACTCACTGAGCTTTGATAACGAAAATCCAGAAACATGATATGACTTTGAATAAATCAAAATACGTATTTTCCTATTTTACAGATAGATATACACATGTATCATATTTTCTAAAAAAAATTGTTTTTACAAAGTGCATTTTTATAAATCTATTCATATATCTTTTAAACGTTTAAATTTCAATCATTTTTATGTAATTTGTTATATTATTGTTGTACATGCATGTTGTTTTTACCTAATAAAATCAATCTAATCAATCAATCAATCTCTGCATTATTGAAATAGGGTTTCACAGCTGGATGACAGTTTCCCACTATGTAGGTTTTGGACAGATATTTCAAGGAAGAGGACAGTCTCTGCGATACCTAGCGGTATTTAGACAGACACCATGAAATTTGATGTCGGATTAAAATTTCTTTTACACCAAGGCCTATCGGAACCAGAATTTTATGGTGACTTAGTATACAAATTCAAAAAGATTAAGGGTAGGACTGATTTTTCTGATCAATTCCGAAAAATAATAATACGTCACAAACGTATTGGCTATAATTTAAATGTTATGCGACAGTCTGCATGCTTAGTGATTAACCCAATCACGGTTGATAGCTTTGCTGCACTCTTTAATTGCACACCGGGGGATCGGTCGTCAGACTCTATGATGGCCCCGACCTAAAGCTATATATTTTAGTTGGTTGGGACCGGAGCCTTTTTGTCTGTTGCTTGGTCCACCGGGGCTCAACTGGTGACCTTCTTTTGCTTCAGATTTCCAGTGGGGTTGTTTGGCAGGACAGGGATCTCCACCTGTCAGACGGCCCGTTGTATCTGTTGAGTCCTCGTCTTTGCTTCTTCATGGTGTTGAAATTTGATTTATGTGTTTACCGTGATGATTCATTGACGAGTTAGAGGGTTATCATGCGAACCGAACAACCAACTAAATGTTTTGTACCACTTCAGAAACTGAGGGTGAGGTTGGGCCTGTAAAATCGATTTAAGCCCCCCAGTAATTCATTACTGACCGTTCCAAGGCGGTAGTTCTGTTGTGGTTCTTTGTTGCCTGTTTTTGGTGTCAGAGTTTCTGTGATGTTTTACCTTATGTATGTTATTATTATTTTTGGTTCGGTTTTGGGTTGCTGAGTGGCCACCTTTTGGAAACAAGCTGCTCACTCGGTTGGCCATATGTTCTCTGTATCTTGATTATTTGTAATCTTAGTTGTTTCCAACTATGGTTTGAGGGCTGGAATATGGATTTTGATTGTTTCAGTTCCTGGTCTTTGCATACTTTTTACTTTTAGTATCAGTGTACATACTAACTAGCTCAAACAAAATTTGACACTTTAGTTGCTGAAAGTCGCTCTCAGTTACTATCTTGCTTAAAATACTCATTCATAAATTCAACAGCAGCAGATCTCAGCCAATCATTGGCTTCCCTATGGAATGGCGTCATACCAAATTACTATAACCTTGACTCTTTTTGAGTAAAAGGGCCTTAGACCCTGCTAATGTACTCCTTTTCCACGCATGCAGCAGCCGTAGGGCCTTAAAAAGCAGGACTGACGGACGAATCTGACTAACGATTGACATTAATGGACGGACGCTCGGCGCCCCGTTACTGCGGCTATGGATTCGTTCCGCTGAGGTGCGGGGGTAACGTCGATATGAGAATTGAAATACTACTACTACTAAAAGGGCCTTATTTCAAGGGCAAATTTCATGATAAATAGTTTGTCAATGCACTAAAAACTTCACTATATGAAACCATGGCCTTTAAATTGGGGATATATCAAAATGAAAGCAAACTGTGTTTACTGAGCCCCTTGGATCATTAATTTCTATATGGCACGTGTCGGTGATCCTTAAAATACCCCAAATATTCTGAAGTATTTAGATGCTTTTCCATCCTATTTTTATCTCAAGTTTTTGATACAGATACTGTCTACATTCATAACCTATGCCCTGTAAATAATTAAGGTCCGTCTGGAATTTCTATTAAAACATATATCATCAACTTAAGGTGGTTCTTCCATTCAGATTTCTTCACATGTCCAATCACATTTTAAAGGCTGACCTGAGACAATTCTATGGTTCCACCCCCAGAAAACACCCACTATTAGTGTCTATTACATCTCCCCTGTAGGTTTAAACCAAAAACACGCCTACTGACTTTTTGAGCCAAGCAGATCAGAAATAATTTGTGTGCTAGGTGTCAGAATTTTTGCAGTTATTCATCAAATTCTTGCACTAAATATACAGGAAATACAACATTTTGACAAAAAATAACATTGCATGAGAGAGATAATTATCTTTTAGTAAGATTCCATAATTGCATTTCAGTTCTCTGCATTTTATGCATAAGAATACCTTTCATGATAATAGAATTATGTCACTGCTGCATGAAGTCAGGAACCATTCCATATGAAACAAGTAAACACAGGTATTGCATTTGGAGCATAAGCCGGTTACCATTAGAACCGCTATCTGTGAAACCGAGGCTGCATTCCTGAAAACAATGTAGGAAATCCAGCTGGTACCCATACTGTATGACAGACATTGGGTGCAAGGTTTTATCGATATTGGAAATAAAGTTTTTATCGATAGGGAGTGACTATCGGCACGACCGTCTTGCCGATAAGAATCCGTATCCGCACGACAGTCTTGCCGATAAGAATTCTTATCCGCAAGACGGTCGTGCCAAGAATCCTTATCCGCACGACCAGATATTCTATAGTTGCGATCATTCTGAGAATTATTATTGTTATCATAATAATAATAATATTATTATTTCATTTCTGTTTGTAAATAATTGTTCTTTAAGTATCTGAGTCACAACACACAATGTTAATTTCAATTATTTTCTTATAGATCTATTTCATCATGGAAGCCTTTTGACAGTCGGACGTAGAGCCGGTTAATAATTGCGTAAATGGGAATAATACATTTCAACATCAGATGCTGAATACTTTTTATCGGGTCGGATGATCAGGTTAACGTTTAAAACAAGTTTATTACAGTAAAACACCGTCCGATGTGGGTATGACAACAGCTGTATATTGAACATTTGACATTAAGTAATTCAGATTATCGCTGTAAACGTATCAGCGCAGTAGCGCGCTGGTAATGTGCACAGCCCTATATACCTGCTACCCGGGTTCAAGTCTCCTCATGTGTTTTTTTTTTAAAATAAAAAACAATCATTTGTCGCATAAAACATGTGCAATTAATAGTTTATTTTGTAAACTGGTATAAAGTTATTTCAAACAAATCTTTCACCTTGACAGACAAGCTGAATCAGGAAAAAATATCTGATTGTGACCTACTTGTGTCAGATTTTTTTCCAGCGAAGTTTTTGTCAATATTTTGTTTACGTCACCCCATATTCCGTCTCATTCCAAACATTTTAGATTTATCAATTTATCATAATATGTGTTACCAATATAAAATGTGTTGAAATAAACCATTGATTTAAATTAGCAATAGAAATTAATCTTTGATATTGACTGACAAATTACTGAAAGAAATCTAGTCTAATAAACCCTTTTAGGAAAATGTCGAAACCTATTAATAAATAGCATTTTATAATGTAAATGCATTATCGAACAAAAGCAAATTTATTGTAGCAGACTTAACTGATATACTAGAAGGTTGTCCAGGGACAACTGGTCGAGCCCGCTGTTTGCTATAGTGGCCTATAAGCATGTCAAGACTAAGTAAGTAACTGCTTCACTCTAGAAAGAAGCCAAACATCATCATGCTTAGCCAGCATTTTCTTCTTTTTTTTCAAATTTTCACAAAGGAAAATAAGTAGAAGTGATGACCCAGACAAGCTCAATTTATGACAATTACAATATCTGACCTTCAAGTGTGACCTTGACCTTGGACCTACCCAAACACGTATGTCACTTGACACTTCCACTCATCAAGGAGAACAATTGTGCCAAATCATTTTGAAATCCATCCGTAAATGTGGAAGTAATGGCTCGGACAAGCTCTATTTATGACCATTTTATCATTTGACCTTCAAGTGTGACCTTGACTTTGGACCTACTTGAACAAATGTTCCAAATGGCACTTCTATTCATGAAAGAGAACAATTGTGCCAAATTATTTTGAAATCCATTCGTAAATGTTGAAGTTATGGCTCAGACAAGCTCAAATTATGGCCATTTTATCATTTGACCTTCAAGTGTGAACTTAACCTTGGATCTACCTGAATAAATTTTCCAAATGGCACTTTTAAACATCAAGGAGAACAATTGTGCCAAATGATTTTGAAATCCATCCATAAATGTAGAAGTAATGGCTCGGACAAGCTCAAATTATGGCCATTATATCATTTGACCTTCAAGTGTGACCTTGACCTTGGACCTACATGAAAAAAGGTTTCAAATGGCACTTCTACTCATCAAGGAGAACAACTGTTCCAAATTATTTTGAAATCCATCCATAAATGTAGAAGTTATGTCCCGGACAAGCTCAATCTATGGCCATTTTATCATTTGACCTTCAAGTGTGACCTTGACCTTGGACCTACATGAAAAAAGGTTTCAAATGGCACTTCTACTCATCAAGGAGAACAACTGTGCCAAATTATTTTGAAATCCATCCATAAATGTAGAAGTTATGGCCCGGACAAATCCGGACGCACGCACACACGCACGGACTTACGCACGCATGCACGCATGCACGGACATACCCCAAATTGACATTGTAACAACTATGTCTCGCTCTCCGCAAGCGGGCTCGACAAAAATGAGTTTTTGCCCTTGTCCGACAACTGAAATAAATCTTTGACCTTGACCGACAAGTAAAAGACAGTTAGTCTGATAATTCATGCCTAACTTTCTATTAATAACTTGTCGGTCAGGGTCAGTTGTTCTACTTGTCAGGTATAACAATTGTTGGGTTGCACTTATTATTATTTTTTGTTGTTGTTTATTTATTTGTTTTTTTGAATTTTCAGGACTTGTACATAAGCAGAACAAATAAAATTTATTTCAATTAAAAAATGGTAATCAAACCATTATTTTTAATTGTTCATAAATAGCATTACATAATTGCAGACTCACATTGTCACTAC